>CM046664.1:141114863-141714863 GCA_025594165.1 Tamias sibiricus | reverse complement strand
TGTAAATATGAAGACTTGCCCCCTCTCTACATCCACACACACCCACAGACTGTGGACTCTGTTCCACCCCGATTTCCTCCAGCTATCCCCAGGACTTCCACCTTAGTTCAGGTACTCTTTATCTGTCACTCAAGCACAGACACTCATCAGAAAGCTCTACTCATAGTCTCTGATCTTCTTCCTTTCAAGCTTTCTTCACATTAACCAATTAGTAATCTCTGTAATAACATGTGTAGTCAGTCGCGTTATGCTACTTACTCTTCATGCACAATGAAGTGCAGCACCTGTCATGGTGCAGAAGCTAGTCCTTGACCCCCTCCCTCCACATCATTCTTTTGCTGTGCCCTCCTTACATGCTGGGGCACAGCTTGCATATCCCATCCATCCTAGACCTCCCTGCAGAGTGTCTAAGACTTTAAGGGCAATGCCCAAATACAACAAATGCTCAGTAGATATAATTTGAATTGGTGAATTAGCACATGAATAAGGAAAGCATTAAGTATATACATAGATGTTTGTGGACATAAAGTATGCATATTTTAATAATTTATAGATAATTGAGAAGCATGGCAATATTTTCTCGTATTTTCTAAAACTCTCCACTGTAAAGTAGTGAATATGTTTTGTTTTGTTTTAAGTCTTCAACTATTTCCTTAGCCACTGCACATAACTTCTCAACTCATCACTCCTCCTGAAGTTCCAGGATAATTATTCCCTGAGCTTTTTTTTTTTTTTTCAGTCCATGGAGATAGGCCTGTTTTGAGTGGCTGGTAGTCTGTGAATCATGGACGTAGCTCCTTCCCCTCTTGTGAGCAGTGAACACGTGGCTCACACATCTGCAACCTGCATATCTTTCAAGTAAAGAACCAAGTGGGATCCAACACATTAATTGTGGATGTTCATCTTCAAAACTTTACCCAACCGGCAAACACACACACACACACACACTGACATGCACATAAGAAAGACAATCAGAAAAATCTGAAAGAATCTTCTGTTTTATTGTGTGAGTTTAAATAGAACCCCTGAGTCTGACACATCATTTTAGCAGTTCATTTTCACTGAACTTTATGAAGATGTCATAGTGAAGATGTGAATCTGTCTCATAACACCCCCCCCTAAACACAAGGGCTCCTCCCAGGACACCTCTTTGAGGACAGATTGTCTCTGGCTTCTGTCTTCCTTTATTCCTAGATCCTTTATCTAATCTCAAGTGCTACATGGAGAACCCTCAGAACCTTTCTCACCATGGTGTGGAGGTTGATGAAGTCTTTCTTCTTTGCTGCCAACCTCTAAATCAGAATTACCCAAGGAGGGAGGGATTTTCAAGTTCTCATCTCATGAGGATGCTGCTCCACCTCCTCCTTGTTCCCTTGATTCCTTCTGGAGCAAGACTGGGACCCGTGAACCCATCACCATCCAAATAGTTGGGGATTACAATTTGCAATGTGGTCCCGGGAGTATGTATGTCCTTTTATTACAAGGCTTTCACGTGTATAGATCCAGCTGGGTATTAAGTCATCACCCACCGCTCCTCTTCTTCTGAAGGTCCATCCCCAGGGCCCAGAGAAATGCAGACAGGATGGTAAACAACATTTGGTTATCCTGGTGCAGGTGGAAGCTGAGTGCTGTGTATCCTTGTCCCCATAGGAGTCCCTAGGGATGATCTGGGAGGGCTTGGTAGAGATGGCCTCACCATAAAAGCTGCATTGCTGGTGTTCCCACTGAGCAGCCCAGTCCTTGCTTCCACCTGCATCAAGATCAGGTGGAACTCTTGCACCCAGGAAGGCCTCTTTTCAGAAGCTGCTAGAAAGAGTAAGATCCCACATTATGACCTTCAAAAGTTTCTTTGATCTCTGTGCAGTGTGCTCTAAATCTAACTGGATTTCTGAGGGAAGGCCAGAGCTAGGACCACAGAAAGTCGAGGATTTTTTGCAAAATGTGGTAGTTCAGAGAGGCTGGCGTCTGGAGAAGGAAAGGCTCCAGACTAGTGCACCAAATGGGAGATTTAGGGTCAACTATGGGCAGGAAGTTTTCGGAGCTTAAGATAGGGTTGACAGGTGCAGAGGTGCAGTCATCAGCTGCCCTTTGAGCATTAGTCATCAATATTTGTAAACTTCTATAGAACATGTGGGCTTTTCCTGTCTGTAGCTCCATGTGGTTGGGAAGATGGCTGCCAGAAAAAAAAAATTAAGAAAATTTAAGAGACTTGATTAAAATAAAGGATATAGACTTTGGCTGTTATTCTTAATATGAGGCCTTTTGTCCATCCACCCATCCATTCAGCAATTATGCATAGGCATTGTCCAACTTTGGGTCGCTGTTTCAGAAATAGCAACTACTCAGACCCAGAAAAGCAGCCCTGCAAGAGGGTGGGATGGTAGCAGGGGTGAGGATAGGATACTGCAGCTCTACACAGATAGCCACTTATCTTGAGAATATCAAGGATTACTTCTATGAATGCTATCCAGATTAATGGTGTTACTCCTTGCTTATGCCCAGAAGGAAAAAAGCCAGATTATCCCGGGTAGCATTAGGAAGTAAAATACTTAATGCAAGTTTCACTTGCTAATCCCCTAAAACTAGTAAAGGCAGAGAGAAACAGATATCTTCGAAATTGCCTTTGTAAAGCTCATTCCTTCATTCATATCTTTATTTTTGGTCATTTATTGAACCCCTGTTATATGCAATGTACATTGCCTAAGTTATAGAATAAGATAAAAACAACTGATGAAGAGAAAGTAGGAATAGCAATTGAAAACTAAATAGAGAAGGTGAAAACACATGACATATTATTATGGTCCCTTCTCAAAAACAGCATGACTGGTAGGTACTTCTGAAAAAATAATTTACTCTGTAACTGCCATCATAGTAAAAATGTAGATTTTTCAATCAAAGGTCAACAAAATTCTGCAGAAAGGTAAATAACATATGACAACCTGTGCTCGCTTACATGAGTTATCTGAGGTAAGTTTTCTTTCTGCATGTCTGTGGATTAAAAGATTTGACGTAATGACCGAAAGAGACTGCTGAGTCAGCACGTGGTGTACACCATAAACCCTCTATTTCTATTTACTGACTAATCCAGATCTGCTTTTGGTCCTCAGCACACACGTCCCTGCCACAGCAGTGACAGCACGAGCACTGTCACGAGGGCATGACAGAAAATCAGACATGGGTCACAGAATTCATTCTTCTGGGATTTCCGCTCAGTCCAAAGACACAGTTGCTCCTGTTTGGGCTCTTTTCCCTGTTCTACAGCTTCACTCTGCTGGGGAACGGGGCCATCCTGGGGCTCATCTGCCTGGACCCCAGACTGCACACCCCCATGTACTTCTTCCTCTCCCACCTGGCCATCGTGGACATGTCCTATGCTTCCAACAATGTCCCCAAGATGCTGGCCAACCTCGTGAACAAGAAGAAGACAATTTCTTTTGTTCCCTGCATAATGCAGACCTTTTTATACATGGCTTTTGCGCACACCGAGTGTCTCCTCTTGGTGATGATGTCCTATGATCGGTACGTGGCCATTTGTCACCCCCTACATTACGCTGTCATCATGAGCTGGAGAGTGTGCACCATCCTGGCTGCTGCTTCCTGGGCGTGTGGCTCCCTCCTGGCCCTGGTCCACCTGGTCCTCCTCCTGAGGCTGCCCTTCTGTGGGCCTCACGAGGTCAACCACTTCTTCTGTGAGATCCTGTCTGTCCTCAAGCTGGCCTGTGCCGACACCAGGCTCAACCAAGTCGTCATCTTTGCTGCTTCTGTGTTCATCCTGGTGGGGCCCCTGTGCTGGGTGCTGGCGTCCTACACGCGCATCCTGCTGGCCATCCTGAGGATCCAGTCAGGGGAGGGCCGCAGAAAGGCCTTCTCCACCTGCTCCTCCCACCTCTGCGTGGTGGGGCTCTTCTTTGGCAGCGCCATCGTCATGTACATGGCCCCCCAGTCCCGCCACCCTGAGGAGCAGCAGAAGATCCTGTCCCTGTTCTACAGCCTTTTCAACCCCATGCTGAACCCCTGATCTACAGCCTGAGGAACGCAGAGGTCAAGGGTGCCCTGCGGAGGGTGTTGTGGAAGCAGAGATCAAGGTGAAGAGACGGCAGGGGCACCTCGAAGGTAAAGGATGTGCTCTCTGTGAGGTTGTGGGGCCGGGAATGCCAAGGCCTCAGCGTCTCACCTCTTAGATTTATGATGTTGGGCATGATTAGATGCTGTCCTTACACACAGGACATTGACAAGACCACAAAGCATAAGCAGGAAAGCACAGAGAGCACAGGCCATGGAGATGAGGGTCAGGTGGTGTGAGGCACAGGGGCAAGCAGAACTCCCCCACAGGGACTTCTGATCTTCTGAGGCATAGTTCCCTGAAGGTTCCTCTTGAATTCCTCTGCAATTTCCCTTTCCCTTATTGCCCTAAGACATGCTAAGTATCCCAGGACGTGTGCTGCTGCAGGTGTGCACGTAACCTCACAGAGGAGACACCCTCCTGGGTTGAGCAGCCCCTTCTGGGGTGTGGAGAGGGCCCAGGGAGAGCCAGAGTGTGATGCAGAACTTCAGTATTGAAGAGTCCCCTGAATGAGCCTCTTGGGTCTGTGTTTATGAAAAGCTAAAGTGAGGTTTAACTTTGTGATTTGTTTCTTCTTCCATGTCCATTTACTCTGTTGTATGAGTTAGAAAAGGTTTCCAAAGAATGCATACTTGGAGTAAATATGAGAGAAAGTTATTAAGGAGTTACCTTCTCTGGAATTCAGATGACAAATCTAGATGTGGGTGGCAGTTCACTATTAATGCTGATCAAGTGAAATATTCTATGAGTAAAAAATTTTGCCAAGAAAGAAACCCTCCAAAAAAAATGGATGCCTTGATAAAACGCTGTGGACTACCACTGAGAAGAGAATATCACAGGTCTGATAAGGACTCTGACAAACTTCAACAACGCTGCCAAGGGCACCTACTCCAGGGGACGTAAATCACTTTTTTTGCACCTGGGCAGTCAGAATGACATGAAGGAGTGACTGGTTTTATTTTAACCCAAGATCAGGACTTAAGTGGTCAGCAGAGCGACGAGTGGTTCCTTAACACGACAAGTATGGGGTCCTCAGAATGCTCTACTCTTCTTCCCTGACGTGTTCCGTCATGTGCCATTTGAGTGTGTGACATGGGATGATGTTATATTATTACCTTGTAGATCTTTCTGTATTTTTTTAACCATAATTTTTTTTACATATAATTATCACTCCATATTTTTCTGTTCTCAGGAAATTAAGAAGGAAAGGGGCAATAGTTTCCTTCCACCTTCACTCCAGTGCATTTTCTCCCTTTCAGTTCTCAAAAGGTCACGTTGCAAGCTGTTCTGCCTGTCTGTCTATCTGGGCGAACATCTGGCCTTTGGTCATCTTATGATCCTTATCTTCACAGTGTGAATCTTTCCCAGCCTGAAGAACTCTACAAACCCTGCTCTGCACCCTAAAGATAAAAATCTGAATAAGGAAATAAGTACTGGCCTTTAATGCAACTAAAAAGCACCATGGAATTATTTTGTGCCCTACTCTGAACGTAGTAAGAAAAAAGGCAATATTTTCATATAACAAGGATTTTCTAACTCTTCCTAGGAAAATCATTATATTCTCTAATATATGTATACCTTGTATTATGATTAAAATTCTAAAAGGGAAAGGTAAGGATAAAAATAAAAGAATAGTTTATCTAACATAAAGCATATACCATCGATTTGATTCAGAAGTTTTCATTTAGGGACCGTGATAAAAAAAAATTCAAGGAATGGCATTTATTCTTATGCAGTTCAAAAATGCTTGGGAAAGAATAAACCAAAACTATCAACTTCTGTAGAAGGTTACTAGTATAGAAGAATGAAAAAGAATTGTCTTCTAGCACCCCTGAATGGCTCTGAGAGAAATACACACACACACACACACACACACACACACACACACACACACAACCAATAATCAATAATAAATTGTGTGTGTATGAGGGACAGGGAATGCCTACATATGAGAGGTTACTATGAATTGTTGAGTTTTTGGATGATGATGATGATGATTTAGGGGTGGGATTGAATGTGGGCCTTGCAGGCTTAATAAACAGATTTTACTTGCTTGACCTCCTTATATTTATTCTTTCAACATTAGTCACACTTTTCAAAGAGCTGGGAATACATAGAAGAGAGAGGATAAAAATTCTACTAAGTGCTTCACAAATGTTACCCCATCTTTCACCAATAATTCAGTGGAGTAGATGTTATTGTCCTTGTTTACTAGATAAGGAAATAACATTTCAGAGTGATTTAGTCCCTTGTCCTACATTACACAACCAGTAACAGGGCAGAGGTGAGACTGAAGCATGGACTGTGCTCATTATTAACCAACACTGCTTCTTGGTTTTCTTGCCCCCCAAAACAGATTTTAGATCAACATGGGTAGAGCCCAAAAGAAACATGATGCAGAAGTCTGGAATAGAAAATAGTTTATATTTCTATGTCCAAAGCCTCAAGACCAGAAAGAATATAATCTTGAGCTGGCCTGTCTTTGGGGAATTCATTATCACCCATGATAAGAGCAGAAACCCTCATCTTGGTGGCCTACTCATTCTCCAGTAGTAACTCCCTCTCCATGCCTTTCCACAAAATCACACCATCCCAAAAGGCACTGCCTCAAAGGGGGCAGTCTGAACTAGAAGCATCATGCTGTCCTCAGTATCTCATCATGCCGATAGTTCTGGTCTTCTTTATTTCATCAAATTTACCCATCTGTTTGCTTTTCCTGTGTGATGAATCCTTTCCCTATGAGCTTCCCTGCCTCTCTTCTGTGCAGATTCTTGGTGGAGCTGCCTGACCAGGGCTCTGTGCTGATGGGACCAAGCACGCAGGCGGGAGCTGAGATACTTGCTAGCTTGGATTTGCATTTCAGTTCTGCTGGGGCTTACTATTAGGTCTGCTTCTATCAACAATTTAGTCTCCTCAATTCTGAGTGTCATCTGAGGTCAGGTGTGGACACTAATGCTTCTCCTAGTTACTTCACATAACTTTTATGGATAGTAAATGATATATGCATGTGAATCTGATTTGTATATTTTTTGATGAGGAAGGTATAAGGATAATGAGAATGAATAGATGACACAGTATGACAGATAAAATTCATGATTAAACAAGTACGGAAATATAAAAATCAATTGTATTCCAATAATTCATAAATTATTACAATACTCAGAAGAAAAAATGTCTCAAAAAATTAATCTGTATGAGTTAATAAGTTTTTTAAACTCTTTAATTTGGTTGGTAATCTTGGGGTAGCTCTACATCAAAGGAGGTAGAAGGAAAATGCATAAAATGGTTGGAACAAAATAGTTTTCATTATTTCTGATGTAAGATAAACTGTAAAAGAAAGTCTTTATGAATTTTTACATTCTATACATAGCTGCAATTCCAAAAAGATTCTTGAGCTAGCATTTAGGATAGGAAATAAACAGAAAAATAATTAGTCTATAGTTTTGTTATATTTTTTCTCTTACCTCCATACTAAGAAGTCTCATAAGCTATGTGTCTAGAATAGCTCCACTAGGAAATGCAGGGTCTATATGTGGAGATACAAGCCATTGTGGGACCCTGTTCATTGACTGGATTCTAGCACTCACAGTTGCCTACACCTTACTAGTGGTCAGGATGCTAGGGAGATTAGGAATATATGGGAGAACAGATAACTGAATAAACAGACATAAATGTGTGTTTTTTTTTTTTAATGACTACAAGTGTTTTACTTGGGAATGAGAAGACAAATAAGAAACAAAATAGCTGTCTTCATATGTTCCACAGAACATCATATAAGAGATAAAAGTGCTTTATTATTGTCTTTCAGAGGGAAAAGCTGGAATCAATAAGTAGCCTGATTAGAGAGGCAGAGTTAAAAGTCAATAAGATAAATTATTTTCTAGCATCATAAAGTATCCAGCAATGAGGCCTTTGAATTGGTGTGCAGTTGCTACAAATGACAAGTGTTGGGTGAAGTATACACACGTTGAACAGGCATTTGCAATAGATTCTCTCTAATGCCTTTTCAATCTTAAACATTTTATGATTTTGCAAAAGTCTTTTATTAAAGTCAGAAAGTTTAAACTAACTGGTTTTAAACAAATTTGTAGATGTTCAAAAACTTTTAAATCATAACTCTAAAAGAATGTTTCCCATGTCAAAATCCTGCCTTGCTCTTCTGGTTATTGAGCAGAATCATCAAAAGAAAATACTCAAGTAGGAGAGAGGAGCTGTATAGGGTCCATATTTGGGGTTCTCTCAATGTAATTTCCACAACCACCACTATATTCCTAAATAGTTGTGATTTCACATTTTAAAATATTCCCTTGATCTCCAGTGATAGTTGCTCAATGACTTTGCTTTAAACACAGAGCAGTGACAGATAAACCAGGAAAAGAGGAATGATAAAGACAAAACCAGCTTCCAAGGTAAGATAAACATCTCTGCTGACCAGAATCACAGCATAGATGCAGTCTGTGATTCAGCAGAATCTGGCAGCTGGCCCGAGTGGGGAGAGCTGTGCTTAGGAAAACAAAGACATTAACGTGCTTCATGTGACAACTGGGAACTGAGGCTGGGCACCTTTCTTGAAAATAGGATCTGGGGAAGGGTGGGAGGGACTCCCCTTGCTTACTAATGGAGACCAGAAGTTGCACTGTCACCTGCTGTCTTACCTGTAAGAGAACCCATGCTTCCTACTACAGACAGGTGAAGAATCCACCCACCCACCCCAGGTGTGGAGAGCTTCAATATGCTCAATATTGTTATAGGAGAATAGTCCTAAACCATTAATGTAAGAACCAGGGCTGGAGGGAGGGGGCAAGAACATGGACAGGGGAGAACTGGGTCTGTAGAATGACCTTCAAATTCATTTTCAGAAGCTGCAAAAAAAAAAAAAAAAAAGTCAAAATTGTCAACAGGTAAAACAAAAATTCACTTCTATTGACATTCATTTTTTTTCTTCAGGAATATTCTGATAAATACTGTATTTTCCAAAGATTTAACAAATAGATTTTTTAAAGGCATGAAAACTGCTTTAAGTGGCTGAGGAGTTAAGAAGAAGAAAGGCGTTAGAAAATAATAGATGGATCCCCAAAAGAATCAGTTACAAATTTTATAAATAAAACATACAGTTCCTAAAAAAAAAGGGGGGGGGGACTGAATTTCCTGAAATAGGGGGGAAAATCAACAAACAGGATAAATTCTAGAGGAAACACATTAGAAGAAGAAAAATTGTGAAATAGAAGGTGGAGTAGTATAATTAGACAATTTTTTAAAAAGAAAGTGAATAAAAAGCACTGAGAAGCTAGATTGAGACACAATATTCATTCATCATATAGAAATAAAAAAGGAGAAAATGGGAAAGCACATCATTGTGGAGATTTCTTTTGATTGATTAATAGATGAATTCTCAGAACAAAAGAGTACTCTGAATATCAAGCCACGTAAATAAAAATAAATCCGTATCTGGACATATTATAATGAAAATATATTAAGGCGGAGAAAACTAATAAAAACCTCTGAGGAAAAAAAAAGAATACATAAAAGAACAACAAGTAATAGCAGACTTCTCTTCAGCAAACCAGATGTCAGAAAATAATATTCAACACAATGAGAAAATTTGGTTACTCTGTAATTTCATACTCAGCTAAACTATCATTCCAGAAAGAGAAAAATTAAAATGACAAAAAAAAAGTCAAGTAAAAATGAGCCCCCTTATATCTTCAATAGAAGTAATACTGATGAGTAAAACTGGATAGAAAACAAGAATTTCAAAATATACGTTGAGATACATACTAAGTGCACATTGATAGGACATATTAGTAAAAACAGCTGTTGAAAGCAAACAAAAGAGAAAAAAACTCTTAGTTGCTGTACAGGACAGGTAGAAGTTAATAGCATCGATAAGTAATTAAGTCATAGTAAAGTCCTTGATGTGATTAGAAAGATGAAGATCCTGAATAATTGTAGACTGCACTAGAAACATTTATAAACTTAAAATGAGTTAAAAATTTAAAGGCAACATGGCATGGTGGCTCATGCCTATAATCCCTGCAGCTCAAAAAGTTGAGACAGGAAGATCACAAGTTTGAAGCCAGCCTAAGCAACTCAGTGAGGCCCTAGGTAACTTAGTGAGACCCTGCCTCAAAATAAAAAATAAAAATATAAAGGGCTGCCCACGTGTGACCAGAGCAAGAGGTAGGCACCCACCCGCCGGAAGGAGAGACCCAGCCGCCAGTTTGCCTGGCCTCCAGGGTCCAGAGTGGCAACTCCCTGCTACTGCACGCAGGGCCAGACCTGGGTAAGGGCTTCCTCCACTCCCGGGGGAGTGAGACCTGCCCAGCTGTGACCAGAGCAAGAGGTAGGCACCCGCCCACCGGAAGGAGAGACCCAGCCGCCAGTTTGCCTGGCCTCCAGGGCCCAGAGTAGCATCTCCCTGCTGCTGCACACAGGGCCCAACATGAGGATAAGCCCGCTCCACTCTTCCACTGTGCCATTATGCAATTGGCCAAAGGTGCAACCTTGACTCCACTAACAGGATTGCTGACTGGACATGATCCGGGTCAATTGGCTTAAACTGGAAGGGAAAAAAGAAGGGCTTCCAAGGGTTAATTTTGTTTGAGACTTGTTCCTGGGTTCAACGTTTTTTGTTTTTGTTTGTTTGTTTTGTTGTTTCTTGGGGTTTTTTTGTTTGTTTGTTTTTGCTTTGGTTTTGTTTTGATTGACAGTGTGTTGGTTTGCTTCTGCTCCTCTTTTCTTTCTTTCTTTTCTTCCTTCTCACTTTTGTATTTTTTCTTCTTCCTTCATCTTCCCTATTTACACCCTGCCATTGCATACTCAACAGAGGCAAAAAAAAGTTATACGCAGAAATTGGGATTTTTAGAATGGGTACAATTGAAATATATAGCAAAGTGGTGTTATATATAGTTTATGCTCTATTTTCTAGACTCACTCTCTCTCTCTCCTCTCTCTTACACTAATTTCTACTCCTTGGTCATTTTTTTTCTTCTTTTTTTCTTTTCCATCTTTCTTTATTTCTTCTCTCAACCACTGCATAAGTTAGGTTTATATATAAATTAGTCTTTTCACCTGATCATTCACTCCATTCTCTTTCTTCTCTCATCTGCTGATACTAAACCACTTCCATAGAACTCTCTTTTCATACTTTCTAAGAAAGAACAAGTCAATACACTCACCTCCTTCTTCCTTAACGTATCACCTCTGTGTCCATTACTTGAAACTAGAAAGCCCCATCAGAAGCGTACAGAGTAAATTGGAAACAATATCTGGGTTAACTAAATCTGTACATTGTGATCAAACTGGGATTCTCTGAATAGAAAGTGTTTGATTTTAAAGTGTAAAGGAAATATAAGGGGATCTGATAGCATTGTACTACAGGAGCAACGTAAGGTTTTAAGGTAAAATCAAAATAGTCAAGGTCCCACAGTGCAGGAAGAATAGATGCACAAGCAATATGAAGAAACAAGGAAAGAAAGTGACACAAACAAATCAATATACCTCCTCAGTAGATTCCATGGCATGCACAGTTGGTGAAATGCCAGAGATGGAATTTAGAAATTACATATTCCAAATGTTTGCAGAACTTAAGAATGAACTCAAAAATGAGATAAGGGAGCAAATACAGTTTCTTGACAAAGAACTCCATGAATAAATACAGGAAATAAAAGATTACTTCAATAGGGAGATAGAGGCTCTAAAGAGAAACCAAACAGAAATTCCAGAAATGAAAGAAGCAATAAACCAAAATAAAAGCTCAATCGAAAGTATCACCAACAGAGTAGATCACTTGGAAGAAAGAATCTCAGACAATGAAGACAAAATATATATCCTAGAGAAAAATCTAGATTACACAGCAAAAATGGTAAGAAAATCTAGATTACACAGCAAAAATGGTAAGAAACCAAGAACAGAACATTCAAGAATTATGGGACAACATAAAAAGACCAAACATAAGAGTGATTGGGGTAGAGGAGGGGGCAGAGTTTCAAGCCAAAGGAATGAGTAATTTATTTAATGAAATAATTACAGAAAATTTTCCAAACTTGAGGAATGAATGGGAAAACCAAGTTCAAGAGGCTTACCGAACATCAAACAAACAAAATCACAACATATCCACACCAAGACACATTATAATGAAAATGCCTAATATACGGAGCAAGGAGAGAATATTAAAAGCCACAAGAGAAAGGAAGCAGATTACATATAGGGGAAAACCAATCAGACTATGATCAGATTTTTCTACCCAGACCTTAAAAGCAAGAAGATCCTGGAATAGCATATTTCAAGCTCTGAAAGAAAAGGGTTGTCAACCAAGAATCTTATATCCAGCAAAATTGAGCTTTAGATTCGAAAATGAAATAAAAACCTTCCACGACAAGCAAAAGTTAAAAGATTTCACATCTCAAAAGCCAGCACTTCTGAACATCCTGGGCAAAATTTTTCATGAAGAAGAAGAGAAAAATAACAAAAATCAACAAAGGGAGATATTAAACTAAGGGAAATACCAACCAGAAGAGAAACCAAATTAAGCTAAAGATCATAATACAAATAAAAATGGATGGGAATAAAAATCACATCTCAATAATAACCCTGAATGTTAATGGCCTAAACTCGCCATTCAAAAGACACAGATTATCTGAATGGATTAAAAGAAATGACCCAACAATTTTCTGTCTACAAGAAACACACCTCATAGAAAAAGACATCAACAGACTGAAGGTGAAAAGGCTGGGAAAAGTCTGATCACTCACATGGCCTGCAGAAGCAAGCAGGGGTTTCCATTCTCATTTCAAATAAGGTAGACTTCAAGCCAAAGCTAATCAAAAGGGACAAAGATGGATATTTCTTACTACTTAAGGGAACCATTCATCAACAGGATATAACAATCATAAATCTATATGCCCCAAATAATGGAGCACCTACATTCATCAAACAAACTCTTCTCAAGTTCAAGAGTAAAATGGATCACAACACAGTTATTCTAGGGGATTTCAAGACACCTCTATCACCAATGGATAGATCATCCAAACAAAAGCTAAACAAAGAAATCTTAGGCCTCCTTAAAACAATTAATAACTCAGACCTAATGGACATATATAGAATATTTCATCCCTCAGTAAAAGAATACACTTTTTTCTCAGCAGCACATGGCTCCTTCTCCAAAATAGACCATATATTATGTCACAAGGCAACTCTCAGCAAATATAAAAAAATAGAGATACTACCCTGCATTCTATCAGACCATAAAGGAATGAAATTGGAAATCAACAACAAAACAAGGAATAAGAAAAACTACTCCAACAACTGGAAGCTAAACAACATGCTACTGAATGAACAAGGGGTTGAAGAAGACATCAAAGAGGAGATTAAAAAATTCCTAGAGGTAAATGAGAACACAGATATATCGTATAGAAATCTCTGGGACACTATGAAGGCAGTAGTAAGAGGAAAATTCATTGCACTGAGTTCATTCCTTAAAAGGAAAAAAAACCATCAAATAAATGACTTAACATAACACCTCAAAGCACTAGAAAAAGAAGAACAGATCAACACCAAGAGCAGCAGAAGACAGGAAATAATTAAAATCAGAGCAGAAATTAATGAAATTGAGACTAAGGAAACCATTCAAAGAATTGACAAAACTAAAAGTTGGTTCTTTGAAAAAATAAACAAAATTGACAGACCCTTAGTGATGCTAACGAAAAGAAGAAGAGAAAAAACTCAAATTGCTAACATTCGTGATGAAAAAGGGAATATCACAACAAACACTTCAGATATACAGAAGATAATTAGAAATTACTTTGAAAACTTGTACTCTAATAAAATAGAAAATACTGAATGCATTGACAGATTTCTAGAGTCATATGATTTGCCTAAACTGCATCTGCAGGCTATACACAATTTAAACAGATCGATTACAAGCGAAGAAATAGAATATGTCATCAAAAAGCTACCAACAAGGAAAAGTCCAGGACCTGATGGGTTTACAGCTGAGTTCTACAAGACTTTTAAAGAAGAACTAATACCAATGCTCTTCAAACTATTTCAAGAAATGGAAAAAGAGGGAGTTCTTCCAGACTCTTTCTATGAGGACAATATTACATTAATTCCAAAGCCAGGCAAAGACGCATCCAAAAAAGAAAACTTCAGGCCAATATCTTTAATGAACATAGATGCAAAAATCCTCAACAAAATTCTGGCAAATCAGATACAAAAATGAAGGAGCCCTAATTAGGAAGGGCTGTTGTAGCTAGCTGGAAGCCATGGGTTCCACCTGATATGTATGTGACGCACCTGTAGGCACCCGCAAACCTGAAGGTATATAACCGGGTGAAAGCGGTCCGAGTTAGGAGAACGAATTCATTCGGTCAGTCGGGCAGCCACTCGGTCGGTCAGAAGAATCAGCGGTCAGAACGTAGGCAGAGCGGTTACAGAAGAGAAACCAGATAGAAGAAGTAATGACTGGTCAGAGTTAGGCCGAGGCTCCTGAGGAAGACAGAAGACAGAAGAAAGAAGAAGGAAGAAAGAAGAGAGAAGAAAGAAGCTCTAATCTTTCTCTAAGCTAAGCTCTATCTTTCTTTACTCTACTCTAGAAGCTCTAGCTCTATTCTATCTTTCTTTCTAAGACAAGACAAGAAGATCTTTCTTTCCCTCTCTAAGCTCTAAGAAAGTAGAAGTAAAAGTAGTAAAAGCTTAACTCTGCCTCCGAGAATTTTCCCGCGGCACCGTGGCTGGCCACAACAGGCAGCTTACACAAAAACATATCAAAATGATAGTGCACCATGATCAAGCGGGGTTTATTACAGGGATACAAGGCTGGTTCAACATTCGGAAATCAATAAACATAATACACCTACATCAATAGACTTAAAGATAAAAATCATATGATTATCTCAATAGACGCAGAAAAAGCATTTGACAAAATACAGCACCCCTTTATGTTCAAAACACTAGAAAAACTAGGAATATCAGGAACATATCTCAACATTATAAAAGCTATTTATGCAAGGCCCAGAGCTAACATTATCTTAAATGGAGAAAAATTAAAGCATTCCCTCTAAAAACTCGAACAAGACAGGGATGCCCCCTTTCACCACTGCTATTTAACATAGTACTGGAAACTCTGGCCAGAGCAATTAGACAGATGAAAGAAATTAAAGGGATCCAGATAAGAAAAGAAGAGCTCAAATTAGCACTATTTGTGGATGACATGATAACATACCTAGAAGACCCAAAAAACTCTACCAGAAAACTTTTACAACTAGTAAATGAATTTGGCAAAGTAGCAGGATACAAAATCAATACCCATAAGTCAAAGGCATTTTTGTACATCAGTGACAAAGCCTCTGAAAGGGAAATGATGAAAACTACCCCATTTACAATAGCATCAACAAAAAAATAAAATACCTGGGAACCAACTTAATGAAAGAGGTGAAAGAGACTCTATAAGGAAAATTATAAAACACTAAAGAAAGAAATCATAGAAGAACTCAGATGATGGAAAGACCTACCTTGCTCTTGGATAGGTAGAGTCAATATTGCCAAAATGTCCATACTACCAAAGGCATGATACAGATTTAATGCAATTCCAATCAACAGAAAAAGCAGTTGTGAAATTCATCTGGAAAAATAAGAGACCCAGAATAGCCAAAGCAATCCTGAGAAGAAAAGTGAAGCAGGGGGCATCACCACACTGGACTTTAAATTATACTATAGAGCAATAGTAACAAAAACAGCATGGTATTGGCACCAAAACAGACTGGTGGACCAATGGTACAGAATTGAGGACACAGTAACTAATACATATAATTTCAGCTATCTTATATTAGACAAAGGCGCCAAAAATGTACAGTGGAGAAAGGATAGCCTCTTCAACAAATGGTGCTGGGAAAACTGGAAATCTATATGCAACAAAATGAAATTAAACCCTTATCTCTCACCATGCACAAAACTCAATTCAAAGTGGATCAAGGACCTAGGAATTAGACCAGAGACAATACACCTAATAGAAGAAAAAGTAAGCTCCAATTTCCAAAATGTCGGATTAGGCCCCAAGTTCCTTAATAAGAATCCTGTGGCACAAGAACTATTACCAAGAATTAATGAATGGGATAGATTTAAACTAAAAAGCTCCTTCTCAGCAAAATAAACAATCAGTGAGGTGAATAGAAAGCCAACTGATTGGGAACAAATATTTAATACATGCACATCAGATAGAGCACTAATTTCTAGAATATATAAAGAACTCAAAAAACTTAACACCAAAAAAGCAAATAACCCAATCAATAAATGGGCTAAGGTATTGAGAAGACACTTCTCAGAAGAAGATACACATTTAATCAACAAATACATGAAAAAATGCTCAACATCGCTGGCAATTAGAGAAATGCAAATCAAAACTACTCTAAGAGTTCATTTCACTCCAGTCAGAATGGCAGCTATCAAGAACACAAACAACAATAAATGTTGGAGAGGATGTGGGGGAAAAAGGCACACTCATACATTGCTGGTGGGATGCAAAATGGTGCAACTGCTATGGAAAGCAGTATGGAGATTTCTTGGGAAAATGGGAATGGAACCACCCTATGACCCAGCCATCCCACTCCTGGGTCTATTCCCAAAGGACTCTAAAACAGCATATTACAGTGACACAGCCACTTCAATGTTTATAGCAGCACAATTCACAATAGGTAGGTTGTGGAACCAACCTAGATGTCCCTCAGTAGATGAGTGGATAAAGAAAATGTGGTATATATACAAAATGGAATTTTACTCAGTAATAAGAGAGAATAAAATAATGGCATTTGCAGGTAAATGGATGAAGTTGGAGAATATAATGCAAAGTGAAATTAGTCAATCTCAAAAATCCAAATACAGAATGTTTTCCCTGATATAAGGAGGCTAGTTCACAGTGTTGTTGGATGGGGGTACATAGGATTAGAGGAACACTTGAATGGTCAAAGGAAAGGGAGGGGAAGGGAGGGAGCAGGGGGGAGGGAGGGGGGGAAGGGAAAAAAATTGGTGGTTGAATGAGATGGATATCATTATCCTAAATGCATGATTGAAGATCTGAATGGTATTTATATACTTTGTATATAAGCAGTTGTATGTAAAAAGATGCTATACTTGTGCATTATGAATAAGTAACTAAATAATTAAATAAACAACAACAACAAAAAAAAAAAACTCCTAATGATTGGGAATGACATGCAAAATTGTAATTAAAGTTGAGAATTCTTAATTGTCTTATAAAAGTTAAAAAAAATACGAAGCTCCAATACAAAATATATATGAAGGGCTGGGGATGTGGCTCAGTGGTTAAGTACTCCTGGGTTCAATCCCTGTACCAATAAATAAATAAATAAATAAATGTTTTTAAATGTAGACCATATTGACCACTTGTGGGGCTCATCTCTATGACAGATAGCCATCCTAGCTGCTAGCTCTGTCATCCACACCTGAGTGGCTACCCTGGCCTTTCAGCCAGAGAAAAGCCCTGTTGGCCTTGCAACCACAGGTACATGAGGGACTGCTGTTGGTCTCTGTCAGCTTAGTAGCTGTCCTGACCTGCCATCTTGACCAGTTACCCTGACCCAGCCACTGTCTGGGTACTCTGAGGGCAAGTCCAACAAAGGGAAGCAACACATGGGAAGAAGGAGGACAAAGCGTTGATAGAGGTGAGCTGCTAAAGTGAGCTGAGACTGAGGAGGCCAGACATGAACAGACTCATCAAGAGGAGGAATGTGTGAGGAGGAGGTGGCCAGGTAGAAATGATGAGGGAGAGTCAAGCAGGATGGTGAGGAAGGGAGTGAGGTGAGGAGAAGGCAGAACAAGTAAGTCCTCTCCAAGTCACTCCATTTTTCCTTTGAAGGTATTCCATTTGGGACTGAGAACTGAAGTTTTCACTTGAGGGCATTGTTTTTTGTTAACCTTGACCACAAATGACAATAACACCATCTGATCCATTCTTAAATTAGTAAGCATCCAGTAATGCCGTAAAAAATTTTCAAGAAGCACAACACACTTAAGAGATGAATATTTGTAATACAGCGTAACAATCTCTATTGATCTAAGAGGTAAGCAATAAAACCTATCTATGTAGTTTATGAACCTACAGAAAATAGAGTCAGTGGATATCAGGTATGGTGAGATTTTAGAAGAAATGAAAGCAAAAGAGCGAAAATAAAGTGGTAAGCCCCCCCAAAACTGGTTCTTGCCCTTGATTGACCATTGAAATTAACCAGGGAGCTTTAAAGAAATCTGACACTTAGGCATAGATAGATGACTTAAGTAAGTCCCTAGAGATGAAACCCAGGGGTTGGTATTTTTTAAGACTCCCCAGGAAGGTCTCATTTTCTGTTGACAGTTTTTAAGAATAATAATCAATTGCTTTCAAGAATAGTTCAGAGCCGGGCGTGGTGGCGCACGCCTGTAATCCCAGCACTTGGGAGG
The DNA here is from genome assembly GCA_025594165.1 of Tamias sibiricus. Taxonomy (NCBI): domain Eukaryota; kingdom Metazoa; phylum Chordata; class Mammalia; order Rodentia; family Sciuridae; genus Tamias; species Tamias sibiricus. The sequence goes on along the minus strand of CM046664.1, from coordinate 141,696,346 downwards.
CTGAGGCAGGAGAATCGTGAGTTCAAAGCCAGGCTCAGCAATGGCGAGGCACTTAGCAACCCTGTCTCTAATAAAATACAAAAAAGGGCTGGGGATGTGGCCCAGTGGTCAGAGTGCCCCTGAGTTCAATCCCTGGTACCAAAAAAAGAAAAAAAGAAAAAGAATAGTTCATGTTCATGGATATGATGAACCTACCCTGAAATCCTAAAACAAGCCCTAGTAAAAGAAACATCATGTTCTTTTTTTTTTTTTTAATTTTGTTTATTTATTTTTATGTGGTGCTAAGGATCAAACCCAGTGCCTCACATGTGCAAGGCAAGTGCTCTGCCACTGAGCCCCAGCCCTCACTTTTATTTTTATTAGACAGTCAATTCATATTAACTATAGAAAATCCAAAAATGCACAAGAAAGAGAAAAATGAAAATTTTACCACCTAGGGTGAATTGCTATTAATATTTTGATATGTAGACTTCCAATCTTTCTTCTCTATTTATAGTTGCATTTTAAAATATTCTTATTTCATTTTTTATATATGAAAAGAATTGCACTCGAAAAGCATATATAACAAATTAAATTAAATTTAAAATTTTTTAAAAAATTAAATAAGAGGGTTAGGGATATAGCTCAGTTGGTAGAGTGCTTGCCTGGCATGCATAATACCATGAGTTCAGTGCCCAGCACACACACACACACACACACACACACACACACACACACACAAAATCATATTCTGATGAGCCCAGATGTCTTCCAGTGTGTTTTCTCTTTGAACCCAGTGAAGAACAAATGAACTGTTGACCATGGCCCAAAAATATGACATTAGACACAGGTGATTGTCACCCCTCTTCTCCAATAGGTTCAAAACTATAGTGAGCTGATTTTTAATCAATGTGACATAGGCAGGCTGCTACAGGATGAAGGCTAATGTAAAAACTGTCAGTGTCTAATGAATAACACTGGTAGCTCACTATAGTGTATGCCTCTTTGTCCTCAGGCAAGCTGCCCATCTACACAGGCAAGTGGTGATTTTTATCTAGTTAGAGCAACATAGACCTCAGTAAGCAGGCCAGCTGCCTGAGGCCCTTAGGGAAGCAGTGGACAGGCTGTTTCAGGGTCTTAAGCAGCAATACAGATAGCCCAGCAGATCCTGGCTGTGAGAGCCTTAGGGTACAGGCTGCTATAACTTGAATTTGAATTGATAGATGAAATCATTGTGAGGTTGTGTTTAAAACTGAAGCAGGATATGATGTCTGGGGCATTATCTGGTAGAACAATATTAGCTTTGTGTGATTGTAGAGGGGGTGTTGGTGGGGGTGGAATCCAGGGTCTTGCACATGCTAGACAAGTGCTCACCCACTAGACTACATCCCCATCCCTTTTTATTTTATTCTGAGATGGAGTCGCACTAAATTGCTAGAGACTGGACTTGAACTTGAGATCTCCTGCCTCAGCCTCCCAAGTAGCTAGGGATTACAAGGATGCACCACCACACCTGGAAATTTACAATTTTTTAATTGCATTTCTCAAAAAATAACTTCTACAGGTGGGAACTTTAAAGTTCAGGGTGGAAGAGCTAGTTTGATGCTCTTGTGATATTTTACCTTAAAACTTTTGGTGCTACCTTTAGAGTAACATCAAACAGTGTTCTAAATTCCAAGGTGTGTTCATGCAGCTAGCTATGGAAATGTGGACTTTAGGTTTATGTCATTTTCCTACACACTCAGACCACCCCCTTCCTTATCAATGATTGCTCAGAATTTTTTAATAATGTAAGTTGTCTCTTAAGATACCAAAATTATGGATTTGCATAGGAAAGTGTGCAATATTTATCATATACCTGCAAAAATGAGTAAGGATAATTACTGAGAAATGTGCCAGCTCCATTTATTTAATAAAAGAAATAACTGAGTAAAATTACTACAAACCCAGAGAAAAGAAGGCAACTTTAACAACATGTACCTGGAAAGCTTAATACCTAGTGTTAGAATTCATGGGAGACCATGAGTTTGGACTGAGTACCTGTATTGGGCCCAGTTGATCAAAACAATATAGAGTTTAATCACAGTAACTGAGCTCTGGTTGATTGCAGGGGCCCTGTAATTAATTAGCTAATAAAGCTATAGCCACATACATTGTTTTTTTTTTTGCATCACTTCCATTTTTATATGAATGCTGTCAGACCACATTGTTTCAGAGTTCTAGAAACTGCTTTAGTTGTTCTGGGAGCATATATATATATATATATATATATATATATATATATATGGAATATATATATATATATTCCATATCATACATTTTCTCTATATATAGTGTGTATGTATTTATATGTATATATTATACTGGGGATTGAACCCGGGGGTGATTGACCACTGAGCCACATCCCCAAACCCTTTTATTTCTGATTTTAAGACAAGGTCTCACTAAGTTTCTTAGGGCCTTACTAAATTGATGAGGCTATCTTTTAACTAATGATTTTCCTGCCTCAGCCTCATGAGCTGCTGGAATTACAGGTGTGTGCCACTGTGCCTGGCTCAAATTGTTTTTATTTTGTGTTGCTTTGCTTCCCTTTTCTCAAAAAACCTCTTCTTGCCATAATTGGTTTAAGGAATATTCCCTTTTAGCATTAGAAATCAAGTTTACTCATATATTTGAGGAATAAAGTGGTTTTTTATTTTAAAGTGGAGGTAATAGGAACAGTGGGAGAATAAAAAAATGATACAAAAGAAGCGACTAGTAAGCTAGACACAGGGGACAATGTCCTTAAGAGAAAGCTTAATGTCTTAGAAGAAGGGTTAGGTAGATAAGAAGGGGAAAGAGCTGTACTCATTCCATCTTCAAATAAAATCTAAGTTATTTTTTTTTTGAAGAAGTCTTTATCATTGGTGGAGGTGAAAAATCAAAGTTTAACCAAAGAACTATTCCAATGGAAGAGGCATGATTTTAGTGAGTGAGTTAAAGTGCCTCCCCAGAAAGAGCTGAGATCCAGAAATCAACAAACTATAGAAAACACCCCTTAGATAGAACATCCACAGTAACTACCACGAGGCAGAAGTGGAGGCTGCCACCGCTGTCCAGAGAGGCAGACAATGTCCTTGGGACTTTCTGATCTCCCCTTCTCAATAAGAAGGTAAAAACATCCTTGTGTATACAAATGCTATTTGCATCATATCTATTAAACCACAGAGCTGCTATTGGTTAGATTTTTTTTTGTTTGTTTGTTTTTTGGTTAGATTTTAAAGTGTATATAAAAGGGTGTTTAAAATGCTGAGCCACCAAAGGGGTAGATTGAACACCTTACTGAACTGTTGCCTTTCTTCTCCAAACTTGCAGGTCCATTGTTTTCTTTGTGACACTATAACAGAAGCTCCACAAATTACCTTTGTCCTCTTCTGGCCAACTTCACTTGAGGTTTTCTTTTGTTGTTTTGTTTTTTGTTTTTGTTGTTCTTTTAGATGTCATGACACTAGAGTGTATTTTGACAGGTTTTACATCCATGAAGTAAGATTTACTCTAATTAGGATCCCATTCTTGTGGTTGTACATGATATAGTTTCACTGGTGGTGTATTCATATATGAACATAGGAAAGCTATGTCCAATTCATTCCACTGTCTTTTCTATTCCTATCCTTCCTCCCTTCTCTTCATTCCTCTTTGTCTAATCCACTGAACTTCTATTCTTCCCCTCTCTGCCCCTTGTTTTGTGTTAGCATCTGCATATCAGAGAAAACATTCTACCTTTTTTTGTGTGTGATTAGCTTTTTCACTTACCATGATAGTCTCCAAGTCTATCCATTTACTTGCAAAAATCATAAAGTTGTCCTTTTTATGGCTGAGTAATACTCCATTATGTATATATACCACATTTTCTTTATCCATTCATCTGTTGAAGGACACCTAGGTTGTTTCCATAGCTTAGCTATTGGGAGTTGACTTGAGTTCTACCAGCAGGGGGTGCTCAGGGAGATTGGAAGCCTTGACAACGGGGAAAGGGAACTTGCTCCTTCTGCTTGCTAGCTGTTCTTGTCAGATTTTCCCCAGCTCCTCACACTGTCAATTGCAGCAGTTCCACTCCCCAACCTTTTTTATCTGACTTTTCTGGAATCAGTCTCACGACTCTCAGTCTGGTGCAACAGCACCAGCTGGGATACCCCCTCTCCTCAGGGGTTTAAATCACAACCTGTGCGGACCTCTCTGACCTTCCACACCCCAATCACCCTCACCTCTGCTCTTTGTGCACTTTGACCTATCTGTGCATTCGAGACCTCCTCCACTATGGTTTTCATTTTTCATCATCCGTTTAGCTTCTTTGTTATACAAAACCCGGTTGAACTTGCAGTGTGCTTCCTGTTGATGGATTCATGCTGATTCAAAGACAAGTTAGAAAAGTGGGTCAGTTATACAAGTGATCATTAAAAAAAAAAAAAAAAAAAAAAAAAACAATCTAAGCAGGTATGGGAGTTGAGGAACAGGAAGATTACCATAAATTGTTTCTTAACTTACCTGGTATGTTGCAAGGTGACCCAATTATAAAAGGGTGGATAAGTAACCTGTACTCTGAGAGAATCTGCCCAATAAGTTTAGGAATTGATCACTAAATGCAGGCAAAAAAATGATGAGGCTCTTTATAAAGCTAACAGAAAAAAAGAGAAAAAACATAGAAGCCAAGAAAAAAGATGCAGAACAGAAAACATAAATATTAGAAAGGTCCAGTACCTCAATATTTATACTGAATGAATGTAAATTATAGTCCCTTACTTTTTGGTGGAATTTTTAAAATTTATTTTTGCACTGGGGATTGAACCCAGGGACACCACTAAGCTACATCCCCATGACCTTGTGATCCTCCTGCCATAGATTCCCTAGTATCTGGGATTATATAGGCAGGCACCACGGCAACTGGCATATGTTGAATTTTTACAACCTGTAAAGTTCATTTTTATATTATTTTAAAAGCAGCTAAGACACAATCACGAAAAACAGCCTGGGAATACGACTTTTCCTGTTTAAATATTTAATAAGTTGACAAAGCAATATAAATATCAGCCAGACATTTGCATTTGTTTATTTAAAGCAAAAAGCATTAATCCATATAAAGAGAAGCTCTTGATAGCACAAAGAAACAGGCTATCAAGAAGAAAATGCAGCAATCTGACATATGTTTATAAAAGCATAGTCTTGATATAGAATTAGAGGAAAAAAACAGAAGTAGTGAAAAAATTAGCAAACCTAACATTATTTGAGAGAACTTAGCAGAATGCTCTCAGAAATTGGTAGATAAAATTGAAAAAATACAAAATCAGAAAAGCAAAATTTTAGGAAACCTGATTTAATAGATATATAAAGAGTCCTGTATGAAGAAATAATCTATATATTACATTAAATTTAATATAACAATTGCAAAAATCTATTATATGTAAAGCAACAAAACCCCTAAAATTTTCAGAGTCAATATCACAAGGATTTATTCTCTTACCATATTAATAATAAATTTAAAACTAACAATGAAAAGGTAATAAAATATTTGAAAATCTGAAAATGTACTTCTATATAATCTTTTAAAGATGAAGTTAGCAATGATCGAAGTTATAAATATCAAGGTTTAGATCTATAGTTAAAATGATAAAAAATAAGTAAAGAACACAGGTTATATTATTAAAAAATAAGACATAATAAGTAAGTTAAATGTTGAATTTAGGAAGATAAAATGAAGAATTAAATAAAGGTAGAATACGTGTGTGTGTGTGTGTGTGTGTGTGTGTGTGTGTGTGAAATCTTTATTGTAAAAACAAAGAAATTTAAGATCATTAAAATAGAAACTTGACTCTTATATGTAAGAAAAGTTAGCTGGGCTGAGTGGTGCATGATTGTAATCCCAGGGTCTCGGGAAGCTGAGATGGGAAGATCACATGTTCAAAGCCAGACTCAGCAATTTTGCAAGGCCCTACACAACTAGTGAGAACAAGTCTCAAAGTAAAAAAAAAAAAAAAAAAAAAAAAATATATATATATATATATATATATATATATATATATATTTAGAGAGAGAGAGAAAGGGCTAGGATGTGGCTCAGTGGTTAGATGACCCCCTGGGATCAATTCACCTTATATATATTAAAAGAGAGAGAGAGAGAGAAGAAGAAGAAAAAGAAAAGCTAATAAAATAGATGACTAATCACAATAAAATGGTAAAAGGCCTATATAGATAATATCAGGAACAATAGTTATACAACTAAAATGCAGAGGTTTTTAAAACCTCTACATAATAACCTCTGATAATAGAATGCTATATATAAAAATCCATTTCAGTAAATTTAAAAATTAGAAGATTATGTAAACATCATTATATGGAAATAGAAAATTCATGTAATAAGTGTTCAAAACACTGAATTGATTTCCAAAATTATCCTAACAAAGAATACCAAGTCATCTATTTTCTAAAACGCAAATTATACCAATCTTCAAAGAACATCTAATTTTCATGTTAAACCTATTGAAAATGGTTAGGGGAAGGACTCTGTAGTTTGTTTTAAGCAGCTAGTTTGACCTTGGTAACAAAACTGAAGAAGAACCATAGAAGAAAAGGAATTGATTGACTAAGTCTCAAAAGTAAATATAAGTGAAAAAATCCTGAGTAAAGATTAAATACCTAAATGCATAATTTTTTAAAAAATCAAACAAAATACAAAATCAAACAAAAATCAAACAAAATCTTCTTTAGATAAAGAATTGAGGGTCGAAAATATTATGAGACAAATAAGAGAGCCTTTAACACTAGTAAAGTTAAAAATTGACAAGGAAGAAAGGTAATTGACGAGTTTCTATGTTTACCAAAGTGGACCATGAGCAACATACAATTTAACAGTGACCTCTCTTCTCTGGGCGCCAGGTGGCCTTGGGCATGAACACCAAGAAGCCACATCCTCCCAATGCATCTGGACTCTAGTTCCTAGCAAGCCTCTTACTGAGCAGCTATGATGGCGAAAACCCACTTCAAACCCACTGCAGGTCACCTTTCTCCAGGTAAAATTAATTGACTTCTTACCTGGTTGACATCTAAACAAAAATAACTAATTGAGGAAATTATGCTTTACCTCTTCTGAGCATGAACTTTAAATTTAGGTAAAGGAATAGAAAAGACATTTAAACCACAATGGCACGATTTGATTGTCACAGTCGCTCAAATTATAAAACAGGCTCAGTTCATTTCTGTTTCAGGAGGAGCAGAAAACAGCCATAGTCACAGGTCACAGAGGGATCTTGGTACTTCTTCCTCTCTTGGGCTCCAAATCACCACAAATTAAAGAATAGAGATTGTTTCTTGGTGAGATGTTCCTTCCTTGTTTGTGCTCCAGTTAGATTTTAAAATTAATGCTTAACAAGTCCCATTGGGATATTTTACCCTCTTTCCTGACTCCTGAACACATAGTTCCTATAGGTCTTGTTACCTGGTCCTATTTTATGAATTGTATTCATTATGGAGACTTGACAACACACACACACACACACACACACACACACACACACATATACAAGATCCATGTGCAGGTCAGGTATAACAGAAAACACAGCCAACAGTAGAAATGATGGGAATAATATATGGGTTCCACCTGCCTTGAATACCAGTTAATCTAGTTGGAGGCCATGGAGGGGAATTTTGGAGTTCTTGAAACCATAACGAATCCAAGGTGATGGAAATGAAAGTATGAGGGGTCTTTTCCTAAAAGTCATCAGATTTCTTCTTAAATCTGTGATTCTGGACCCTACAGTGAGTGAAGAAATGGTCAGCAGCACCATCTTGTCCTGAGCAACCCTCCAGGGAGACCAGATGGAGCCCAGTGAGAACCCTTTTCCCTGGGAGGGAGCAGGTGACCCTGTGTGAAGGAACTTCCTCCCCTCCCCCTCTGAGAACTTTCAGAGCATGTGGAGAGATGACTGAGCTGAGCAGAGAATAAAAGCAGTGCTTATGAGAGAAATTCTGTCTCTGTTGGGGCATTGATACAAGGTTCTTCTTGGAAGAAAAGTTTCCACACTGACAGCAGCTGTTTACTGATTTATGAAGCTTCTTCCAGCTCATCTCCTGCTGGTCTTCTCATTTTTTTAGGTATAAGTCTGAGATAAGTTTCATCCTTTAACTAATCTTCATTCTATAATTTCAAACAGATGATAAGGAAAGCTCAAAAGTTAATGTCTGTTAATGCTGAACTTCTGCCATGTATAGACTTAGACACCAGGGTAATCTAAAAGTTATCAACTCTTTTAGATATACCTGATGTGAGTAATTTACTGTGATGCATCTGTATTGAATTTGATGTTTAAATTTTAAGAAAAAATAAAACAGATTTGCTTGTAAATGTTTTTATTGCCTCATGAAATTAGCAGTTTCCATAAACTGATGGACCTAATTGACTACAAAAAAGGCTTTATATTATAGAAGAAAAGGAATGTCCCGACAGGTTTGTTTTTGAGTTTGAATTCCTTTTTCTAAAGGGAAGAGACAAGGGAATAATCATATTTGTGAGTCTTTTTAACAAGAAGTTTACACGTGCCAGCAGCAGGTGCTGTCTCACATACCTGTGGCTGAAACAGGTTGCAGAACATAGCATAAATTTAGCAAATATCTATAGATTTATATTTTGTGTTTTAGCTACTTGGAATTAAGAGGAAGATAAAGCAATACCCCTTGTTTCTTCAATTTTGTTTTGTTGTATGCTTGCATCATAGGAACTTTCAGAAATATGATCACTATCTTTACTGGGTTCTAAATATTACAAGAATGCTGAAGGGAACTGGATTGGCACTTTTCTATACATTTCTGTCCACTGAAGTGGACCCTGCTGTCTCAGTTCAACACCTTACACAACACAAGACCCATCTCTAATAGATGGTCAATCAATCTCTGATTTTAAATAGTCACAGGAATAAAATTTAGTCCCAATCAAACAACCAATTTTCACGGAGATGATTTCAATTGTTACAGAGCTCTCTCTTGGACTAAGATGATATTACCTCCCAGCTACCATCTACTGAGAATTCTGATACTTCCTCTGAATAAGGCACAGATTTACTCACTCTTGTTTAGGAAACCTTTCAAATATTAACTTTAAAAATATGAAGGGAAGCTGGGCGTGGTGGCGCACGCCTGTAATCCCAGCACTTTGGGATGCTGAGGCAGGAGGATAGCGAGTTCAAAGCCAGCCTCAGCAATGGCGAGGCACTTAGCAACTCAGTGAGACCCTGTCTCTAAATAAAAAAATACAAAAAATGTCTGGGGATGTGACCCACTGAGTGTCCCTGAGTTCAATCCCCGGTACCACAAAAAAAAAAAAAAAAAAAAATGAAGGGAAGACTGCTCAACTCTATTATTAATTTTTCTGAGATTCTTATTTTGAATGTGCAATTCATGTGGATTTAGGGTGGAAGAAGGCTATACAGTCACCCAGAAAGTAAACAGAAGCAGTGGTTTCAAAGTCAAAATTCAAACCTCAGAAACCCACTCTACGTGGAAAGGTTTTAAGACATCCGATTAGTCACAAAACTGTAAGTAATAATTACTTTACATTATAGCTCAAAAGCTATAACACAATGTTAAAGACTCTATAAAGTCTATATAGTAAGTGCTTTATCTCTAGTCTTAGATATACATCAGTAATTTTTTTTTTAAATTGCAGGCTATGACCCATCACAAAATCAGTTGACCAGCATTTTTACCAAAGGAATGGAGTATAAGAGACTAGAATAAAAGAGAACATTTAAAATGCATTATATACAATAAGGATCTAAGTAAATGTAAATACTCAGTTATATACATATGGGGCAGGTATTTCTTACTGTAGTATGTGGCAATACTTTGGGAACTTCCAGGTGTAGACAAGGTCATGGGTGTATTTATAAATAAAGAATATCAAATGTGAGACAACAGAGTAGACCAACTGTGGGTGCAAAGTCAAAAGACAAAGGTCTCCATTGTCAATCCAGTCAAAATGTTAGCAAACTGCTAGTCTCTTAATTCATCTGTATTCTATGTGAAGAAATCACAAGTCTAACAAATAATTCATACTTTGAAGGCACAGATCTGCAAGAAAATCTGATAGGAGGATCACTGACCCGCTCCTCATCCCCTTCATCCTCGTATGAAGATGTATAAGGCAGGACATTCATAAGCTTCAATGCAGAAATGCGCATGGGCAAAGGTCTGATATGATCACCACACACTGAAAACTGCATCCTCTCCTGTGAATGGTAATTTAAGTATTAACGGATTTTGAAATTTGGTGAAAGTTGTTTTGCAAATAAAGGTAAAAAATTACTGAATAAGGTGATATAATATTAGCAACTAACTCATACATGACAAAATTTCTTCTGTTTCGTTTGGAACACATATTTTCCCCTTACTGAGTGTCTAAGAGGCCATAAACATCATGAAAGTTCATTTCCTTAGGAAACAAAGACACACACAGTTGCATTGCATTTGAACACTGGGCTCAGACATTCAGATGTGCTGATCTCCTTGTTCCCTCCACAGGGCAATGGTGGGCAACCAGACTATGGTCACAGAGTTCCTCCTCCTGGGATTTCCACTTGGCCCAAGGATGCAGGTGCTCCTCTTTGGACTCTTCTCTCTCTTCTACGCCTTCACCCTGCTGGGGAATGGGGCCATCCTGGGGCTCATCTGCCTGGACCCCAGACTGCACACCCCATGTACTTCTTCCTCTCCCACCTGGCCATTGTGGACATTGCCTATGCCTGCAACACGGGGGCCCCGGATGCTGCTGAACCTCCTGGAACCAGCCACGCCCATCTCCTTTGGGGGCTGCATGACCCAGACCTTTTTCTTTTTGACTTTTGCACACACAGAATGTCTCCTCCTGGTGATGATGTCCTATGATCGGTATGTGGCCATCTGCCAACCCCTCCGGTATTCTGCCATCATGGGCTGGAGGGTTTGCATCGCCCTGGTAGTGACTTCTTGGATTTTAGGAGTCTCCTTGGCCCTAGTTCATTTAATATTACTCCTACCATTGCCCTTCTGTGGATCTAAGAAAGTGAATCACTTTTTCTGTGAAATTTTAGCTGTTCTCAAACTTGCCTGTGCAGATACCCACATCAATGAGGTCCTGGTCTTGGCTGGGGCAGTGTCTGTGCTGGTGGGGCCATTCTCCTCCATCGTAGTATCTTATGCTCATATTCTGTGTGCCATTCTGAAGATCCGATCAGGAGAGGGGCGCCAGAAAGCCTTCTCTACCTGCTCCTCCCACATCTGCGTGGTTGGACTCTTTTATGCTACAGCCATTGTCATGTACGTTGGGCCCCAACATGGGAACTCCAAGGAGCAGAAGAAATATCTCCTGCTCTTTCACAGCCTTTTCAATCCCATGCTCAACCCCCTGATCTATAGTCTGAGGAACAAAGAGGTCAAATGTGCTCTGAAGAGGATGCTCATAAAGGAGAGAACATGGTGAGAGTTGCACAGGATAACAAAACCCCACGCCCGAGGGGAAAAGAGAAGACTTCTCATCCAGCCCAGCCCAGGATGCATCAACATGCTTGGGACATCCTTTCCATCTTCTTGAAATTTCTCTATGACATCCCCCAAGAAAGTCACTCTGCTTTCCTCTCTCTGGCACGGCAGGTTGGTGCCACACAACTAATAGAACTATCTTTACCCTGGCTGCATTGAGAACATATTTTTAATGTGGTCATATGAAATGTTCTGAATAAAAGGGAAGAAATTTTCTTTTTCTTTTAATTTTATAGGCAAAAATTTAAAGAAGAACTGGTAGAATATTTAAGATATGGGAATTGGGAGAAATCAATAACATGTTGTTACTTAAATTATTTTTTAATTTAGCAAGTGTCATCTCCTTTCAAAATAAGTCTATATCTGAAACATCTGTATTTATTCATGTGCTAGTAATTCTTTATAAGGTGTAATCAATTTAGGTAATAACAGCATGAGCTACGGCTTCTAGGGAAAGATAATTGAGAATATAACTGACACAAATAACAAGAACACATAAACCTTTGTCACCCCAATAAGTCTGTAGAAAAGTGGGAGCCTTCTCTATCTTTATTTTTCTCTGCCTGTGGAGGGCAGGTAGAAAATATAGGTGATGCAAAAAAACAAAACAAACAAACAAACAAAAAAAAACAGAATGGAAGGAACTGAGAGACACCAAAATAGCCACATATTTTTTTCTCATTAGTTTGGTCCATCTTTTCCTGTAGAAAATGATCACAGCCTAAAGAGACCATCCTGGCAGTAAGAATAGACTGTAAGTGTTGTGAAAACTAACTGACCAATAGTGAATGATTCACTTTTAAATTAATATATGTGAGGCAAGTTAAAAAGCCTTTTTACTCAAAGATGAAACTCTTCCACTTAATTATAAAAGGATTGCAAAGAACAGTTGAGCCTTAGTGGGAAAGGATTCATAAAGACACTGTTCTCAAGTCTTTCTCAAATTGTAAATAAACTGTATTAAAGGAAAACACCCAATTTTTTGAATGGTGTTTCTTCTTTATTAAAAAAGGATTTTTGAAGAGGAAAATATATGGATTTCTCTCTTACACAATGTTTCTCTTATGCAGACATGATCTCATGATCCAAGAAAAGTTAAAAACATGTGTTTGAGGTTTAGATAAACCTTGGTTTCACAAAGTTCTGACAGTTGCTAATGTGCAAACTTTTATAATTCACTTGAATTCTCTGAATTTAGATTTGTTAGCTGTAAAATGAGGTTACTAATAGCAAGCCTACGGGTTTGAAGATCAGAGCAAGTGCTACATGAAAAATGCTCAGCAGAACCCAAGACTCAGAATAAGTACTTCATAGTGGAGTTTATTAATGTTTTCCACTTATAGTATCTTTAAAAAACAAGGACAATTTATAAATGAAACAATAGAAGATAATATTTCCCATTTTACTGTAAAGAAGCAGGAATAATACAAAATGTAGACCTCTATATGATGCAAAATGCCAGATATCTCATCTCTCTCTCTCTCTCTCTCTCTCTCTCTCTCTCTCTCTCCCACACACACACACACACACACACACACACACACACATTGTGATAGAGTCTTGAAATGAAGAATGAGTAAAACGCATTTTCCTGTCACTTTTCTCACTGTCTAGAGGGGAGAGTAAAACGATATATAAATGGAAATGACCAATTTTACACAATGCATTAACCACTGAGATATCCTCAAGATGCTAATGTGGCCCAGGAGGAGGAGGACTGACTCAGAGTGGACTAGCTTAAGGAAGACTTCCTGGAGAGGAAGACCATCCTGAAGGAGTAGGGCTTAGCAAGGGGTTGGAAGAGTTGGCACCGCAGGAAGAGGTGCTCCGTCTGATAAGCAAAAGAAGAAAGATCCAAAGAGTCAGTAGGAGGTCAGCTCCAGGAGGAACTAAAAGTAGCTCAGGGTTTTTCAGGTATGAAATACAAGGCTGATGAGAACCAAGATTACAGAGAACACAGCATACGGAGGAAACCCTCTTCCAGGCTAACAGTCCTTACAGACCTCCCATATGAAATGTGAAGCTGGGTGTTAAGTATGAAAATGGCAAGTAACCAGACCGTAATTTAGAAGGCGCTATGTGGAGGGACAGTTTGAAGTGACCAGTTTGGTATGAGAGAAACCAGTTTAAAAGTTGCTGTACCCATGCAGGCAAGCAATGCTGGTTAGAGGATCACACAAGCAATCAAAATGGCATGATGGGGCTGGGAGACCAGAAAGTAAAACAGACAGCACTTAATGGTGAGCTGAGTATGACGAACAAGTGAAGGAAAGAATTTTTAAAACATTTTTTATTGGAGACACACAAAGAAATGCACATACCTTAAGTTCAGCTCAGTGAAAGAGCCCAAGGACACACTAATGTAAGCACTTCCTCTCTGATGACTACACCTTTTCTCCTGCAGAAGGTGACCCTCACCTTGACTTCTGCAGCATGTCTTAACTATCGCACTCTCTTGGATGTCATCTAAACAGAATACTGCCTCACTGTTGCTGCCTGAAGCAATTGCCGCTTGGAGCAATGACACCACGGGAGAAGGATGAAAACGAAAAAGGGTCTTTTATTCTTCTTCTCTTTCCGGCTTCAGCAAACTCTCCAACTCCAACCACAAACTCCAACAAACTCCTTCCACACTCCAACCAGCTCCAACTACTTCCAATCATCCACCATCTACTTCCAACCAACTCTAACCAACCTCACCCGGTTATATACATTTTGCCTTAACAAGGACAAGTGCTTACAGCTCGAGCTTACAGGTGCGTCACACAGTGTTCACGGGCATACAAAGATACTTTGAATAATGTATTAATATCAGGTGGAAACTTGAACATCTTTTATGGCTCTCAGCTAACCACAATCTTTAGCTATCTCCTTGATTAGGGCTCCTTCACCTCACAAGCCTATATTTTTCTCCTAAACAGAGGAACCAAAAATAAGGAACTTATTTTTTTTTTCCTTCTATGACTAACACAATCTTCTTAATGAGCAACAGTGAAAAGTTTGAGGAGCGGGGAAGGTGAAGTTCCACCTGAGTGTTGGGATGACAGGAACTTTAAACGTTTCTACTGAAAGTATCTCAGCCTTGCCTGATTTAAAGGGCCTCTTTGTCATGCCATCTCACCCTGGTCCGTGTGCTGTGGGTCTTCCTGTGAGATCTGTTTGATCCTTGGTAGAAAGTTATCTGCTGAGATCTGGCCTCTCTGGACATATTCCAGGACCTACTGGCCTTTGATCCTGGAGACTGATACTTAGTCAATATCTATATGCACATGACAGACTCCCTTGGTGTGTCCTCCCTGCTCCACCTCTTCCCACACTGCTATTCTGGCTGGGCTGCACTGCCCCAAAGTCTTCAGGTACAAGGATATTGTATCTCACCTGTATCATGGTGACTCCCTCTAGCCCTACTTTTCTAGCATTTGCATCCACCACTGCTACCTGGGAGCACGTGGAATCCTCTGAACCTCTTGCAGAACAAAAATGGAGGCAGTGGGGACCTGGAGAAAAGAGTTCCTCAGCACAGGTTTCCTGGCTGCCTCTGCTGTGGTGATTTAGGAACCCACTCTGCCTGATGGTCTCCAGCCAGAGGCACAAAAATTTTGTCAAAATTATTACATTTTTTTTTCATTTTTTTCTATGCTTGTCTCCATTGTTTTAATTGGTTCTAATTAGTTATACATGAAAGTAGAATGCATTTAGGCAAATCATGGATAAATGGAGTAAAACATCTCATTCTTCTGATTTTATATGTTGTAGAATCATATCAGTCGTGTAATCACATACACACATGGGATGATAATGCCCCATTCTACTATCCTTCCTTACTCCCCACACCTGCTCCCGTCCCTTCACCACCCTCTGCCTAACACAAAATACCTCTATTTTTCCCTAGCACCCACCCCCTTATTGTGAATTTGCATCCACAAATCAGAGAAAACATTCAGACTTTTGTTTTTTGGAATTGACTTATTTCACTTAGCATGATCCAGTTCCATCCATTTACCTGCAAATGCCATAATTTCATTATTCTTTAAGGCTGAGTAATATTCCATTGTGCATATATACCACATCTGTGGAAAGGCATCTAGGTTGGTTCCATAGTTTGGCTATTGTGAATTGAGCTGCTATAAACATTGATGTGACTGCGTCACTATAGTATGCTGATTTTAAGTCCTTTGGGTATAACCAAAGGACTGGGATAGCTGGGTCAAATGGTGGTTCCATTCTAAGTTTTCTGAGGAATCTACATACTGCTTTCCATAATGCTTGGATCAATTTGCAGTCCCACCAACAATGTATGAGTGTACATTTTTCCCCATCCTTACTAACATTCATTATTGCTTGCGTTCTTGATAACTGCCATTCTGACTAGAGTGAGATGAAATCTTAGAGTAGCTTTGATTTGTATTTCTCTAATTGCTAGAGTTGTTGAACATTTTTTCATATAGTTGTTGATCGATTATATTTCTCCTTCTGTGACGTGTCTGTTCAGTTCCTTAGCCCATTTATTGACTGGGTTATTTGGGGATTTTTTTTTTTTTTTTTTTTTTTTTTTTGGTATTGAGTTCTTTATCTATCAGATTAGTGCTCTACCTGAAGTGCATGTGTTAGAAAAAATCAGGCTGACAGGCCACGCCCCCAGGTGTTCTAAATTAGCCACGCCCCAGGTATATTGGGTTATCCTGTAAGTCTGAGCTTTGCCTTCCCAGAAGTGCCCACCTCTCGCGGGAACTCACCACGGGGTGGGCTCTCCCTTTCTGAGCCAATCCCGACCGTACAGGTCTCACTTCCGACCTCCAGCAGTCTATGGAGTCATGCTGGCAGCCCACCTCAGCTGGGGGTACAAACGCGAGTGCTCAGCTAAGTACGAAGGCAGCGGAGCAGCGATGGGGAAGAAATAGCACACCGACACACGGGTCAGGCTGTGGAGTCTTCTCTCTTTCACTTTGTTGTAGGTTTTTAAGCATAATTTTTGGCAGTACAAATTGTTTATACCTACTCTTGTGATTTCATTACAGACATGATTTAATTTATAGATTATATTTTAGACATGTTAAATTTCTTATTTTATATATTTCAAGATTTTGAGGTCACTCACACCTTTTCAAGGCCCTGTACGTGACTGTCTGGGAATATTATAACTTTGTCATTTTTTATCTAATTAGTCTGGGTAAAAATTTATTTCTCACGGATTCTCTGAAACTGTTTTCTCTGCACACCGCTCAGGCTGTCTAATAAAAGTCAGCTTTCTCTGTCTGGGATTCCAAAGCACTATTGTTTTTCTTTTATAGCAGTTATTTATAAAACCTAGAAGCAGGGAAAGGGGGGGTAAAGCTGAATGTTAACTCTGAAGGACTTTTTACTCTAAGGAGTTTATATCTACTCTAAAAGTAAGAGAAATCTATTTTTAATCACAAAACGACTCTTAAAGCTTATTAACTAAGAACTAAGTACTTACAGAAAAAGGTTCTTATTTTTACTTTATGTATTTAGCTTAGATTTTAATAAGGTTAAATTTACAGAATTAGTCTCGATCTAAATAATTTGAAATAGCGACATTTGGTGGTCATATATATGAATAAAGAACAGAACAGCAAGTAAATAGGAGAACCTACACAGTAAAAGTTAACTCTTTCAGCACCATGATATCTTTCATGAAAAAAGAGTTTTATCAGCAGAAAGGTTATAGGGAAGCATAGGGAACACGAGCAGTTCACATTGGAGGAATAGCCATTAGCTTATCCTTGTAGTGGTTTGATTTTTCGTCATGTGTCAGGGCAATACCCCTGGGCTAGGTCAAGTCCATATATCCGGAAGTCATGTTTTTGGCTGACATGTTCTTAATGTCCCCAACATTTCTTTTCTCCTTTTCTGTTCTATTGATGGGAGCCCACCTTACTCGAGAGTGTGCCTGTCTTAGGTTGCCCCCCTCTGGGGGTCTTACCCATCTCTGGCTACCACTCTAGCACTTCAGGTGGACTTACCCAAGGCCAGCAAGCCATGGTGGCCAAGGGGAAGACATGGGACAGAACAGTCGCCTTTAGGAAGGCTTCCCATGGATGATTTAGACTTCCACATCCTGTCAAGGACCGCAGCCTAGTTCATAGGGCTCCCAATCATCATTGCTGAGGGCAGCATATTGTTGGCAGACCACCATAAGCTGTACCAATTTTGCCCTGTCCTTAAGGAAGATGCCACTAAGATGCCACAGAGTCAGGGGTCCTTTGGCCCACCCAAGTCACTATTTAAACCCTCACCAGGCAGGAACTCGTCCCCTTTTCTTTCCTTCTTTGCCTCCCCCGCGCTTGTCTCCTCCTGTTGGTTCCCCTCTCTTCACGCCTCCCTTTGGTGTCTCTTCCAGCCGTAGGGGCTGGTTAATAAACCCTCTTTTTCTACACGGTGGTCCTGGTGTGGGTTTTTGCCCTTCAGCATGTGGTAAAGATTTTCTCCCATTCTGTAGGCTCTCTCTTCTCATTACTGATTGCTTCTTTTGCTGAGAGGAAGCATTTTAGTCTTAATCCATCATACTTATTGATTGATTTGACTTGCATTTTAGTAGTCTTGTTAAGGAAGTTAGTTCCTAAGCCATCATGGTGCAGATTTGGGCCTACTTTTTCTTGTACTAGGCTCTGGGTATTTATGTGGGTTTGTCTCTCTGTCTTCTATTCTGTACCATTGGTCTACATGTCTATTTTGGTGCCAATGCCATGCCATTTTAGTTACTATGGATCTGTAGTATAGTTTAAGGTCTGGTATTGTGATGCCTCCTGCTTCACTCTTCTTGTTAAGAATTGCTTTGGTGGCCTGGGGTTGTGGCTCAGAGGTAGAGCACTCGACTAGCACATGCACAGTCCAGGTTCAATCCACAGCACCACATAAGAATAAAGGCATTGTGTACTACTAAAACAAATAAATAAATATTTAAAAAAAAAAAAAAGAATTGCTTTGGCTATTCTGGGTCTCTTATTTTTCCAAATGAATTTCATATTTGCTTTTTTAAATTTCTATGAAGAATGTCATTGGGATTCTAATAGGAATTATATTAAATCTGTATGACACTTTTAGTAGTATGGCCATTTTGTCAATATTAATACTGCCTATCCAGGAGCATTTAATTATTAATTACAGTTACTTTAAAGTCTTTGGAGTTTTGGGCTCTATGTTAGTAACTGGTGGTCTTCTACTGACCATCTTGTATCTTTTTTTAATATTTATTTATTTGTTTTAGTTGTACACAATGCCTTTTATTTTTATGTGGTGCTGAGGCTCGAACCTGGGCCGCGCATGTGCTAGGCGAGCGCTCTACTGCTAAGCCACAACCTATGTTAGTAACTGGTGTTCTTCTACTGACCATCTTGTATCTTTATCATGGATCAGTTTTTTCCTGACTTTTAACATTCTGGATGCTAAATTGTGGAGGCTGTTTATTCTGTACTATCTCTCTGCTGATTTTTGAGGTTTTGTTTGTTTTTATAATGACAACAGATTGTAATAATGGCAGGTCACTCTTCTTTGTAAGGCATGATTTTTATTCCTAGGACTTGGTCTTGTCAATACCCTCCATCCCATGACTCCAGTATATCTAGAATTTTGCAAGCTCTCAATTTATTTTTCAGCTCTATTCAGAACTTCTCAGAAGTTAGCAAAACAAAAACTACTGTCTGCTAAGACTTCAGGAGTCTTGTCTCTTCAGATTAAGTCTATGCATAAGAGAAGACCTGTGCCTACTTCAGGGACTCCTTTTGCACACATTCTTCTTCAGCAGCACTTTGCTCCTAAATCCACACTCCCTCTTTGGCATTAAACCCTGATATCTGTCACTTACATTCAGGGACAATATAGCTTTCTAATTGGACCTCATTTTACTGGTTGCTACTTGAATGATACCTGCCAGGGAGTTCTTTTTATACACAAGAAAGCAAAAATACTTTCCTAAAACATTATATTATCCCCCTCTTGTTGAATTATTTATCTGTCCTACTAGCCTTTTCTCTGCTTATACTAACGAAGAAATCTCTAGTGTATTGCCAATCCATCATAATGGTTATTTCCAGATACTGTGACTTAGAAAAATTTTAGATGTTCTTATTGTATGTTTCAGAATTATTTTAAGTTGGACATATCAAGTGTTTTATTCATTAAAAACATAAATAAAATCTACTTTTCCCTAAAAGAGGTGGAGAGAGGATGGCACAAAAGGACTGAGAATTAGGAAAGAAGGGACATGAGAGCAGCCCCTGTTTTCCATGAGCATGTGGGCAAGGGGCAGGCAGACCCAGATCTCCTCTCTCTCCACCACTTGTTCCCTGGTGCCTAGAGCCTGAACTGTGCTGGACACACTTCCGGTGTGTGAAACACGTTTGATTAAGGATCGTCTGGTGGACAGCACCAACTCTTCCACTTCTGAGCAAAGCACGGTGCCATGTTGTAGTCCTGTTGCTAAGCCCAAACCAGGGAGACAATCGCTGGTGAAGGCTGATGTCCTAAGAGACACAGCATCACCTTTGAAGTTTAGTTGTCCGCGACACTTCAACACCATCCACTAGTTTCAAAGCATACTTGTTATTTGGCCATTATTGTCTGACACCTGACTTTTTTGGCAGGGAAAATATGTCAATTTGAATGCTCAGAACATGTTCACTAATTGCCTTTTTATTCCCTCTGCTTAGATTTGTGTGACCTATTACTAAGTCTTTATACGCTTTGCTTTCCTATTTCCCCCTCCACAGCTCCACCTCAGATAACACGACCTTTCCAACTTCCCTTGCAAGCATCTTCTGGAAACTTCAGGTCTCCCTGCACCTGATGCACTGGATTCCTACTAATCCCATCTGCCTGTGTCCAGAGCTGAACTCCGTCTTCCACAACCTCGTGACATCCTCTTTCTTCATTTACTCCCTTGTTTTAGTGGAACACATCCTGTAGTAGCTTCATAAGGTTAAAAAGATATTTAATGACACAGCAATAGTGAAAACAGCCCCCAGCATTTCAGAGTCATTATCATTGCCTATATTATCTTCTTCAAATATCCTATTGAAATTCTATGTAATAAGTGAACTTCACAAAGGAAAAGCAAAGGCTACTGTGAAGGAAGTATTTTTAATCTCAGAGATAGCCAAATATTCAAAGTATACTTAGTCCCAACTGTAGGTCTAGTAATTAATGATACTCAGCAAACGCTTCTAATTCAGAATTGACCTTCATTTATAAAGGTCTGTCACTATTGATGGATCCAGTTATGCTTTGTCATATTTATTCTTTATAAAATATAAAGTATTAATCAAAAACATGATCCCCACAAGAAGTATAAGACTTCTCACAGGAAATGTTTTTGCTCTAATCATTTCAAAGATTAGATGTAAGAATAGACAAATCATGACACATGATTTTTAGCCACAGTAGGCTGTGTTAAGTGGCACTATACCATCCTCAATGGAGCAAATAAAACTGCACTAATTATGCCTATCTGAATGCATATGTGCAAAAAATTCTCTAAGCTTTATCTAGGTATTGATGAATTAAATTCATTTTTTTTCTCTAATTCATTTCCATGTAGGAAGAATAAACAATAAAAAATGCCGAAAGTAAACACTCATGTAAGCACTACCTTGAACCATTGCTATTTGTAAGGGTTTGGGCCTATCACAGAGGAGAAACCAGTTTGGGGTGGGATAACTGAAGGAGACTGAGTGTTCTGAGGAACTGGTATTATGTTTGAAGTCAGGTAGTTAAACCAAGGTTAAACTTAACCTGCACAAGGAATTAGGATTTAAAAAGAGAAGGAGATATCCAGGAATAGCATTAACAGAGAGTGTGTGTCATAGAATAAGGACCTAAGTGGAGTGAGGATGTATTGGCCACAGAGATTATTTTAAAAGAGAAATAACTCCAGTAGGCCTCTTCTTGAATATATATTTCATTCTTCTTAGTATATTTATGTTGAGGTGCTCCTTCTACCACAGTTTAAGAACTAAGACTGTAGAACTTAAGGGCAGACCATTAGGAAGGAAGAACTAAAAGGATTTCAAGTCATCCAACATTATCACTTAATGGAGTGGGAGAGGGGAGAGAGGTGAGCATCTTATCTGTAGGCCATAACCCAAGATGTGGAAATAAAAATGCAGCTCAAAAATATGAAGAAAGGCCAGGCGTGGTGGCACACACCTGTAATCCCAGCAGCTTGGGAAGCTGAGGCAGGAGGATTATGAATCCAAAGCCAGCCTTAGTGAGGCCCTAAGTAACTCAGTGAGACCCTGTCACTAAATAAAATATAAAAAGGGCTGGGGATGTGGCTCAGTGGTTAAGCACCCCTGCGTTCAATCCCTTCATATATATATATGAAGAAAATTGAGAAGACAAAGAATCCTGAACTATCATATTGAGCATCTTTTAACCTGAGAAACAGGAAGGGTTGTTTCACAGCAACCTCCCTGGGGAACACTTCTCTGAGCTGATGCCTTAACTGGGTCCATGGGACCTTGAGCTATGAGAGATCAGGAAATCTCATCCTCTGCTCTACAGCCCGACAGAAATCGCTGGAGAGGGGAGCGATTTTAAGACAAAAACACATACATTTTTGAGACCATCGAATTGATTCCATCCAACTTTTTCATCTGCTATGCAAAAATTTACCAACTTGATAGAAACCCAGACCCCATCCAATCCCAGGCAACATATTTAATCACATCCTCTGGGAATACCGAAAGAACAAAATGAATGAATAAACGTGGGGGACTGTTATCATTAAATCACCTGCCAAGAGAAAAGTAGCGAGTTGTTTAGTCGCCCCTTGAGACGGTGGGAGCAGCCTCGGTGCCGCTGGGTCAGGCTCCCGGACTCACTATTTCTGTCGGAAGGCGGGGAGTTGGGTTCAAACAACGGCACTCTTGAAGAGCCTCTGTGTGCAGAAGCAAGTCTCCAGGGAGTTCAGGCAGCTCTGGATCCTGTCTTCACTCCCCAGCGAGGCTCCTTTGGAGAGGAGAATCCATCCAGTGTGGAACCTTCTCCTCGCTGAGGGTTCTTTTAAATGCAAGGCTATGTTTGAAGAAAACTGCACAGATTATACCACTGTAAGTAAAAATGTTTTATTTGCCTTGAGTAGGAGTTTGCAGGTGACAGAGAGGAAATGGGGAGTGAATGACATCAGTGGCTCCAGGCACTTGTGACAAAATGCCCTCACTGCTTGGTCCCTTCTGACCCTAAGCTCATGAGCACAACTAGTGTCCTGAGCAGATCTCCAGGAACCACGACCCACCCCATGCTGTGACCATAGTTCCTCTGACCCTCTTGGCCCCTCCACCCACATCCGCTGCTCATGCCAGGGCAGCTCTTGGCTTTGACTTGACTGTGCCAGGGAAGAGGCTCAGATCGCCCTCCATGTAGGAGGAGAGCTGGCTAACGGGCTACGAAGAGCCTCAGCGGCCATGTGGCCCAGGGCCTCCCCTTACACATGAGAACCCTGAAGTCACAGAGTTGCAGGGTGTGCTGGTCTTGAAACTGCTCTTTTTTGCCCTCTGAGAAGTATGTGGCCCGAACATGCTCATGACCTCAGTCTCCACCAGCCGGAGGCACTTCACAAGGTGTAGGAGGCAGATGGCCTCCCCCACAGGGAAGCCCAGCACCCAGGGGGCCGCTTCTCCTGTGTTCCTCATCAGAGCAGGGGAGCTGCTGAGCCCAGAGCAGCCTCCTTGTGACTGGAGGGTCCAGGAGCTACTCTGCGATCTTGGGTCTCCAGGCCTCTGATCATCATCATCATCCTGGACAAGCACTTACTAAGTGTGAACTCAGTCCTCACAACTGCACGATGAGGTGGGATAAATTGCTCAGCCCATTTTTGCAGATGGGGGAACTGAGGCAGAGACAGGCACAGAGGAGTCAGAGAGAAGTATGTAGCAAGCCAGAATTTGAACCCAGGCAGTCTGGCTTTAAAAACTCCACCCTCACCTCCCTCCCCCTTTTTGTTTTTGTTTTGTTTTGTTTTGTTTTGTTTTGTTTTTTTTTTTTTGGTACTGGGGATTGAACTCAGGGGCACTTGACCACTGGGCCACATCCCCAGCCCTTTTTTGTGTTTTATTAGAGACAGGGTCTCACTGAGTTGCAAAGTGTCTCACCATTGCTGAGGCTGGCTTTGAACTCACGATCCTCCTGCCTCAGCCTCCCAAGAGCTGGGATTACAGGCGTTCACCATCGCGCCCGGAGATCAGGCTGAATATCAGAATAACAATTGAGAATGTAAGTTATTTTAGAGTAAATGCCAATGCTTGACAAACCTGTGTTGCTGTCCCAGAACCCCATCTTTGATGGCCCGAGGACTCCAGTTCAATATCAACCTAAGCATTTGCTTTGGGTCAGTGGTAAATACGCAAAATGTGTTTCTTTTTTCTTTCTTTAAGATTCATATTCTCTCTTTCCTCTCTCTGATATTTGGCATATCCAAAACTGCCAAAATTATGAAAATCTGTATTTTCTCCTTCAGCATAGGAGTGAGGTTACTTGAAGGGTTCTTTTATCTCTTTAAACTCCATTTTAAATTTAAATTTAAAATTCAAATTAGAAAAACATTATTCATAGATATAAAAAAAATATTTTTTTTTTGCTTAAATTCAAGTATAGTAAAAAAGAAGGGCAAAATACATATGCAAGTGTTTGTGATACCATATTGATTGCATTGAACTTCTAATCCCAGTATTTTAGTTTTTTTGTGTGTGTGTTTCCTGTAATACTATTAATAACAGCTGAATTGTTGGATGGTTAATAGGCAACAGTTTAATGGTACTTGTTATTCACATCAATCATTCAGATTTCTGTTGTCCTCTTCTACAGATGAAGGTAATGAGGCTTAGAATAAGTTATCCAAGTTTCTTTTGTTGTTGTTGTTGTTGTTTGTTATTGCTATTGTTTTGGAAACAGGGTCTTATTAAGTTGCTGAGTCTGGCCTCAAACTTGTGATCCTCCTGCCTCAGCCTCCCAAACTGCTGGGATTACAGGCATGCCTAGCAAGTTATTCAAGCTGGTAGGACACCCAGTTCAGAATCAAGATTGGAAGGACAGTGAGAAACATTGTTATACTTTTTGCATTCTTTTTATATATATGCTTTTTGCATTCTTACTCAGGTATTGAGTTTTCTTTAATCATTACTAATTTTGTCCTGGTATGGAAGAACAGAAGCTTATATCCCTTGTTCTGTCCACTGAAGACTTTTAGTGGACATTTAGAAAAATTTTCATTTCAGGTATCGTCTTTATGGTTATCTTCCTCAGGCTTTTTCAAAGAGGGGATAAAAATCTGATTTCTCAAACCAAGAAACCCAAAATACAAAATCATGCCAACAATTATGAGAAAACATTATTTCTACCTCATACAGTATTAAATTTTTGACCTTTCTTGATTTCACAATCAACCTGAGAAACAATTTGCATGTGTAAACAGCCATCATTATAGATGTGTCTCATTACAACCTTCACTAGAAAGCTGTTAAAAAGTACAAGTGACAGTTACATAGTTATATATGGTTTGGATGTTAACTCATGTCTGATGAAAAAGATTATTTCTTTTAGGAGTTTCTTTGCTCCCTTATTTATTGTTGTCTTTCAGAAATAGTTTAAAAAGTCACACATGAAACTCTATAATTCCACATTATATTTTTGTGAACTTTTTTTTTTTAATTTTTATTTATTTGCTTTAGTTGTACACAATGCAATGCATTTATGTTTACGTGGTGCTGAGGATCGAACCCGGGCCGCGCATGTGCAAGGCGAGCGCTCTGCCACTGAGCCACCTCCCCAGCCCCATTTTTGTGAACTTTGATGGGTAAAACAATTCTAGTTGTTTGGCAAAAGGAGTCTAATGACAGCATCCAAGTGTCTGCTACCCTAGGTCCCTGGTCAGGGTACTGCCGAAGGCCAGAGCACACCTCCAGGTGAGAACCACTTGTTGCATACCCAGGATTTCATCTCAGGCCACACAGGCCTTCCTGGCTTTCCCTTCACCTTTTGCAGGTCTCCTATGTCTCACCAAAAGATCATCTTTGGAAAGAAATTTTTTTTCCCAGCTTCCTGTGTCTTTTTTTTTTTTTTTTTTTTTTTTTTTTTTTTTTTTTTAACTTGAAATGAATGGAACATGCATTCCAGATAAAAGGATCAAAAGGCATTGGCCTGCACTTCTCCGCCTGACAGATGGTCATGCCCTCCCTCTCAGAGGTTTCCAACCTGATGCCAGGTCTGCTTCGACTTCCACTCAGTAGATGATCTGGATGATTCCTCCATCAGAGCATCCCAGAAGTAAGGCATGTGTCTGTATAAAGAAACATGATATTGAGGTTTTCACTTCCTTTAGTTGTAAAGGGATGGCTCTTTTCTCACAATACAGTGACTTATTTCTCCATTCAAAGCTCCAAGAAATTCTGCTCAGATCACAGATTCCTGTTAAAACTCAGTGAGGACATGAGCAGGAATAATGGGTAATTTTAATTATATTACATTGTGGGTTGTTTCAAATGGAAATATTTCCCCCTCCATACTGCATAGTTTATTTAAAAACAAAGGAGCCAGCAATGTGTGAAAAGTATCTGCATAATGTTTCTTTGTGTATAATCAGTGGAAACAGTTTCCTGTTTAGTTTAACAAAGTTTCTTTAAACATATGTACATAGACATAAAATGGCATGTGTGCAAGTGTTTCTATTTTAAAATACAAAACAGATCATATTTAACATCATATGTTGATTTCATGTGGTAAACTAAACATCAAATGATCCCTTCTAATGGCTGCATGGTATTCTGTCTTACAAAGTTGCCAAATATATTTAATGTATCGCTGTATTTTTATGTAAATTACAATTAAAAAAAAAAACACATGGCTACAATGTATGTACAACTTCATTTTTTTTTTTTTGGTGTGGGGGTATGTACTGGGTGTCTGAACTGCAGTGAGCAACTGTGGGTTTGGGTCCATTGGATTTCTTTCTCTTTCCAGAACTTGATGAGTGCTTCCTACTGAGACTTTGCCTTCCCTGCTCCTCCTCCATTCCTGTGCAGGGAACGATCCTCTTATGGCTCTGGTCAGACTTGACCAGGTCTTGCAAGAGACCACCTTTACTGACCACCTCTTTTAAAGAAGCTCCTTAAGCCAACCCTGTTTACTTCCTTTACAGTTTTGTTCACAGTCGATAATTTCTTATTTACTTGTTTACTTGTTTATTCGTGGTAATTTAGGAGTGGTAATGAACTATGCCCTCACTCTGCTTCAACTTCAGAAAACAGATTGAGAAATAGACACAGGAGATAGGCAGGAAACAAAAATAAATGCTTTGCTAGGGAGGCTTATTGGAAGATATTGTTTATGTCTTTAAAAAAAAATTCTCTCCAAATTAAAATCGTGACCACCAGGCTACCCTCAGCACCCAAATGAGATGGAGCATACCCCCTTAGGCTTTATGCAAATTGATGGAAATGTGTGGTGAAAAAGAGAACAGAGAGGGCAGCTTCAGTTTCTCTTCCTGCTCTGCAAATCATAAATTTGGGAATAGACAGGGGTAGGTATATTCCAGAGTGATTCCATCCAGGACTATAGATGCTTCCTCCCCTAAATTGAACCTAGGAGCAAGGAAAGATAGCTCCACTCTGCTGTTCAGAATGAGGCTCCTACCCACAGCTGTTCCTCCATGCACAGAAGGGCAGGGGGGCAGTGTCCCACCCTCCAAGGCATGTATTAAGGACTTGGTGAAACATCAACTATGTGAAACTGTTCATGCGTCAGAGATTATAACTAGAAATACATTGTATTGATGAACATGTGAGCAAGAGGCTTGAATGATCCTCACACCGTCAGTGCTATTTACATTGGTATAACTTTGTTGGGATTGTCTCTCTTCAAATGACATTAATAATCAAGGCATATCTGAGGATTAATGCTAGCAAATCCATCCTTGTAAGAGCCCTAATTGAGGAAATAGCTAAGGTGGCAGCTAGTTGAGAGCCATAAAGGTGTTTTAAGTATTTTCACCTGATATTCATGCATTTATCTAAGAATCTTTTTATGCCCGTGAACACTGCGTGACACACCTGTAAACTCGAGCTGTTAGCACGTGTCCTTGTTAAGGCAAAAAGTATTTAACCGGATGAGGGTGAGTTAGAGGGGTGGTTGGAGTTGGAGAGGTTGTTGGAGCCGGAGAGAGAAGTTAGAAGAAAGAAGATAAAAGAACTTTTTCATTTCCAGTCTGCCTCCCAACTTTCTCCCACGGTATCCTTGCTGCAAGCGGCAGCAGCTGCAGGCGGCAGCAGCTGCAGGCGGCAACACATCCTAAGTGATCCAAATCCAAATTCTCCCTCCATGGATTCCACTAACTCCCTTGCATCTTTGCTCCACAGTTCTGACCAACTGGTCCTGGTCCAGGTCTCCTCTCTGCTGCAAGAGCATGGGAGGCAACCAGACTTGGATCACGCAGGTCACTCTGCTGGGGTTCCAGGTGGACCCGGCCCTGGAGTGCTTCCTCTGTGGACTTTTCTCTGCCTTCTACACCTTCACCCTGCTGGGGAATGGGATCATCCTCGGGATTATCTGCCTGGACCCCAGACTGCACACACCCATGTACTTCTTCCTCTCTCATCTGGCTATACTTGACATGTCCTATGCTTCCAACAATGTCCCCAAGATGCTGGCAAACCTTGGGAACCAAAGAAGAACCATCTCCTTTGTTCCATGCCTCATGCAGACATTCCTGTACTTGGTTTTTGCTGCTACAGAGTGCCTGATCTTGGTGGCAATGTCTTATGATCGGTACGTGGCCATCTGTCACCCCCTACATTATGCTGTCATCATGAGCTGGAGAGTGTGCACCATCCTGGCTGCTGCTTCCTGGGGGTTTAGCTCCCTCCTGTCCCTGGTCCACCTGGTCCTCATTCTGAGGCTGCCCTTCTGTGGGCCTCACGAGGTCAACCACTTCTTCTGTGAGATCCTGTCTGTCCTCAAGCTGGCCTGTGCCGACACCAGGCTCAATCAACTGTGCATCTTTGCGGCCTGCGTGTTCATCCTGGTGGGGCCCCTGTGCTGGGTGCTGGCGTCCTACACGCGCATCCTGCTGGCCATCCTGAGGATCCAGTCAGGGGAGGGCCGCAGAAAGGCCTTCTCCACCTGCTCCTCCCACCTCTGCGTGGTGGGGCTCTTCTTTGGCAGCGCCATCGTCATGTACATGGCCCCCCAGTCCCGCCACCCTGAGGAGCAGCAGAAGATCCTGTCCCTGTTCTACAGCCTTTTCAACCCCATGCTGAACCCCCTGATCTACAGCCTGAGGAACGCAGAGGTCAAGGGTGCCCTGCGGAGGACGCTGAGGAAGGAGAGGCTGATTTGAGTGTACTGGAAGGGCAAATGGGGAGGGGACTTTCCTTCCTATGAAATAATGGGAGTAGGCGTTTTTTGGTTTTTTGCCCTTTGAATATATGCTACCTTAAATGGAATGTTGTAAACTTACATATTTAAGTCTATAAACGTGTAACTTTTATATGGATGTTATAGTATATAAGACTTTTGAGGGGAGAAAAATAGAGGAATGCCTTAATGACTTTCAGTGCAAACTGATTTGTAGAAGAGAAATGAAAACAACAGATATGAATTTGAAAATTTGATTAATATTAGGTCTTCAGAATTAATCAGTGCTCATCCAGGTCATCATTAAGAAACCAACAAAAAATGCAGCTACAGAGCAGGTAAAAATATTCACACTGCTTCTTTCCAGCAAACTGTAGACAATACATATAACACTTCTTTCTAAGCAATAATATTACATATAAATTGCCAAGTTTTATAAAATGGTCTAAGAACTTAAAACAGACTTATTATAAATACGAGCATTTAATAAACACATAAAGTGCTGCTCACCTTCATTAGTTAACAAGAAAACATAAATTAAAGCACTACTTAATAACCAGTAGAATATCTGAAATTTTAATGGATTATTCATCGATGGATGATTGAAAATCTAATTTCAACTATTGAAAAATAGTCAATACTAGCAAAGTTTTCACTCATAGGGTTCATGAGAGCACATTAGATAACCTCTACATCAACCATTAGTGATTTCTTCCTGTAGAGTGACACAAGAAAATGTTTAAGACTCTGAGGACCATTTTCTCTGTCATAGCTCAACTTGAGCAAAAGTAGGCTGAAATGATGTGCAAATGGATGTGGCTATGTTTTAATAGAATCTTCTTTGCAAAAGCAAGTGACTGATCAAATGTGGCTAAAGCCTAATACTTTGCGAGTCCTTCCTGTAGATCTAGAAGATAGTCTGGTTCTGTCTGATTCAAAGTTAGAGGCTCTCACTGGAGTTGGTGGGTGGGGTGGGGACAGGGACTGTGTAATAAAATGAGGTTAAAAACAAAACCCAGTGGTCACTTTGAAGCCACTCTAGAGCAAGACTTTACTTCCAATAACTTATCCATGGCTGCTCTACCACATTCATATAATGATATTAACCACCCTATAAAAATAAGCACAGAGCTATCTTATACAGATTAGGTTATTTTTGAAACTGGATTTATCAAGATCTTAGTTTTCTAAGAAAAAAAATTTTCAGCTATTTTATCAGAAGCTCTTTATACTTTTATGTTGAAATAGTTCTTGTTTGAATTATATATTCAGGAAGCATTGCTCATCTCAGCCCACTGGTATTCATTTTGTATGTGTAAAACCAAATAACAATCAGAGGTATTCTTAAAAGATTAATTAAGTTTATTTGGGGATAAAATGTATTTCAATGGGAATATGTGTGTCATTATAAACTGTGAGACCATCAGAGTGTAAGGCAAAGGGGAGTTTTAAAGGTTAAAATAAGGATTATATGGATATTTTGAAGCAATAATCATTGACCAGAAGTGGCATCAATTGAGGTTGAACAGACAGTTGCTGGGCGATGTCCTTGCAGAAGTATGTTTGTGTGAGGTTGTGGTGGCCTTTGTATGAGGCTGTGGTTCAGGCAGTCTTGTGACAAATGTTATCAGGCAATCCTACATGGAATCCTTCATAACCTTGGGCTTTATTTCTTTTTTTTGTTAGTGTTGACACAACTGACTCCATTTGGATTCTATGTATTATTAACAAGGCCACTTTGTGTTGTATTTTTGTCCTTTTAAACAGTTCACGTGTTTATCTAAGCCTAATGACATCTTTTTCTTCTTAAAACTTCCAGACACTCATCTAACATGCATTGATTATCTTGCCTGATTCAATTATTGGTAATGATGATGGCAAAATGTAATTTTATAACTATATCATAATTTGTACATGGATTTATACCTTATTACTATATATATATGTGTGTGTGTGTGTGTATTTGTACATATATATATATTTCATGTGCATTATGAATCATAAAGTTATATGAAACAGAACTATTCATTTATCTGTTTCTCTTATTTTGGAATATATCACAAATGATTTTCCATTCCAAAATATTTCTCTGCAATATACTTTGAGAAGCTTCATACTATTTCTTTGAATATTATAATTTGTTTAATATATCTATTTTCTCATTTAGTTGTATGTAATATAATGCTTCAGTGATTAAATTTTATATTCATACCTTTTTATATGAAATCCACCTAGTAAATACTGAGACTTGGGTGTTTGGTCAGGCAAATCTATCAGACAATTTATCTAAATGTATGTGTATAGGCATCCATGCCTATCATCTAAAATTCAAACAGGCAAAAATCCCAGCTTTTTAAGACACCGTAATAGACCACCTAGTAAGAAAGTGTGTCTAGCTTAGAATCACTCTACCATGATCCCACCTTACCTCTCCTATAGGCAACTGTCCACTTATCTGGCTTCTACTTTCACACTGCCTCCCAGATGGACAATGACTACCTAATGCTTTGGTAATATTATTATTAAAAGGTCAAAATAAAACAAATGATGATGACATGGAGAAAAGATAATCCATATATACTGACCTTGAAATATAAATGAATACAGTGTCACAGAAATAGTATGGAGGTTCTTCTATAAGTTAAAAATAGAATGATCATATGTTCCATCAATCCCACTTCTGATATATATATATCCAAAGGGAATAAAATGACTATTTCAAGTAGATATATACAATCCTTAGTCCATGGCAGCACTATTCACAAAAGAACAGGATATTGAAACAAAAAAAGTGGCCATCAATGGATGAATGTAAGAAGAAAACACACACACACACACACACACACACACACACACACACACAGGAATATCATTATTCAGCCATGAAAGAGAAAGAATTGATGACCTTGGTGGAAAACACACATGAGCCTGGAGGAATTTTGGAATTGAAATAAGCAAGACACAGAAAAATCAATACCATATGATCTCACTGTATGTGGAATCTACAACAGTCAACCTCTGAGAAGCAGAGAGAAGAATAGTAATTGCCAAGCACTAGAGGAGAGCAAATAGGGAAGGTCAGAGGATGCAATGTTTCACTGATGCAAAGTACTAAAGTACTTGAGATCAATTATACAGCAGAGTGCTTGCAGTTCCCAATACTGTTTTGTGTACTTCAAAATTCCTGAGATGGTGGATAATATGTTAAATGTGCTAATCATGGAAAATAATAATGATTATAAACAATCAGTACAGAGGGAACTTGGGGAGTTGATGACTGTGACTGTGGCCTTGGAGGTCGTGATGGTGTCACCAATGTGCACTCATCCCAAATCCATAGAATTATATATGTTCACTATGCATAGCTCTTTACATGTCAATCATACCTCAGTAAAATAGCCTAAAAGAATAAATACAAATCACAAAACACATTTTAAAAAAATTAAATAAAATGTTCTCTGTCAGTTACTCCTTGAAAAAGAAATTAAAAAGCATTAGGGAAGACACCAGTGGTCAGCACTAAGTCTTTCACTCCTGAGCCGAGTGCAATGTTGTGCTCTGGTCCCATAAATAGGCTAACTCATGGAGTGGCAGTTGCTGGAGAAGGCTGATGCTGCAGGAAAGAAAAGCACCAGAGCCTTGAAGTCCCTTCATCCATAGCACATCAGTGGTGGTAAGGGCACTCAGAAATGTCCAAGACTTTCCCCAGTAAGTTTTGCATTAATATCCAACAATGAATCTCCCCATTGTTCATACTTATAATGCACCAATTAAAAAAAAAAAAAAAAAAACTTTTTTTTTTTTTTTTTTTTTTTTTTTTTTTGGTACCAGGAATTGAACTCAGGGGCACTCGACCACTGGGCCACATCCCCAGCCCTTTTTTGTATTTTATTAGAGACAGGGTCTCACTGAGTTGCTAAGTGCCTCACCATTGCTGAGGCTGGCTGTGAACTCACAATCCCCCTGCCTCAGCCTCCTAAGTGCTGGGATTACAGGCATGTGCCACCATGCCCGGCCAATTAAAAAAAAAAATATTTAAATAGGGGCATACTATGATGCCTCATTGTGTCCACAGTAGGCTGTGTTAAGAGTGTTGTATCATCCTCACCAAAAGAAATAAAATTTTGCTAATTGTGCATACTTGAATGAACATGCACTAAAATATCATTACATTTATCTGAGGGCTAGTGAGTCAAACTTATTTTTTTATAAGAGCTTTGTAGAAAAGAATTATAAAAAATATTGAAGATAACAAATTATTTAAGCACAACCATGAATCATGCTAATTGTAGTGTTTTGGGTTATCACACTAGAGACACCCACCTGGGTTGGAAGAGCTAAAGAGGGTGCCATGAGTCCTATGAAGGACAGAGATGACCTGAAGTGTTTAAAGGAAAATTAGAATTAACTTGACACAATGGACAAGAATTACGGGGGTACTCCTTGAATCTAAGCAGAGAGTGTGTATTAGGGAAGTAGGAGGGAAGTGGAAAGAGGCTCTATGGGCCACACAGATTAGTTAAAATTAGAAATGACCCTATTTCTTCCTCTTAAATATTTTTTTTCAGTGCTATACAATAGATTAAATTTATAACTGATTTTGAAGTGCTCCTTCAACCAAATTTTAAGAACCAGATCTAAGAAGAGACCCTTCAGGAATAAAAACTGGAAGGATTTTACTATCATTAAACATTATCACTTTGTTCAAAAGAGAGAGCAAGAAAAGTGTTTCATTTTATAAGCAGGCCCTCACTCAGGAAGAGGAAATGAAAATGCCACACACACACACACACACACACACACAACAACAACAACAACAACAAAAACAGCTGGATCTGTTTGAGATGGAAGACAAAATGGAGAGAATTCAGGGGGAAGACTAAATTGTCAGGTCATGAGTATTTGCAATTTGAGAAATACGGAGCAGTTGTTTTGTAATAACATTATGTCCATCGGGAGAAGCCTATTTTTCTGAGCTATGCCTTAACAGGGTCCATGGGGCCTGGAGCTGTGAGACATCAAGAAATTACAGCCTCGCTCTGTGGTCAAACAGGAGGCATAGGAGAGGAAACAGTTTTGCAATTAATAAAATAAATTATTGAGAGAGATTAATTGATGGCATAATTCAACTTTTTCTGTGCCAGGATCTTAGCTCTTTGGCCAGTGAGCTCTCCACATCCAATCACAGCAACACATAGAACACATCCCTCAGGAATACTGAAAGGCAAAATGAAGAGGTAGGGAAACTGTGTTCACTGACTTATCCACTGGTAAGAAAGCAAATTCTTTAGCTCTCTCGAGAGAATGTGATTGGGCCTATGAGCTCAAGATTCAGTCTCTTGAATATTCTCTAGAGAACCTTTGTCTGCAAGGATTGAATTGGATTGAAAGGATGCTAGAAAAAGCCTGAACATGCAAAAGCAAGTCTACCACAAAGGTCAGGCAAGGCTCTGGATTTGGTCTTTACTTGCCAGTGAGGTTCCTGTGGAGGAGAGAGTGCATCTCAGTCTGTAATATGTTTTCCCTTCCTGTCTTTGAGGTTTCTTCTAAGTGCAAGGCTATGTTTGAAGACAACCTTTCAGGGTATGCCAGTGTAAGTAACAGTGGCCCATTTGCCAGGAGCAGAGGTTGGTAGCTGGGAAATGCAACAGAGGCAAGTGAAAGAAATAACTGGCATAGTGGTGACAAAATGTCCTTGCTGCCTAGTGTCCTTCTGGCCCTAAGCCCATGTGCACAACTAGGTTCCTGAGCAGATCTCTAGGAACCATTGCCCACCCCAGGCCGCGACCCTGGGTCCTCTGTCCCTCTTGGCACCTCTACCCATATCCTCTGATCATGCCGGGGCAGCTCTTGGTTTTGCCAGCTCTTGCCAGAGAAGAGGCTCAGATAGCTCTCCACGTAGGAGGTGATCTGGCTAAGGGGCTACAAAGAGCCTCAGTGGCTCTGTGGCCCAGGGCCTCTCCTTACACGTGAGAACCCTGAAGTTACAGGATTTGCTTGTCCTGAGAGTGCCCTTTCTTCCTCTCTAAGAAGTGTGTGGCCTTCTCAGAGGGAAGCCCAGTGCCCATGGGTCCGCTTCTCCTTTGTTCCTCATCTTAGCAGAGGAGCTGCTGGGCACAGGGCAGGCTCCTTATGATTTGGATCTGTAAAATTCAAAGGTTCATGTCCGTGGAGATCTGAGGAATTAAGTGTTTTGTTCTACATTTGGCTTGATTCAGTCGGAAATTAGAACATTATTGGGTTGGTCCCCCCAAGTGCCCTGATTTTGTTCTGTCACTAATTTATATTGCACAAACAAGTTGGACAGATTCCCGTTCCAAATATCTGCTAATTGGAAGGTCTCTATGTATCTTCTAACTGTACTCTGCTAGCAAAAATCTACAAATAGATCAATTAATATGGTCAAATGTATATGTATCAGCTCAAATAAAATCAACTATATATGAGTGACTTGGCAAGTTATTTTACAGGCCAAATCTTGTAGCTATATCTTGGAGCTTCAGTGAAATATCTACCCAAGACTTTGGAAGTTAGTGGAAAATGACCATCTCCTTTTAAAAGAAACATCAAATTCATGTAGGCATAGACATGTAAGTTCCCATTAAAGAGAATAAATATCCTTGTAATGTGAAATACAATGGCACTCTGATCAAATGCATCTACCCATAGGCACATTGGTTAACCACAGAAACATGAAGAGAGGGCATTCACAGAAGCAGAGTGTGTCCTGAGTCACTTGGGCAGTGTTAGGAAAAGAGCAGGACTTCCTGAGCAGAGCTGCCCTTCAGGAACCCCCAGCAGGCAGGCGGTGCTATAGGACTTACAGCTTCCCTATTTCAGTGCTGGCTCCATTCCCTGTCACTCTATTTCTATATTTCAGACATTCTTTTATTTTTCACTTTACTCTTTTGATTTCTAACTTGAAATCTCCAGAAGCTACTTCTCCGTATGACAAGGTTCACTTTCCTCAACCTATGCAAATCGACAACCTGCCACTGCTAGTGCTCTCATCGCAATTTGATGGATCTCACAAGAATTTTCAAACTGATTTCAGATCCATTTCTACTTTTAGTCAATGGAAAATTTTGGTAATCAGGGTAACTAAAAAAAAAAGACATGTCTTTTATAAGGAAAAATTACATGTAATTGAGATTTTCAATTTCCCCCTCTTTCTTGTTAAGGGTTAACGCATTTCCATAATGCAGAGATGTCTTCCACTTGAAACTCTAAGGAGAGGAGATTCCTATTCAAACTTGGTGAGTAGTACTGCTCTCAAAATGAGCAGGAATAATGTGTTAATTTAGTAACATTATTTTGTGGATTTTTGCAAAATGGAAATGCCCTGTTTTTTAATCCAGAATTATACAAAGTTTATTAGAAAATGAACTAAGGTGCAAACAGTTTATGCAAAAGCTAAATCTCTGCATGGTCTAATCCTGCAGAGCTAATCAGTCTACACAGGTTCATGTTTTCCTTACAGAGTTCCACATGCTTTTAAACAGGAGCAAAACATACATGTGTATAATAAGTATGCTTATATTTTAAAATAGAAAGCACATCATGTATGCACATACATTGACTCCATGTGGATAGTTTTACATTTCACCATATGAAAATCTGTAATTATTGTTTTAATGCCTGCATGATATTCTGTGCTATTAAAGTAGTTCGATATATTTAATCCATCAAAAACCTTTTATCTAGGTTGGTTCCACAGTGTAGCTATTATAAATTGTGCTGCTATAAACATTGATGTGGCTGTGTCCCTGTAGTATGTTGTTTTTAAGTCCTGTGGGTATAAACCAAGGAGTGGGATAGCTGGGTCAAATGGTGGTTCCATCCCCAGTTTTCCAAGGATTCTTGATACTGCTTTCCATATTGGCTGCACCAATTTGCAGTCCCACCAGCAATGTATGAGTGTGTCTTTTTCCCCACATCCTCGCCAACACTTATTGTTTGTATTCTTGATAGGTGCTATTCTGACTGGAGTGAGGTGAAATCTTAGAGTAGTTTTGATTTGCATTTCTCTAATTGCTAGAGATGTTGAACATTTTTTTCATATATTTGTTGATTTGATTGTATATTGTCTTCTGAGAAGTATCTGTTCAGTTCCTTGGCCCATTTATTGATTGGGTTATTTTTTGTGTTAAGATTTTTTAATTTTTTAAATTTGTTTTAATTAGTTGTACATGACAGTACAATGCATTTATGCACTGTGATATGATTTTTGGGTTCTTCATATATCCTAGAGATTAGTGCTCTATCTGATGTGGTAAAAATTTGCTTCCAAAATGTAGGCTCTCTATTTACCCACTGATTGTTTCTTTTTCTGAGAAAGCTTTGCAGGTTGAATTCATCTCATTTACTCCTCAGTTTATACCAAAAGGTCTTAAAAACAGCATAGTACAGTGATGCAACCACATCAATGTTTATAGCAGCACAATTCACAGTAGCTAAATTGTGGAACCAACATAGATGCCCTTCAATAGATGAATGGATAAAGAAAATATGGTATGTAAATACAATGGAATATTACTTAGCATTAAAAGAGTATAAAATCATGGCATTTGCAGGTAAATGGATGGAGTTGGAGAATATAATGCTAAGTGAAGTTAATCAATCCAAAAAAACCAAATGCTGAATGTTTTCTCTGATTTAAGGATGCTGATTCATAATGGGGTTGGGGGACATGGGAGGATTAGATGAACTCTAGATAAGGTAAAGGGGAAGGAGGGAGGGGAAGGAAGTGGGCATGGGGGTAGGAAAGACAGTAGAATGAGTTGAACATCATTACCCTAAGTACATATATGAAGACACATGGTGTGACTCTAATTTGTGCACAAACAGAGACATGAAAAATTGTGCTTTACATGTGTAATATGAATTGTAATCCATTCTTCTGTCATATATAACAAATTAAAATGAAAAAAAAAGATCTAGGGCAAAAAAAAAAAACCTTTTAATGTCAATTCTAGCTTTTGAAAAGTACACACAAGTTTACAGTGAGCATGTTTAACCCACTGTCTACCACCATGGTCAGGCACATGGGATTTCTTTCTCTTCCCAGAGCTGATGAGTGCTTCCTGCCCAGGGCATTGGTCTTCAGTGTTCCCTGCTGTCTCTTGTGCGCAGGGAACAGTCCTCCTACAGCTCGGGTCGGATCGACTACCCTTCAGCATTTAGGTTCCACTCACATACATGTCTCCTCTTTGGAGAGGCTTGTTCTGACCTGGAGAGGCTTGTTCTGACCAGCTCATCTAAAGGAGCTTCCTTCAGCCAGGCATGCGGTTCACCCTGAAGGCCTAGCTACACAGGGGGCTGAGGCAGGAGGATCACTTCAGCCTATGAGTTCAAGGCATAGCAAGATGCTGAAAAAGAGAGAGAAAGAAGGAAAGAAAGGAAAAAAGAAAGGAAATGAGAGAGGAAAACAGGTTTCCCTACACCAAGCTCCTTACCTTTTCCTTCATAGTGCTGTTCATGCTCCATTGTCTTATTGACTGGTTCACTCCTGGTTTAGGAGCAGTAATGAGTTTAGGAGCAGTGATGAACTGTGTCCTCTCTCCTCTCAGGAATACAGTAGAAATAAAAACATACATGTTTTTCTATTAAGGTTTATTGGAAAACATGGCTTATATCTGTAACAAATATTACAACCACAGGACTCTCAGCCCCAAATGAGACAGTGCAAAATCTCTTAAGCTTTATGCAAATGTGTGGACAAAAGGGAACAGAGAGGCATCCTTGATTTCTCTTCCTGTTTTGCAAATCATATAAGTTAGGGGATGGACAGGGGTAGGTATATTCCAGAGTCATTCCATCCAGGGCTATAGAGGCTTCCTCCCCTTAATAGAAATAAGCGCCAAGGTAGAGGTAGCTCTCCCCCTCCCCGCCACTTCTCCATGTCCTCTGCTGTTCAGAATGAGGCCCCTACCCACAGCTGTTTCTCCACTCACAGAACCGAGTGGGCTGGTCCCACGTTCCAGGGTGTGTGTTAAGGTAAGATATAAACTATGTGAAACTGTTCCTGCATTAGAGCAGCTCAGATTATACCTGGGAAAACTTTGTATGGATGATTCTGTGAGCAAAAGGCTTGAATGATCCTCACACTGTCAGTGGAACTAAAAGTGGCCCACTTTTCTACAGGGCAGGTGTCAACAGGTGTAAATACCTTCAAAAATGTCCACATCTTTACCATCTGAAATGGAATTTTTTGTATACGGTCTAAGGAAATAAATAAACATGGGTATAGGCCAAACTAATACTTCCCTCAGTACTAAGAAAAATAAGAGAAATAGGAACAAAAAATTCCAAAAGGGAGAAATAAATAAATCATGATATAATAAAATATCTTACTTCTTCTAAATATTATGATATATGATTTTAACACAAGAAAAGTTTCATTTTATTAAGTGAAAAGGTAGCTTTAAAATACTCTATATGATATAGTATCATTTTATTGTACAGTTAAGGTTCTAGAAGAAAAAAATTGAAATATTTAAAATATTCCTTGGATTTGAAACATTACCATGATTTTAAAATAAAGAGAGATCTCAGGCTGTTTCTAGAAAAAAAGTGTGAAGAGAGTATAAACAGCACAGACTGGACAGACCCAGGGTTCTACCAAGAAGAACGTTCTGGAAAGAAGTGGCCAGAGAGTCCAGCTGGCTCGGGGTTTGTCTGAACAGCAATGGGCTACTGGCATGGTAACAGGCAGAGAGGAAGGAAGAAGTTGCTTGGAGGAATCGTTGGGAACTGGAATTGAGCCAGCTGGAAAGACATTGAGGACAAAAAGTTGTTCCACACTAGTAAATGAGATGAGCGCTGAGATCTGGCGCCACACTAAGTTATAACTGGGAAAAGAGAAAACAAACACGATGCAGTTATGGTGTGGTTATCATGTCACAGTGTGACCACTGCACGTGAGCATGCGTTTCCACACGTGAGTGCTCTCCTTCAGGAGACTTAGAATGGTCATCCTGTTGACTGCTGTCATGAGTGATGCAGTGACAAGGACACAATCCAAATAAAAACATTGCTAGAAGACCTCATTGTTGCATGACCATTGGAAAGTCTACACTTCACAAAGTTAGATGTGTACGCTTCACTAGGTGATAGGATCCTATGTTCCACAGCAAGTCCTACAGTGAACAAAATATCATCATGTGGCATCTAACTGCACTTGAGATATGTAGTGAATCCTTTACACATGGCCAGAGAATTCTTTCACTTATGCCTAAATTTCAGTATCAAGTGCTGATGACAAAGTAAGTTTAAACTTTCAAAATAAAACCACACACAGCAACACTCAGCAACAACACAAAAGTACCAAGAGGAGCTTCCAGAGAACTGATGAAAAGAAGGTCTCAGGGAGTTGTAAAGAAACTAAAACTGAGAAGTGATTCAGAAGGGACTTCAAATCTGAACTTAGTGGGTGGAAAGCATGTTGAGAAGGTAAGTGGGGCAGTGGGCAGGCTGTGAACAGCAGAGGACAGATGTGTCCCATCACATCACATCTTGACGCAGGGTGCAAGACACCCAGGAATGAAAGTACCTCCTAGAGCAGCATTTTGTCAGGATCACTTCACTTCAAATGACATTAATAATCACCAGAAAAGGAAACCAGAATATTTGAATTCTCCAAAACAGCAAGGTATGTGTGTATGTGACTGTATGTATCCACTTATATAGAGTATATTACAGTAGATCCTACTATGTTAACACATTTTGTTATCTATACTAAGATATAGGGCCAGTGATATGGCTTAGCAGTAGAA
This sequence comes from Tamias sibiricus, assembly GCA_025594165.1. NCBI lineage: Eukaryota > Metazoa > Chordata > Mammalia > Rodentia > Sciuridae > Tamias > Tamias sibiricus. Next base: position 141,655,688 of record CM046664.1, on the reverse strand, counting down.
CACTTGCTTAGCATGCATGAGGCCCTGCATTCAATCCCCAGCACAGAGAAAAAAAGAGAGAGAGAGAGAGACAGAGAGAGAAGAAAAAGAATGTAAATATTATTTTTTTCTTATTATTCCATTGACACAACGTTTCTTTTTCCCTCTCTCATTTTTATGATCAAACCAAGTAATTTTCTGGAAGATATCTGAAAATAAATGAGCAAATCCATCCTAAGTGATCCACGTCCAAATGATCCCTCTGTGACATCAACTGTGCATCTTTGCTCCACAGCTCTGACCAACCGGTCCTGGTCCAGGTCTCCTCTCTGCTGCAAGAGCATGGGAGGCAACCAGACATGGATCACGCAGGTCACTCTGCTGGGGTTCCAGGTGGACCCGGCCCTGGAGTGCTTCCTCTGTGGACTTTTCTCTGCCTTCTACACCTTCACCCTGCTGGGGAATGGGATCATCCTTGGGATTATCTGCCTGGACCCCAGACTGCACACACCCATGTACTTCTTCCTCTCTCACCTGGCCGTAGTTGACATGTCCTATGCTTCCAACAATGTCCCCAAGATGCTGGCAAACCTTGGGAACCAAAGAAGAACCATCTCCTTTGTTCTATGCCTCACGCAGACATTCCTGTACTTGGCATTTGCTCACATAGAATGCCTGATTTTGGTGGTGATGTCCTATGATCGGTATGTGGCCATCTGTCACCCTCTACATTATGCTGTCATCATGAGCTGGAGAGTGTGCACCATGCTGGCTGCTACTTCCTGGGGGTTTAGCTTCCTCTTGGCCCTGGTCCACCTGGTCCTCCTCCTGAGGCTGCCCTTCTGTGGGCCTCACGAGGTCAACCACTTCTTCTGTGAGATCCTGTCTGTCCTCAAGCTGGCCTGTGCCGACACCAGGCTCAACCAAGTCGTCATCTTTGCGGCCTGCGTGTTCATCCTGGTGGGGCCCCTGTGCTGGGTGCTGGCGTCCTACACGCGCATCCTGCTGGCCATCCTGAGGATCCAGTCAGGGGAGGGCCGCAGAAAGGCCTTCTCCACCTGCTCCTCCCACCTCTGCGTGGTGGGGCTCTTCTTTGGCAGCGCCATCGTCATGTACATGGCCCCCCAGTCCCGCCACCCTGAGGAGCAGCAGAAGATCCTGTCCCTGTTCTACAGCCTTTTCAACCCCATGCTGAACCCCCTGATCTACAGCCTGAGGAACGCAGAGGTCAAGGGCGCCCTGCGGAGGGCGCTGAGGAAGGACAGGCTGATCTGTGAGACATGAAAGGGCCATGTGTAGAGGAGAATTTGTTTCCTCTGAAATATGAAAGTTGGCATTTTTTGCCCTTTCCTAGAATACATGCTATCTAAAAATGGAATATTGTAGACCTACACATATAAACTTAAGACAATACTTTGAGGAAAAACATAGTTGAGTCCTTCCATGATCTTGGATAAATACGGAATATTTAAAGAAACTCAAAAAACACTAAACTTAAAATCTTTAAGTGTGATAAATATGGGACCTCTTCAAAATTAATCACTGCTCATCAAAGTCATCATTAATAATCATGAAGTACCATCTTTTTTTTTTCTTCACCCTTTTGCCCCCTCCCTACCCTTCCTTCCCCATTGGCCATTCTAGTGTTCCTCTAATCCTCCTATGTTCCCCATCCCAACCCCACTGTGAATCAGCCTCCTTATATCAGAGAAAACATTTGGCATTTGACTTTTGGGGATTGGCTAACTTCACTTAGCATTATATTCTCCAACTTCATCCATTTACCTGCAAATGCCATGATTTTATTCTCTTTTATTGCTGAGTAATAGAGTAAAATGGATATCATTACCCTAAATGCTTGTATGAAGACAGGAATGAATATACTTTGTATACAACCAGAGATATGTAAAAAGTGCTCTATAAGTATAATATGAAATGTAATGCATTCTGCTGTCATTTATAACAACTTAGAATAAAAATAAATAAATTATTTAAAAAAGGAATCATGCAGAAGAGCCACAGCTCTCGTGAACACATTCAAACTATATATATATATATACATAAATATATTTAATATATAAAATATTTATTTATTTATATATAAAATGTTTATATATATGTATGTATATACATATATATACATAAATACATATATGTATGACCAAATGGAACTGTAGATAGTACATGGGAAAAACTTGTTCAAATCAATGTAAAAGAGATAAGAAAATGTAATAAAATTAGCAAGGCACATGAACAGAACCGCCATTCTACAAAAAAATATGAACAGCTAATAAATATAAAGTTCTGCTTGCTGCCATTAGTCAGCAAGAAATTGTACTTAAAGCTACTATGAGGTGCTATTTTATATCCATTAAATTGTCTGATATTTTTAATAGGTAATTCATCATTGTGATTGAAAACCTAATTCCTATTATTGGGAAATAACTAATACTATCAAAGCTTTTATCCAGATTGGCCAAGTCACTTTAGTTAATCAAAGCATGATACACATCCTCTAGATGTGACTTTTCCTGTAAAGGGACACAAGTGATTAGATGAAATTTAAAGCCAAGATTTTGGAGCACTTCTACAGTGAGGCTTTCCCTCTGACATCTTCTAAAACATACCGTGACTCAACAGCTAATGAATTCTACATGTCCATATTTACTCCATTATATTTTGGAACTGAAAGCAAGCTCACATGCTATCTATCATAAATTTAAACTTGAAACCATGCAATAAAACAATCTTGCAAGGGGCAGGGGTTGTGGCTCAGGGGTAGAGCCCTCACCTAGCACGTGCACAGCCCAAGTTTGATCCTCAGCACCACGTAAAAATAAATGCATTGTGTACAACTACAGCAAATAAATATTTTTTTAAAATCCTGCAAAAGATTTGGATTGGAGCACAATAAGCAATAAGAAACAGCAGAGAGACATATTGGACAGACTGGTTGCTTAGTAGTGAAATTATCAGGATTTAGATTTTTTCTGTTGTTTTCTTTTAAATTTGGTAGTCATTTTATCAGAAGCATTCTATATCTTTACGTTGAGATGGTCCTATTTTAAATACATGTCCTGACAGCCACTCTCACCTTAGTCTGCGTTACCAGAAAATGTAATTCTCAACCCTCATTAGGTAGCTGATGGTAATTTAGCATGGAAGAGAACATCAGAAGAAAAAAATGGTCAGTAAAGGAACCACAAAAGAAACTGGAGTTCTTATAATAGATAAAATCTTCACCCATGTAGAGAAGGAGATCATGAAGATTGACTGGGAAGGAAAATTCTATAGTTGAGAATTACTCAGACATTCACAGCCAGAGGTATCTTAGCTTCAATAATCTCAGAACATTTTAAACCTATCCAGCTTCTTTTTAACCCCTGAAATTTAGACTGCTGTTCAAGAGCAGATGTACTGGTTTCCTCCTTCCTTCCTAGTGCTCCTTGGCCAATTTTAACAATCAGACATGCCCATTTCTAGCTCTCCTATGACTACACAGATGTCCTCCCAGCGTTCACCATTCCCAGTAGCAAGACAGAGCCTGATAACAACTGTGGCTCTGCCACAGCTGATGTGACATATCTGTGTGCCCTCTTCTCCCAAGAAGAGTTGGTTCTACATGGCTCCAGTCTGTCTTGCTCAAAATATGTATTATTTAAAAAGAAATCACTCCTTGAAGAGCAGCACCCTTGGATGCTAACCCTAACACCAAAGTGGAGGTGGGGGAGACTAGACTTTACATTTCACAAAAATAATACTGTGATTAAACATATACACAGGCAACCAAACAAATATCAAAGAGAGGCTTGAATTAGAGGTAGAGAGTTCATATCCAGAGTTTTATTCAAAATGCCCAGTCCATATGTACATCCATACGCATATACGTGGATGTATTTATATAACACTAGTGAAATAGGAAAGTTTGACCTCCACTCCAGAAAAAAGGAAGCAACAGAAGCCGTCTGTAAGAGTGAGCAGCTGATGAATTTAACAAATAAAACTTAAAGTTAGTCATTATAGATACATTTGATAACTAAAGTGAACCATGATTATGGGATTAAGAGATTATCCTAATCCAAACCACCAAGTCACAGTGCTTCAGGTCAAAGAACGCACTTTTGTCCCATGGTTCCACAATGGGACACCTTCCTGAAGGGGGCCATGGGAGGGTCCTGACGCAACACATGCCTCCTCTTTTCTGAAGGATTTGGGTAATAAACCGGGGAGGGTCCAAGCATCCCTTCATAATCCTTCCCCACATTTTCTCAACTTTTTTTTTTCCTACCTCATGCGGTTGCCCCTGACCCAGGGCAGCTGCTATGATGGCCAGAAACAGGGATGCTCTGTACTCAAGAACAGGCCTAAGGATTCCCAAAGGCTGCCGGGATGGGCCTGTTTCCATCCCATCTGGCAAAGTTGTGTGAGCGTGGATGTAGCTGTGTCACCCTGGGGTTGACGCAGCCCGCTGGTTCTGGGCCTATGTGGGCCCACCCTCTATGAAGGGGAATGGGCGAAAGGAGAGACACTGACTAAACGGGTACTGCTGCCAGCACCTGCAGCAGCACAACAGCTGAACCCACCATGCCTTCCAATGGTGGAAAACTGAATTGAAATCCATTACTGTAAGCTGCCTGTTGTGGCCAGCCACAACGCCACGGGAGGAAAACTCTCGGAGGCAGAGTAAGGATACTACTACTTTTACTTCTACTTTCTTAGAGAGAGCTTAGAGAGAGAAAGAAAGATTAGAGATAGCTTTTTCTTCTTCTTCTTCTTAGAGCTTAAAGACAAAGATTTTTCTTCTTCTTTAGAGAGAGAGAGAGACAGAGAGAGCTTAGCTTTTAGAGCTTCTTTCTTCTTTCTTCTTTCTTCCTTGGGAGCCTCGGCTTGACTCTGACCAGCAATCCCTTCTTCTATCTGGTTTCTCTTCTGTAACCGCTCTGCCTACTCATGACAAGTGGAGTCAAGGAGAAATAGCAGCAAACAGGAAACAAATGAGTAAGTAACACATCAAAAATAAACATCACATGATGAAGGAAATACAATACATTGTTGCCTCAAGAGCTGTCCACAACAAGAGAAGATTTTGTCCTTTGGTACATTTATAGCAGATGCCCAAAAGGCTGAAGCCATCGGTTTGGCAAATCCATCCCTGCTCTGGGAACCCAAGTCAAAGAGAAGCTTGCAAGCCCCAATGGCATGACACCGTGAGATGTTTTGACCACATGATGAGACCCTACAAGGGTTGTGGATGACTCAGTGAACTGCAGTAATACATGAGTAACTTTGATTCTTGTCTTTCAGGTTATGTCTACCACAAATACATTTTGGAAATAAATTTCTGGGAGCTACACTGCACTTGGCCATACAAGACGGTGTAGAAGTCTCAGCTGACTGATCATTATATAATTCTAAACATTGATGATCAAATGCTTAAAAAGATCCTTGGTTGTAGTGGACAAAAATATGCCAACTGCATTCCTTGCATGCTGTGAAATACTGTAGACACTACACGTTATCCTTATATGTGTGTATAGGGCACTATACACAGAAGAGAAGACATTGGGTTTCTGATGGGAATAAAGTGTAAGTTTTGCACAGTGGCTGTGAGTTCCCTGGGGATGTCCTCACCTCCAGAGAATCAAGTCATGGGATATATTATGGCATTCTTAATCTACATTTCATCTCAGTGGGGAAACAAATATCAAATTCTGATGTGGGAAACAATATTCTGGGGAAACTAACCTATATTCTAACTCAAGCCATTACTACGCAATGATAATAACAAGAATGGTGATTGTCCCTCAAGAGAAATAGAAAGGCTTTAGGGAAATCAGGTGCCCCATCTAGGCATAATGGGACACACTGAATTTAATGAGAAGTGAGACCCCGAGAAAAGGATTTGTTCGTTAGAATGAGCAGATCATGGGAAATTTCCTTCCAGGAGAAAGGCACGGAATGGAACTCAACCTGAAAATAGGTGGCACTTTAGAAAAATGGGTCCTGCAGCCTATCACATAATTCGGGATACTGCCGGGACTCGGTAATAGGAAGGTTGCACACCTTGACCAACAGTATCCCTTGACTGTTTTGATGGAGTTGGGAGCAAGTAACCACAGGGCAATGTCCTTTCATTCCCCTTGCATAGGCCAAGGAGGAACCACTACAGGGATCTCACAGGCCTTGTAGTTTATTGTGTTCTCTAGGGGCACTGATGATTTCATTGATGTACGACAACTGTCTTCATCTCAAGGACAGATGAGAATAAGACATAGCCTGTGGCACAATTAGGGGGCAAGGAACTGTTTTGAATAAAAACCATATTCTGCTCATAAGACAAGGTTGGCTCCGCAGTATGGAAGAAAGTGATTTCAATGGAAATTGCCCCCAACTGATTTAGGATGCAGAAACAACTGTATTTTGTCTAACTGTAATGATGTTTGCACAGGATAGTATTCTGACTTTCAGGCAAAGGCCACATCTGCTGGAAAGGCACAATAAATGTTTCTCTATTTCTCACTGATTTGCACCATGACTGCATTGCAATATGATGTAAGATTGGTCTTGTAAGTAATTATTCAACTACCTGATGGAAATGAGTCATATGGTAATATGGAAACTGATGATTGAATATATTGCGAGATCGAGAGAAATCTTCCTCTAAACATAACACTCATGGAAAATGACCAGTCTGTAGAAGAACTTGATTTAGCTTGCCATTAGATAGTTTCTATGCTAAATCATTCTGCACAAGGGTGTCACAGGGTACAAATAAATGGGAGAATTGGATAATCAGATTAATCCAAAAACATAAAAATGTATGTCTTGACTTTATAGGATGGATTAGCATCCTATAAAGGATACCCCTACCTTATTCTGACTCTTCCAAATTGCAGGCATTTTCATACTGACACTACAGCTACATGTATTCATAAATGGTCTTGTAAATATAAATGCTAATTTTTCTGTAAGGGAACTTACACCAGGGGCTATGTGAACAGAATGTGCAAGAAAGGATTAACTCACTTTAAATGCATATAAATTTGAAATTGAAAGAAACTTTAAAACATTCTAATCATATCACTTAGAGTAAGACACAGAGATGGAAAACATTCTTTTCTGAATTTGGATTTAAGGTCACTATTTTTATACTCCAGAGCAGTAGGACACCAATAACAAAGATAAAATGGACAGGTAAGCATCTTTTTGAGGAAAATGTGTTGGATTTATAAAGTATGAATGTTACTCAGTAGTCAAGAAAAAAATGCATTTGTGGGTAGGCAGAATTCTAGAGGGCCCCCCTAATATTCCTATTATTCAAAGATTAACCTGGATACCAATGTAAAGGGACTTTGTAAATGAACTGACCTTAAAATGTGGACATTATCTTGGTGATAATCAGGTGAGCGTTCCAAATGCCCAGAGTCTCATTCATCTTGTAGCAGAGGAGGAAGTCAGAGTGGAAGTGGGTGAAGGAACTCACAATCCACTGCTGACTTGAACATGGAGGGGCTGGTGTGTAAGGACCAGAGTGGGACCACAGGGCTGAGGGCAGTCTCAGATAGGGACCTCAGTCCTACCATCACAACCCATCTAATTCTTCCAAGAACCATCAAACTTGAGAGGATCTCAAGTCTCTAATGAGGACTGCAGACCCAGCCAAATCTTGACTCAGCTGATAAGCCAGCCCTATGCAGACAATCCAGCTGACCCACGCCTGTTTCTAACTATGAAACTGTGAGATAATAGATGCATGTGATTTTAGACCATTAACAGAAAATGAACTCACTTTTGGTATTAAATGAAAATCAGTCTTGCTCTTAGTAGATTGGTAATATGTCATTTACTGCAGAGATTGCCTAAGCTTAGTTTTTTAAAATTTTTTTATTCTAATTTGTTATACATGTTTGCAGAGTACATTTCATTTCATATTACATATAAAGAGCACAATTTTTCAAGTTGCTGGTTTTATATAAAGAATTTTTACAACAACTGTGTCTTCATACTTGTGTTTAGTTGTTTTGATCTGAGGACAATTTTAAATTCTTAATAGTTATTGAGGACCTAAAGCTACTTTGTGTAGGCATATTTGTTGATATTTATCATAATCAAAATTAAAACTAAGAATTTGTTATTTACTTTTAATTCAATTTTAAAGGCTTCCATTATAGATTATTATAAATAATGGGTTTAATGAGAAATAACTTTATTTTTATTTTGTAAGAAAATATAAAGAGTAGCTGTTTCACATTTTGTGGCTTTTAAATGTTTGGCTTAATAGTAAGCAACTACACTTCATATATTCCTCTGCTCCCACTATGTTGTAGTATAACATATGCAGTAGCCTTTGGAAAAATTCAGTGTATACTTGTGGGAGAATAGGGGTAAAACAAAATAAAAAGTGTCTAAATATTATTATAAAAATAGTATGATCCTACAGATGCTTTGATTTCAGAGGTTCAGTCCATGGTCAGCTGACCCTATACCTCTGGGGTCAAAGTGATGCAGAACATCATGGTGGAAGGGTGTGATAGAGGAAAGCAGCTCAGAACATGGAAACCAGTAAGCAGAGAACTCTGCTCACCAGGTAAAAATATAAATCCCAAAGGCACCCCCATAGTGACTGACTTCTTCCAGCCACAACCTACCCACCTACAGTTACTGCCTGGTTACTTCATGTAGGTACGTGAGCTACACCTCTCATAATGTAATCATTTCACCTTTGAAAATTCTTGAATTGTCTCACACATGAGCTTTTGGGGACAACTCACGTGTAAACCATAATGCTTGAAGTCCTAAAACCATAACAATTTTAATAATTTGGATATTGTATTTTGTGATACCTGTCTTCAGGTTCATAACCCTTGAGATAGCTGAAAGTTTCTGCAGAAGCAGGGTGGTGTCCATACCTGCCTTGCCCAATCCCTAGAAGTTCTCATCTGAAGACAGTTAGACACCATCTTTGCTCTCCTCCAGAGACACAATTCAGAGAACCCCATGCCCCAGAGAGAAGATAAATAGGTGCGATATCTCATGATCCTTCTGGGAATTTGAACTCTCAGTAGAAATTTTGGAATGTTTTTGTTCCTCTGATTCTAAAATAAAAGCTATGCTCCTGGGGCTCACTGAAGTTTCAGCAAGTCCAGTGAATCCCACCACACTTAGGATCTCATCCTGCGAAGGCTGCCAGAGGGAGGAGGATTCTACACCCATTTTAGAGGTATGTTTCTTTTCTCTTTGGGTCTAACTAGGTCTAAGTGTTTTCCTTCAGGGAAAATTCAGTGCTAATGTCTTCTTGAGTTGAACAAATTTATTGGCACTACTAAGTGGTTTTCAGTGTGCGCAGTTGAAATGAAAGAGATGACAGCAGAAATGGCCCTGGATGTGCCAGAGGAATAACCTGGGTGGGTGATCCTCCCTCCTCACCCAAAGTGCACTCTGCAAAAGATACAATGCCCTGCCCTCCCATACCTCTGCCTGTTGTGCGGTGGACAGGGGGTCAGGGCTCCCTCAGCATCTGTCTCCCATCACCCCCCAAAGTGATCTGAGGATGGTGATTGGAGCTAGCACAAAGTCTCAGTGAGAGGGAACTCAAGAAAGAGAGGCATATTTAGATATTGTCTCATTTGAATAAGCTCTAAAAAAAAAAAAAAAAAAAAAACGAATTAAAGAAATTTATACATGATTTGGTCTAAATGAAGATGTTGATGTCCAAGAAAACCTCTGTCAAAAGTTTTACTAAAGGAAAATTCTAGTACCAGGTGCGGTAGATCTTTTTCTTGCTGACACTGTGTAAGAGGTAAGTTTGCCATGTTTCTTTTTGGAACTATCCCCAGATACCACCCTATCATGATAACTATCACATTTGAAATCACTCTATTTCTCATTCATGTGTTCCCTACCACAAAACAGGATAGAATGAGTTAGCAGCTCCAAATGGTACTGAGAGCTGAAGAAAGAGAGTTAAAGCTCTCTAGCAGGAGTTGCATTCTGGGTGATCAGTCTGGGTGGAGAGTCGCCCAGACTAATCACTGAAACCTACTCTTTTCTGAGCTGCTATTGGTTCATCTGTGCCAGGAATGTAAAGTTGAGGTATCATCATTGTGATATTTTCTTCTATTTTTCATTATGATCTCTGTTAATTTTATGTTGTCTATTTTTAATGACAAAATGGAAATGATAATGAGGATAAAAAAGATTTGTTAATACAGACACAAAAATAGCCAGACTAAAAAGTCAGGAAACAAATATTCATGTGGAGTAGTAATAGAATGAGTTATCTTCAATTGTATTGTTATCCTTTATGTTTAGAAATCAAAAGTGTTTCAGATATGGCTTATTGTGACCAACTGTGTCTAAATAAATGTTTGCAATGCTGATGTTACTATCCCCTGCTTGGTATACTATAGTAATAGTCTTTAAATGTAATAAAAATAATTTTGTGTATAGAACCCTCCTCAAATCCAAAATATTTATAAAGATAAAATAGTCTTTGATTAGTCTCTCTGTTTCATTGAGTCATTGTTCTCAAAGAAACACTGTTCATGTAACTAATCCCTCCCTTGGGCTTACAGTTCTCAGAAGTTCACCATGTTGAAGACACATGTATCTTCAATCCTATTTATTAAGTTATTTTACCTCCATATGAAGTAGTTTCTCCAAAATTGTGTCTCTGAGATTATCTTCTTATAATCATGAATTCAAAGCAGGTAGAAGATGCTGTATTCATTTTCGACAGTTGGTATAAAAATTATCATAAATGCAGTGGCTTAAAATGATAGCAATGTCCTCTTTCACAATTCTGGAGTCTGCTAGAAGTCTGAGATCAAGTAGGGTCATGCTCCCACCAGGAACTCTTAGGTAGGATGGTTTCTTGTTTCGTCCACCTTCTGGCCAGTGTCAGCATTATTTGGTTTCTGGCCACAATTCCACAATCCCATCTTCACATCATTTTTACCTAGGTGTGTCTTTTTCAGTTTGTTTCAAATATCCTTCTGCCTTTCTCTCACAAGGACACTTGTCATTAGAGTTAGGACCCACCCAGAAAACTGAGAGTTACCTCAAATCCCAACTTAATCCCATGTGCAGAGACTCTGTTTCTAAAAATGGCGACATTCAGAGTTGCTGGGGATTGGGATATGGACATACGTCTTTGGAGGTCATGATTTAATATATTACAGTCATCAACATATTTAACTAAGGCTCTTTTATCTACAGTCTGTGTGATTGCTCTCACTTAAGTTTATTCCTTACAAACGCTGTTTTAATTATTTAAAATCATTGAATTTTAACTGTGAGTTTTTAGAAGTAGAAATAAACTATGTCATAATAGTTATAAATATATATTATATGTTTAATGTACAGTTTATATAATATATACTTGTATACATATTATATTATATGAATAACTAAATCTTCAATTGAATAAAATGTCACCTATCTCATTAATGAATATTTTCTAGGTGTTTTATCTAAAACTATACTAGATATTATAAAATATACAAAGAAGTGCAAGACATTGCCATTCATTGTATGGTGAGGGATATCTCCATTCAAATAAATGACATTTGGCATGAATGCCACTTTATTTTTTATTTTATTTTGAGGCAATTATTGCTCAAGCCAGTACATGACTAAGCCTACCCTTAGAATCCTCTCTACTTTGCTAGAACAGAAAAGACCCTCTTCAGAGGATATCTATCCAGAAGACTTTCGATGGGATCTAGACAAGATCAATAGACTACTACCTTTCTCTTTATAGGAACTGGTTGTAAACATGCAAGAAAACCCTTTCAATGAAGAGGCCTGTGACTCCACTGAAAACCCCCTTTGGCTTATACAATGAATCTAGTGGATAAACACATAGTGTAGCTGCACTGGCATTTTGAAAAGACCCATATGCATTTTCCAACTCAGTATAGGCCTTCTTGAGGATTTATATTTACATTTACATAAACCCCAAAGGGACATTCACAATTCTTATCATTTTTAAAAACAGAATTCATCTTACATTCTCATGTATTTAAAAAATACAGTCAGTAACAAATTCAAAAATTATATCCATCATTGTAAGAGCTAACATAACTATCTGGGAATGTATTGTCTTCTCTATAGAACTTAAAAGCCATGAAGGATAGAATGGAATTATTTAGGCACCATTTTAAGTGCTATGGTATTATTATAGAAGCTGTATAACTTGTAATTCCTGCATGAGTAAATGCATTGCCTTCTGTTGGATGCATAGTAAAGAGTCAAATCATCCTAGGTGCCTGCCACCAATTAATTCAACAGGGGTTCCTCTCAATCTAGAAACTGGAATTGAGGAGAAAACACTGAAATAGATATAACATGAAAAATATGTGTCTCTTATTCTTAATAATATAGGTAGAAAGACATCTAAGAAGGAAATCTAAACAGTGGTATTGGGAAGGAACCATGTGGTACCTGGGAAGTAAGAAACTCACATGAAAGTCACATAAAAATTGTGTCACCTCTCAGAGAGTAAGGTAGTGCCGGGTTACATGTAGAATAGAAGAGAATTTCATCACAGCAACCAAGTAACTACACATATTAGGAACCATGTTGTATTAAAGCTCTGTGAGCTATTCATTTCCATTTAATGTTATTTTCTTTCTCAGTATTTACTACCATGCTGAGTGTTATGGTTTGGATTTGAATATCCTCAGAAGTTCATGTTTTAGAAGTATAGTCCCCAATGCTGCAAGGTTCCAAGGTGGGCTTTTAGACAATGATTGGATTATGAGGATTCTGATCTCATTAGTGGATTAACCCATTTAATGAATTAATCTTCTGGGATGTGGAACCTAGTTGGAGAAAGTAGGTCAATGGGTGTGTTACCTACAAGGCTATGTTCTTCCCTCCCAGCTTCTATGAGCTAACCAGCTTTCCTCTGCCATGCCCTTCCGCCATATTTATTCAATGGAGTCAGTCAACCGTAGACTAACCAGTGAAATCATGAGCTGAAGTAAATTCTTCCTCCTCTAGGTTGTTCTTGCCAGGTATTTTGTCAAGGGATAAAAAGATGACTAACACACTGACATAAGGATAAACCAAAGGAAGTTGATTTTACACAGGCTGTTATGAAACATGAAGGTGATCAATGCACCTCTGGGAGCCAGATGAAAGAAGCAGCCACGGAAGTGGGACAACAACGTGGAGACAGTGAGGAAGCTTGGGCCTACAGAATCATGCCTGCTAAGTTAGATACCCCTTCCCACTGGCTGGCTTCTTATAGTGAGGAGTCTTTATGCATCTGGGAGTTTTGCTGGTTTGATTTTTAAGTGTGATTTTTAAGGCTGATAGACACCTTTTCACAGTTTCATAGATAAGTTGTTTGATTGACGTGGCTTAACATTTCCAAGCCTCACAATTTACTATACAATTTCATGAACAAACAAACAATAAAAAAAAATACATATCTAAATCTATATTTACATATGTAATTTAATTACTGAAAAATATTGTACACAGTCTAATGATCAGAAAATACATAAAATAAATTTGTCTAAAGAAATAATGAGCAGTCAGTCATTCAAAGCACACAACAGATAAATTTTTTTTTTTTTTTTTTTTTTTTTTTTTGGTACCGGGGATTGAACTCAGGGGCACTCGACCACTGGGCCACATCCCCAGCCCTTTTTTTTTTTTGTATTTTATTAGAGACAGGGTCTCACTGAGTTACTAAGTGCCTCACCATTGCTGAGGCTGGCTTTGAACTCGCGATCCTCCTGCCTCAGCCTCCCAAAGTGCTGGGATTACAGGCGTGCGCCACCGCGCCCGGCTCAGATAAATATTTTGATGTACAAAATAGTTCATAATATATTTACAGAAAGAGAAGAATAGTTATAACAGCACTTTTCATCGAGTTTTAAAATTCACAACAGAGACAGAATAGGTGTGTAGTAAAAAAAGTATAACTATTTAATCAATTCAATGCAATCACCATCAAAATGCCAATGACAATCTTCACAGAACTAGGAGGGGAAAAGCAGTCTTAAAATTCATTTGGGAGAACAAGAGACCCAGAATAGACAAAGCAATCCTGAGCAAAAAGAGCAATGTGAAAGCATCACAGTCCCTGATCTCAAATTACAGATATAGTAACAAAAATAGCATGGAAATGGCATCAAGACACACGAATAAAAAAGGAATAGAAGACACAGAGACAAACCTATATACATACAGTCATCTGATCCTTGACAAAGGTGCCTACAATGTGCATTGGAGAAAAGAGACTTTCTAACAAATGGTGCAGAGAAAACTGAATATCCATATCTTTCTTTGGATGTAGAAGAATGCAACTAGATCCCTGTCTTTCACCCTGCACAAAAGTCAACTCAAAAGTTTATGAAAGACCTAGTAATTGGACTAGGAAATCCGCATCTGCTAGAAGAAAATGTAGGTCCAACACTGTAGCATACTGGGAGAAGCATGGACTTCTTTAACAAGACTCCTAAAGTACAAGAACTAAAACCAAGAATCAATAAGTGGGACAACTTGAAATTAAAAAGCTTCTGCATAGCAAAGGAAATAATTAAGAGCATGAAAAGAGAACCTACAGAACAGAAGAGAACCTACAGAACACCTGTTCTTCAGGTGGAGGTTGATATTCAGATCACATAAAAATAAGCTAAAAAAAAAAAAAAACATCTCCCAAAACCCCACAAATTTGCCAATTAATAAATGGACAATAGTAATAAAGAAACACTTCCTAAAAGTAGAAATGCAAATGGCCAATAAATATATTAAAATATTCAACATCCCTAGCACTCAGAAGAATTCAAAACAAAACTATATTGAGATTTCACCTCATTCCAGCCAGAATGGCAATTATCAAGAGTACAAATAATAATAAATGTTGGGGAAGATGTGGAGGAGAAAGGCAAAATTGTACATTTTTTTGAGGGACTGCAAATTAGTACAACCACTCTGGAAAGCAGTATAGGGAGTTCTACAAACTATGAATGGAACCACCATATGACACAGCTATCCCACTCCTTTGTATACATCCAAAAAAACTAAAATCAGCATATGATAGGGATGCAGCCACAACAATGTTTATAGCAGCGCAATTCACAATACCCAAGCTAAATTACCAGCCTAGGTGCCCATCAATAGACCAATGGATAAAGAAAATTTGGTATATATACACAATGGAGTTTTACTCAACCAGAATGAAGAAAGAAATTATGGCATTTGAAGGTAAATAGATGGAACTGGAGAACACAACGCTAATGAAATAAGCCAGACCCAGAAATTCAAGGGTCAAATGTCTTCTCCAATATGCAGAAGCTAACAAAAATAAGGAAAAGAAGGGGGTGGTGAGAATCCCAAGAAAACAGAAGAGATTGGTGGAGTAGAGGAAGGTGATTAAGGGGTAGGAGAAGGGATAGAAAAAGGGAAGAATGGTGGAATAAATCTGATAAAATTTTCCTATGTACATATGTGAGATTTGCCTCAGGGAATCTCACCTTTATGCGTATCTTTCATGCACTAATTTTTAAAAATCTATAAACAAATAGAAGAAAGGTAGGTAAGTAGATAGACATGGATAGGTTATTCCACATATAATATTGCTAACTAATAAATATAAAAGCAATGACAGAGTTAGGACCAAACATTTTCAATCATCATTAGTAACAATTGAAATATGACAATCAATAAATGGTAACACTAGAAACTGAGAGGAACTGGTGGCTAGTTCCTTCATGAAGATCAAGATATTTATGTAATAATTTTAAGTGATGCCCCAGAAATTAATTAGGGAAAATAATAACTATTCAATAGAGGTATCTGGGAAGCATCATGTTCACCAAGTGATCTAAGCTGGATTTGTCCAAAAATGGGAAAAATTAACATCATGCATCTGCCCATACTGCACTGAGCCTCCTCTTTATTTGGTTGTAGAAAGTGAATAATCTGAATCAAAATATTGTACATTCCCAATTTGAGGAACATTTCTACTAAAAACTGCTGCACCCTCTTCAAAATTTCAGTGTCTGGAAAGGCTGAGTAAATATTGCAGATGCCAGAAGATTAAAGACAGGTGATATTAAATGTATTGAGCAGTTCTGGGTTTGGGCCTGGATGGATGGGCGTTGGGGATGGAAGGAAAATACTGAATGTTAGAGATATGAAACACATAAATGATAATTCTCCTTTTACAATAATAGTATGTCTAGTTTAATGAATTTTTTTTTCTTGGTGAAAAGATGAGAAATTTGTGGGCATCACATCCATGCTTTAATTTCAAATGGTTCAAAAATTAAGTATATAGAGAAAAAGTATAACATAAATAAGAAAATAATGCAAGTCCATATACTGGCTGAATCTAGATGAAGGCATGTGGAGTCATTTGCAAACGTCTTGCTACTTTCCTATATGTTTAAATTCATTTTGCAATTAAGTGTTCAAAACAGAAAGACAGCAACTGTCAGGAAGTGGAAATATTGTCAAGTAGGAACAAGTGTCTATTCTCCATCCTCATTTTGAGATGGATGGATTTCGTTTTCGTGGATTCTCCAGCTCTGATCGTCTTGTCTCACTTCACTCCCAGGTGGTCATTAAGGAATGGGAGGCAACCAGTCATGGGTCACAGAATTCATCCTGGTGGGATTCCAGCTCAGAGCAGAGATGGAGGTGTTCTTCTTCTGGGTCTTCTCCCTGTTGTACATCTTTAGCCTGCTGGCCAATGGCATGATCTTGGGACTCATTTGCCTGGATCCCAGACTGCACACCCCCATGTACTTCTTTCTCACACACCTGGCCGTCCTTGACATGTCCTATGCTTCTAACAATGTCCCCAAGATGCTGGCAAACCTCATGAACCAAAGAAGAACTATCTCCTTTGTTCCATGCATAATGCAGACATTCCTATATTTGGCTTTTGCTGCTACTGAGTGCTTGATATTGGTGGCAATGTCCTATGATCGGTATGTGGCCATCTGTCATCCCTTACATTATGCTGTCATCATGAGTTGGAGAGTGTGCACGGCCCTGGCTGTCACTTCCTGGTCCTGTGGATTTATCCTCTCCCTGGTACATGCAGTTCTCCTTCTGAGGCTGCCCTTCTGTGGGCCCCGAGAAGTGAACCACCTCTTCTGTGAGATCCTCTCTGTCCTCAAGCTGGCCTGTGCTGACCCCTGGATCAACCAAGTGGTCATCCTTGCTGCCTGTGTTTTTGTCTTAGTGGGGCCTCTGTGCTTAATGCTGGTCTCCTACACACACATCCTGCTGGCCATCCTCAAGATCCAGTCAGGGGAGGGCCGTAGAAAGGCCTTCTCCACCTGCTCCTCCCACCTCTGTGTGGTGGGGCTCTTCTTTGGTATAGCGATGGTGGTTTACATGGTCCCAGACTCCAATCAGCGAGAGGAGCAGGAGAAAATGCTGTCACTCTTTCACAGTCTCTTTAACCCAGTGCTAAATCCCCTTATCTATAGCCTGAGGAACTCACAGGTGAAAGGTGCCTTCCACAGAGCTTTTCAGAAGAGGTCCTTATGATGGGGATAGAATGTCAGATGTGTAGGGCTTTCCTCTTAAACTTATCATTTGCTGAAGCAAACACTCAGGAAATTTTCCCAAATAGAAGTTTGACAGAAAAATGGTAATTGTTCAAGCAGAATTTGAAATTTTGCTTTTATTTTCAATTTCACTCATATCCACTCTAATCTAAATTATTTCATTTCTTCTACTTGCTTAGTGTAAGAGCCCTAATTGAGGATAGCTAAGATGGTGGTTAGCTGAAAGCCATAAAGGTGTTCAAGTATTTTCACCTGATATTCATGCATGTATCTAAGAATCTTTTTATGCCCGTGAACACTGTGTGACACATCTGCAAGCTCGAGCTGTAAGCACTTGTCCTTGTTAAGGCAAAATGTATTTAACGGGGTGAGGGTGAGTTAGAGGGGTGGTTGGAGTTGGAGTTGGAGAGGTTGTTGGAGCCGGAGAGAGAAGTTAGAAGAAAGAAGAATAAAAGAACTTTTTCATTTCCAGTCTGCCTCCGAGTTTTCTCCCACAGTATCGTTGCTGCAAGCGGCAATTGCTGTAGGCAGCGACAGCTTAGGGTTTAGTTTGATTTTCTAGAAGGTCTGGAAATAGGATAAAATTATAGTGAAAATATTATTATAATTTATCTTCTACTACCCCTTCCCATTGAAAACTCTCTAAGCATATGAAATTGGTGTCTGGATTAAATTCCAATGTTGACAGTCACTCCTGTTTGGAGAGTGGAATACTATTTCCCCTGATTTTGCATTGATTTCTTGGAATTTTATTATAAAGTAATCATTTGAAATAAAACCAGACTAGCCCAAAAGCAAAGAAGAAATAAAATTACATAAATCAGAATGAATATAAATGAAATTGAAAATTGTAAAACAAAAATGAAAGTAAATTTGCTTCTTTGAAAAGAGCAACAAAATTGACAAACTTTTGCTAGACTGCCCAGCAGAAAAAAACAAAAAAGACTCAAATGACTAAAATTAGAGTTGAAAAGGAACATTGTTGGCAAGCTTATAAATACAAAATGAATTGTCACAGAATGCCATGAACAGCTGTGTGCTAACAATTAAAAACTTAGATCAAAGGACAAATTCCTAGAAAGATACAATCTACCAACTCACTCAAAAGTATATAGGCAATCTGAATAGATTTATAATAAGTAAAGAGGTTAAATTAATGATTTTAAATTAGTAATTTTAATTACCAAACTATGGGCTATGTTGCCACATGATCAATTATACTAAATTTTAAAAATAAGGATTAATATAAATTTCTTCACAAAACATAGGAGACAAAACATTTCCTAACCCATTCTATGATGTCAGTACCACTGATACCAAAGACATTGTTGGTAAAGGAAACCACAGACTAATATCCTTGTACACACAGATTTGACACTCCTCAACAAACACCAGAAACCAAATGCAGCAAACATGAAAAGATTCAACCACCGTGACCAAGTGAGATATATTGCCAGAAGGCAGGATTATTTAAACATTCAAAACTTAACCAATGTAATATACCATGTTACTGAAATAAAAGAAAAAACATGATCTCTCACCACACATAATCAAAACATTTGACAATTCTAACACCTTTTCATGATAAATACACATACACACTCTCACATACTCACAAAGTAGAAACCTAAGGTCATGTCTTTAATCTGATAAAGGGCAGATGAGAAAACCACAGTTCATATCATAATTTATTGGGAAAGACTGCATGCTTCCCCCAGCAGATAAAAGAACAAGATAAAAGATGTCCTGTCTTGCTGCTTCTATTCAGCATTGTATTGGAAGCTCAAGTCAAGGAAATGAAGCAAGAAAAATAAATAAAAGTTTTTGAAAGGAATAAGAAAAACTTCACGTTCAGGCAACATGATTCTGTATAAAGGAAATGATAGTGTCTACTAAAATCAGTTTAAACTAATTAATTTAGCAAGGTTGGGGGCTAAAAGTTCCACACACAAAAATTAGTGGTATTTCTACGGAGAACTGCGCTGAGTTAGAAGCAGCTGACTTTCCAGGTGTGTCAGATAAAGCAACAGGACAAAATGAAAGCAAAGCCCAGCCTGCAATCATTAACTGCAGTATATAAGCAAGAGATTAAACCAGACTAAGGTCCACACCATTCCATTTATTCCCATGGAGGTGCACAGAGCGAAGGTCGCCTAGACGGATGCATATGTACAGAATCTTCTCCTTGCTGAAGGAGCCCCAAATGAAAGGCCCAAACTGGTGGTCCACAAGGGAAAGAGGAGAGGAAGGGAAGGAAGGAAGCCCTAGCAGTGGAAATGCTGGGTATGGAGTCCGAGTGGAGAAGACATGTCTTCAACGTGTCCCCCTCTTCCCATCAGAAGATCTAGGCAGAGGTACCTGAGGCCTCTCCCCAGATAGGCAGAGAGACTGAGCACCGACATTGGTGAGGGAAAGGCAGCTTTGCCATGGTGAGGCCTGCCCGAGAGACCCTTTGTGATTGCCTGTGGTTGAGCTGAGAGATCATACAGGATTGTGACCAGGAGCCAGACCCCCTCGACTCGATGTTTTTTTCAGGGCTGAATCAGAAACAGGCTACTCTGTCACAAGTCTGAGTGGGTCAGGTGATGAAGAGTCACGTGGAGGACCAGGTAGTTAGTCTGAGGCAACAATGGCCCGCAGAAGGGACCTTGGTACCCAAGGCAGGGCACACATCCTTAAGGAATCTGGTTGTCAGGGCTACCAACGTGGCCTTCCATGACAGGGCCATCTGGCCCAGGGTTTTTAGTGCAATTCAAGGAATTCAGTTTGGTTCTTGGTTTCATAGGGACTTCCTGAGGGAATCAGTTTTGTTTATCTGTGACATCAGGTTGGCAACCACAGGCTTAGATTTCGTGGTATAATATAGCATGGCCCCTGGTGCAGCTGTCAGCACATCTCACTTCAGAGAGAGAGAGAATGCATAACAGAGATGACAACAGAATTGCCCCCTGAAAATTTCATGCCGTATAGCCTCAGGTGAGGGAGAATTTGTATACAAAATTATTTTATGTAATTTAAACAGAGAGATACATTATGTTCACAAATGGGTTCATAAAAATCATGAACTTTTAAAAATCCTAATTTAAAAAAAAGAATGGGTTTACATCACCTCCTATTCCTACTGTTTATTTGTATTTTCAGAAAGAGACTGAAAGAGAAGGAGGGTGCTTGCATGGCCCCCCCACAAAGATCAAAGTGTCAATAACGGAAAGAAGGGCCCACTGGAGGAAGGGGGTAGATGGCCTACCATACTAAAACACGTGAGAAGTGCTCTTTCAGGTAATTACTACACTGATCCCAGACTGAGATGTGTCATCTAGACCAGAGTTATTTGGTCCATCCCATCAGTGGCTTATGTTGGTCCCTTAAAGTTTTATATTAAAATGTCCACTCACATTTGTAAGTTAGCCCCAGCTCTGTCCACAATGAGATGACTCCCCACCTCCATGCTGACCCACAGCAGGTACCATCCAATGGGGGAAAATGGAAATGGGGCAGCTGGCACATTCTTCTTTGGGTCCTCTTGCTTATGCTATGAAGGAGCCCTAATCAAGGAGATAGCTAAGATTGCGGTTAGCTGAGAGCCATAAAAGATGTTCAAGTTCCACCTGATAGTCATACATTATTCAAAGAATCTTGTATGCCCGTGAACACTGTGTGACGCACCTGTAAGCTCAAGCTGTAAGCACTTGTCCTTGTTAAGGCAAAATGTATATAACCGGGTGAGGTTGGTTAGTAGGGGTGGCTGGCGGAAGGAGTTTGTAAATGGAGTTTGTGGTTGGAGTTGGAGAGGTTGCTGAAGCTGGAGAGAGAAGAAGAAGAAAAGACCTTTTTTCATTTTCATCCTGCCTCCGAATTTTCTCCCGCGGCGTCATTGCTCCAAGCAACAATCGCTTCAGGCAGCAACAAGTGGTGGCCCGTATGGGGCATTCAGTCAGCAGGTAAGAAATAAGAAAATTTTAAAAATGGGAGCAAAAATAACAAAAGGTCGGATAATAAAAGCCATGGATGAGTTTTTCGATATCGCAGACTCAGTGGATAGTGAGGAAAGTGATCAAGAAAGCATAGCCTCTGACTCAGTCAAGACCAGCAAGGAGAGTAGTGGTGTAAATTCAAAAGTAAGAGCTGCAAAAGCCATCAGAAACTTATTAAAATTAGCCGAAAAGTATGTACTCTCCTTAGAAGCTGAAACTCAGGATACCTGTAAAAGTGATAGAGCCAAATAACCATGAAAGTACGGCCTCCTCCACTAAGCCGGTTAGGAATTATGAAAGTAGTAGTGAAGAGGAATCAAAAAGTGATTCCGGGAGCTCAGTCTCCAATAAAAAGAACAAAAAGAAATTAAAAAGGAGAAAGGACCATCAAGCAGAGGAATATTTTGTGCCTTCATGGGTAGAATCCCTTACAGTAACAATGAGGAGTATTTCTGGGTGTATGTGTGCCCTTGAGGCAGAGATTAACGGCCTTTCTGAGTGCTTATGCGCCCTCAAACACCAAAAACCGCAGGAACATTGGGACCTGCCAGTATTCGAAAATGAAAATGGGCAAAGATACCACCAATCCCTAGATTTTAAGACAATAAAAAATTTTAAAGAGGCGGTAATGACCTATGGGCCTCAAGCTCCGTTCACATTAAGTATGCTAGAGTCCCTTAATACTCTAATCTTAGCCCCCTCAGACTGGATGGGGTTATGCAAAGCGGTATTAAGCAGAGGACAATACCTAATCTGGAAGACTCAATTCCAGGAACTTTGCTCAGAAGCAGCAAAGAGAAATGCTGCAGCAGGTTTCCCAGAACGTAATGTAGATATGCTAACAGGTGAAGGACAGTTCGCTGAACTACAAATCCAGCTAATATATGACCCCGGTGTGTATGCCCAGATACACACAGCCACTGTTAAAGCCTGGAAGACCTTATCAGGAACTGGTGATTTGCAAGGCAGCCTATCAAAAGTAATACAAGGGTGTAATGAACCGTATGCTGATTTTGCAGATAGACTCTTAAGAACAGCAAGCAGAGTTTTCGTGGAAGTTGAACAAGCTATGCCCCTAGTCATCCAATTAGCATACGAGAACACTAGTAAATATTGCCAGGATGCAATAAGGCCGTGGAGAAATACAAAAGACTTATCAATTTATATCAGACTGTGTAAAGACATTAATGAGGCCTTTATCACAGGCAACATAATTGCTGCAGCAATGAGAGGTTCATCCCCTCAAAATTCCACAAGGGCTCAACCTAGAAATCAAACAGGATATTCCAGACAAAATTATCATAATCAACCAGGATATTCTAGGCAATATCCCCCAGGAGAAATAAGATCAAGCTCATACCGTGCCCCAGGCCGATGCCCCAAGTATAAAAAGGGTACACATTGGGCAAATCAATGCTGTTCCAGATATGATATGTATGGAAATGATTTGTCCAGGATTTCAAAAAACAGGGCACGGGGCCCAATGCCCCAGGGCCCACAAATGTACAAGGCATTAGAGGAGGAATGTCCTCAAATCCAGATGATTCCTCGTCACAATCCCTCCTACCCATAAACTCCCTTGTCAAAGGGACAAGAGGAAGTGCAGGACTAGACCTCTGTTCCACCGCCCGGATAGTGCTAACACCTGAAATGGGGGTTCAGCTGATTCCTACGGGAGTCAGAGGACCTCTTCCCTCAGGGACTATGGGACTAATCCTTGGGCGAAGTTCTAAAAGATTATTCGGTTTTCAAGTAACACCAGGTGTTATTGACTCCTATTACCAAGGAGAGATAAAAATAATGCTAAGTTCACCTAGAGGCATTATCTCTATAAATCAAGGAGATAGAATTGCTCAGCTGCTTCTCCTTCCCAGTTTCCACAATTCTTTCAAAAGTTTGCCACATAATAGAAATGAGAGAGGATTTGGTTCCACTGGTTCAGGACCTATGGCTTGCTGGGTTCAGGATTGTTCACGGAGGCCCATGTGCAAAATAAAAATTCAAGGTGTAGAGATGGAGGGGCTGATTGATACAGGAGCTGATTCTTCCCTCATAAATCTACAACAATGGCCCAAGCACTGGCCTCTGCAGAAAGCCTCAACCAGTTTAAGAGGCTTGGGATATAGTAACACCCCAGCACAAAGTGCTGTAGTCTTAAATTGGGAAGATAATGAAGGGCATAAAAGAACATTCCAACCTTATGTTTTGACCAACTTGCCAGTTACCCTATGGGGAAGAGATATTCTACATCAAATGGGGCTACACCTAGCAACCAAGCCTGCAGGTGTTAAAAATATAAATCATCGTAAAAAGGACAAAGGATATTTTTTCTAGGGGCTACTGAGAAAACAATTTTAAAAATACCATGGCTTTCTGATAAGCCAGTTTGGGTCCCTCGGTGGCCCCTATCTAAAGAAAAATTACAAGCGGCCCACCTATTAATTAAAGAACAATTAGAAGCAGGACACATAGAGCCTTCCACCTCTCCCTGGAATTCTCCCATATTTGTAATCAAGAAAAAATCTGGAAAATGGAGACTATTACAAGACCTTAGAGAAATTAACAAAACCATGCAAATTATGGGCCCTGCCCAACCTGAACTTCCTAATCCTGTAGCTATTCCAAAAAATTTCCATCTTATAACTCTTGATATAAAGGATTATTTCTTTTCCATTCCCTATACCCTCTGGATGCCCCCAGATTTGCTTTTTCAATTCCTCCGATCAATAATAATGGCCCTGATAAAAGATATCAATGGAAAGTGTTACCGCAGGGAATAGCTAATAGCCCTACTATATGTCAGGTATATGTGGACAAAGCTATCCAGCCCATTAAAAACAAATATCAAAACCTCACGTGTCTACACTACATGGATGATGTTTTGCTTGCTCACCCTAATCAATAAATCTTATTTACTATATTTAGTGAGATAACAGAAAAT
This sequence comes from Tamias sibiricus, assembly GCA_025594165.1. Classification (NCBI taxonomy): domain Eukaryota; kingdom Metazoa; phylum Chordata; class Mammalia; order Rodentia; family Sciuridae; genus Tamias; species Tamias sibiricus. The sequence continues at coordinate 141,631,254 of CM046664.1, read as the reverse complement.
TTTAAAAAATACGGATTATATATAGCAGAAGAAAAAGTTCAAAGCAGATCACCCATATTAAATTTAGGATTTAAAATCATGGATACCTGAAGGAGCCCTAATTAGGAAGGGCTGTTGTAGCTAGCTGGAAGCCATAAGTTCCACCTGATATGTATGTGACGCACCTGTAGGCACCCGCAAACCTGAAGGTATATAACCGGGTGAAAGCGGTCCGAGTTAGGAGAACGGAGAATTCAGTCAGCCGGGCAGTCACTCGGTCGGTCAGAAGAATCAGAGCGGCCAGAACGTAGGCAGAGCGGTTACAGAAGAGAAACCAGATAGAAGAAGTAATGACTGGCCAGAGTTAGGCCGAGGCTCCAGAGGACTGGTCAGAGTAAGGCCGAGGCTCCCGAGGAAGACAGAAGAAAGAAGTAGGAAGAAAGAAGAGAGAAGAAAGAAGCTCTAATCTTTCTCTAAGCTAAGCTCTATCTTTCTTTACTCTACTCTAAGCTAAGAAGAAAAATCTTTCTTTCCCTCTCTAAGAAAAATCTTTCTTTCCCTCTCTAAGCTCTAAGAAAGTAGAAGTAAAAGTAGCAAAAGCTATACTCTGCCTCCGAGAATTTTCCTCCCGTGGCGGCGCCGTGACTGGCCGTGACAGGCAGCTTACAGATACCTTTGTTATACCCCCCAAAATTTTAATAAATAAAGAACATTTGACCACCCTCAATGATTTCTAAAAACTACTGGGAGACATTAATTGGCTTCACCCTACACTAAGCCTCACTACTGGACAATTAAAACCTTTATTTGACATCCTTCGCGGGAACCCTGATCCATCCTCACCGCGAACATTAACTCCTGAGGCCAGGAGAGCTCTAAAATTAGTAGAACAGGCCATTGAAAGATCCCATTGCAATAGATTTGATTTTGCACAACCACTAATATTGATTATTATTCCTTCACAATATACTCCAACAGGAGTATTTTGGCAACAGGGACCTATATTACGGATACATTTGCCTGTCTCTCCTAAAAGTACAATTGAGTTTTATACCTCCATGGTGGCTAAACTTATTCTTCAAGGACTTAAAACCTCTACTAAAATATTTGGAATTCATCCCGCTACTATTATTACTCCTTATTCATCGTCACAGGTTGAATATTTGTGCTTCAATGATAATGATTGGGCTATAGCTAGATGCCCTACTTCTGCAAATTTTGACAATCATATTCCTAAATCTCCTATACTGTCCTTTTGTATCAATCATTCTATCATATTCCCACAGGTAATAAAAAATCAACCCATTCCTAAAGCATTAAATATATTTACAGATGGATCCTCTAACGGTACTGCTGCAGTAGTCACTCAAAATGAAAAAATGATTCATATCACTAATCAAAAATCAGCTCAATTAGTGGAACTCGAAGCTATAATAATAGCTCTGGAAAATTTTAAAGAACAGCCTATGAATATTTTTTCAGACAGCCACTATATTGTACATGCTGTCCCTAAATTGGAGCTAGCAGGTCCAATAGCACCACATACACCAGCCTTTAAATTGTTTTCTCAAATCCAAAATCTCCTATGGGGACGTAAAGAACCTTTATTAATAAGACATATCAGAGCTCATAGTAATCTGCCTGGTCCTCTCCATGAAGGTAATCAAAAGGCTGATGCCCTCACTAAAACAATTTTTATATTTATTACAGTACAACAAGCTACCTTATTACATTCCCGGTTCCACGTCAATAGCACTACTTTAAGACAAATGTTTAAAATTACAAAGGAGCAAGCTCGTAGAATTGTGAAGGATTGTCCATCTTGTGTAACACATTTGCCCAATCCATATTATGGGGTCAACCCACGAGATTTGATGCCCAATCATTTGTGGCAGATGGATGTCACTCATGAGCCAAGTTTTGGAAAATTACAATTTATTCATGTCACCATAGATACATGCTCAGGTATGATTTTTGCTTCCTTACATTTTGGAGAAAAAGTTAAAGATGTTACATCTCATTGTCTGCAAGCTTTTGCTGCATTGGGCATCCCCAAAATGCTTAAAACAGATAATGGCCCTGCATATATATCCACATCCTTCAAACCACTTTGTACAAAATTCAATATAATCCACAAAAGAGGTATCGCTTATAATCCTCAGGGACAAGGAATAATTGAAAGAGCAAATCGGACACTCAAAAATATGATATTAAAGCAAAAAGAAGGAAACTGGAAAAATCCTAAGGACAGATTGGCAGTTGCCCTGTTTACCCTAAATTTCTTAACTTTAGATCCTAATGGATATTTGGCTGGAGATAGACACTGGAACCCACACCAACAACATAAACCTTTGGTTTACTGGAAAGATGTTCTTTCAGGTACATGGAAGTGTCCAGACCCAGTATTAATTTGGGGGAGAGGATCTGTTTGTGTTTTTCCAAAGCACGAATCCTCCCCAATATGGATACCATCTAGATTAATAAAACAGGTACCAAATCAAAGGGATCAAGATGAAGTTGTTGAGGAATCAAGATTAAATAAACAAGTACAAAATCAAAAGGACCAAGATGAAGGTATGGAATGATTCCCTTAAAAGAGTCCTCCAAATAATTCACAACTTAAGTCTCATTCCTCCCGGCCGGGACAAGAAGATCTCTTTTTAGTGTGTACACAATTGTTTCTTTTTTATATGTCTTTATGTCTGTGCACTTGTCTAGATTTCATGTTGGTGTGATGTCACAAATATATGTTTATATGTGCGTCTGTCCAGTGTGATGTCACAAATAACAAAGCGCTTATAAAAAATATATATATATGTATATAGATAGATAGATAGATATGGATCCAAATAGCTTTAATTCATTTAAGTTTAGAATATTCTAATTAGATAATCAATTTAAAAGTGATAATCAATTTTGAGTTATAGGTGTCTCCGGAACTTCTCTTCAGCTATGAATATGACTAATACTGTATAACCACTGTATAATCTGATATTTTGGTATTTGACATGGGATTGTTTATTTGTAATTGACTTTATTTGTTTAATAGCTGATTAATTTATTTCAACAGGTAAAGGATTGCTGTGTATGCAGAGACTCGAGGCTTCCAGCTGACAAATTATTTTTCCAAAAAGCCTTTAGCTTTTCTTTAATCTATCTTTAATGCAGTAAACACCCTCAGTTTTTCTTTGATTTATTCTGAATGTGATATATTTGCCAGCTTATGTTTGTGGGAGCTTAAGCAGCAATGTGTGTGAGCAGAGATCAACTTTAATTTTCTAATCTAATAATTCTATTTTTTAGTTTGACAGCTCACTTCTTGACTCAGTGCTGGAATAGCACTGCCTTTCCCTTAATAATGGATGCTTGAGTTTCTAGGTAGCGGGCCCTGAAGATTTGCCAGTGGCATTGTCTAGAAAAAAGACGGCTGCTGCTACAACTGCAGGGATCTCGGTCGCCGCAAGCATCCCTGCTGCTCAAGCATCAGACAACCTCACCAGCAGTGTGGCCTCTGCTCTGCATGCATGGGGCCTCCTGGATCAACGTGTTATAACAAATGGACATTTTGATTTTTCATTGATTGGGACATTTCAGGACAATGCCTTGCGGGTATTTTGTCTAGTGAACTCAGTGCATTACTTGAAGGAACTTAGGGCATCTGATTTGTTTAAAGAACTTGATACACTATGGAAACTTGGCTCGTCAGCAGTAGGCTTGTCGCCTTAAAGCCGCAGCATCTCCTCACAATCGGACGGCTGTTAGTCATCACACACAGTCGATCCTGAAGGGCTCGATTGGATGGCTGGTAGCCAATGACGGGTAAGATCCCCAGAGGGGGACAACCTAAGACAGGCACAGTCGCATGGGACAGTCTCATGTGGCCAACATATCAACCTAAGACAGGAGTCAAGGGCATAGCCTTGATTATCCGATGACGGGTAAGAATGTTGGTTGCACATGGACATCCTAGAGTATCCCCTCCTTTAAAACAAAAGGGGGGAAATAAAGGAGCCCTAATCAAGGAGATAGCTAAGATTGTGGTTAGCTGAGAGCCATAAAAGATGTTCAAGTTCCACCTGATATTCATACATCATTCAAAGAATCTTTGTATGCCCGTGAACACTGTGTGATGCACCTGTAAGCTCGAGCTGTAAGCACTTGTTCTTGTTAAGGCAAAATGTATATAACCGGGTGAGGTTGGTTAGTAGGGGTGGCTGGCAGAAGGAGTTTATAAATGGAGTTTGTGGTTGGAGTTGGAGAGGTTGCTGAAGCTGGAGAGAGAAGAATAAAAGACCTTTTTTCATTTTCATCCTGCCTCCGAATTTTCTCCAGCGGCGTTGTTGCTCCAAGCGGCAATCGCTTCAGGCAGCAACAATGCTACTGAAGGAAGGGATTAAAGCCATGACTATTTTGTCTGTGCTTGTTGATTTAACTGACTACTGCAATACCCGGTAGCTCAGCTCTCTCCAACCCACTTCAATTTTTATATACAAGCAAAGAACAATCCTAAACTGAACCTCAAAAATTCAATTTACAAAATTGAGAAAATAAAATACCTAGGAATAAATTTAACAAAAGAAATAAAAGATTTGCAGACTAAAATTATAAAATACTGCTGACATAAATTAAATATTTAAATAAATGAATATACATTCCATGGACCATGCATAAGAAAACTTAATAATGTGAGTTTCCAGGTTGGATTGACGTCAGCAAATGTTGGGATAGCACTCTCCATTGTTTGTTCCTGCATAGAAACATCAATTTGAGCAACAATCTATGCACAAAATCATCTTCACAGGAGATAAGAAAATCAAAGGAGAGATTACCGTGACTGAGGATAGCAAAGAAATAAGAACAGATGCTTTAATGAGAGTAGCAAGAACCATTTCACATTACCTGCCTCATCCTACCCCAGCCCCAGGCAGCACAATGCAGAGAGAGTTGTTTTCATGGTCTTTGGGTACGTAATTTTTTTTTTAAAGCAGGACGCTAAAAGCACTAGTCATAAATGAAGAAGTCATTAAAATTAAAAATTTCTGTTCATCAAAAGAAAGAAGGATGCCACAATCTGGGAGGAGATATCATCAGCGTTTACATCCAACAGAAAGACAACATACAGACTCTAGGAAGAACTTCTACAAGTCAGTAAAAGGGATAATGAAACACTCAAAAAATTGGCAAAAGACTGAAAAAGGAACTTTATGCAGAAGATGTTTCAAAAGTTAATAAGCATGATCATGTGCTTAGTAAAATTAGTCATCAATAAAACACATACAATTCCGAAGAAATACCACAATGGCTAAAGTTATAAAATTAATAATATCAAGTGCTGGTGGAAGTTTAACATTTTACAACCACATGGGAAAGCTGTTTGCAATATCAACTAAAAACAAGCATACACTTCTTATGATTCAGCATACTACTCTTTGATACTATACTTACTGAAAACACGTAAGAATAAGCACGAAGCTTTAGTCACAGTAACCCCAAACCTAAAATAACTCAAATGCACAAACAAATAGAATAACAAAATTAAGAAACATCCATATTCAATATTGCACATCACAAAAAGAACAAACTACTGATACATGCTACAGTATGCAGGAGCCCTGTTTGGGGAGATGGCTAAGATTGCAGTTGACTACGGGCCAAGGAGATGTTTGGCTGTTGCCGCCTTCCGTAGTCTCACGGGACTTGGCCCGAGATCTCGCGGGACTTAAGCAAGATTGCTGATCGGGTCTGCGCCATTTTTTGGTGTGTTGGTTTTTTGGTAGTGTGTGTGGTGTGTGTTAAAGTCGTTGTTAGAGCCAGAGAGAAAAGTTATCAGAATAAAAAGGCTGTTTGTTTCCAGTTCGCCTCTAAACTTCCCGTGGCTTCGTTGCTCCAAGCGGCCATCACTTCAGGCGGTTACAACAGTATAAATAAATCTCAGAAACAAGGCATTGGGTTTAAGAAGCCAGACACAAAAATTTATATTCTATATTAATTCACTTATGTGAGGTTCAAAACAGACACAACCTATCTGCTGTCATAGATATCAGAACAACAGTTAACAGGGTAAGAGAGCAATTTCCGTCAGTGAGTAGGGAGTGAAGGGGTGAAGGGGACACAAAGGAACTTTCTGTTGTGGTAGAAATGTTCTACACCTTCATCATGATGGTGGTTGCCCAGGTGTATTAACATTAAAAAAAATGTATTCAGGGGATTATACTACAACTCTTGCACTTGGGCCATTTGACTTGTAGGCTTTATGAACCCTGGTAGATAGAGATATCATTCATAGGACAAGCCACTGTGATTCTGCATCAAGGCCTCCCCAACCACTGGAGGAAAAAATGCACCTTTCAACACACCTCGTTCATTCTACTGAGACTCAGTGGAGACTGGTGATAGGACCAAGGAACCATAATTTGTGCATCTTGGGCTGAATTGCTATCAGACCCAGCAAGTCATAAGGTTGAGTGGTCACAGCATCCAATCATCATATAAAAGATGAGGTATATCTTAGGGCAAAGCAAGTAAGGAGACAGAAGTAAGATGAATAATCAGTTGAACCAGATTCCCATGTCACCTATATCACTGATGTCTCTCTCTCAGCTCAATTAGTCTTTAAGGTCTCCCTACAACCAGCTGAAAATTTGATTTAAAAAAAAATCAGGCCCGGTGCAAGGATGATTAGCATAAATTTATTAATGAATATACTGACCACTCAGGTGTTGGGCCTTTTGGTGATCCTGAGGGCCAACCTCTCAATCCCTGTAGTTATCATTTAGGGAGAGAAAACTATCTTGAAGTGGGAATATGCATGAAATCTTGGAAATTGTCTAATGGTTTGACTGGTGGGTCTTGAACCTGGAGAGAGCACAATTGCACTATTGGAGGAATGGTGGTGTGAGGCAGAGACGTGGTAGGGAGCACAATGTATAGCATTCTGTATCTCACTTTATTGCCAACCAGACAGGTTATTGCAGAAGAGGTTTAAACAATCAAGTACAGGATGACTCAGTCAGTAGATGTCAGCTAGCCTCTGCTCTCTGCCACCCCAGTGATTGCACAATGAGCAACAAATGCAGTATCCATGGCAACAGAGGTGGACACTTTGCAATGAGACCAACAACATAGGCGGCCCTTCACTAAGGCTGCTTGACACTGACTCTCTACTCTGTTGCATCTCTGACCTTTCAGTATCAGAGACCAATGCTGGGTCCTCAATATGGTACCTTTCTCTGAGGAGATCAATAAGTCCATTGGTGGCATGCTAATTATGTCAGATTCCTTTCACCTTGTCTGTATAGGGCAATAATTCATCGTGATTGCAAATAATATTTGTCCAGTGTAGAGATTTCCCTTTCTGTCTGTAGTACTTTGTCCATTACCTCTATTGGAGGCTTATCAGATCGTCTGATTTACTGATACCTTTCTTGCATGACATCACATCTACTTCAATAGCCCATGACAGCGAAAGATGATAAACACATGACCAAGTAATTCCTAGGTTCCAACATGTTCTGTATTTCTCAGAAATCGTGACCTGATATAAATTGTGTGCTTTAAGGCACTGGATGGTGGGCAACAACCTGAAGAAATGGGATGCTATCCTCCACATAGACACTGTAAAAATAGTGTAAGGATTACCTTTCACTGTGCTAAGTGTAAGGTACACTACTGTGGCAGTCAAACGCAGATTTATTCCCATCCACAAGGGTTGAAAGGACAGGAGCTGGCCTTCTGCTTTCACAGAGACCCCACCTTCCCATGAGGACAGGACCATATTATCAAAGAAAGAGAATTTTAACAAGTAAAGTTTCCTCTATCCTTGTGCCTCCTCCATTCTTCCTCCAGGCAAATCAACAATTCTCACGGATTCCAAATCCCTAACACAACTGCCCACACATCTCCATCTGTGCCCAAGGGTGAAAGGTCTGAGTTTCCATCTAAAATGGTCTGATGAGTAAGATCTTGCAATTCAAGTTTGTTCTCCTACTAGCTTCATAATAGTTGGGAAACCAGACTACCCTCAAAGAAATCTGATTGCAGGAATTCATGTCAAGATTTTAGTTCAATAACCGGGCATGGATCTTTTCATCTCCAGAGCACCCCCTGAATGTCAGGGTCCGGAAGAACATAAAAATTCATGAGACTATCACACATTCACATATTTGGGTAGCTGTAATGGTGATGTGGTCCTACAGTATGGCTTTATATATGCATATTCTTTTATTTATGATGGTATTACCTGTTCTTGCCTTAAAATGTAAGGATATCACTACTTCCATGACTTTCTTAGAGACAGAAATAGATGAGACTCACTCCTCTGAGGGCTGGGAGTATAACAGAGGCTGGGTTCTTCCTGTCTCTATAGGAACCATGTGGGTATAAGTGAGACCTATTTTCCCAATCATTACACGAAGCTCTCATGACAGTTGGGAAGATGCTCCTTGGAGACAATAAATTCATGAAGTCTTTCCTTCCAAAAGGCAACTTGAAGAGCCAAGATCCTTCCTAGGCAGTTTGCAGACAAACAGCAATGTGTCCAGTACCATCAGGAAATCCAGCTATGTTGTAGGAATGTTCGCCTTTTCTGCATGAATATTTATTGGAGTGCCTATACCATAACCATCTTTTAGACACCCAGAGTTTCTAATTGTCCTTGTGAGTTCCAGTCAACATAATTTAATGCCATTTTCGTTTGCTATTTGCTTTTACTATCACACTTTACTGTCATGCAAAAGTATATTTCTGATCAAATTCTGCTCATTGATTTTTGGATAATTTGGGCAAAATATGTTAAGGGTTATCAATATACTACTAATCAGCATATAATAAATTATTAAAATTGATATATTAATGGTTATTTCTGATTGACAGCTATTTTTAAGGTGAAGAAATATATATGGACAAATGATTTTCTGGTCAAAGTTTAATATTAACAAAGAACTTGGATCTGTACTTTTATTTTTACAATGCTAAGTTTAAAGTGTCATAAATAGAGAAGCAAGACAAATAAATAAGTGTACAAATGCTTATTTCTTTATTATACACAATCTTATAATGCCATGGAGTCTGAGCAGTAAATAGAAGCTCAGACTTTAACTCATCAATAGCTCTACCTAGGAACAAGATTAGGTAAACAATAGGAAATTAATAAATTTCCAAATAATGTTAAATTTCTACCAGCCTGAGCATGTCACTTATTGTTGGAATGGTAACAGGAGAGGGCCAATGTAAATGGGTTGATCTTTTTATGCCATTTTGTAGTGTCAGATTTATAATTTTATGACCATTAAATTAAGGATTATTGCTAATTCCTGCTATCTCCCAGATAAGTTGATATTACATAAAAGATGAGAATAAATTGAAGATAGAAGGGAAATACCATGTTTATATTTGCAATTTTACTGTGGAACCATAGACAACCTCAGAGAATTTAGATACCCCTTCTGTATCATTTCTCAGGGGGAAAAATAAGGTATTGACTCAGGCAATATTTCTCATAGAAAATGAACTAGTGCCTATCACTTGACCTGCAGAGACAGTGCCTAAAACTGCATTCTAGAGCATTTAACAATGGGACTCAAAAGCCAACAACACTGTTATGATCCTGATTTCACATCTAGATAACAAGACATGGTACAAAGCTGTTCAGTCATTCACATAAATGCCCATCTAAATGTTAATTGTAAAAACCTAAATAACAAACATAAGACTTGATGCTGAAACTAGTCTTTATACTTAAACAAGGAGAGAGGTATCATGACATCTTTGGTGTGGTGGTGACAATTGATACAGGAGTGGAAAGTGCGTGTAGACACACTGGCAAGAGGCCAACGGCCAGTGGTGCATTTGCCCAGAGCTGTATCTAACCTTGGCATTCTCTGCTCTTCATGAGACTTTCCAACTTGAGATTAAAGTTAATGCAGTATATCAGCTAGGGCTCATTGTTTCTGAGAAAAAGAAAAGAAAGAAAAACAGAATAATTCTGAACTGTATATGCAAGGAAAGTAGAATTTACTTGAAGAAGGAGCAACTCAATGAATCAATAAACTCATATATGAAATTAAGACAGGAAAATATGCTTATTTTTGAAATGTCAGCCTTGCCTTCATTAAAAATATTAACATAAAAACATATGTATAAGTGTGCATTATTTACTTTTAAATTTTTCTTTAAGGTTACCAAATAAAGTCTTTAAACATTCACTTAAAAACATAAAAATGCACTGCGGCAGCCTCTGGATATTTTGCTACACCAAAAACGGTTATCTGTATTTAATTTATTTTCTTAAATGATGATCATTACTTCAGTTTCCTCTGCTATAGGGATATGAGAAACAATATGACATCTGTCACAGAGTTCCTCCTCCTGGGATTTCCACTTGGCCCAAGGATGCAGGTGCTCCTCTTTGGACTCTTCTCTCTCTTCTATGCCTTCACCCTGCTGGGGAATGGGGCCATCCTGGGGCTCATCTGCCTGGACCCCAGACTGCACACCCCCATGTACTTCTTCCTCTCCCACCTGGCCATTGTGGACATTGCCTATGCCTGCAACACGGTGCCCCGGATGCTGCTGAACCTCCTGGACCCAGCCACACCCATCTCCTTTGGGGGCTGCATGACCCAGACCTTTCTCTTTTTGACTTTTGCTATTACAGAATGTCTCCTCCTGGTGATGATGTCCTATGATCGGTATGTGGCCATCTGCCAACCCCTCCGGTATTCTACCATCATGGGCTGGAGGGTCTGCATTGCCCTGGCAGTCACGTCCTGGACCGTTGGAATTCTCCTGTCCCTGATTCATCTAGTGTTACTCCTACCATTGCCCTTCTGTATGTCCCCCAAAATCAATCACTTTTTCTGTGAAATCATGGCTGTTCTCAGACTTGCCTGTGCAGATACCCATATCAATGAGAACATGGTCTTGGCTGGGGCAGTGTCTGTGCTGGTGGGGCCATTCTCCTCAATTGTCGTATCATATGTGTGCATCCTCTGTGCCATCCTGAGAATCCAGTCAGGGGAAGGTCAAAGAAAAGCCCTCTCCACCTGCTCCTCCCACCTCTGTGCAGTTGGACTCTTTTATGGTACAGCCATCGTCACGTACGTAGGACCCAGTTATGGGAACCCCAAGGAGCAGAAGAAATATCTCCTACTGTTTCATAGTCTTTTCAATCCCATGCTCAACCCCCTGATTTATAACCTCAGAAACTCAGAAGTGAAGAATTCTTTGAAGAGAGTGCTGGGAATAGGGAGAACTTTGTGAAAGGGTCACAACTCCATGGTTGACACGACTGAGGAAGTTATCATTCCGAGAGGCTCTTAAGCATTCAGAGCATGGAAATTACCTTAGAACTAAGTGAAAACCAGGCTGTCTCCTGCCTTACATTGGTTGGCTGATTCAATTCTACTGAAGTGGAATGAATTCTAGAAATCCATGTCTTCAGATATTATCAATAGCCAATCATGGTGCAACTAGTCTGTACCAGGGCCAGCATTTGGAAACCATGATTCCAGAACAATGCCCTTTATCATATCCTCATGAAGCCATAGTCCAACTTCCTCTTTCCCAAAGTGTTTTCCTCAAAACACTGTTTCCTCCAGAGGACATTAAACATCTTCTGTGGTCAAATAAGTTTATGAAGAATGAAATTATGGCATTTGCCGGTAAATGGATGGAACTGGAGAATAACATGCTAAGTGAAATAAACAAGTCCCCCCACAAAAAAAAAAAAAAAAAAGCAAAGGTCAAAGGTTCTTTCTGATACGTGGATGCTAACACATAACTAGCGATGGTTGGGAGGGTAAGTATAGAAGTTCATTGGATTAGTCAAAGGGGAATGAAGGGGAGGGACAGGAAAGACAGTAGAATGAATCAAACGTAAGTTCCTATACTCATATATGAATATGATACATGAGTGTAACTCCGCATCATGTTCAACCACTAGAATGAGATCAAATTGTAATGGGCTGTACCCCATGTAAGTATAATATGTCAAAATACACCCTACTATCATGGATGCCTAAAAGCAATAAATAAATAAATAAATTTAAAAAAAAAGAAAGACTGCATACTGGATATCTCCCTTTAGGCCTCAATCTGAATTAGCATAGTGAAAACTAAAACTTCATTTGGTCAAGTATAATCCTATTCCAGCTTTCAACCACTGCTTTCCAAACTTATCTGATCGCATGAAATTTGTTTCATGTGTTTATTAACAGTTTTCTGGAACAAGAGATTTGACTGACTCATTCTGAATACCTCTTGAAAATGCCTTCTAAGGCAAATGTTTCTTTCCTTCCCCTGCAAGATGAGTCTCTACAGAGCATGAAAGTCTGAGCACAGTATCCCCAATCAGCCTGTGAGAATCTGTGCTCTGTTTGGTTAGACAAAGTGAAGATCACTGTGGGGAGCGGGGATGTGGATCAAGGTATCTGATTGCCTCATGATTGTGGTATGCGTGCACTGGCATCTCCCTGTACAAAAGTATGGGTTAACATTGCCCAGTTGCTATGGCGATGCTGGCCCATGGTCACTCTGTTCAAAAGCTTAGAGTTATCAGTTTTAACTTTGAAACTCAGACTCTGGCTCCCAGGGATAGAGAATCCTGAGCATAGCAAGATAACCCTAACATCTCATCACCACTGTGAACTTCACGTCTGCCTGCTTTGCAGAAACTTTCCCACAAAGCACCTCTTAATGATAAAAACCTATATAATAAAATGCTGAGCTAGCTCTGGGTCACTGCATTGCCATCCGGATGTAATGTCCCACCTGGTCTCAGCTTTCTCTCTGTGTGTGTCTGTTTGTTCTTTCTAATCCCCCATCACCCCTTGCAGGCTTCTGAATTATCCATGCAGGTCACTGCAGGTCACTATCTTTGGAGATAATGACTTCAACCATCTCCTTCATCATGAATCAGTATGCCCTGATGATTCTGTATACATTCTTCTGTGTGTGCTCACTGCATAAAATCAATATAATTTAGGTATCTCAGAGTTTTAAAATCAAACTAATTTTCTTATAAAAACTTGGAAAGATTTCAAAACCCACTACTTACACGGTTAAAAGCTGTATCAGAATGATGTGCTTTTAAAAATATAGATAGAAAACATGCAATTTTAAAATGAGGCATTTTCCTAGTCTTAAGTTTGGCATCATAAACATTTACATTTAATTTTTTTATCATCTTCAATATTTTTACTTTTATACCCTAAAATAACTTTTAATAACTGATGGTCATATGGTATTAAATTTAAAACTATGACTTAAAATGACTGTTTTTATAATTTCTTTTAGTTTGCTACTACATTTTTTTCTTTTATTTTAGTTTCCTGACTTCTACCTTTTCAGTTGGTCCCCTGGAGCATGAAGAGATATTGCAATATTCCAATACTTATGAATGGCCTACCATTCCTCAAGACTTCCATAAGATCAAGAGCCATATTTCATTGTCCTTAAAAGTTTTCCCACAATGGATGTGTAGTGTTATGGCACAGGCTGGCATGATCTCAAAATTTGATAACCAGGATAGATTTTCCCATGGTATATGCCATCAACCAGCAAGTCAGAGATCAAACTATAAAAAAAAATTAATTTTTAAATAGTATTATCGGTACAGCTTTTGAAAACAATACTTTGATTTTATGTTCAATAATATAAAAATGTGAAATATGAATAAATATGACATCTTCGGTAGGAAATCTTCTCAATCAAGAAAAAAGCAGAAAGCTTCTATGGAAGCTACAGAGGAGAGGATACTCTCCTACCTTTCCCTGAACTTCCCCAGCTCAGAACAGAGACTAGATAACACTTCCCATGGATGACCTGTATTGGTGGTTTGTGCCCTAGAAGACTGTACCTTCAGGCAGGTCCTAATGAGCCCTACTGGGACACTTCAACCCTCCATGGACTCCTCACTGTCTCCATGCCTCCCTAACCTGTTCTCCCCAGCATCTCCACACCTTGGAGTCTGGAGACTGGGATTCATGAGATTCAAGCCATGTCAAGTATTCTGGGGTCTGTAATGAGAGCTGTTGCCTCAGAGGTGTGCTCTCTGCCTGTCTCTGCTTCCTAATTGTGTGTCCTGCCGGGGGTGAGAACAGAAACAGAAGAAGACGATTGCTTCATCTCTTCTCCCCAGCAGATGTAGGTTGGCATGCTCCAAGTCTCATTTCCCAGCCCCGCAGTGAGTCCTCAAGAGCTGCCAACTAGGCTGAGCCCATCAGAGAATAAAACCTCCTTGTCTGAGGATTCTGCTGCATTTCAATCAAGAGCAGGGCAGGGTTCTGCAGCTTCCACGCATCTCTGAGAAACAGGACCCTGTTCCAACCTCCAGCTGCTTCCCTGTCTGAGGTCCTTGAGCCCAAATGTGAGAGCTAACCAGGTTGCTTTATTTTATTTTACCATAAATTCTGCTTAAACATGATTTAGCATCTAGTTTTTGGTTGACTATTACTCCCTTTGGTTGACTATCGCTATTACTCTTGTACTCTATCACTATTATTCTTTAAGTACAGACTTAATTATCTCAATTAACACTAGAGATATGCTCATCATTCACTTTCTATATCAAGAGCACTAAGAAATGCACAATTCGTGGGTAAAGTATGTAAAGGTATTTTGTATTTACAAGTTTGGTTTTTTGGTAAAGAAATACTCTGAGACAGAGAAGTATGTGGGAATGAGGATACTAAAAAAATAAGCAAGAAATTTCTGCTATGGATTTAGATGAAATATATGCAATGATTTTCTTAGTCAAAGTAAATCATAGTCAGGTATACTAAACGGTGGTGCTTCATTTCAGCACAATTGTTATATATGGTTCATTTATAAATTGTACATTTAATTCTTGTCAGCACAGCCACAATACATGCTAAATTTAGGAAAAACTATTTATTGCAATGGAACATGAAGCCCACTGAACACTACCTCTATGTCTTGTAGGTACCTTACACAGCATTAAGGACAGTATCAGATATCTAGAATTTGCACAGGAAATCAATGTACAAGGTAAAATTTTCAGTAGCCTGGAGAATAAGTCTTTGTGTTAGGGATGGAAAAAGTACAGAAAATGGACTGAGGTGTCAGGTGGCCATGTAGCAAAATAGGTGAAGATGGAGACAGTCAGTAAGACTTTAATAATACTTTTCTTTTTAAAGGACTTTCATGTTTACTGTCTACCTTTTTGTTAATCTCTTCTACTCCTAAAGCACATCTTCACAATACAGTCTTCAAAGGCACAGAACCACCTGTTCCACTTTGTGCTCCTGAGTGCTGATGATACAGGAAACACTCAGTCGGACCACTCATTGCCCATTTTAATAGACTCACAATTCCATTAAATGGACTCAGTTCTTCCTGGTCCTCAATAGTACCCTCCTCAGAAAAATTCCTTGGCCTAACCCATACCCTGTAAGAATACTTGACAAAGTCTCAGCTTATAACTGTGTAAGCTAGAACTTGGTTTTCAGCTCTCCTTTGTCACTTACAAGTAAACAGCCCTAGGGGTCAACTGAGCCACATGTTAGCAATAGGTGCAGGGAGGGATTCTGCTTCACCTGTGTCTGCTACTGTAGAAAAGAACCTTCTAGTTCATTGAACTTTGAGATTTACTTTTCAAAACACAAAGTTGTGATGCTTTGTTTATAAATAAAACAGTGGTTTCTTTCTCAGATATTTGCTTAAAGAAATTCAGAGTTGCCTGATCACTTATTAACTGGATAACACTTAGCTGTTTTTTTAATTCTAAAGTTGTATGTATATAAATTAATACATCACAATGCTTGAAATTTACATTTGGAACTGGAATATATTTCGAATTACAGCTGCCTCCTTCATTCCCTTCAGCTCTTACAAACGCAGTCTGTTTGGTTTTCACTTGATTGTTTACTAATTGGTATCAAACAAAATAAAAATAAATAAACAAGAGAGAAATGTATCCTACATTTTTCATGTTCAAAGCTCTGTAAATACTACAGTTGTCCTTATTCTGCTTTAAAAAAATCAATCATAGTTCAATACGGGTCACCAAGAATGAAGTTCTTCTAAATCATCATACTTTATTTCCTTGGGGAGGGAACCAGATCTCATGAAGCACCAATCGTTAGGTGTTTGTTCATTGTTTTACTCTTATTCATTTAGTTGTCATTCAACAAATGTATACTAATTGCCAGGAATATGAAATAAACAAACCTACTTCACTACTTTAAAATGAACCAAGATTAAAACAACATAACTGTGCTAGAAGATACTAATGTATTCTGACATTTTCATCTGTCTTTCAGTTTGGCTATCAAAAAACTGTGAATTGTGCTGGAATTTCTCTCTCTCTTTCTGATATGGTTTTGAGAGAAATAAAGGAAAACTGAGAAAGGAAATTATTGTTTTATAATCAACTAGATTGAAGTGAATCTTTTACAGCCAATTATTTTCCTAAGCTTCAAGTGTTTAAACAATAAATGTGGACAATTTGTCAGACACAGAAATTGTTAATAAACCTAACATTAAATCAATTTCAGTCATGTGTGGAGATTTTTAAGTATATTATTTCTATCCATTTTGTATCAAGGTTATTTATCAATGATGTTTCAGAAGGAAAAAAAAAAAAAAAAAAGCACATCCGTCATCTGTTGCTGGTAGAGTGACCTGTTTCTTTCCCCAGGTCTTGCTTAAATGAGTTACTTTGCTCAAAATTTACTTCCTAGGTTTTAGACCCAACTTTGGAACCTCTGCTCAGGAACTATGTTATGCTCTCCAAAATTATCATGGGACAATGCTTCAACCAGAATATTTAAAGATTCATTGGTTTAAAATCCGAAATGAAAAATGAGCAAAGAAATTTTCTAAGCAACACATTACTTCTTGGTAGAAAAATGACCGGAAAAACAAATTATTGCCTAATGGTGAATTGGAGAGCATGAATCAGAGTAATAAGAGCTCATCAGAGATCCTAGTTGGTAGAGCTATTGATTACTGGTCACCCAAACGTCCATGTGGACTGTAGGCTCTCAGCCACCAGCTGGCTACGTTCCTTGTGTCCCCAGCCCCCTAGTTTCCTTCCTCTGAAGGTCATTACATATGCATTGACACACGCTGCCTCTCTGACCTGATGTCTCCACTCCACAGTGGTCACCTCCCTTCTTTACTTAGTCTTTTCCCAGGTAGGAACCTCATAAGACTAGCTTTATTTGGGTCACTGAGTTAGGAAAGTCCTCCTGCCATGCCTCTGGGAGATTACACCAGGACATCTGGAGTGGGCTTTTGCAGACCCCCAAATTCTCTAGTGATATGTTCCCTGATACTGTCTTGCTTTCCACCTGTAGATCGTCAATCTCATCAGTGATAGGTGGGCTTTACAAGTCTGTTTCTCAGAACACAAGCCTGTTCAGGAACTGCATCATGCTATCCAAAAGCACCCTTGGTGTGATGATGATTACAATAGGGACTGGTCAAAACCGTGTCACTCCTCACACCAATTGTGGAAAAGTGCTAAGCATCAAGTTATTTACTCTTAACAAATGTTTGCTGTTAGAAACTATGTTAAAATGCAACATGGCTTATTGAAGTAATCTTTATCCAAGATCTAAGGTCAAAAAGCCAAATTCATCCATTTATTGTACCATCATTAATTCATCTATTGAGTATCTCATCAAGAATTCATTGGGCTGGGGCTGGGGCTCAGTGGTAGAATGCAATGCCTTCCTAGCAGGTGTGAGGAGGCCCTGGGTTCAATCCTCAGCACCACATGAAAATAAATAAATAAAATAAAGGTATCATGTTCATCTGCAACTAAAAATGTTTTTTAAAAAGAAAAAAAGAATTCATTGATGTACATATCTGTCAAGTGACAGTTACACTGAATTATGAATTGACTAATAATTTTTTGCTCTTATCTACTTATAAAGTGACAGTTCTTGTTGCCGAGGTCAGCCACTGTTTTTCAGTTTTGATGGCAAATTACTATGTTTGAAATTTCAGGTATAGTGTGGATTACAGATGTGAAGGGTGGAATTAATAGCAAAGTGGATCTATTGTCTCCTTATTTTCATTCCGGCCTATGTCTTGCCTGAGAGGATCTAGCAGGGGAGGTCTGTGCAGATAGTTCCTGGGAAATGTGCCTCAGCATTTTCATAGGCACTTACATAGGGACTTGCCCGGCCTCCCTCCTAAGATCCTTCAGAGCTTATGGAAATCCACACATTTGCACCGTGCACCCTGAGGCCAGGCTTATGCTATGCGGCTGCTTGATGAAACCCAATTTGTCTCAATCTCTATGGGTTGCAATAAAAAAAATCCTTATGGTGAATTAATAATTCTGTGAGTCACCCAATTGACCAGTTGCCAAATTACCAAATGTTGGTTTATTCCCATTTTTCTAGAAAACGATACCCATTTTTATAGATATGTACACTTATATAACATACGAGTGTATATGTTTATAGAGAAATAAACATAGATACATACACTGTTGGACACACATTATCTATCATGTCACTATCTTCTTCCTCTTACTCCCTAACTCAAACCATTCCACATTATACACGTGCATCAAAACATCATAGTGTACACCAAAAATCCACACAACTATGATTTGTCAATCTAAAATAAAATTAATAACAAAAAGCCACTGTTTCTTAACTTGTTTTGTGTGACATCATATAACACAATCTTTTGAATCTAGTGACAATTTAAATGTTTACAGTAATTCAATCATGATTCCTACCAAAATAGTTGTAATTCTTTTCTTTTCTGGAACTATTCTTATTTTAAAAGTTCTCCCAAGGCTGTCTCTACTTTCCAGTATTTCTTCTGCAGATTTGCACATATGAAGTTCTGAGATAATCCATTTATGGTTATTTTATTTGTATAGGTTTGCTAGTTCTTAATTCCATCAATGTCAAAGGCTGTAGGTAATTTATTCCTGGTAACTTATTTTTCTTCCAAACATTGGATTTCAGATTAACTTGTAGACAGACAATTAAATTTTTAACAGGCAATACTTCAAATATTTATGTATTTGTTACATGAATAAATAACTGCATGTTTTTTTTTTCTTTTTTTGTACCAGGGATTGAACTCAGGGGCACTCGACCACTGGGCCACTTCCCCAGCCCTTTTTTGTATTTTATTAGAGACAGGGTCTCACTGAGTTACTAAGTGCCTCACCATTGCTGAGGCTGGCTTTGAACTCATGATCCTCCTGCCTCAGACTCCCAAGTGCTGGGATTACAGGTGTGCGCCACCACGCTCGGCTTGTATGGTTCTTAATGGCATTTACTAACACATTTTCACATACCTAAAATCTTTGAAATAATAAATATTTTATGTTTCAATGTTTAAAACATTTTAGTGTTTTAAAACGATCATGTCACATAGCTATCTGACACTCTCTTTAACAGTGAAATGGAGGAAAATCAGACAATGGTCAAAGAGTTCATCCTACTGGGATTTTGTCTTGGCCAAAGGATTCATGTGGTACTTGTTGGAATTTTCTCCGTCTTCTACGCCTTCACCCTGCTGGGGAATGGGGCCATCCTGGGGCTCATCTGCCTGGACCCCAGACTGCACACCCCCATGTACTTCTTCCTCTCCCACCTGGCCATCGTGGACATTGCCTATGCCTGCAACACGGTGCCCCGGATGCTGCTGAACCTCCTGGACCCAGCCACGCCCATCTCCTTTGGGGGCTGCATGACCCAGACCTTTCTCTTTTTGACTTTTGCACACACGGAGTGTCTCCTCCTGGTGATGATGTCCTATGATCGGTATGTGGCCATCTGCCAACCCCTCCGGTATTCTGCCATCATGGGCTGGAGGGTCTGCATCACCCTGGTAACTACTTCCTGGGCTGGTGGCTGCCTCTTGGCTCTGGTCCACCTGGTCCTCCTCCTGAGGCTGCCCTTCTGTGGGCCTCATGAGGTCAACCACTTCTTCTGTGAGATCCTGTCTGTCCTCAAGCTGGCCTGTGCCGACACCAGGCTCAACCAAGTCGTCATCTTTGCGGCCTGCGTGTTCATCCTGGTGGGGCCCCTGTGCTGGGTGCTGGCGTCCTACACGCGCATCCTGCTGGCCATCCTGAGGATCCAGTCAGGGGAGGGCCGCAGAAAGGCCTTCTCCACCTGCTCCTCCCACCTCTGCGTGGTGGGGCTCTTCTTTGGCAGCGCCATCGTCATGTACATGGCCCCCCAGTCCCGCCACCCTGAGGAGCAGCAGAAGATCCTTTTTCTATTTTACAGTTTTTTCAACCCCATGCTGAACCCCCTGATCTACAGCCTGAGGAACGCAGAGGTCAAGGGTGCCCTGCGGAGGGCGCTGTGCAATGAAGGTCATTCCCAGCTGCTCTGATATTTGAATCACCAGCCTCAACAGTCCTCTGGAGTCTTGCTGCATAATTAATGTCTACAAGCAGAAGTTTCACTAATATTTTCATATCTGTGTCTGAACAGGACCAGAGCCTGCCCTTCCTCTTCCTCTTGAGGAATAATTTTAGATGCTTTCATATCACTGGGTATAATTTTAGATGTGCTCATATCACTGGTTTTCCATGAGTTGAGGTTGGATCAGATATGCTTTTTTTGTTTCTCATTGAATTGAGTGTCAAATGAACTTTAAAACTATTTATCCATTGTCGAGGTCTCAAAAGTTGAGCACATTCCATCAACCTCCTTAACCTAACTGCATGTATGTGCTAACTGCATAGGTCATAATATTTAGAAGAGAAAACCTAAACAGCTGCAGCCAACTGCGGTGACCCCAAACCCACATCCATTCTCCTGCATTCGTGCCGGCCATTCCAAGGACAGCTCAGGCCTGTCTAGCTACTCGTGCCGCATGCCATTAAGAAATGCTAGATGACAGTCAATGACTCTTGTGAGGGAGTGAACTTGTTGGCTGAGCGAAGAAAGGACATTCAAACACAACGCGAGAAAGGAGAGAGGAAAAAGAAAAGCCCTCCAGACAGCGTGGGAACAGTGGGCATCATGCACAAATGTGGGGTCAACGTGTTACATGATAGCTAGTAAAGGGGTAAAACTGAGCAGTCTTCTCTTAAATAAACTGAAAATGTGTATCCAAGATTACCTGTGTCGTTGTAGGTTTAACCGGAAGACGCAGGAGGTTGAGCTGTAGGTCACCTCTGTGCACTGTCTCTCTGTTTGGTTTCCCAGGTCTTTTCATCAGCACTGCCATCTTTGTTAGTCCAGGTGTAGATATTTTCTCCTCTGAATGTCCACCCCTGGAAGAAGAAATTCCACCATAAAGTGTGAGTGCCTAGCCAGCTAGCCAAGGGGTGGATAGATTTTGCTCATATAAGCTACTTGATTAGGAATGAGCCCCATATACCTCAGGTGGCTTCTCAGGGTGTTACCTGTAAGACCCCTAATAAGGAGATAGCTAAGATGGCGGCTAGCTGAGAGCCATAAGAGGTGTTTCAGTATTTTCACCTGATATTCGTGCATTTATCTAAGAATCTTTCTATGCCTGCGAACACTATGTGACGCACCTGTAAGTTTGAGCTGTAAACACGTGTACACTTGTTAAGGCAAAAAGGATTAAACCGGGTGAGGTTGGCTAGAGGGGGTGGTTGGAGTTGGAGAGGTTGTTGGAGCTGGAGAGAGAAGTTAGAAGAAGGAAGGATAAAGAACCTATTCATTTCCAGTCTGCCTCCGAATTCTTTCCCACGGTATTGTTGCTGCAGGCGGCAACAGTTACCTATAAAATTCCTGTATTAACAACCAGGCCACTTTCATCCAGAGTCTTTCTCAATTCCACCAGGAGAGCAGACACAGGACTAGTTAGGGGTTAACAGGTACTTGACTCAACTATATGTGGATGGAGATACTCAGGTGATTTCAGAATATCAAACAAAATAGGATTTTATAATAACAGTTAATATTGTGATTCATCACTTATGAGGTGGTATGTACTATATATTTGTAGCTCTTTACAATGAATGGTTTCATTTAGTTATTTTAACAACCCCATGCAGAAGGTCCCGTTATCACTCTATTTTACATATGTGCAATGCAGAAATTAACACGTATAGACTTTCACTTATTCTGACTCCCAAGCCTTCAGGACTTAAACACAATGACATACACTAGTTATCAATATCAGTGTTATTAAATAAAGCACAAAGTTAATGATCCCAAGATAGGATGTGCCAAGTGAGGGAGCACTGTTTTAGAGCTGATCTAGCTCCATGAATCCTGGTGGACCAGGCGTCACATAGGAATGATCACTGCTATGAGAAGAGTCACACAGTGCTTTGGGTTTTAGAGGAGCACAGAGCTTGAAGATGCCAAGAATAAGGGTTATTCTCATTCAACATGGAGATTTAGTTCAGCTAACACCGGGGACCTGGCTACTCCTACTCAGTCTTTCTCTTTCTGTTTGTGAAAGGAAGCAGCTTGACTCTAAACTGATATGTGAAAAAAGTGGACGGGTTACCAAGAAAGAACTGTGACTCCAAGGAGCAGGGGTGCAGGGCCAGGAGAATCCCGGAGATGTGCAGGATGGTGAAATGACAATGGAAGAGAAGTTAGATGGTCCATTCACACTGCCTAACAAGCAAGCTGAAATAGAGTGGATGTTACATATCATTTTACCTAAAAATATAGCTGCTTTCTGAGACAAAGGAATTCAGCTTTATTTACAAAATAAGCACCACGTGAAATGTTGGTGGTATCCATCAAACTTATAAACATGGCAGGCATTAGACTTCTAATTATTCCTTAGTTGCTTTTAGTTCTAGACAGAATGAGTCCTTGCAAAACTTTCTTCTGTGGTGAATATTAATAATAATATATCATTTACAGTGACAACGCAGGGATTGCAAAGATATTAGCAGAAGGTCTTTACTACTTAATATAAAAAAGATGAAAATGTATATATTCCTTCCTGTCTCATAGAACAGAGGATCTCATTAGTTAAGCCCGTGGGTCTCTCAAAAGGAGTATGCAATGTTACTAAAGCGTTTAGCCATGGTATGCCAAGATGGCGCATATGCTAGCATCTCCTGTCTCTTCCAAGAGTATAGGAATACGAGGAGCTGTTACTACTGAAGATGATAGGAAAGTGACTCTGGGAGGCAGTCAGTTCCTGAGCCTCCTGAAGTTGGTCCCCACAGTCTTTGATATGTGGAAAGGTCACTGCCATAACGTATCTCCAGGGCCATTCTCAGATGTTAGCATGCACACAAATCATCTGGAGAACTTGCAGAGATAGAGGTTCTGCATCAATGGCTCTGAATGGGATGGGCAGAAATTCAAATTTCAGATCATCTCACATATCTTGCTGATGGACCAATCTGCAGGTCACACTTTGAATATCAATGAAAGGGCAACATTGTTAAATCTTCCTAGCAGGGAAAAAAATGGGAGGAAAATGAAGGGAAATATTTGCATGTGGTCTCACAGGTCTATGTGGACCGTAAGGCTACGATGCTTTTTCTGCCTACAGGGAAGCTCCATTTTCTTTGCCCTCTTGCTTGGTCGCTGTTTTGGTTTTTGTTTGTTTTGCTTGTTGTCTCTGTTTGCATTTTAATTTTCATAAACTTGTGGGACCTGGAGGAGTACAGCACTGTCAGGCACAGTCAGATTTTGTCCTTGGAGGGCTGGCTCAGAGCCAGGGTGTTTGGGTTCTACCAAAAATCAGAAAAAAGAAAAAGAAAAAAAAAGGTGTTTTTGGAACTCCTAATGCATATGCACATGGAACACTTCACTTGAGACATTAGATGTGTAGGGGTTTTCCTCACGGGGTGAGCAATCACTGTCCCAGCTGGGTGTCCCCTAATTCACTTTAGCTCTGACATGATCTACTGGGTGATCATGTTGGATCTCATGAGTTAAAACCTTGGCCCACAGGCCACACACACACACACACACACACACACACACACACACACACACTCACAGACACACACTCAGATGGCAACCACAAGGCCCGGGTGCTGACCTGTGAAGGACAAAAATCACACCAGGGACAGCCATGCAGCCAAGAGATTTATTCAACAGCCTTTGTGGCTGGTTGGAGGTCGAAGAGGTGCTGGGAGAGAGGAGTCAGAGAGAGGGGAGTGTGCAAGCTCTGGTGGGAGAGAGGAGTCAGGGAGAGGGGAGTGCGCAAGCTCTGAACGTAAAATGGGTGCCTGGTCACACTGGCTGGGATCTCTGGAGCTGGGGCAGCTGCTGTCTGGCTGGAGTCTGGAGCTGTCAGCTGGGAAGCTGCCATCAGGCTGAAGGCGGTGGGTCTGGAGCTGTCGGCTGGGGCAGCTGCCATCGGGCTGAAAGTGATGGGTCTGAGGCTGGTGCAGTGGCTTCCTCCTCTCCGCAGGGATGAGCTGTTGTTGTCTGAGAGTCTCTCCTCTTCGCAGGGATGAGCTATTGTGTTCACAGCTTCCTCCTCTCAGCAGCGATTGTGTTTTGAGTCTGGACCCTATATAGGGATATCTGGTGGGGGGTGCACCAGAGCAACCCCAACGCCATTGGCTCTTTGCCCATGGAACAGGGCGACCTTTAAGCCTATTGGCTCCTGCCTGGGGAAAAGAAACATCCTGTCCAGGGAAGAAACATCCTGCCCAGAAAATGAAACAAGGTTGCTTTGCTCAGGATATGGAAACCTCTCAGGGGGGACGGTAGCCCATCTATCAACCTGTACTCCTGAATGACCATCCATGATTCAGGGTTCCCACTTTGTCACTGCAGGCCTGGGGGCCACACCCATTTTTCTGCTCATAGCCCTTTGGTAACATATGACCCCACCTAAGTGTAAGAAGGTTGTAAGATGCTGTCCCATGCTAGAGTTAACATCCAGAGAAAGCCGTCCCTCAGGAAGGGCAGCCCAGGTCTTTCAAGGCAGGATAACTTACTGAAGGCAACTGTAGCTGCTGAAGCCAACAGACCCTAAACTCAAGCTCTTGGTGCCACCTCTTTGACTCCCTGGCTCTGTGGATTCTAAATCAACTTCTTCCCCATGACATGTAACTACTCAGGATATAGAAATTAGAACATTACATCACCACTCTCTACCCTTTGCACCTCTTTCCTGCAGTCCTGAAGATACTGTCTCCTCAGTTTCCGTGTTTCTCCAGATGTTAGTAGCTACTCTTTTACAAAACTCTGAGGATGATTCCCGTTGAGCAGGGGTTACATCCACTCATTTCATGTGAGGTTTCATTTGTGTTCTCTCAAATCAGTTCTATGGTTAAATTCTAGAAGTACTTCAATCATAAAAGTTATATGTGTCTAGTTACATCAAATACTCAGTACTAGCATAATATAAATGTTTTGATTTCAGTTAATACTGAGTGTGTCACCTATGTGCTGAATTCTTCCTTATTTTCACTCTTCTCAAATAATAAAAGCTAGCTAGGCATGGTAGTATATGCCTGTAATCCTAGCAGCTCAGGCAGGAGGATCACGAGTTCAAAGCCAGCCTCAGCAAGGCACTAAGCAACTCAGTGAGACCCTGTCTCTAAATAAAATACAAAATAAGGCTGGGGATGTGGTTCAGTGGTCGAGTGCCCCTAAGTTCAATTCCTGGTGCCCCCCAAAATTAGTAATAATAATAATAATAATAATAATAATAAAACTGTCAAGACAAAAAGTATCTCAATTTACTATTAAAATACAGACAACATTGAGTTATAAATATTGACATTTGTTTTTAAAGAACTTTCTTAAGTTTTAGTTTGTGTGATATTCTCAAATGTTGAACTTAGTTTTCTTAGTATCTTTCTCATTTTTAAATTTTTTTATTTGTTTTAATTAGTTTTACATGACAGTGGAATACATCTATGCACTTGTATATATCATATATAGACATGGTATAATTTCTCAATTTTCTGATTGTACATGTAGAATCACATTGGTCATGAAGTCATATATATATACATAAAGTAATAATATCTGTTTCATTCTACAGTCCTTCCTATTCCTATGTTCCCTGCCCTCCCTTCATTCTCCTCTACCTAAGGTAACTCTATTTTTCCCTAGTTCCCCAGCTTATTGTGAATTAACATCCACATATTAGAGAAAACATTTGTCCTTTGATTTTGTGGGATTGGCTTATTTCACTTAACATGATATTCTCCAATTCCATCCATTTACCAGCAAATGCCATAATTTCATTCTTCTTTAAAGCTAAGTAATATTCCATTGAATATATATACCACATTTTCTTTATCCATTCATCTATTGAAGGACATCTAGGTTGGTTCCATAGTTTAACTATTGTGAATGGGGCTGCTATAAACATTGATGTGGCTGTATCACTGTAGTATGCTAAGTTTAAGTCTTTTGGGTATAGACTGAGGAGTGGGATAGCTGGATCAAATGGTGGTTCCATTTCAAGTTTTCAGAGTAATCTGCATACTGCTTTCCATAGTGGTTGCACCAATTTGCAGTCTCATTAGCATATACCTCAGATAAAGCATTAATCTCTAGGATATATAATGAACTCAAAAAATCTTAACACCGAAAAATCAAATAACCCAATCAATAAAATGGGCTAATGAACTGAACAGACACTTCACAGAAGAAGATACATAATCAATCAACAAATATATGAAAAATGTTCAACATCTCTAGCAATTAGAAAAATGCAAATCAAAACTACACTAAGATTTTATCTCACTCCAGTCAGAATGGCAGTCATCGAGAATACAGGCAACAATAAATGTTGATGAGGATGTGGGGAGAAAGGTACACTCATACATTGTTGTGGGACTACAAATTGGTGCAATCTCTCATTTTTATACGTGGGTTTAAATCCAGTGTTCCTGAGGTTTTGATGATGTAGAAATGTGTTCTCTGAAACCCTTGTTCATGCTGGGTTCAGTTGCTACTTGCTCCTGGAGGGCACTGTCATCAAATCCATCTTCTGGCAGTGATGTGAACTCTTGAGTCATCTCCCCTGAGCCCTGACTTTTCTCTGCCAGCCAGTGCTTTTCCTTCCTCTCTGTTGATGTTCCCCTCTGACAACCTGCAGAAGCTGAGGCCACCTCAACTTGACATGGCACAGAAAACACATCATTGGGTGAGATGCATTTCCCAGATTTCAGTGACTTTGCCATAAGAAGATTTTATATGTACCTTGTCTTAGTTCCAACGTTCTACATTTTACCCTAACATGACTTCCAGCAAGTGCTGTTTATGTGGTAAAGAATACAAGAAGAAAACAAGCCCTGAAATTTTAATTTGAACAAGATTTCACAGGGGGTTTTATTTTCACCTGGGTATGAAGTGTAATAAAGAAGAAATGGCTCTAACGTTTATAGATTATCTTCCACATACCAGGCGTCTCACAAGATCTGGAGCAGTGTTTTGGCATCCCTAAAGAAATGCATGCCTTTTCTCAGGTGGATATGTGCAGCAGAGCCCAGGTGAGTATGCTCTCCAAACGTACTAAGTGTGCAGAATACTTTCTCAGGTTTGTGCCACAATCCGCAGGTCACGATGGCAGTATAATAAACTCAGCAGTTTGTAAATTGCACAATGGCTTGAGATGAAATTCTCATTGCTCCCGTGTCTGGGATGTGGAATAAATGTTAATAATGATGAGAGTGCCTTCTCTAGCAAGCATCTCCCTCCTCCTGTAAGAGAGAGTGCTGGTTGGAGAAGCTGCCCTAGAGAGGCTCTGTTATCCCAGGAGAGGACGGACTCTGAATCCAGCACCACTCCCCCTCAGAACTGAAAAGAGATAATACTTCCCGTGATAACCTGCATTGGTGAATTGTGCCCTAGAAGACCCTCCTTGCAGGCAGGTCCTAATGAGACCCATGGGGACACCTCACCCCTCCATGGACTCCTCACTGGCTCCATGCCTCCCAACCTGCTCCTCTCCTCAGCATCTCCACGCCATGGAGTGTTTCTTGTGATTGGATGATTTCCACAGTCCCTTCTTCCCACTTGTGGTGACACAGAGGGCCGAGATGACATCCAGGAGATGCTGGACCACAGAGGTGCAAGTCAGCAGCTCATTCATGGTCACACAGTCGGTCCTGCTTCCTGGCATGTTCCTTGGAACCATCGAGACACTGGGATTCATGAGATTCAAGCCATGTCAAGTATTCTGGGGTCTGTAATGAGAGCTGTTGCCTCAGAGGTGTGCTCTCTGCCTGTCTCTGCTTCCTAATTGTGTGTCCTGCCGGGGGTGAGAACAGAAACAGAAGAAGACAATTGCTTCATCTCTTCTCCCCAGCAGATGTAGGTTGGCATGCTCCAAGTCTCATTTCCCAGCCCCGCAGTGAGTCCTCAAGAGCTGCCAACTAGGCTGAGCCCATCAGAGAATAAAACCTCCTTTTCTGGGGATTCTGCTGCATTTCAAATCAGGAGCAGGGCAGGGTTCTGCAGCTGCCACCGAAGCGCTGAGAAACAGGACCCTGCCCCAACATCCAGCTGCTTCTGTTTCTGAGGTCCTTGAGCCGCCTATTTATTGTACCATAAATTCTGCTGAGATGCGTTTTATGGTCTAGTTTTTATTGTCGTTGTTATTTCTTTTCATTCTTATAGTTCAAGCATTGGTAAGGGAATTCACATCTTTCATAATACATGCTGATTGTTTTTCTGCTCTGGGAATAGTGTATGGGAAACTTAAAGCTAACTTCTTTGACACATCTTCCCCAAATAACGTAAGCATGCACTTCATCCCCTGGCATTCCTGGGGGTTGGTTTTTATCCTCCCTGAGGATAAAAACATCTGCAGTTGCTCAGATCCCATGTATGAAATGGCATAGCACTTACCTGTAACCTACATACATCCTCCCACATACTTGAAGTCATCATTAGAACACTTTAATGCCTGATACAATGTAAGTGCTACTTAAATAGTTGTTTCGTCGTTAAGCTATACTAATTAAGGAATGATGATAAGAAATTGCCCTGCCAGGTGCAGTGGTACGTGTTTATAATCCTTGCCACTCAGGAGGCTGAGGCTAGAGGACTGTCTGAGCCCAGGAGTTCAAGACCCAGCCCAGTCAACATAGCAAGGCCTTCTCTAAGAAAGCAGGGGGTGGGGGATGGGAGGGAGGAGACGTTTGTACGTGTTCAGTGCAGCTGCAACGTTTTTCAGACTATTTTACTCTTGGTTGTTTGAATCTACAGATAGAAATCCTGCAGATGCAAAGGGCTAACTGGATAGAATTAGATTAATTTTGTTTTATCGAGTGGAAAAACGGCAGCAGGATAGCAATAAACTTAGGAACATTGATGCTAAATAAACAATATATTATCTACAAAATTATCTAGTTGACTTACACTTTTATAATTATAATCTCTTATACTTGTAAAACCTTTAAAGCACAATTGGCCTTAAAGGATAATGACTAGCTGAGCAGATGGTTTTCTGGGACTACTGTCAATGCAGAGGCCATTCTTGTCAAGTTCACACTGCCCAAGACTCTCCAAGAAGTTGCTAAAGACGGATGCTAATTGATCTTGGTTATTGAGTGTTCGCTGCATCCCAGGAATGTGTTCAATGTCTAACATATTATCTCATTCTTCATCACACCTCTCTAAATATGTACCACTTTTCTTCTTTTAAGAAAAGGAAACTGAGGCTTGGAGAGGTTAAGAAATATACTCAAGGTCCTGGAACTAATAAAAGAGGGTCTGATCCCTAAATCCACACTCATTTGGAGACAGTGTATCCCTATGTTGCCATTGGCCTCCCACCTCAGCTCTCTGAGTCCTGGGACTATAGGCCCACACCACACCCAGCCCACACCCCTTCACTGCTACCTCTAATGCATTCAACGTTTTCTTTGTCTGAGAATCTGGCTCAAGGGAGAATGCAGGGAGCTCATGAGGGCTTTTTTTTTTTTTCATATTTAATCAAATCAATATCCAACAAATGCATAAACATTTATTGAACATCTATCATGTTTTCGGCATGAAGTATAGTCAAAATATCATAATTCCATAGTGTACTAGGTTAAAAATATTTCTTCAATGTCAAAGTACATTTTAAGCACACATTTTGAAGAAATTAATTATGAAGCACACTTAGAAAGTCCTTATTGATCATTAAGGAATCAGGAAAGAATGTGTCAGCATCCCAGATAAGTGGGTGGGCAGACAGCATTACTATTGTGAATTATAAGACAGTATTTTCTGGGGTTGCTTACAAGAAGTCAACCTGAATGCAGACTTCCTCCAAGAATCAAAATCTTCTAAGAAACCACACAGATATTGGAACCACTGACAAGTCTCTAGAAATACTGTGGCGATGCATGCTGGGGAGGCAGAAAAGAGATTCCGAGAATGGAAAACTGTAGGAGAGAGAGGAGGAAACCTGAGAATGGAGAGAAGGGATCAGAAAAGAAGTCCAGAGAATGAAGGATACGTCAGGATAAAGACAATAAAATAGTGTGGTACAAAAAGGGGCCCCGGGGACACAGCCATCAGGAGACAGAGGAGGATTCCACCAAGTGCATTAGTTATAACACATATTTCTTGTTGCCACCTAGGACTTCAGTTCAGCTAAGGATTTAAAAATAGCTCTCAATTTAGGAATGCTATATGATTCATGCCCAAAACATTGAAAAGGAGCTCATCAGCTCCTCAAATCTTGAGTTTTACTTTTTGGGACACAGGCCCATCTAGTGCCAACAGGTCCGTTCAGGTATAAAGAAATGATTTCAGCCTTGGGTATTTACTTTGAAACCATGGAAATGCCATAGAATTTATTAGTCATCGAATAATTTGCCAAGTTGTTTGAATGACTAACTTGTACATATATACAAAACACATAATTTCAGGCATAAAATAATGCCTAAATGTTACATTTGGAACTAAGCCATATTCCATTTTTTACACGTCTGTCTTTCACTTCTGTCTGTCCTTTGGCCGATTTAATTCATTCGAATTCAAGTCAGATGTTTTTAGTGACTTGTAAAATGAAATAAGATATGGGGTGGGAAAGGAAAAAAGTGACGCATGTTTCAAGTATTCAATGTTCAAACATCTTTGGAGATTCCACAGTTACTGTTATCAAACTTCAGAAAGTCTGTTCTATTTTTCCCGAGGAGCAATGCCCTTGATGGGTACAATTGCAGTAGACAAGTTGTAAGCAAGACAGAAATTGCAGATGCACTCCTAGGACAGTCCCACCAAAGCAATGCTTAAGTATGTGTACCCTCATTTGTGTTTATCCATTTTTTGCTCAATCTGCCAACATTCACTAAATGAGAATCACGAAATTGAGTACACGTGTTCCTGGCTCCCCAGGAGTATGTCAACAATACGGCCCAGTAAAAGCAAGCAGATGTTCACCCCAGATGACGCCCCAACCTTAAAGAGTCATCTTGGACACATCAAGCCCTCCTTCCTTCTTGTCTCTCTGTTCTGCTTTCAAGGAGATTCATACTTTGTAAATAGTGGGTTTAGTTCCTCTACAGAATCATTTGAGAAATTACAAAAGGAAATAATGGGGGGACTGAATAAGGAGATTAAGATTTTCAAAACACCCAAACTAATTTTTACAATGAAATATTTTGCATACACCTTGTGTATTTTCCAAATAAATTAAGAAGTTTTGCCAAGCACAGTAGTTGGCTTATTTGTTTTATCTGAATCCTAATAGTAAAATAAAAGCTCTTGTGGTATGTTATAAATTTGTAATAGTCATTTAAAGAATTCATTTGTGTTTTGGTGATGTAATGATTTATTGATGATACTTATAAGTATCATTTGTGCCACCAAAGAAGAATCCAGAAGGGATGACCTTCAGGGCTCCAATGAGATGGTCAGAACGGCTTTCCCTGGGTTGCACTGCAATGAGTCCGGGGCTCTGTTCAGGACCTGGACCTCAGTTTTAGATCCAGCTTTGGAAATCCTGTTCACTACACAATTTTCTCAGCTGCGTCACACTCTCCAAACTAGAAAGAGAAGAATCGACAAGGCTGAATGGAATTAATTTACTTTAAAAATGTATCTGCCAAATCAGCCAAGTACTTTGCTGATCTGCACATTCTATATTCATCAAAATCTCTGCACAAGAAGGCAATTTTTTTTTGGGGGGGGAGCGTACTGGGGATTGAACTCAGGAGCACCGACCACTGAGCAACATCCCCAACCCCATTTTGTATTTTATTTAGAAACAGGGTCTCACTGAATTGCTTAGCAACTTGCTTCTGTTGAGGCTGGCTTTGAACTCATGATCCTCCTGCCACAGCCTTCCCCAAACCACTGGGATTATAGGTGTAATCCCAACACAATAAGGCAATTTTTTTTTTTTTTTTTGGTACCAGGGATTGAACTCAGGGGCATTCAACCACTGGGCCACATCCCCAGCCCTTTTTTTTTGTTTGTTTGTTTGTTTGTATTTTATTAGAGACAGGGTCTCACTGAGTTGCTAAGTGCCTCGCCATTTGTTGATGGCTGGCTTTGAACTCGCGATCCTCCTGCCTCAGCCTTCCAAGTGCTGGGATTATAGGCGTGCACCGCCGCACCCAGTTTACAAGAAGGCAATTTAATACACAAAGATTGGTGAACACACAATCAGAGCAGAGGGTCTAGCTGGAGATGTCGCTGGGTAGGGCTATCCATCAGTGACCACTCAAGCCCTCGGGATGATAACCATGGACCTGCCTGGAGGACAGCATGTCACACCAGCAGATAGACTTCCCCGGGCAGTGTGAAGGCATGTGGACAGCGGCTGCCTCTTGGGGATCAGCTCCCTTCTTTATTCCTAAGCCCTTGGATTCCCTGCACCAAGGTCACATCCTCCTTCCCGGCTGGGTGAACGTGCATCGAAGCATGCTCAGTAGACTTCTTTTAAAAAAAATATTTATTTATTTACTTTAGTTGTACACAATGCAATGCATTTATGTTTATGTGGTGCTGAGGATCCAACCCGGGCTGCGCACGTGCGAGGCGAGCGCTCTGCTGCTGAGCCACAGCCCTAGCCCGCTCAGTGGACTTTTTTTGAGCTCCAGGTGACACATTTTATCACGTTGTCTCCTTCTCGTCCATTATGAGTGGATTTGAGTTTACTTCTCAACAGGAAGTGCTATTTCTCTTATTTCCCTGTTTTTGAAGAGCATCTCACTGATGTCACCAGTGCTATTTATGACAGCTGGGCCAGGCTCTAATCAAAAGCAGCGTCCTTCCTGACAGTGATCCTGGAGAGGGGTTTTCTTCAGAGGCAGCAGACACAAGTTCCATAGTTCAACCTCAGGTTCAATGCCAGATTTTTATATGACATATTGAGGAAAATGGTACCCAGAACTTAAGTACAAAGAATTACATATTATTTGGCACATCAGCCATTCACAGAAATACCAAGTACCTGATTGATAGTTTATTACTATAGTAATCCATAAAAATGACTGACTTACTGGGCTATCTTCCTGCCAAAATATTTTAATTGGCTATCTGCAAAGTACTTAGCAACTCTTACATTGCTAAAGTAAAGCAGAGTTCATGTTTTCATGAACAGTCATTTCTGCCCCTGTGAATTTCACCTGATATGAATGCTAAGCATGACACAAATCGTATCAGTCCTTCAACACGTCGTCATTCCAGTATGGCCTTTCCTTCTTCTGCTTGTAGAGGCAGGACTTGTTCTTTTGTTGGTCCTACAGGAGGCGTGAGTTACAAACAGTGCACCATGAACAACCTCCTGAGGTGTCTGCATACACAGCTACACACTCGCCCCAACCTCCATTCCCTGCACAAACGCCTCACCTCCTGCACTCACAACATCCAGGCTCACCATACGTGGATGCTGGAACCTCTGAAAAATCCAATCCCTACAAATTTTATAGGCTGCTCTTCAAAATAATGTTGGTAATTCTGTACATGACTTGATCTATAGATTAAATACCAAGTGATAAATTGGTTTACATTCATAACCTATTGCAAAATAAAGATTGTCCCTAGAGTCCATACGTAGCAGATCCATTGATTCTCTCCCAGGAATTAAACAATCACGTTATCATAAAAGATGCTTTTTTGTGGTATATATACACAATGGAATATAACTCAGCAATAAAAGAGAATAAAATCATGGCATTTGCAAGTAAATGGATAAAGTTGGAGAATATAATGCTACATGAAGTTAGCCAATATAAAAAAACCAAATGCTGAATGTCTTCTCTGATATAAGGAAGGTGATTCATAGTGGGGTAGAGAGGGGGAGCAAGGGAGGAATAGACGAACTCTAGGCAGGGCAAAGGGGTGGGAGGGGAAGGGTGGGGAAAGGGGGTTAGAAATGATGGTGGAATGAGATGGACATGATTATCCAAAGTACATGTATGAAGACACGAATGGAGTGAATATACTTTGTGTACAACCAGAAATATGAAAAATTGTGCCCTCTATGTGTAATATGAATTGTAATGCATTCTGCTGTCATATATAACAAATTAAAATTAAAAAATAAAAAAAAAAAACTAGAAAGCAGAAGAGTGGTTACCAGAGGCTGGAGGTAAAGGAAATGTGGAGAGATTTGTCAAAGGTACACATTAGAGTTAAATAAGAGCAATAAATTCTGGTGTTCTATTGAACAGCAAGGTTAACAGTATTGCATTGAACACTTCAAAATAGCTAGAAGAGAAGATTTACAATGCTCTCACCAAAAAAAAAAAAAAAAAAAGTATGATAAGTATGATGCGGAAAGTATATTAAGTACCCTGATGACACATTGTATAAGGGTATAGAAATATTATACTCTACCTAAAATATATATAATTATTATGTGTCAAATAAAACAATAAATAAATGTTTGCTGGAAAAAAGATGCTTTTTATAGTTTTGCTCCTCTTGCTATGTAAATGGCTCTAGAGTACAAAATAAAGAAAACTCCCAGCTCCCCTATCTGTCCAGTATACAGAGAACCATTGTGGGACAATTTAGCTTTTGATTGTGTGGGACACACACACACACACACACACACACACACACACACACACACACACTATTGCTTGGTTCTGTCTCTGGAGAACCCTGACTAATGCACTGAGTATGGATGGAAAGGCCCAAGCAGAGCCAAATGAATGGTAGAAAAACAATTTTAATAATGATATTCATAGCCAGGCATGGTGGCCCAAGCCTGTAATCTCCAGCACTTGGGAGGCTGAGGCAGGAGGATTGCGAGTTCAAAGCCAGCCTCGGCAATGGTGAGGCACTTAGCAACTCAGTGAGACCCTGTCTCTAATAAAATACAAAAAAAAAGGGCTGGGGATGTGGCCCAGTGGTCGAGTGCCCCTGAGCTTAATCCCCGTTACCAAAAAGAAAAAACCTCTAACAAGAGAAATGCTGATGCACAGCTTTTAAAAGATGTTACAATGTTACTGTTAATTATCATTATGTCAGAAGTCACTTTAATGCTGTCAGGTGGCTAGACTTTCTGGTCTGGGACCATGACTGTCTCTAGGACAGAAAGAGCTTTGGTGCTGAGAGGTCACCCACACTTTTGCACACCTGGCCTCTCCACGCCCCCTCTAGAGGCATGGGAGGAAATAGTCTACCCAAGAGCTGGAGCTGCACCCAGATCAGTGCCACTCTGAGTCATTTGGCGAAGACCTCAGGGAAACCTCTCTGCCTCTGAGCTGGTCCCAGCTCACACACCAGGAAAACACAGGGGATTGTCAGTTTCCAGCTTTTCATGATCCGTAGTCTGGGATTTGCAAGTATCTCTCAATCATGGACCATCTCTCCACAAGGAAAAAGGACAAGAATTGGTTCATTTCTTTTTTTCATTGCCTATTTTTTATTGGTTCTTTTTAGTTATACATGACAGCAGTATCTATTTTATATAGTTATACAAGCATGGAGTAGACCTTATTCTAATTAGGACCCCTTTCTTGTGGGTGCACAAGATGATGGGGTTCGCTGTGGTGTATTCATATGTGTACATAGGACTGTGTGTCAGATTCATTCCGCAGTCTTTCCTTTTCCAATCCCTCCTCCCTTCCCTTCATTGCCCTTTGTCTAATCTACTGAATTTCTATTCTCCCTCCACACCCCCACATTGTGGATTAGCTTCCACATATCAGCAAAAACATTCTACCTTTGGCTTTGGGGGACTGGCTTATTTCACTTAGCATGATAGTCTCCAGATCCACCCATTTGCTAGCAAATGTCATAATTTCATTCTTCTTTAAGGATGAGTAATACTCCATTGTGTATATTCACCACATTTTCTTTATCCATTAATTGAAGGGCACCTAGGTGGGCTCCACAGCTTAGCTATTGTGAATTGTGCTGCTGTAAACATTGATGTGGCTGCGTCCCTGTAGTATGCTGATTTTAAGTCCTTTGGATGTATACCAAGGAGTGGGACAACTGGGTCAAAGGGTGGTTCCATTCCTACTTTTTCCAGAAATCTCTGTACTGCTTTCCAGAGCAGTTGCACTGATTCGAAGTCCCACCAGCAATGTAAGAGCATGCCTTCCCCCCATATCCTAGACATTCTTAGTACATAGTAAGTACTCACTAAAATCTGTTGAATGAGTAAAAGTTGCTTCTGCTTTCTGTTGACCTCATTTCTAAATGTTTGGTGTTGAGCTATCTTCTGATTTCTACCTTTCTTAAATTCTTCTAACTGCAGAATATAGTAGAGTAGAAATTTAATTGTAACTGATATTCTTGAGCATTCTAGAGCATTCTAGAGTAGAAATTTAATTGTAACTGATATTCTTGAGCATTTACTATGCGGGAGGTATTATATATAATACTTTAATATAATCCTCTTAACAATTATGTAAAGCAGGTACTAATACTATCCTCATATGAAGGTGGGGGAAAAATGAAGGTTTGAGAAATTAATTATACAAAGTCACAGAATTATTCAGTGGTGGTAACATTATTAAGACCAGGTAGCCTAGCTTTAAAGGAACTCCAAGCCAGCCTTTTGTAGAGGACCTACCTATAGATGTTCATGTTCTGAATGGCTGGCAAGAGGCCCATTTCTAGTAGATGCCCAATAAACTCTGACCAAGTAAACAATTAAACGGTCCATGTGGCTAAATGTCTGCCCATCCCATACAGGCACAGGGAGGTGTCACCTTTGATCCTTTTAAGGCAGATAAGTTACTGTTCACTATATTTGCCCAATTCTTGCTTTCACATATTCTTATACGACAGATATTAACAATCATGCCATCTTTCTGATCCGAGAGGAAAAGAAACAAATGAGTATAGACATTTAGATTTGCTTCTTAAACGTGCTGAGAATGCTCATTCACTCTGTCACAGGGATCAGTGGCCACTGGCTTCTGCAGGGAGTGTGCCAAATGACAAAACCTGCTCTGGGAGGCCGGATGGAGCCACGTGGGAGCCCTGTCTGGGTGTTGCCCCTGGAAACTGGCAGGAGGGTGGAGGCAACAGCTCCTGGAAATGACAGGGTGGGACCACGTGGGGCAGTGGGTTCACTCTGCCTAAAATGGGCACCTGCAGCATCTATGGGATGTGGGCTGGGGACCGCCAATCCCCGCCCTGCAGGATTGCTGTTTACTAATGCTGAGGGTAAAATCACCACTGTTGTTGAACGTGGGTTGCTGACAGCAGACAACAACTGAAGAGGCCTGGAATGCTGTCTTGCTGGGGCTTCGGGTGCAAAGTCTCACCAGCCAACAGGGGAGCACCTCACATCCCTTGCTTTCTGGGCATGAACAGTCATGGCCCATTTTTATCTATTTTGTGTTCCTTTTTGGTTTTTTTAATGTTATTATATACATTTATTATGTATGCCATACATAATATTTTAAGGTGTATAACAATGTTATAAGATGCACATAAACATAGAGTAAATGGTTACTATCTTGGAACAAATTAACATATCCATCATCCACCATCTCACAGGAGGCAAGAGAAGTTGCTACTCATTTCCCCAAAATGAGTACATTTTCGTACCTGCTTTACATAATTGTTGAGAGGATTATATGAAAGCATTGTATATAGCACCTCCCACATAGTAAATGTTCAAGAATATCAGTTACAATTAAATTTCCACTCTACTATATTCTACAATTAGAAGAATTTAAGAAAGGTAGAAATCAGAAGACAGCTCAACAACAAATGTACTGTGCTAGCTCCAGTCCCTAATATGTACACTAGGTCTTCTGATCTGTTCAGCCTGCATATTTGCTACTTTGTATCTTTTTATCTACAGCTCTCTATTCCCTCTTCCCCTCCACCCCCACCCTGATAATCACTGTTTTTAATCCTCTATTTTTATATACCTGACCTTGATTCTTTTTTTCAGATGCATTTTGTCTATGTTTGAATTATTTCACTTGGCATAACGTCTGCTAGATCATCCCTATTGGGGCAAAAGATAGCATCTTCTTGCTTTCTCAAGGCTGAATCAGGTTCCATTGTAAATACATTTCACAATTTCTTAGCCCTCCATCCACTGAGAGACTCTGCGGTGGTTTCCACAGCTTTCCTATTGTGAATTCTGCCGCAATGAACTGCATAATATCTTTGTCAGGTGGTGACTTCATTTCCTTTAGGTTCACAGCAAGGAGAGAATTCTTGAAATAATGTTGGGCTAAAAAAAAAAGAAACAGATCCTTGAGCCCAGTATGATTTAACCTACAGAGTGATGGCTCAGGGTCCAATGCCTGAGTTCTCATCTTGATTCCTCCACTTACTGTGTGACCTTGGAAAAGTTGCTTAACTCCGTCCTCTAGGCTACAGGTTCCTCTCCTTAAAATGAAAATTTGAACTAGACTATATTTAAGCTCCTTTCTTGTTGTCTAATTTTCAGGCTTTATTGGTTTCTTTGCATTTCACAAGCATTTGGGTTTTCCTTTTTTTCAAAGGAATGTGGAATAAGTTCCATACAGAGAGATAAAATGAACTCCTGAAGATAATTCAATCTCTCAGGACTAAAACACTGTGGGAACTCAAGAGTGAGCATTGAATGAATGGGCGAGTTGACTATTTTAGTACTCAGAGAATAGGAGTTCCATAGGAATGGGTAACATGTAATATGAAATGCAGGCTCTAAATTAAGGGAGTTTTATTTACTGAGAATAAATTTTACTGGGAAAGTTGCTGGTGTTGATCCAAGACGCAAAGAAAAGACCACCAACTCCAATTTTAGATTAAAGCAAGCTTATATTGTATACATATAAAGAGAGCTGGCCAGGGCTGCCCCTCCCAAACACTGGGCTTGGGGTCAGCCCCGCTCTCCGGGAAGACAAGGTTTTTATAGTTCAAAGAGTTACAGAAAATCTTGGGAACTTACAGCTAACAAGGTCAGACAGGTGTAATTCAAAGCAAGTAGCAAACTAATATCTACATGGCATTGCATTCCAAGAAAAAAAAGGGGAGTAATAGTTAAACCCCACATCAAAAGTTTATGAGGCACCGTTAGTTTGAGAGAGAGAGAGAGTTGTTATCTGGTCAAGGACAGCCAGGCCTGAGCGAGCTCAAGGCCTGGGAATGAATGCCAGACAATAAGCTCAAGCCAAATAAGAATCCTAGCATTTCATAGAAAACTGAAGTGGGCTTTTCATAACTTTTTGACAGGATGGCTCCCAGTCTTAAGATGGAATTAGGCTGGTTTATCATTCCCCCCTTTTTTTTTTTTTTTACTTTTCAAATCTTTGAAAGGGAGTAATCATATAGGCTAATTTTATCGATGGTACATAATAGAATTAAATTGCAGCCCAATAAACCGGAGCATATAGTTAATAACACATGGGACAATAACTAGTAAGAGAAGGATACAAATTATAGGACCTAAGAGAGAAGTTAACCATGGAAACCAATCTCTCAAGCCTAACCAAGAATTACTCGTTTTAATTTTGTTAATCTCCTGTCTTATCTCATCTACCTGTTGTTGGATAACGTTAGAATAATCTGTAACATTAAAACAGCACATGCCTGGGAATTGTTGGCAACCCAAGTGATGTTTCAATAAAAGAAAATCAATAACCGCTCTATTTTGTAACATTGAGGTTTGAAGTTTTTTCATCTCTTGATTAATTTCTGTCAAAACTTGTGCAGTAAGGTTAGCTGTTTTGCTAAAACTACAGGCTAATTTTGTGATTTCTCTTTGTATTTCTACAACTAGACCCGGAAGTGGCAAAAGAAAGGCTGCTGCAATTGCAGTGTCTAGTGGGTCTAGGAGGATTAAATTGTCATCGCAGTTGGAGGGCAGACTTCGGACCATTTGGTGGGGAGCTGTCAGAGATGGCAGTAAAGGAAAGATCCGTCTAATAGAACAGATCCCAGAAAAGTTTGTAGGCAAAGCCTGGAAAGTTGCTTTATTACAGAGAAAAACCTATCCTGTTGGCAGTCGTTTGCCATTGGGTAGGGAGATATTTTGCTCAATAGAACAATTGGGGGGGGATCGGGGAAGGATGCAATCTATGCATAAACAATGCTTTTGAATAACCAGTGAAGCTGGCAAAGCTGGCTCTGCATGGTATACTGGCCAGTCTTGCTGCGTTGCTCTATCACCAGTGACTTTAACATAGTCAGTATATTTTACAGATAGACCCATAAGATTGTTAGCTAGCAATTGATGGATGGAGTTTCCTTCTTGTACACAGAAGGAACTTTTGTCTATAGTGTCAACAGCCAATTGTAACCAAAAATTTTGAGTAGTTACAGAATTTAGGGGACTCACAGAAACATCCACCTTTAAAGTAGCTTTTGAATAAACAGTATCTATTGGGGCCCCTTTTTTTTAGCTTAGTACAGGAATACTGTCCTGAATCTTGAGGGTGAGCAGAGTATTTATAGATTTCAAAATTTATATTATCTCCTCAAGATTGGTCTGTAAGATTTCTCCATGGTCCCTCTCTGAATATCTGACTAAAAATTTCTTGGTTATCTTTATACCATTTGATAGGGCCAATTATTGGATCTTGACAAGAGTAAGTACAATTTAGTATTAGTGGAGATCCTGCAATAGCAGGTCTTTCTTGGGCTACAGATGGGGTACAAGGTTTGTTGAGGCCAGCATAGCTAAAACCCAAGGATACATGTATACTCCAACAGGCAAAAATTATTAGCATAATGTTTATAATAACAGGGAAAGCAATAAGAATCTAGTGACAAAATATTAAACCTTAGTAATTTTAACTTTAAAAGGCCCACGCTCAGTCACTTTCCACCTCTGGCTGCTGGATTTTCTTCCAGTGGGTTCTTCCTCCGTGGTTTCTGTAGGTGCCTTCTTTAGCTGTGAGTGATGGATCCAGGCAGGAATACCAGCAACTTTGACGGCAGTAGGAGTGCAGAGAATCACGATGTAAGGGCCCTTCCACCTGGGCTCAAGGCTGTTAGTTCTCAAACGTCGTATCAGCACAGCATCGCCTGGTTGGAATGAATGATCGGGCAGTCTGTGTCCAACGGGCTGAGCAGCCTGGACCTGGGGAAAGATCTTATCTATGATTAGTTGTAGCCCTTTGAGTGTTTCTGAGATTGGAATGTCTCTCACCAGATCTTGGTGTACTCTGGGAACCAAAGGCGGTGGCCGCCCATAAATTATTTCATAAGGGGTAAATTTTTCCCGGTAAGGAGTGCAACGGGCCCTTAAGAGAGCAAAAGGCAGGAGATCAACCCAGTTACCACCAGTCTCAAGTATTAATTTAGTCAAAGTTTCCTTTAATGTTCTATTTATCTTTTCTACCTTTCTTGAACTTTGAGGATGGTACATACAATGTAATTTCCAATTTATATTTAGGGCTCTTGAAATTAATTGAGATAATTTGGCCGTGAAGGCCGGGCCATTGTCAGACCCCAAAGTTAGAGGAAGGCCAAATCTAGGAACAATCTCAGTTATTAGTTTTTTAACTACTATTTGTGCTGTTTCTGTTCGAGTAGGAAAGGCTTCTACCCAGCCTGAGACAGTTTCAACAAAGACTAACAAGTATTTATATCCATATAGTCCTGGTTTAATTTCAGTAAAGTCCAATTCCCAAAATTTACCAGGTACAGTACCTTGACTTTTGTTTCCCTGTGGAAGATGGTTCTTTTTAGCATTTACCTGTGCACATGTCATGTAGCGATTTGAAATGTTCTGGAGTATCTCTCGGTGTCCCGGGAACCAAACGTGGGGTGAAATTAGTTCTGAAGTCTTCTTGGGGGATAAATGCATCGCCTGATGAAGATCAGTTAACCACTTTCTTTCTAAAAGCTTAGGCATGCAAATTTTCCCATCTGGGAGAGTCCACCAGCCGTGACAGTTTTGTTGGGCTCCCATAGAGGAGTATAAGTTTATCTCTTTAGTAGTGTATGAAGGAGTTTTTTCCTCAATTTTAACTGGGAGTTTGGGGCAATTTGAGAGTTCAAGAATAGTTTGACATTTTGACTCCCCAAGGGCTATTTCCCTGGCTGTTTGATCGGCCAAGTTATTACCTTGGGTCTGGGGGCTATTGTCTTTATGGTGTCCAGGCCAGTGGATAATAGCCAGTTTATCTGGTAACCAGATAGCCTCCAGTAATTGAAGGATTTCTTGTTTATTTTTGATAGTCTTTTTATCTGAAGTTAAAAATCCCCTTTGTTTGTATATCTGTCCATGCACATGTACTGTAGCAAAAGCATAATGGCTGTCCGTGTAAATGTTTACCCGTTTTCCTTCTGCCCATCTCAATGCCTGTGTTACTGCAATGATTTCTGCTTTTTGGGCTGATGAGCCTCTGGGCAAAGCCTGTGCCCAGATAATTTCTTTTTGGCCCGTAACAACTGCTGCTCCCGCATACCTTATTCCATCCCGGACATAACTGCTACCATCGGTGTAAAGGTCTGCGTCTCTGTTGGTGAGAGGAATGTCAGTCAGGTCTGGTCGGGTACCTTGGATGACATCCAGCATCTCTGAGCAGTCATGAATTGGCTCCTCTGGGTTATCATCAGGCAGCAGGGTTGCAGGATTGATTGCCAGGGATTTACTGAAGGTCAATCTGTCCTTGTCTAGAAGGAGAGCTTGGTACTGAGTGAGACGGGCATTTGACATCCATCGACTGGTGGCATCTCTCAATAGGGTTTCCACTGTGTGAGGGGCAGTCACAGTGAGAGTCTGCCCCAGAGAAAGTTTGTCTGCTTCTTTTACCAGTATTGCAGTAGCCGCTATGGCTCGTAAACAAGGGGGCCATCCTGATGCTACAGGATCTAGCCTTTTTGAAATGTAGGCAATTGGTCTTTTCCATGGCCCTAAATTTTGGGTAAGAAC
The DNA here is from genome assembly GCA_025594165.1 of Tamias sibiricus. NCBI lineage: Eukaryota > Metazoa > Chordata > Mammalia > Rodentia > Sciuridae > Tamias > Tamias sibiricus. The sequence goes on along the minus strand of CM046664.1, from coordinate 141,588,153 downwards.
TCCTTTAACAATACCCTTTTTCTCATGAACATAAAGATGAAAGGGCTTAGATATATCAGGGAGGGTTAAGGCAGGGGCCTGAACCAGAGCCTCCTTTAAATTTTTGAAGGCCAATTCATTTTCCTCAGTCTAAATTAAAGGTGACTTGTCTCCTGCAGTTGCAGTATATAACGGCTTGGCAATTTCAGCAAATCCAGGTATCTAAAGGCGGCAGTATCCAACTGCCCCTAGAAATTTCCTAACCTGCTTTTTAGTGGTTGGGGTTGGGATCTTCATTATGGCTTCTATGCGGGATTGGGATAACAGTCTTTTCCCTTCCCTCAGCTCATATCTCAAATAAGTAACCCGAGAGGAACAGATTTTTGCCTTTTTCTTGGAGACTCGGTACCCCAATTGAGCCAGGGTTTCTAGCAAACCCCGAGTGGCCCTTAAACAGTTCTCTTTGTCTTTTGCTGCTAACAGAAGATCATCCACATATTGGAGCAAGGTTACCTCAGGGTACTTACTGCGAAACAGTCTCAGATCTTGATTGAGAGTTTCATCAAAGATAGTGGGGGAATTTTTAAATCCCTGAGGTAGTCGAGTCCAGGTCAGTTGTCCCGATATCCCCATCTCTAAATCCGTCCATTCGAAAGCAAAGATAGGCTGACTCAGTTTTGACAAAGGGATGGAGAAAAACGCGTCTTTCAAATCTAATACAGTATAAACTGTATGTTCTGGTGGCAACAAACTGAGCAAAGTGTAGGGGTTAGGGACAGTTGGGTGTATAGTTTCTATCCGTTTGTTCACTTCCCTTAAGTCCTGTACTGGTCTGTAATCTTGAGTCCCAGGCTTTTGGACAGGCAACAAGGGGGTGTTCCAAGCTGATTGACATCTAATTAGTATCCCCACTTCTAGGAGACGCCTGATGTGGGTTTTAATTTTTTTTTTGGCTTTAAAACTGATGGGGTATTGTTTAACCCGGATGGGCATAGCCCCAGATGTTAGTTGTATTACAACTGGTGGCACATGCTCAGCTAGCCCTGGAGGGTTATCCTCAGCCCAAACTGTAGGAATTTCTTGAATTAATAATTTCTCCCATTTTTCTTCTGAAGTTTGGATAGGATTTTGAAAAAGCAGATATTTCTCACTTAATGGGCAGGTTATAGTTAGGGCCTTTGCAGGATTTCCCAATTCTAATGTAGGCATATCTCCAGAAAATGAGATAGTTGCCTGAAGTTTGCTTAAAAGGTCCCGTCCTAGCAACGGGAAAGGGCATTCAGGGATAACAATGAAGGAGTGAGTTACAGTTCCTCGTCCTATGTTAACAGTCCGGTCTGTAGTCCATTTATACTTTTTAATTTTTCTTGTTGCCCCTTGCACTTCCATGGTTTCATTAGTGAGGGGTCCTATGGGCTTCTGTAACACTGAATGTGAAGCTCCTGTATCTACTAGGAAATTTACAGGTTGGCCCCCAATTGAGAAAGTTACCATGGGCTCTCGGGAGCCTAATTTGAAAGAGCCATGGCCCCCCTATTCTTCTAAAGTTAAAACTGGTTTTGGCTGAGGAGCTCTGGCCTGTGATCGGGGCAAGCTTTTCGGATTACGTTGGGGGCATTCATTTTTCTAATGTCTAATTTCTTTGCAATAAGCACACTGGTTTTGTAGCAGAGAAGACCGCTTTTTGTCTCTGTTGTATGTGGTCTGCCTTTGTCTAGGATTCGAGGTTTCAGAAGCCTGTAATGCGGCCACTGTGGCCCTGTTTACTTTCCTTATCAGTAGATCATCTCGGCTATCTCTATTTTCAAACACCTTTTGGGCTATTTCCAATAATTCTGACCTGGTTTTTCCTGCAAAACCATCTATCTTTTGAATCTTTTTACGGATGTCTGGGGCTGACTGAGTCACAAAAGCCAGATTAATCGCCTTGAGGCTTGTTGGGTCCTCAGGGTCTATAGGAGTATATAGACGGTACGCCTCCAGGAGGCGCTCGAGAAACGCTGAAGGCGACTCATCTGGCCCTTGTTTCACATCTGCCACCTTAGAAAGATTTGTGGGTTTTCGAGCTGCCCTCTTAAGTCCCTCTAACAGAGTCTGGTGGTACTCACCGAGTGCTCTCCTACCTTCAGTTGTCTCATAGTCCCAGCTTGGTCTTCTCTTAGGTAAAGCTCGTTCAATCACTTCTGTTTTTTCGTCGCTTGTAAGAGCACTTATCCCAGGCAGCGCTTTAGCCGCTTCTGCCAGGATTCGCTCCCTTTCCTCCGTGGTGAAGAGAGTATGGAGAATCTGTTGACAGTCATCCCAGGTGGGGAGGTGATTAAAGAAAACGGAATCAACCAGAGAAATCAAGGAACTAGGATCCGTGCTAAAAGGGGGATTCTGGTTTTTCCAGTTATAAAGGTCTGTTGTGGAAAATGGAACATACACGTAGCGACCTTCTGGAATCTGGCGGAGAGGAAGAACAGGGGCCGGAGTCGGTTCCACTTCAGGGATATTAATAGAAATGGAGCCGGCAGGTCGGCCAGGGGAAGCAATTGAGTCAGGCCTTCCATAAGGGTGGCCCTGTCGGGTATGGGGAGGAGAAAGAACAGGGGCTGGCTCCTTTGGGAAGACTAGAGTTGGAGGAGTGGATGAGTGGGGCAATTGAGGAAGCGGTTGAGGAGAGGGAGAGGGAGATGGTGGAGTAGTTAGTGGAGCAGCTGCGACTGCACCCGCGGCAGGAGGATAAAGAGGAGCCGAAGCATCTGGGGGAAGGAGGGAATCCTCCGGAGAGTCCTGTAGGACAGGGCTCTTAGTGGATTTATGGTTTGTTTTTGAGGGACCCTGGGGAGTTCTCCCAGCCATAACCAGGGCTTGCCCTCCCTGTCCGTTCCGGACCATCTAAACCTTCATCCAGGCGGGGGAATTAGTTGTTGCTTCCGCCCAGGGTAGAATATATCCTATTTGATCTGGGTGGCCAGGATTACCAAGAGTGATGTTAGATATAGCCCATGCCACTTGGGGATCAAAGGTGCCCTCAGGGGGCCAGCCGACTCCGAAGGTGGGCCATTCTACCTCACAGAATGTTTGGAGACGTTTCTTGGTGATGGGATAATCATAATCCTGCTTAACAAAATGGGGATAAAGTTTGTCAAAATTTCTTAAAACACAGTTCAAAGGAGTATCAGGCTTACTTGTCTTATTACCCATGTTGTTTAATTTTTTACATTTACAACAGAGAAGACACAATGAGAAAGCAGAAAACAAAAACAACAAAACAAAACAAAACAGAAAAACAGAACACAGGACAATACACAAAAGAACAAGAACCAGGCGCCAAACCAACCAGGGAGCAGTGCAACGTCTTGCTAATGCTCCGGACAGGAGTGCGTATGTGCCTCGTCAGGCACCTCTCTGTCCCCAGTAGGAATTCCCAACCAGAACCAGAAAGCAGTACGACCTTTCGCTACTGCCCTGGACAGGAGTGTACGTGCCTCGCCAGGCACCTCGCTGTCTCCAGAAGAGATCTCAAAACCAGATACCAGATGTTACTAGGGCGCCACTTACCTGTGGAGGTTTTTTTTTTTTTTTTTTTTTTTTTTTTTCTCTTTCCACTGGATGCTTGCTAATTTTTGATGCGGCAGTTCACTCCAGTAGTCCGAAGGACTGAAGGCACACCCTGGGGCCTTGGAACGTCTCAAGGTGCGCACCCCCTAGGGTAGCACTCCGCCCCGGAGTCCCAGAGCGAAGGTCCGGCTTCAGAATTTGTAGTGGTCTGAATCTCGCTGCGGCCTCCAAAAATGTTGATCCAAGACGCAAAGAAAAGACCACCAACTCCAATTTTAGATTAAAGCAAGCTTATATTGTATACATATAAAGAGAGCTGGCCAGGGCTGCCCCTCCCAAACACTGGGCTTGGGGTCAGCCCCGCTCTCCGGGAAGACAAGGTTTTTATAGTTCAAAGAGTTACAGAAAATCTTGGGAACTTACAGCTAACAAGGTCAGACAGGTGTAATTCAAAGCAAGTAGCAAACTAATATCTACATGGCATTGCATTCCAAGAAAAAAAAGGGGAGTAATAGTTAAACCCCACATCAAAAGTTTATGAGGCACCGTTAGTTTGAGAGAGAGAGAGAGTTGTTATCTGGTCAAGGACAGCCAGGCCTGAGCGAGCTCAAGGCCTGGGAATGAATGCCAGACAATAAGCTCAAGCCAAATAAGAATCCTAGCATTTCATAGAAAACTGAAGTGGGCTTTTCATAACTTTTTGACAGGATGGCTCCCAGTCTTAAGATGGAATTAGGCTGGTTTATCACTGGGACCTAAAATTAAACATAAATATCTAATTCTCTACAGATATTGCCACACTCTGTGTAATGTTTTTTAACAGATCTTCTCTGTAGAGAGCTCACTAAGCATCAGGCATTGGGCTGTGTCCCATGCATTCTTATCAGGCAGGGCTGGGGATGCCACTTGATGGTAAGCTTGGTAGGCATCAAACTCTGAACTCTATGCCCAGCAATGCAGAGAAATAAAAAATAAAAAGAAACTTCACAACGATTCTGTGCCTCTAGGACTTTCATTAGATTCGTTTTACAAAAGAGGCACCAGTAGCACAAAGAACCTGGGAAATTTTTCTGCAGTGACACTGCAAGTATGAGATGCAACAGGACCTGAATCCACGACCAATAGTCATGGCGCCCCTGAGCTGGGCAGAGGGAACCTTCTCCTGCCCTTGGAGAGGACTGGTCACACCGCCTTGTGGCCGCTGGTCCAACAAAGCAAGTGAGGCTCCTAATAGACTGTATTCTTGAAAAACGTTGAGAGCAGGTTTAAAGTGCTCTCACCACAGAAGTAATACTAACTACATGAGCTAATTCGTGTGTTCCTCAGCCCTAGTTAGCTATTCCACAATATACACACATTCCAAAACATCATGTTGTGCACAACAAAGAGAGATTTTGTTTCTCAATTTAAAATAAAACAAATCCCTTTTTAAAAAATGTTCACAATCTTCACCTTGTACACAACTTTATTTAGTTTTTTATATTTTTTTATTTTAATTTGTTACATATGACAGCAGAATGCATTTCAATTCATATTACACATAGAGAGCACAGTTTTTCGTATCTCTGGTTGTACACAAAGTAGAATCACACCACTTGGGTCCTCATACATGTACTTAGGGCAATGATATCCATCTTGTTTCACTGACTTTTCTACCCCCATGCCCTGTCTCTTCCTCTGTGTCCCCTTTGCCCTATCTAGAGTTCATCAAATCCTCCCATCCCCCCACAACCACATTATGAATCAGCATCCTTAAATCAGAGAAAACATTCAGCATTTGGTTTTTTGGCACTGGCTAACTTCATTTAGCATTATATTCTCCTACTTCATCCATTTACCTGCAAATGCCATGATTTTATTCTCTTTTAATGCTGAATAATATTCCATTGTGTATATATACCACAGTTTCTTTATCCATTCATCCACTGGGCATCTAGGTTGGTTCCACAGTTTAGCTATTGTGAATTGTGTTGCTATAAACATTGATGTGGCTGTATCCCTGTAGTATGCTGTTTTTAAGTCCTTTAGGAATAGACCCAGGAGTGGGATGGCTGGGTCAAATGGTGGTTCCATTCCCACTTTTCCAAGGATTTTGCATACTGCTTTTCATATTGGCTGCACCAATTTGCAGTCCCACAGGCAATGTATGAGGTGCCTTTTTCCCCACATCCTCGCCAACACTTATTGTTGTTTGTATTCTTAATAGCTGCCATTCTGACTAGAGTGAGGTGAAATCTTAGAGCAGTTTTGATTTGCATTTCTCTAAGTGCTAGAGATGTTGAACATTTTTTCATATATTCGTTTATTGGTTGCATATCTTCTTCTGAGAAGTGTCTGCTTGGTTCCTTGGATAAAGAAACAACTTTAATGTTTTGAAAATCCATTTTAAGAAAAGGCAAAATATAGCTGACACATTTCCCAATACATATAGCAAACGAAATAGTAACATACAGACCATCATTTTAATTGGGGGAAAAATACAGAATATAGATTCAAGTAGACACAAATGCATTACACAGTAGAATGAGCAAAAGCCACACACACCAAAAAAAAAGATGAAAATGTACAGCCCCTCTAAAAATGAGATCAAAGCATGAGACATCATTTTTGTTTTGTCCATGAAGCAAACAAAAATTTTTAAAATCCATACTTTCTAATGTTACTGAGCATGTGGGCATGTGGATAATTCCCCCACAGTCTTGGTAGAAATCTAAATTGATTTAGGGGTAATTTCAAAATATCCCTTTGAGAATTAAAATTCATAAACATTTTGATGGATTAATTCTAATTATAGGAACATATACTACAAAATATATACATATATGTAAATTTATATATATTATTCATATGCATAAATTATAAATATATGAATTATATATGTATATATAAAATCACACTTTAAATTGAAGCAGTATTTGCAATAGCAGAATGTCACAAACACCTTCAATAAATATTGAGGTTGTTAAAACATTATAAATCTATACTATGGAATATTATGTAACTATTAATATAAAGAATGTTATATAACATTAATATGTGAACAAAAGATGCTACTGGGCAGTAGGGTTAGCTCTAAGGTAACCAAATCACAGGTGTGTGACTCTCTCTTTCGAGAAACTAGGTTCTGATTGAGGTGGAATAGCCGATATTTCAGGAGGATGGGAAATGAAAAGATGGCATTTCCAGCCATTCAAAATGCAGTTCTCATGTTTGCTCTTTACTAGAAGAGGAGCTAGGAAGCAGTGATTGCAGGGGATAGAAGTGAAAATGCCAGGAGACTGAATCTGGCAGGTGTCCACCTATCTTGGCCTGGGTTATTTGCTCTTCCCACAGCCACAGCACACTGACAGGTTGGCCTGTGCACAGTGACAGCTACTTACTGGGCTGCAGCAATATCCCTAATGGAGTAGCACAACCTCATGGGCTACTGGACCTTTTCTGATGCCAACACCTATGCAGTCACCCAGAGCCTTACGATTGACTCTCCCTCCTGCCTTCAGTTTCTCGGAAATTCTTTAGCAATCACAGATCAACTTCATATGCAGATGCAGATATCCATGGGAGGCTGTGGCCTGCAGTTCGTGGAGACCTGTTTTGATAGGAGCTGGAGTCCTACATACCTGAAGAGGGTGGAGAGTAAAAGCAAATCTGGGATTCCCCCTGCCAATTCCACCTGTTTTAATCCTACTTCTTCTGAAACCTACACCAGATTCTTAGGTCTCTGAAACCTGCCAGAAGTGTTAAGAATATGGCAAAAACAATGAAACAAAATAAACACATATTATGTGCTACCAATAAGGAGTTGATGAGGTAAATAACTGAACCATCGTACAACAGAACATGCAATTGACAACAGACAAAAAGCAAGGTAGACCTTCTCTTTATTTTTCATAGGAAAATCTCTATGATGCATTGAGAAAAGCAAGGGTAAAGGGAGGAAAGGCAGACAATCTCTATCTGCTTATATGTACAAAAAATAATTCTGGAGGATAAGTAAGAAACTAGGAATAGAGGTTGGAAACTTGGAAGTCAGTGGCAAATAGGGGTATATGCACACCTTAAGCTCATGCAATTTGGGGCAACTTCTTTAAGAAATAGAATGTGAATCTATGAATACAAAATTGGTTCAAGGCTTTGAAGGGATTCTGAAATGTAAGCCTCCCCAGCTTCATGCTAAATCCACTAGTAGAGCAGAATAGGGTGAGGAGAACATCGATGAAAATTTTGGAAACTGTTTGAAATTTGAGCCATTTTTACCTATTCAAAAACTAAACTTTTAAATCATCAGCATATTTGCCAAAGCAACTTTGGAAAAAGAGAATCAACTAGGTAAAATTCCCAACAAGAAAATCTGCAAGAGTAACTACAGTGAAATGTCATAGTTTACACATCAGATTGGCAAAGTCCAAGTGTGTTTTCTCTCTCTCCTTTTTTTTAAAATTTTTAAATTATTTATTTATTTTAATTTGTTATACATGCTTGCAGAGTACAATTCATTTCATATTACATATAGAGAGCATTTTTTCAAGTCACTGGTTTTACAATAATTATTTTCACACCACTTGTGTTTTTATATAGGTACTTAGCAGATTGATGTCTAACTCGTTCTGCCATTATTCCTATCCTCTTGCCCCCTCCCTTCCCCTCCCTCCCCTTTGTTCTATTTAACATTCCTTCATTCCTCTCATCCCCCCTCCCTTGCCATTATAATTCAGTATCATCATATTAAAGGAATCATTGGATCATTGGTTTTTGGGGATTGACTAACTTCACTTAGCATTATTTTCTCCAACTCCATCCATTTACCTGCAAATGCCATGATTTTATTCTCTTTTAGTGCTGAGTAGTGTTCCATTCTGTATATATACAAAAAATTTCCCTATCTATTCATCTATTGATGGACATTGGGGTTTTTTCCACAATCTAGCTATTGTGAATTGTGCAGCTGTAAAAATTGATGTGGTTGTGTCTCTGTAGTAAGCTGTTTCTAAGTCTTTTGGGTATAGACCAAGGAGTGGGACAGCTGGGTCAAATGGTGGTTCCATTCCAAGTTTTCATAGGAATCTCCATACTGCTTTCCAGATTGGCTACACCAATTTGCAGCCCCACCAGCAATGTATGAGTGTGCCTTTCCCCACATCCTCGCCAGCATTTATTGTTGTTTGTGTTTTTGATAGCTGCCATTCTGACTGGTGTGAGATGAAAACTTAGTTTTGATTTGCATTTCTCTAATTGCTAGAGATGTTGAAAATTTTTTCATATATTTGTTGATTGATTGTATATCTTCTTCGGAGAAGTGTCTGTTCAGTTCCTTAGCCCATTTATTGATTGGGTTGTTTGTTTTTCTGGTGTGAAGGTATTTGAGAGCTTTATATATCCTTGAAGTTAATGTTCTGTCTGATGTGCTTATGGTAAAGATTTGCTCCCATTCTGTGGGTTCTCTGTTCACCTCACTGATTGTTTCTTTTGCTGAGAAGAAGCTTTTTAGTTTGAATCCATCCCATTTATTGATTCTTGGTTTTAGTTCTTGCACTACAGGAGTCTTATTAAGGAAGTTGAGACCTAAACCAACATGATGGAGATTTGGGCCTACTTTTTCTTCTATTAGGTGCAAGGACTCTTAATTCCTAGGTCCTTGATCCACTTTGAGTTAAGTTTTGTGCATGGTGAGAGAAAGAGATTTAATTTCATTTTATTACATGAGGATTTCCAGTTTTCCCAACACCATTTGTTGAAGAGGCTGTATTTTCTCCAATGAACGTTTTTGGCACCTTTGTCTGATATAAGATAACTGTAGGTGTGTGGCTTAGTCTCTGTGTCTTCTATTCTGTACCATTGGTCAACTGGTCTATTGTGGTGCCAATACCATGCTGTTTTTGTTACAATTGCTTTGTAATACAATTTAAGGTCTGGAATAGTAATGCCACCAGCTTCACTCTTCTTGCTAAGAATTGCTTTGGCTATTCTGGGTCTCTTATTTTTCCAGTTGAATTTCATGATTGCTTTTTCTATTTCTATGAGGAATGATATTGGGATTTTGATTGGGATTGCATTGAAACTGTAGAGTGCTTTTGGGAGAATGGTCATTTTGACAATATTAATTCTACATATCCATGAGCAAGGTAGATCTTTCCATCTTCTAAGATCTTCTTTAATTTCTTTCTTTAGTGTGCTATAGTTTTCATTGTATAGATCTTTCACTTCTTTTGTTGATTCCCAAGTTTTTTTTTTTTTTTTTGAGGTTATAGTAAATGAGGTGGATTTCCTAGTTTCTCTTTCTGAGGATTTGTTGCTGATGTACAGAAATGCCTTTGATTTATGGGTATTGATTTTATATCCAGCCACTTTGCTGAATTCATTTATTAGTTCTAGAGGATTTCTGGTGGAATTTTTTGGATCTTCTATATATAGAATCATATTGTCTGCAAATAGTGATAATTTCAGTTCTTCTTTTCCTATCCACATCCCTTTTATTTCTTTCATCTGTCTAATTGCACTAGCTAGTGTTTCAAGAACTATATTAAATAGAAGTGTTGAAAGAGGGCATCCCTGTCTTGTTCCAAGTTTTAGAGGGAATGCTTTCAATTTTTCTCCACTTAGGATGATGTTGGCCTGGGACTTAGCATAGATGGCCTTTACGATGTTGAGGTATGTTCCTGTTATCCCTATTTTTTTTTAGCATTTTGAACATGAAGGGATGTTGTATTTTGTCAAATGTTTTCTCTGCATCTATTGAGATGATCATATGATTTTTATCTTTGAGCCTGTTGATATGATGAATTACATTTATTGATTTCCTTATATTGAACCAACCTTGCATCCCTGGAATGAAGCCCACTTGATCGTGATACACTATCTTCTTGATGTGTTTTTGTATTCGATTTGCCAGAATTTTATTGAGAATTTTTGCATCTATATTCATTAGAGATATTGGTCTGAAGTTTTCTTTCTTTGATTTGTCTCTGCCTGGTTTTGGAATCAGGGTGATATTGGCCTCATAGAATGAGTCTGGAAGGGTTCCCTCTTTTTCTATTTCATGAAATAGTTTGAGAAGTATTGGTGTTAGTTCTTCTTTAAAGGTCTTGTAGAACTCATCTGTGTATCCATCCAGTCCTGGGTTTTTCTTGGCTGGTAGGTTTTTGATGACGTCCTCTATTACTTTGCTGGAAATTGATCTATTTAAATTGTGTATATCATTCTGATTTAGTTTGGGCATATCATATGTTTCTAGAAATTTGTTGATGCCTTCTATGTTTTCTATTACATGGGTCATTCTCTAAAATAGACCATATATTATGCCATAAAGCAACTCTAAGCAAATACAAAAAAATAGAGATACTACCCTGCATCCTATCAGATCATAATGGAATGAAATTAGAAATCAATGATAAAATAAGAAACAAAACCTACTCCAACACCTAGAGATTAAGTAATATGCTACTGAATGAACAATGGGTTGCAGAAGTCATCATGAAGGGAGATTAAAAAATTCTTAGAAGTGAATGAGAACACTGATACAACATATCGAAATCTCTGGGACACTATGAAGGCAGTACTAAGAGGAAAATTCATTGCATGGAGTTCATTCCTTCAAAGAAGTAAAGGTCAACAAATAAATGAACTAACATTACACCTTAAAGCCCTAGAAAAAGAAGAACAAATCAACCCCAAAAGCAGTAGAAGGCAGGAAATAATTAAAATCAGAGCTGAAACCAATGAAATTAAAACAAAAACCACAATTGAAAAAATTGACAGAACCAAAAGTTGTTTAAAAAAAATTGATAAACCATTAGCTATGCTAACTAAGAAAAGGAGAGAAAAAACTCAAATTACCAATAGCGTGATGAAAAAGGAAACATCATGATGGACACTACAGAAATACAGAAGATAATTAGAAATTATTTTGAAAATCTCTCTCTCTTCTTAAAAATCAGTTAGTGAGGGCATGGAGGGTCACACATGCTGTAATGACCTCCATGGAGAATGGTTTGCTGAAGTCTCCCTCAATTACAAATGCATATACCAGTTGACCCAATTCTGCTCCAAGGTAGATATCGCACAGGTAGACTAGCACACATGCAAAGCAACAGAGGCAAGAGTTATTGGTTGAAGCCAAACTATTGGAAAAAAAACCTTAATGGGAGACTGGCTAAATAAACCACATTAGACCCATTCAACAGAGTATTGTACAATAGAAAAATAATCAAGGAATCTCTTTATGTAATAATACAGAACACTCTTCAATCTGTATCTTCCAGTGAAATTTTTCAAAACATTTTGTGGACTATCCTTGATATAATCTATTTCCTAGATAAGCACAGAATGTTTTGGAAACATTTCAATAACAACTTGCAATAACTGGTGTCTCCAGGGGGAAAAAACTGGACAGTTGGTGAACAGGGGTGGAGGGAGAATTCATTTTGTACTTTGAAGTTTTGAAACACGTCGATGTATATCTTTTTCAAATATGATTTTACAGGAAAAAAAAACATTAAAAAAATTCTATAAAATTCACAGCAACCTTAAACTCTAATGCAGTGTAAGACTGACCTGAGGATAACCTATTGAAGCCCCAAATCTTCAGAGAGAGATCAATTCCATATTTGATGTAGACCAAATGAGAAAATAAAGGTTAGGAATATTGGGCATTTTCCCCTCCACTGGAGGGCAGATTACTCACATTTAAAAGTCTCATTAGTTATTCAATGGTTCATGAATTTATGATTCTTAATGAAACATTTTATAAGGGAGTTTTTTTTTTTTTTTTTTTTTTTTTTTTTTTTTTTTTTTTTTTTTTTTTTTTTTAGTGGTCCTGGTAAAATTTCTAGAAAATGATTCAGTAAGTTCCCAGCAGCTATAATTTTTATTTCTCTGAGTTCCCAATGCAGTTGCTTGAGCTTCTCAATGATTAAAGAAACTCCTTTTCCCCAAGTCCTGTGCTAATGAATTCTATCACCAGGAGGGCATGTCTGATACACAAAGGAAACAGAAAAAAGCAATCAAACCCAAGGTTTGTTTCTTTATTCTTTCTGGGGAAGTTAGTTATTCTGCTAAATTCAAAGGAGCGACATGATTAAATTCCAAAGCTGAGGATTCACATCCTAAAAGAAATGAATCTGAGATGGAAAATATTGGATCCTAAGTACATATTATTATTCTGAACATAAAATATCTGCCACTGGTCACGAGTGCAAACTCATCGGTCATAGAATTTGCATATGAGGGGAATCTTTTGATCCAGATGGATTTTGCATTTCAAGAGTGCTTTAGAGCCAAGAAGATATTTCAAGATTAATATTTCCTTGAGATGCCTAAAGTCTGCAGAACACAGCTTGTGCTTGGATTTACTTCCACAAGGTGGTGCTAGAGCTTCTGCCAACTCCACTCACCTTTGCCTCAGGAACTAGGAATACAAAATATGCTTCTGATTAAGGGCTAAATCTGCATGTGTTCTCATGAGTCCATCAGAGAAACACACTGTGCACAAACCTCCCGGTGGAGGTTGATTTGGGCCCAAAGCGTGAAGACTGTTCCAGGTAGCAACTCCTTCCACCACCCCCACACATACCTGAGATGATGTCTCCAGGCTTCAGCATCCTCCTTTCTCAAAATTCTACTCTTACCTGTCAGGGGTATGCGAGGCAGGGGTGGGATGTGGGTACTGAGGAGTGGCCACAGTGCCCATGGGAATGCACGTATGGAAACATGTCTGCCACACCCGCCCATATATTCCACCCAGCCCAAGGACAACTCCTTTAATAGAACCTTTCCTTTCACTCTGGCCACATTAATCATAAGTTCCATTGAATTTCTGTGGCATTATCCTTTTTACCTCTCTTTGGGCTTATCAAATGTGGCTTTAGAATATTATTTTACCATTTTGATCTAAAGGTTGCAAGTTCTCTTAAGGAAGGGGTATGTTATAATTATCCCACAGCAATGAGCATCCTGTCATTAATCTATGCATAGTCATGAGACCAGGAATGCTGACAATCTGAGTGCTTAGTCATCTCGGCAAGTACCTTCACTGATTGGGAGGAGGCAGGCTCCATTGGCCACTACCTGGACCTAGCAATATGATCTTATAAATTACACCCTCTCACAAGCTGTTCGGTTATCTCTAAAGACAGGATTGAACTATCCTACCTCCGTGGTTTTTGCATTGGTTTTTCTTTCTTAATGTCTGCTTCTGTGACTCTAACATGTTTAGTGTTGCCCCCGTGAGAGAGCCATTGAGGCAGAGAGATACCTGTGTCATAAAGGAAATAGAAGGATGCTTTGCTGAAGCAGAAGGCATCTCCCTCTCTATTCCTCTCTATTCTTATCTCCAGTTTTCTCTCTCCCATCCAGTGCCTCTGTTCCTTGGTGATCCACTCTGTGACACAGTTACACAGGCTCCGTGTCACTCCCTCTCTCTCTCTTCTCTATTACCCATCCTCCCTCCTCCCACTGGAGAAGAAAGGGCAGGGTAAGTGGAGGCCTAGGGACAGTGCCAGATGGGCCCACCATCGAGGGTGGGTGGCTGTAGGAGCAGAGGCTGCACTGGGGAAGCAGAATGGGACCATATCAATCAGGGAGGAAGAGCACAGTCACGGAGGACTTGGACCATGGAATGGGACTCCTCCAGACACAGACACCAGGGCCTGAGATTAGGGGTGAGGCCACTAACTTTCCACTGGCAAAAGAAAAAGGCGGCGTTAGACCAATAAGGGCAGAACTAAGATTATTTCCATGTTCAAAATCAATAACTGGCTGTTACCAGGTTTTGGCTTGAATTATGTCCAGAAGAAGAAGAGACACAAGGACCCAAATGATTCTTTAAATAACATGAGATTTTTTATCTCCCAAAAGACAAGATGTCACAAAAGGCATAATGCATGTTTCCAGCTCCTGCCAAACAAGAAGAAAAAAAGACTTATGTATAAAGTTGACAGCCAGGTGTAAATATTTATGTACATATCAGTATTATCATACGTGTGCACCTCTCGTTTTACACCAAAATGAATATGAATTATACACATAAAATATACACATATGCAAGATAACATTAAAGGTAGATTGTAAAAGATAATAAGGCAAAAGGAGAATAAGAATAGAGGGCATAAGAATTCACAGCATATCTTAAAAGCCTTAACACCAAAAAAAAAACAAATAACCCAATCAGTAAATGGGCCAAGGAACTAAACAGACACTTCTCAGAAGATGATATACAAACAATCAACAAATATATGAAAAAAATGTTCAACATCTCTAGTGATTATAGAAATGCAAATCAAAACAACTCTAAGATTTCATCTTACTCTAGTCAGAATGGCAGCTATCAAAAAAATAAACAACAATAAATGTTGGCGAGGATGTGGGGAAAAAGGCACACTCTTACATTGCTGGTGGAACTGAAAATTGGTGAAGCCAATCTGGAAAGTAGTATGGAGATTCCTAGGAAAACTTGGAATGGAAACACCGTTTGACCCAGCTATCCCACTCCTTGGCCTATTCCCCAAGGACTTAAAAACAGCTTACTACAGGGACACAGCCACATTAGTGTTTATAGCAGCACAATTCACAATAGCTAGATTGTGGAACCAACCCCGATGCCCATCAGCAGATGAATGGATAGGGAAACTGGTATATATACACAATGGAACACTACTCAGCCCTAAAAGAGAATAAAATCATGGCATTTGCAGGTAAATGGATGGAGTTGGAGAAAATAATGCTAAGTGAAGTTAGCCAATCCCAAAAAAACCAAAGGTCGAATGATCTCTTTGATATGAAGATATTAACTTATAAAGGCAAGAGAGAGGGAATGAGAGGAATGAAAGAGCTTTAAATAGAACAAAGAAGGGGGAGGGAGGGATGGAGGAAAGGGGATAGGAATAATGGCAGACTGAGTTATCCATGATTACTCTAAATGCATGTATGAAGACACAATTGTTGTAAAAATACTTTATATAAAACCAGCAACATGAAAAAAAATAAAAAAGAATTCACAGCATATTAACCAATCCTCTAGTATCTGCAGGGGATGGTCCTAGGACCCCTGTGGACACCAAATCCACAGATGCTCAATCCCCTTATTAAGTGGACATGGGACTACATACAGCAATTGCTGCACTTATTCCAGGGAGCAATCTGCAGGACCTTGTCAAATAAGCCCACCATTGCCTTCCAACCCCAGAATTCTGATCCTGGATATTTGTGCCCCAGAGAACTTCTCACACAGGTCCACAGAGGACAAGGATTTTCACCGCAGCCTTGTTTATGATACAGGGAAGAGGAAACAATTTGGGTGACTATCGCCAAAAGAGCATAGGTAGGTAGGATGAATGTGGACCGTGAAGCATCAAGCTGTGGTTCACAGTGACAGGATGCATATGCACAAAGAAACACAGGTCCAGCTCATTTTTCACTCACTGGACTAGAAAAGAAAAGAAAAGAAAAACAAGACTGAGAGTACAACTGCATTTAGGTAAATTAAACATATAAGCACACTAACAGAATTCTTTACAAAAAAAAAGAATAACAATAATAATAATAATTAGGGAAAATAGGAGAAGAGGCTTGCATAAACCAAGGAAACAAATGACAGCGTACCACGAAATGAAGACGGTGATTCATTGATTGTACTTTCTACCTCTGTCCCCCGCGATATAGATTGAACAAGCAAATTATAATAAAACCTATGAAGTGCAGACAGATGAGCTCCAAGTTGTCTGGAAATTTACAAGAGAGAATAAGCAAAGGCTTCGTGAGGAAGTGACATGAGAATTGGGTTCTGAAGGATAGGTAAGAGACTGCAGAATCAGGGAGAGGGAAATATAAGCTAAGGGAAACCAAAAGACCCAAGCAAAAGAAAGAAGGGAGGGAATGGAGAGAATCTGAAACTCTGAAGTGATCTTTCTGACTTGCTCATCTGACCCTGCCACTGGCTTTTACACCCTTTGGTGAATTCTGAGCCCTCAGGACACCTTGACTTCCTCAGTGTGGTCTGTACTCTGACCCCCCTCTCCTTTGCATCATCAATTTCGTCTGTGACTCCACCATGACCTCTGAAACACTCCAGCTAGTTGGGCTCCTGCAGAGTGTCGTCCTGCAGTGGGCCCACGACCCTCTGCCTTGGGGTTCTCAAATGCCTTTCCACCTCTTCCCCATCGTCCCTGGGCCTGGCTCCTTTCTATCTAAGCTTCAGAGTCCAGCTGAAGCCTCTTTTCCAAGTTCCAGGTTTCTTCAACCCTTTAGATGAAGCCATTCTCTTGGGTTATATATGCCTGAATATGTCTCCCCAAAAGTCTGTGTCTTGGAACTGACGTCCTCAGGGCAGCAGTGCAGGGAGGTGCAGCCCAGGGGGAGGGGTGGGGACATGAGGTAGAGCCTTCACCATCTATTCCTGCCTTTCTTCTTCGTGACGGAGCACTCACTCCCTTGGTACTGACTAGTTACCGCTGGGGGTATCTGTTAAAAAGATTACCCCTCCACGTTCTCCTCTGCAAGCTCCTGGTTCCCAACCATTTTCCATGAATCAAAGCAACAGAGGGCCCTTGTCAGTGCCAGGTGCTCGGACATCCCAGCCTCTAGAACTGTGAGCCAAAATAAACCTCTTGTCCTTGTAAATCTCCAGGTCTCAGGTACTCTCTTAGCAGCAACAGAAAATGGACTAAGATTGTGTGTGTGTGTGTGTGTGTGTGTGTGTGTGTGTGTGTGTGTGTGTGTGTATGTGTGTATATATCCATAAGTGTGTATATGTATACATACACACACACATATATATATACATACTCTCTAACACTCAACAAAGTTATAATACTATAAATTGTTGAGTCACACTTCGTTTAATGTCTCTTTGCCATGTGCTGGCATAATACCTTCCTGAGATGAAGGACTACATGCACCACATCTCCAAACCCTCATCCAAGGCTTTGTGTGTGTGTGTGTGTGTGTGTGTGTGTGTGTGTGTGTGTGTGTTAAATGAGTGTATGAAAGAATAGAGTTGGAGTGCCTTGGTTGGAATGAAGAGAGGTGATTCTGCTTTGTGCAGTTATCTGAGACTCTAGATAAAAGTTGTGATCTGATGAAGGAGCCATTGGCCCCATTCTCTTTCTGTAGTCTACACAATGGGAAGCTTGGTGGATCCATTCAGCTATTGAAGAAAATACTAGAAAACTTAATGACATTTATTTTTATCACATTTAAAATGTCTTTTTCATATTATACAGTACAGCATTTGTATCATTTATAAACAAATAAAACATGCACATGTTGGGGAGCCTGATCAATACATTGTGATTGACAGGAGATAGGATAAAAGATGTCTAAAAGATGTCTAAAAACTACTACTGTAGATCAGAGAGCCTCCTCTGTGATTATGTGTCCAAATCAACAAGAAGCTTTCTATCTTTCTCTCTTTTTTTTTTTTTGGTACTGGGGATTGAACTCAGGGGCACTCGACCACTGGGCCACATCCCCAGCCCTTTTTGTATTTTATTTAGAGACAGGGTCTCACTGAGTTGCTAAGTGCCTCGCCATTGCTGAGGCTGGCTTTGAACTCGTGATCCTCCTGCCTTAGCCTCCCAAAGTGCTGGGATTACAGGTGTGTGCCACCGTGCCCAGCAAGAAGCTTTTTCTAACTGTGCTGCTGACCCACACCTACAGAAGTGAATCTCCATGGGCTTGGGGTAACGGAAAATTTATTAAGTTCCTCAGATGGTGGAAACCTCTGGTAAAGGACTGATGCTTTTATATCAGGATCCCTAAGCATCACAACATGGGATGTTGAGACAGGTAACAACCAAACACTCAGGAGACTGCTCATTTGCCAGGTTTGGGAGCCACTGTGAGAAGAGCCAGAATTCCACTGACTGGACTTCACCAGTTACAGTCTCTTCAGGATCAAGGATCATCCTCATTCTTATTTTCAAAAAATGTAGGTGAGAGAATTTCCAAAATAGCCCAAACCAACCATGCCAAAAGCCCCAAAGCAAGACAGCCTGAATCAGCACTTGCAGGCACTGCTCACTGCAATGAGGACAGGGCTGTGCTGTCTCTCTGGGACTACCAGCACTCTGCCACTCTTTTCCCCAGTAGCATCCTGGGGAAAGACCTGGCTGTTCATTGACGTCACTTACCGGACACTTTGGAGATGCTCATCTGAATAGGAGGTATATTGATATTTCCCTAAGATACATGCAAGCAGTTTAAACTATCTTCCTACACGTGGTATTGCAAGAACACTAAGCCCCTAGTGACCCAGGAAAGGTATTAATGGAATTGCTGCCCTATGAACATCACATGAAGGTACCATCATGTTGAGATTGATTTGCAAACTCACCAAAAAGATAATCTGTTCCTCCTCTAAACTCTCATGGTACTTTGTACAAACCTCCGACATAAAAGGCACAGTTGTCACTCAGTATCTGCAAGGGATGGGCTCCAGGGCCTCCCGAATATATACCAGAATCCATGATGCTCAAGCCTCTCATATATAATGGTAAAGTATTTGCCCAAAACCTTGGTACATCATCCTGTGTACTTTAAATCATTTCTAGATTACCTATAGTACCTAATAAGGCATACAGGCTGTGTTAATAGTTCTTAGACTATATTGTTTGGAAAACACTGACAAAAAAAAAAAAATAAGTCAGTACATGTTCAACATAGATGCAAATTTTTTTCCAAATAGTTTCAGTCCTTGATTGGTTGCATCCAGACAAGGAACCCACAGGCACAGCCAGCCAAGTGCATTACATTACAGCATTATTATGTATCTGTATCCTCCTCAACATCAGGGCTGGGTGGCCTATTCATCTCTTAGAATCCAGCAGGTCAGTAAAGAGTTGTTCTTTTTTAATCCAACTGTGCCCTTTCTCTTTCTCCCCTCTAGACCATCCCATCAAGCACCTTCTAGAAATACAAACCATGGAGAATATCAATTATTTTAATTTTTTGCTAATCAGATTATCTTAAATGGCAGTCCTTTATAGAACTTGAACAAATATGTATTGTACCATTTATTGATCCCAAGTGAGGCTTAACTCCTCTTACGAAATTTCAGTGCACTGTAAGAATATATGGATTAAATAAAATGTTTTTTAAACCAAAGACTCCAGTGACCTCTTAACCCAGCTCTACGGTGGGTGAAGAGACCCAATCCTGAGGCCAGCCCTGTGCAGCAGTCTGCTCTTTCGTCTCCTCAGGTCCATCCCTCAGTGCCTCCAGTGTCCCAGGATAAGGCCTGAACAAAAGATTGCTTATGCTTTCATTACCTCAGCAATTACTTCACACAGCATCTCCAGTGCTACATAGCAACAAAGGATCACACTCACTGTTCAAAGAAATTGTTGGAAACTTGCTCAGATTTTCCCCTTGTTGGCCTAATGTCCTTCTAGCCTCATATCCTGTGGCCTAGCACAAAAGTCTCTTTTCTCTGATTTCCCCAATATAGTCTTAAAGCAGACATTGCAATACATTGTATCTCTCGCCTCCTTCTACCCAAACTGGAAATCCATGAATCCTGATCTCTGCATGCTCAGAATGAATGATCCACAAAGATATAAGAACAAGAAGCTTTTAAACAGTTTTTGGTGCAAAATTAGAATGTACAAAATACGTGTGAATATACGTTAAAATTGACTAATTCCACCAGGCGCAGAGTCACATGCCTATAATACCAGTGGTTAAGGAGGCTGAGGAAGGATTGAGGCCAGCCTCAGCAACTTAGTAAGGTCCCAATCAACTTAGTGAGACCCTGTCTCAAAATAAAAATAAGGGCTGGGAATGTGGCTCAGGGGTTAAGAGCCCTGGGTTCAATCCCCAGTACAAAAAAAAAAAAAAAGAATAGTCCAAATCTACATACATCATTTTTTCATAAGAGTTTAGCAAACATTTTTTTCAGTCTGAGAAAAAAATTAAAAAACATTAGTTGTTATGATTTGTGCATTATAGTTAAAATATTCCACCTAAGAAAATTTACTACAATGTTGCAAAATATGGAGTTGGAAATTTAACCTGTGTCCTAAGATTTTGCTCTGCTGTCAGTTTCCTGATCTGACATGACAGCCCGTCCTCAGCAAGCACTCACATAAGACGTGTTTCCATTAGCACTGCGGCCTCTAAACAACTGAGCCAGTGGCTCTCTGAAACATACGGAAGATGTGCCTGGGTGTGGTGGTGCATGCTGTTAATGCCAGAGGCTCAGGAAGCCGAGTCAGGAGAACCACAAGTCCAAAGCCAGCCTCAGCAACTGAGCGTGACCCTGTCTCAAAATTAAAACAAAATAAAGAAAGAAAGAGCTGAAGATATGGTCCAAAGAAAGAAAGATACTGACAATACGCCTGCACCCACAATGGTAGACTCATGGCTCTCCGGTGCACAAGAAAACAAGTGTGCTTCCCCATACCACCGGTGAGTGTGTTGCTGCTCTCTGTTCATCTTTTAAGTGGCTTGACAAACAGAACTGTACCATGTGATGATTATGCAATGAAAGATTATAAACCAATTTTGTGACTGGAAAAACCCAGAGCAATGATTATGCAGTGAAATACAGGCTCTTTCCTGGGCCTCTTCAGTCTGTAGGCTACTAAATCCTAAAAGCAAAACGCCCACATTGAGAAAGAAAGGGCCAGGCTGTGAAGCTCAAACTCAACACAAGCACAAGGTGGGTATCTTCCTTCTGTAAATAAAATGCAGGTCTCTGGAGGCAGTCACTATGGAAGCAAGACTCCAGGATCCTGATGGCTTTGATGTGACATCACTGAGGAGTTGTTTCCCACAAGAAGTGAAAACTCCCGACAGCAAATCATTTTATTTGTACCCACCACCAATAAACAACTTTAAAATCTGATTTTATGATTTCACCTTTGAAAAAACAGAGTCTCTGTTCCCTCCCTCGCTGTTCACCACCTCCCTCAACAGTTTAGGGCGCCATCTTTTCTCACCTACAGGATGGTGCTACCCGTCTCATTGCTACAGCAGCCTTCTAATTGACTTCCCTGCATCTCCATCTCCCTATCCACCCAGGCCACTCTCCACACTGCAGCCCGAGTGCTTTTATAACCTTCTAATCTGATGTCATGACCTTGCTGGATGGAAAATCTTTCAGAGGAGGCCCAACTCCAGAAAGATAACACCCGAACTCGGCAGCATGCATGGCCCACAAGGCTTCGTAGTTTGGCTGCCTATCATTCCAGCCTCATTCTCTGCCATTTCTTTATCACACCTCTGATTAAGCCCACACTATTTGCACTTCTCTAATTAGAAGGTTCCCAGGCTTGTACTTTTGCATAATCCATTTCTCCTGTTGGTATGCCTTGGCTAGATCCCCCTCTAAAATGGCAAGAGTAGCTTTGTAAGCCGTGTCAACTCAAATACCACCTCACCCCCTGGCCACTTCTGCTTCCCCATGCAGTGCCACCAAGGCTCTCCTCTATGCTTCCTTTCTACTGCACATCCATCCCAACCTGACACACACACTGCGACTGTCTGTTGCTGTTCTCTCCTGGATTTGATGGAAGGCTCAGGAACAAACTTCATCTTGCCTATGTGGTTTCTAAGGACGCATGCTGAGCGAATGATAAAAGAAACAAATGAAAGAGGCAAAGGAGTACTTCCACCTTGAATGGCGCTGAATTTAGGCTAATGCCAGTGGGCAAAGGTTGAGAAAAGAACCAAGGGAAAAACAAAAAGGAGAAAGGGAGAATAAAGCTCGTCATAATGGAACAAGACCCACGGTGGCCAAGTCAGGGTGGATCTAGAGGAGAAAGATGGCAACGCCACAGTCAGCCAAGTTCAGGAAAGAACTCAGTTTAAAACCAGTTCCAAAAGGTTCCGAGTAGGTTGTTAGAGAACAAGCACAGGATCAGAGGAGCTGGAATTAACAAGCAGGAGCCTGGGATGGAGACCCCGGGAAGCGTCTCCAGAGATGACATTGATGAGCTCCAGCTTCAAAAAGGCCACAGCAATTCTTTCAGTCCCAATATCTACAACTACACAGGACAGTTCGCTGTCCTTATCCCCACTGGGTCTCATAGCCACTATTCCCCATTAAAGGGGTCCCAAATTCCAGACCCTACTTGTCTTCCGCCCCCCCCCCATCTAATACAGCCTCATTTAAAAATTACCTTATCTTGAATCAGTTGACCTTTCCCAGTCCTTCCCACCTTGTTACCATAAATGTATTCATCCAACGTGTAAAACTGCCAGGCCTAGAAATAAAAACTAACCCACATCCAGCACTTCCACATGAGGTACTTGTCCTAAGTGATTTCTAGGCATGATTTAATGTTATTATCAATCTTAAGACATTAGGAAAATGAAGCATAGAAAGATTAAGATGAAACAAAGAAAATTAATATGCCCAACGTTTCACATGAAACAAGTGGTAAAGGTAATTTTAAAAAGTTTGAAGTGGTTGGCTAGGTGTGGGGGTACATGCCTATAATCCCAGCACTTGGGAGGCTGAGGCAGGAGAATCACGAGTTCAAAGCCAGCCTCAGCAACTGCGAGGTGCTAACCAACTCAGTGAGATCCTGTCTCTAAATAAAATACAAAATAGGGCTGGGGATGTGGCTCGGTGGTCAAGTGCCCCTGAGTTCAATCCCCAGTATCAAAAAAAAAAAAAAAAAAGTTTAAAGTGGTAAAGGTAATTTAAATATAGAGAGCTGTCTGAACCTAAATCCCTTTTTCTTTCTACTATGTCCTTCCCTTTTCCCTAAAACTTTTTAGAGAAAATATAGGGCCCAAATAAAATATCAAAAATCTCAGGACTGGACGAGTCTGACTAGGAAGCCCAGTCACCAAGAGCAAGCATCAAGAAATGTAAAAGAAGAAAATACGAATTAATATGGAGAACTACAGTCTGAATGTGAAGGGAAGAAGAGCCAGAGAG
Organism: Tamias sibiricus; assembly: GCA_025594165.1. Taxonomy (NCBI): domain Eukaryota; kingdom Metazoa; phylum Chordata; class Mammalia; order Rodentia; family Sciuridae; genus Tamias; species Tamias sibiricus. Next base: position 141,564,749 of record CM046664.1, on the reverse strand, counting down.
GTAGGTTGGTCCCCACAGGCGAAGTACCCTGCAGACAGGGCCAGGCTCAAAGGGAACAGCAAACTTCCCAAGAGGTTAATTTTAACTTTTCTACATTTTACCACCAGTTGAAAGCCAGGTCAAGCCTTGCATGCTTAACTCTCTGGACAGGAGCCTAGGGGTCACTAAATCAAGGGTGGTGACTTAAAGAACAAAAGTACTGACAGGTCACAGTCGGCAGGACAAAAGGAGGTCAAGTCTATGAGACCCAAGACTCCGAGAAAATGAGAGAGAGAGATGCATACTGTAATAAAGGACAATCAAGTGAACAGAAGGACACCAGGCTGGTTAGGAGGCAGCTCTGGCCCCTCTGACCACACTGCCTACCCCGGGAGGCACCAGAGACCAGCAACTTCTGCCCAAGGATCAGAAGTTGACAAACCTTGCTCACCAGTTAGGGATCAAGCCCTTTCTCATACTTTGGACTGAGTTTTATCTCTCAGCACAGAAATGAGACAGTTTTAAACTAAACTTTTTAACTTACAAGAAAAGACTCCCTGTTCTCATCCTTTTGTGAGCTGATGGAACATGCTGTCCCATGCTTAGATATCTGAACTCTACTCTCGTTTTTCTTATTGTTTCCTGTATATTCTGTGGCAGCTTAGAACACTAAAGGCTGCTGAACTCAAGATTCAGAGAAAATGAGAGAGAGAGAGAGAGAGAGAGAGAGAGAGAGAGAGAGAGAGAGTTTAACCCCTCAGAATAACACGGCAATACTAGCACATGCTGGGAACATAGAATGCCTGTTTCAGAAGCCTATCAGAGAAGGCTATACTCTTCCTTAATTACTTTCTATTCTACAGAATCAATGCAATGGCCAAGGGGCACAGTGATCAGGACATGGTCAAACTCACTAAGCTCTTCTTGCTTATAGACCATGACATTCCTAAAGGCAAAGGAGCCAGAAATCGCAGTAAGATTCTACTGACTTGAATCACCGAGGACAACCCTGGAGTCATGAGTGGGTTTGGGAAACAGTTTTATTAAACAGAATATCAAAAGTCTACTCCCTAGGTAAGGGATTCTGTGTGTGCGCAGCACCTGCCCTGCCCAAGTTGTGGCATTCTTTGAAGTGGTTAGAGGGACTTGTAGAAACACCCATTCAAGATGAAGAGAACACAGTGTTTCCCTGGAAGAATCAGACCAAAACAAAAACAAAACAAAAAACAAAACAAGCAAGCAAACAAACAAACAAACAAAAAACCAGGCAGGAGAAAACACAGGGACCAAAGACAAAGACAATGCTTAGAACTTAAATATAAATAGATGTACCCGCGTGCACATGTGCAACACACACACAACAAAGTACTGGAAAGAAAACATAAGGAACACACCCCGTCAGATATATAATCACCCCAAAATTAACTCAGGAATATAGAAGCGAACAGATGATATCTACAGAAAAGACAAAGGCATATTGTCTTAAACATACCCACACGTGGGGCTGGGGTTGTGGCTCAGAGGTTGAGCGCTCGCCTAGCATGTGTGAGGCACTGGGTTCGACGCTCAGCACCACATAAAAATAAATAAATAAACAAATAAAGGTATTGTGTCCGTCTACTACTAAAAAAGATATTCTTAAAAAAGAAAGAAAGAAAAAAAAAGATACACACACGTAGGCCCTGAGAGAGAGAAAGACAGAGACAGAGAGAAGGACACAGAGAAAGAGAGACAGACAAGGGGTGGGGGTGGGGTGAGCAGAGATAACCTAAGCGAGAGACATCCTAGATCACACAGAGACAGGCAAACACCAAGGAAGAGAGATTCACGTTGAGGCCTGAAGGTAAAGACACAAACACAAGCCAGCGCCGACTCTCCGACGTGCAGAGACACAGGCAAGTGGAAAAGATCAACACAGAGCGCGGATATGCGCGGTCCACGCCGGCGCAGGTGAGGACCTGAAGCCCACACCCGAGATTTCGGAGCACCAGAGGGCAGCCAGCCCTACTCCGCCCGCTCGTGGTCCCAGACCCTGGGTCCCTCCTGCCCGCGCGCCCCGGTCCCCGCGCGCCCCGTCCCTAGCGCGCCCGGGCCCCGCGCGCCCCGCGGCCGCGCCCTCGCTCCCCTGGACGGCCGCGGCCCGCCAGGCACTTCCCCGCGGTGACGCTGCAGCCTCCTTCCCACCAATGAGGCTCGGGCGCCGAGGGGCCCTGCCCCTCCCCCGGGAAGGTGTGTCCCTGTTTCCTCACCTGAAACTTCCTTAGGAGAGCCGATCCCTCCTCCCGTCCGGGCGCAGGGGCGGGCCGCGGGTGGGGCGGCTGGGGCGGCCGGGCCTGGCCGGGGACTGCGGCCGGCGCCGGGACCTGGAGGGGACTCTCGGGCCCGGGCAGCATGTGACACCGACCAGGTGGGTACCTCCCTCCCTCCCCAGCCCTGGGCTCCAGGCCGCCGCCGGAGAGCCCGGCGGAGGTAAGGCAGGGACAGGAAGGAAGAGGAAACTAGGCCTCCCCAGGGACCAGCCCCAGCTAGGTCCCGGGGCGCAGGCTCCGGAAATGGGGGGCTGGGCCGACTGGCAGAGCTCTGAGTGAGGGGCTGAGCACCCTGATTGGGAAGAGGAGGGAACCTGGAGCCTATGCTCTTGTCTGAAAACTTTGCTCCCAGCTGGGTCCCCGCCTTGTAAATGGGCACCCTGTCCCGCGGTGTACCTGGGGCCAATAATCAGGGCTCTTTCTTCAAAGCCTGGCCCTGGGGAAAGCTAACCTCTATAATAAGGAATAACTGAGATTCCCTCTCTAGACCATTCTTTACCTGGAGATGTGTTATTGGGGTCCTCTTCGTAATCAGGCCTGGGCCTTCCTTCCTTCGTTGTTATCTTCCTAGCATTTCTATACCTACGTGCGCCTATCTGTGTACACACCTCTGGACCGTGTTGGTCGAGGTTCTTTACCCTGAAACAGTTTGCCTGTATTCGGGGAGCTTCCCAGAGCTTCACTTAGTCACCACGTTGCATTCTTAACCTAGGGAGGTGGGAAGGGAGAGAGCTGTTTAGAGCTGGGGGCTGGGGTGAAGGTGCAAGAGGCACATTCCCAACACTGGTCTAAGCATCCTTTACAAGGGCATTCCAGTGAGACAGGCCTGGGGGAGCTAATCCTGGTGCCACTTGTTTTCAGATCTCAGTCCCCTTCTCCCCTTCCTGGATCTTGGATTCCCAGGACAGACTTGCCCTCCTGTCTACCTAGAAGTGAACTCTGGCCAGGACTGTTGTCAGGTTGAGGGGGAAGGGCATGTCATACAGGCTAGGGAGAGAGGGTGGTTTTCCTTTTCACTTCCTTCCTCCTTTCTTCCCTGGCTGCACTCCTGGCTCTTGCATCTTGACCTGCTCCAGAAACCCTACTCCCAGGGAATCAGCCAGCAGTAGCAGGGTGGCCTCTTCCCAGTTTCCTGCACTATCTACACCTGGAACTTGAAAAAGCTAGGCCCTATCAAAATGGGCATTGAATTTTTACCAATCTGTGGGCATGAAACTGAAGCCATGACCCTTGCAGACCTTTGAAGGGGTCCTGGGGGCCTGGGAGGAAGAAATTAGAGGTGTCAATTCTGAGTGAGACTGTGGCTCAGGAGGAATTTATGCCATGGTACCAGTCGAGAGGAGAGAGAAGTCAGGAAGAATTTAAAGAAAACCCTCTTGAAAAGGATACAGGGATTGGAGATGTAGCCGAGAGCCTTCGTAACTCTGGGTGTTTGGCTATGCATAGTGTGGTCTGACTGAGATTGTCTGTGGCCACATTACATACCACGTCTGTGGGATAGACAAGAAGACGTCATACGTGGTGTCTGGAGTGGTCAGTTGCTACGTGATGTGGACAGAAATGGGGCCACTCAGGATCATGAGTTAGATAGGAGCAGCATTACTAAAATGGTGGTGATGTAGACACAAACAGGTGACTTACAGCATCTGGTGTAGACAGGCTGGGTCATGCACAGTGTCTGGAATGAACAGGGGCTGGTCACTCGTAGTGTATGCAAGGTGGACTGGAGCAGGCCATCCTCCACGTTAAGGACACACGCGGGTCATGCACACTCACATTTTCTGTGGATGGCACAGAGTCACAGGTGAGCTTGTGGGCACAAGTCACCTTGGTCACCAGTAATGTTCTTATCTAAGACCATCTGGTCCATAGGCAGTGGATGATGTGAAATTTTCAAGTGTTAGGGAATAGAAAAAGTTCATAAAGAATTAGGGCTTTCCTCCAGTGGATAAGACAGGTCTTAGCAATCAGTGGTCCAGAAAGCTATCCTTATTTTGATACCTTTGTAGAGTTAGGGGTAATAACCTTAAAACAGTGAATAAAGTTATGCATCTGTATGGTGATCTTATTTTAGAAATCAAAACACTTATTTTTTATCATGGGCAAGAGGATATATTTTCCTAATGTGGGCAGAAGTATAAAGTATAAATGCAAAAGTATTGTAATCTCAAGATTATTCCAATTTATATTGTACATCAGAATATTTGAATTGCCATTGCTAGAAAACCCAGGAAGTTTGGTCTTTGAAAATATATATAGTGCTCAACATCAGTTCAAAGAACAAGCAATGTGACTGGAGGTGTGGGGTATCTTTGAAATAGACATTTTATGTCTGGTGACTAGAAATGGGCAAGTGTTGGGGGTCTGTCTGTAAGGGAGACAGCAAGCTCTGGCACATACTGTCCATGGGGTGACTTGAGCTTTGTTTTCTAAGAAGTCACACACGGATGGAGTCATGCAAAAATGCAAAGTGTCTCTGATCTGGAAGGAGGTCAGATCAGCATGATACCGTGCCCTGTCTTTCCTGTGCTCACATTAATAGTGATTACTCACCTCCAGAGCAGAAGGAGATGAGGATGTTTGCTCTCTAACGGAATGAATGGGCAATGCAAAAATACCTCCCTTCTGATGCCTTATTCTAAGTAAGACACCATGTTTTACAGATTTCTTTGAGCTTGGTCACATTCTAGCTGTGTCATGCATGGTTGCAATAGAATTACTAAGACTGGATCAAGTACTGGACTATGGGGAACGTCTCACTTTGGGGTGAATGGTGTCTATGCAGGAAACCAGTGATATTTCCAAATGCATAAAAACAGTGTTGGAGGGGCTGGAGTTGTGGCTCAGTGGTAGAGCACTTGCCTAGCATGAGTGAGGCCCTGGGTTTAATTCTCAGCACCACATATAAATAAATCAATAAAATAAAGGTCCATCAACATCTAGATATGTGCCACTAGATTAGAACTGAAAATATCCAGGTAGCATATGATATAGATAGATTAAGCTTAGGTGTAGCCGAAACACTTTTATAAATTCCATGACTACTTGTTTTAAGGCCATAGTGGTGTATATGAGGAATAAGGCCTGGACAATATAGATATGGGTGAGGGGAGAGGATGGAGGTAGTCAAATGGTCTTCCCAGGCAGGTAGGAGCCAGGTTTCAGAAAGTGTCTACAAGGACCACGTATGTTATTTACCATGTGGTGGAGACTGTAAAATCACATCACAGTATCACCCACTGTGGTTATTATATTTTATATTCATGGGATAGATATAGGGAGCAAACTACACACTGTCAGTTAACTGGAGACATAATAGATCTTCAACATGGGTACAGTTATGTTAGATATATTTTGCCCCATGTAGATGTACCCATGTCTATGAGTGACCAGGAACTTGTCCAATACTACTTCCTCACAGTGGCCAGGGGCCTTCTTCTTTGAGTATATCAGGCTCTATTGCAGAGACCTCAAGTGTGGCTTACTGTGGGGAGGAGGGGTATATACATGCATATGTTTACATATATAAGCATATGCAATTGCTCAGCATTCTGGTGGTGGGCTACCAGTCCTTCCATTTTTTTTTTTTTTTTTTTTTTTTTTTTGGTTCCAGGGATTGAACTCAGGGGCACTCGACCACTGGGCCACATCCCCAACCCTTTTTTGTATTTTATTAGAGACAGGGTCTCACTGAATTGCTAAGTACCTCGCCATTGCTGAGGCTGGCTTTGAACTTGCGATCCTCCAGCCTCAGCCTCCCAAATGCTGGGATTACAGGCATGCTCCACCACGCCTGGCTCAATCCTTCCACTTTAAGCCTGCACCAGACAAGAAAAGTGCAAGATCAGATACGGCATGGAGCCTTATAGGCCCCTGGAATCTTCCCTTGACTGATGACCTGCCAGCTTCCTTACAGATAGACTTCTGGGTGCTAACAATAGACTTTAAACAAGGGATCTTGGTTCAGATTCACCTATGCCATTTGCTTAGGAAATTTGGGCAAGTATCTAGGGTCTTAATCTTTAGTTTCCTCATCTCCAAATTGAGCAAAGCTTTCTGTGTCTCCAAAGGTCCTTTTAATTTATAAATTTTATATGTCTCTCTCAAATTTATTCTCTCTGTCAGGTCAACAATACCTACTATTTCTATGACTCTTAAAGAAAACAATGAATTGTTTTTTATGTTGCCTCATTTAATGTTCATTACCATTGTGAAAAAATTACTTTAATCTCATTTTAAAAGTTAAGGGATATTCAAATAGATTAAGTGATTTTGACAATTGTCTTAAAATAGCAAAGGTTCAAGAAAACAAAACAACTAAAACTGGAACCACATACCTTTAAATCTCCATTCTTCCTTCGGTCACATAGTGCATCTTTACTGAGAGCCAACTAACCTTTAGGAAAGGGGACTGAGCAGGTTACATGGCAGTGTTTGTGCCATTTGTGGTGCTCCTGGTCTAACCACATGACTATCAAGAGAAGCAAAGAATTCTCTGGGGCAGAAGAGGATTCTAGGTGGAGACAGGTGCCAACAGGTGATGAAGTTGCTGGGAAGAAAGGGACAGGCCAGATTGTGCAGCTTCGTGCTAAATATTTGAGCCTTGTCTCAAGGGCAGACAGAGGCCACTGATGAATTAAAACTAGAGGTGGTGTTTTGAAGATCACTCAGGTGCAGTGCAAAGAATGAATTGGAATGGAGTAAGATGTGTGGAGTTCAGTGGACAGGCTACACCCCAGGGGCAGTGGCCTGGTGAGAGGACTCAGTGTGCTCCTGGTGTAGCCATGAAGATGCCGAGCAGTGGACAACCCTGAGGAATATTTAGGAGATAGATCAATAGGACTGGGTGATTGATTAGATATGGTAGATGTGGGCCAGGAGGGAAACAAGAATTTTATTCTTTATGTAAAAAATATTTATTAAACACTTAGTATGGGACAAGTATTGTGCTAGACATATACAACTGAACAAGCTAGATGCAGTTCTTAATCTCATACAGTTTATCATGCTGTAGTTGAAAGGAGGGTAAGTCAAAATACACACGTATTTACCTAATTTTAATTGTATAAATGCTGCAAAGGAGAAGTGAAGTGAATTATGATTGATAATTGCTTTAAAGAGAGGTACAGTTTAACCCAGTTAGAGCATAAACCTAAGACATACATCAGGGAAACTTCATAGAATAAATAACAATGAAAATAATATTTCTTTTTTTTAAATTTTTTTTTGTTGTTGATGGACACAATATTTATTTATTTGTTTTTTATGTGGTGCTAAGGATCGAACCCAGCGCCTCACCTGTGCAAGGCAAGTGCTCTACCACTGAGCCATAGCCCCAGCCCTACAAAGAATATTTATAGGGTCAATAGTGTTCAATATACCTCCCAGATATGGTGTGTGACACGCTATCCAAGACAAGGGTCCATTGAGCTTATTCGGAATTAAGAACATGATGAGTCTAGGGGATGCTGGAAAATTATGCCTGTTGAAGAGGGGTGGAGACAGGTGGGATATGGGGACATAAGGACAGCAGATGGGCCAGCACCTTCTAGCCATTCCAAAGATGAGAAAGACCTGGGGATGGGTAAATACTGATGGGGTAGTTCCGGGAGAGGAGTTGAAGGTGTATAAGCAAGAAAATCCACAGCATAAAATTCCCCAGGGAGCAGGCAAAAAAAAAAAAAAAAAAAAAAAGGTGAAACTTGGAGAGAAGGGAAGATGGAAAGAGTGCAAATTCAGATTGCTTTGGACTGCAAGAAATCAAAATAGCTCCTCTGCTGGCCTCTGAGTTCTTTGCAGAGTAGGAGATGAGGTGTTCTGCTGGAAGTAAGAAGAGAAGCAGGAAGGTCACACTCTTGAGAAGTAATGGGAAGAGTTTACCTAGTTGCTGGAGAAGAGGGGAGAGTGAGATAATGAAGGTACACAGCTTTATGGGCCACAATAAATCTAATAAGTCTAGTTATCATTCCACTTAACAGCAGCTGCCTCTATAATTGAAAACAAAATTATTCATTAGTTATGTCTCTGCTAGACACTATAAAAAAGGGAAGATGAGTAAAATCAAGACCCTGCATAAAGTACATGAAATTATTGTACCTTGCTCATTGGCTATAATAGCCTGACCTATTTTAATCCCGTCGACAGTTGAGGAGGAAGGTCCTACTCCTGACACTGCTTCTCTGGGCTATTAGGTCTAGGGTGTGTCACACACTGTGTCTGGGAGTTATATGAGGCTGAGTCACTCTGAGTGTCCAGAGAGTCGACAGGGAGACAGACAATGACATAATAGAATCTAGAGGGCCACAGCCACTCTTGGGCACTCTGACAAGGGTCTTATCCTCTCATTGAATTGTTATCTGTTTCCACCATGAGACCGTAGGCTCCATGAGGACAGGTCTTTATCTTATGCTCTACACTTAAAAGGGTCACTAGGGAAATGTTTATTAGATAAATGAGAAGTTTATAGAGGATATTGCTTATTTGGATGAACACCTTCTGTCTCAAAGACTGACCCTAAATGGAACCAAAGAAATGTCCCAGTCTTCTCTGCAGTTTCATTAGAAACCTTTGTCTTATATTCCTCCATAGGATTTAGCCCTGATGGAGGCTGAGGAGCCCCAGCATGGAGCCTCTACTCCCATCCCAGCCCTAGAAGAATTCAGAATTCTCCCTGAAGCTATCATGAGGAGCAGCCAAATCCCCGCCATGGAGCTTGAAGCTCAAGAAGACCAGGACCCGTCTTATAAGTGGGCAGAGGGACATAGAATCTGGTGGACCCAGCCAAGAGGGTTACAGGACACGACTGACTATGCAGAGGAAGGCATGCCCTCTTTCCCAGAGGAAAGTTCTGCAGATGTGGAGAACAACCAGGAAAGCCTTGTGGCGGAGGCCTGTGATACCCCAGAACATCAGGAGGCAGTACCCCAGAGCCTGGCAAACAGAGGACCAATGATAGCAGCTCCCCCAGAGCCCTGGGCCTGCCCTGTCCAAGATGAACAGCTAGACACGTTCTCCATATCCAGTGGACTGGGCTGCAGACCAGAGGTAGAATTTCAGCCAGACCTCGGAACTAGACAAGCAGAAGAGAAGGAGGAAACCTCTCCCGACAGCTTTGCTCAGACTGTATTTTGGCCTCCCTGTGAAGAGCACCCTGCAGAGCTGAGCCAGACTGAGGGCTCCAGAGGTGGAACTGTCAGCCAGAAGGAGGAGCAGGAAAGTCAAGGGCGAGAAGGGCTCTTACAGCCCCAGGCGACTCAGGGGCTAGAGGAGCAGGAACAATATGAAATGGAATTTCAGAGGAAAAGGGTTCTGGGGGAGGGTTCTTGTGCTGGTGGGCTTTGGGAGGAGCAGGAACCGATGGTGGGTCAGGTTAATGGTAAAGAGGGGGGCCACAGGCCAAAACGGGAGCAGGTACAAGCTGACGTGATGCTTGGAGGACAAGAAAGAGAGAGACTTGGTGGGGAACTGGAGGTTCTGAACTGTGGTGAGCAGGGTCATGAGGGGAGGGAGAGGGAGGCCCAGGGTCAGGGAGGTCTCAAAGAGGGGGGACAGAGGAAGAGGGAGTTGGGGGGGGCCAAAGAGAGTAGGGTGGATTCTCAGTACGTAGAGAATCTAAGCTTAGCAGGTAAGTCAGAGGAAGTGACTGGGACGCAAGACCAGGGTCTAATGGGGAAAGCGATGGCTACAGAGGAGGACCCAGGGAGCTGGGCTGGGGGCGGGCTGGGGGCGGTGGGAGATGAGAGGAGCACAGAAGAGGGGAAAGAGCCCCACGGTCCTTCCCCCCTGGCTCTGGGAGCCCCCGCGGACCCTTCTCCCTGTGACTTATTTCCAGATGCCTTTTGTCCCATGACTCAGATTCCTCAGACTGAGGAACTGTCCCCCAAAGCTCTAGCTTCTACATTGGAGTCGAGAAGACACTCCCTCCAGCCCACTACTCAACCTGGCTCCTCTCCTACTGGAGAGTCACTGGACAGTGTGATAGCTCACAGGGGCCAGCAAGAAGGGTCTGAGCTGAAGAAGAGGGCAGTGTCCAGCCGGGAGACTGAGATGATCTCTACCAGTACATCTGTGACTCCTCCAAGGACACCAAAGTCAGCTGCTTTCAGTCCTGATGAAGTCTCCCCTGTCACAGCTGCCTTATCACCTGAGAGTCCCCCACTTGGCTTTCCTCGGAGGGAGACCCCAAGAACCTCCCTCTCAACTGATACCCTATCTCCCTGTGAGGCATCAGAGACTCCCTTGGTGGCCCTTCACAGCTCCCTGCCTACAGTGACCACCCAGGACCCTCATGCCAGCTCCGATGGGGGGCCCGCCCTCGTAGCCCCCCAGCCAACTGCAGTGGGATCATCCAACACCTGAGGAGCAACTCCTTCCCAGGCTCCCACAGGACAGAGCAGACTCCAGACCTGGTGGGAATGTCACTTTCTTTCTCTCATTCAGAATTACCCCAGAGGCCCCCCAAACGTGCCATCTACGGCCCCGTGATCTCAAGAAGGGACAGAAGAAGTGGTAGGGATTGCAGCGTCATTTCAGAATCCCCTTCTGCCTTATCCGCCCTGAGGCAGGACTCTCAAGAATTCACTTCAAGTCCAGAGAGACCCAGCAGTCCTCACAGCAGCCAGCCGTGGGGCTCTCTCCCAAACTCAGCCTTGACTACAGGGTCTGCGGTCTATGGTTCTTCCCCTTCCACAGCCTCCATGGAGATGAGGATCCATGAATCTCTGACCCCTCCTCCCCTAGAGAAGAGACACATCCACTCTTCCACGGTGGACAAAGATGGCCATCTTCCTGCAGTGGTCCCCACGGTGAAGCGACACAGCCATCCTCTTCCATCGTCCCTAAGTTCAGAGCTACATGGTTCTCCTAAAGGCCCCCTTCCCCAAATTCCTGACCCCGTCGTGGCAAGGCAACACCGACCTTTGCCATCTATCCCAGACAGCGCCCCCCATACTCAGGCCTCTCTCCCCCACAGGCTGAGATACAACAAGCCTTTACCGCCAACTCCTGATATGCCCCAGTCCCACCATTCTCCCATCTCTTCTTCCAGTATCTCAAGGATCTACAGGCCTCTTCCCCCTGTCCCCATTACGGATCCTTCCACCGAACCTCCTCCATTGCCCCCAAAGTCTAGAGGTAGGAGCAAGAGTACTCAAGGAGGACTTGTGCATTCAGGAGGCCAAGCCAAACCAAGACCCACTGGTCAAGACTGGACCGTCTCCACGCCCCCGTCTACTGGACGTACCTCTTGGCCCCCAGCCACAGGCAGATCAACAGAGTCTTTGGCTTCCACCAGTAGGAGCAAGAGTGAAGTGTCCCCTGGCATGGCCTTCAGCAACATGACAAACTTTCTAAGTCCCTCTTCTCCTACTAGTCCTTGGACTCTGGAGCTCCAAGGGCCCACCACCAAGGATGAGCCAGGGCTGTCAGAGGACCCTGAGGTCCATGCCAGAGGACTGGTGAGAAGATCAGACCCCCAGGAAGGACACAGTGGCCAAAGGAGGTGTGCTGTTGGCCCAGCGAGGCAGCCAGAAAGGCCCAGCCATCCCCAGCTGGAGAAGGCATCCAGCTGGCCCCACAGGCGGGACGCAGGGATCCCACCAGAGGGCAGCAGTGGACAGACTGTGGGGCGCGGCGAGGGGTCCAACAAGCACAAGGGCTGGAACCGGCAAGGCCTCCGCAGACCTTCCATCTTGCCTGAGGGCTCTGCAGGTGAGCAAGGGTGAGGGCCGTAGTGACACCAGCGGGAGGCCGGCTCTCCACCACCGTGTCCCATCTTCTGTCCCCAGGGTCACCGCTGTTCCCTCCACAACTGCACTCACATCCTGCCTTCAACAGAGAAACCCATGAGCATCCCCTCCTTCCCTTCAACCTCCACATCTCTACTCAGCCAGCACCTTCTTTTAATCTCTGTGGTCTTTTCCCCAATGTCGTCTTGAACTTCTTTCTACTTTTCAGCACCCACCTCCTTGGAGTAGAGAAGGTCCCCTCTACTTGTCCCATTCCTACGCGCACAAAGCTGAGACTGGTTTCTTTCATTGCTCTGTACCGACACTCTATGCTCTCCCAAATTCCAAATTCCTCTTGCTTTTCCTCTGGATACCTGAATTCTCACCGCAAGAGTTACCTTCTTCATTTTCTCTAAATGTCCCTCTGAAATCTTAGTTATGTCGCCCGTTTCTATTTTCAGATTCAAGAGGTCCAGCCATGGGAAGATTCCCTGGCCCCACAGACACCGTTGTTTTCCGGTGAGTTACCTTCTCCTAACAGGCACGCTTGCTCTCTCTCTGCTTAGGATGCTAAGATTTCATTATCTGGATATTAGTTGATATGGGTGCTGGGACCTGGAATGGCTCATGCCTCTCTCTTTGGCGGGGGTAAAGTGGGGAAGAGAGAAACCAGAATTCCAGAGCAGGGAGACTGAACTCTGCTTGTGGGCTCTGTTGGCTGGGTCTTGAGTCATCCATCCTCCTGAGTCCTTTGACCTTGAACTACGCCCCATGTAAAAGTTCCCAACTGTCCTGAAGAGGGTCAGGGTGCAACATTGCACCGCTCCAGGGGATTGGGTCCTGCCATCCCAGCACAGGTGAAAGGCAGCACATGCCGGGCAGGCGAGAGGCTTTCTCATCTGCAGTTGCCTGGGGTCATCTACCTCTGGCCAGCAAGCACCTCAGAACCGTCCTTCCTCCACAGGGAGAAGAAACCAAAGGAGGGGACAGGAGGCTTTTCGAGACGCTGCTCCAAGCTCATCAACTCCTGTGAGTACCTTGGAGCAGGTCTGCAGGCCTAGATAGGTGTTCTGCCCAGGAAGGGACTGGGCCTCATGCTTGTCAGCAGGCCGGTGTGATATCTGCAGGAGAGAGAATTACCAGGTCAGCAGCAGCTGGGCAGCTTCTATCTTTCCCTGGGCCTCCATTCACCTTCCCTTTCTTCCTCTCCCATGCATCCTTGCCTCTGTAGCCCATCTACTTTACCAGGAGTACAGCGATGACTTTCTGAACAAGGAGATTCAGAGCCAGCAGCGGCTGGACAGCCTGGCAGAGGCCCCTGGGCTCACCTCCCCGCGGCAGCCTCGGAAGGCGCTGGTGTCCTCAGAGTCCTACCTGCAGCGCCTGTCCATGGCTTCCAGTGGCTCCCTGTGGCAGGAAATCCCCGTGGTGCGCAACAGTGCTGTGCTGCTCTCCATGACCCACGAGGACCAGAAACTGCAGGAGGTACCCAGCAGGGCAGGGTGTGGGAGGAGAAGGGCTACAGGAAGCTGGCGAGGTGGCACTGCTGACCTTTCTCTCTCCTACTCACAGCACCACCTCCAAGAGCAGCCAGTGCCCACACCACACTCACCGCCCCCCCCCCCACACACACACAGTGACCCTAGATCTGGAGAATTAATGGCTTTCTGAGTGTCTGCCCTGTCCTCTCCCTATCTCCTCATGTCACTGGCCATCTGTGCCCACTGGTTACTGGTTTGAGCTTATGTAGAGTAACAGTGCCTGTGAATTTGTTGGGAGGTGTGTGGATGAACTTCATTATCGCTGCTGCTTCAGGGAGACTGAAATTTCCCTCTTCCTCCAGGGTCTCAGGCTACACTGAGGTTTTCCTCTTCAACCAAGATATGTGGAAGAGCTTTTCTTTTCTTTTTTTTGATCTCTCTAGAAGAGGGCCCCGGAGAGTTGAACTATGTGGTCCATGGATCTAAGAGGCTTTAAGGCATCTCTGCTGGGTCTTCATTGCCAAGAGCAATACTAGAAGCTGTTAGTCTCGTTTTAAGCGATCACCGTTAATACATTTTCCATCGAAAGCTTCTCTAACTCTCAGGTCTATCTGAAATATGGCATGTAGCCTTTCTTCCCAGGAAGACAGTACAATAGAATAGTTGAAGAAATTATCTTTGGGAGTAAATGACCTGCATGGGGAGCTCACTTTAAGATCTGCTGTTCAACTTTGGCCAAGCTACTCCATCCTTCTAAGCTGATGCTTCTCCGTTTGTAAACTGGAGATGCAAAGAGTTACTAGGAGAAATGCAAAAATGAGAGTCTGGTACTCAGGAAATGTTGACTATTTTAGTGCCAAGTGAGGTGGACCTGGCTCCCCACTTACCATCTGTGTAACTTTAGGCAAGTTATGTAACTTCACTAAATCTCAATCTCCTCATCTACACATTGAGGTTAAAATGCCTACCTTTCAGGGTTGCTGGGTGGTTTATTTATTCATTTAGTTTTTGTGGGATGAGGAATTGAACCCAGGGCTGCTCAACCACTGAGCTACATCCCCGGCCCCTTTTTTTTTTTTTTTTTTTTTTTTGATTTTGTGACAGAGACTGAGTTGCTAAGGCTGGCCTCAAACGTGTAATCCTCCTGCCTCCACTTCCCAAGTAGCTGGGGTTACAGGCGTCACCACTGCTATGTGGTTTACATGAAATAACACGTATTTAGGTTAGCATCGTGGCTGGTGCATAGTTTGCTAAACGTTAGTGCCAGGCTTTCCCCTTCCATCGTCAGGGAGGAGTAACAGTTTGGCCATAAGAATTTAATGGTCGGGGCTGGAGTTGTGGCTCAGCGGCAGAGCGCTCGCCTCTCACGTGCGCGGCCCGGGTTCGATCCTCAGCACCACGTAAACATAAATGCATTGCATTGTGTACAACTAAAGTAAATAAATAAATATTTTAAAAAAAAAAGAATTTAATGGTAATCAGTGCTTTCACTACCACAGAGACAGACGTTTTTAGGTTTTTCAAAGCTCAGACTTGAGGGCCCTCTTCTCACTGCCATTTTTAAAGCACATTGAGGTTGTTTAGAAAATTGCCGATGTCCCCGTATTTCTTACTCAAACAATGGGATATGACACAAACTCTAGCTGTCTCTCCCCAACAGCAGCAAACTAGGAAGTCTCCAGGGCTCCTGGTCCAGCTCTGGTCTCATATTTGCAAGGAGAGGGGCCTCTGTGTGTCTATTACCCACACTTGCATGTCATAAAATAGCACCCCGGGGGGCTACACTGTGCTGTCACAGACTCCGTTTCTTTTGACTGTCTTCGTGAGGGGAGAGCCACTCTATCTGCATAAAAAGACAAGAAAACTGAGGTTTAGAGAGATTCAATGAACCACCCAAAGTGACAGGGTCAGTGAACACTGGCGTCAGGACCAGACAAACCTGCACCATCAGCTCCAGTGTCGCTGTGTGGGAGGTTGTTGGGCCATGTCATTGGCCATCCAAGGTGTGTGCGTCTTCTTTCTCTTTTCTGTCCAAGGTGTGTGTGTGTGTGTGTGTGTGTGTGTGTGTGTGTGTGTACGTCTTCTTTCTCTTTGCTATCCAGGGTTCTCTCTTGAAGCCACATGCTTGGGTGGAACGCTTGAGGAGCCCACACTCGTCATAGCCCTGGGTCATTGCACCTCCTGCCAGCACCTCCAAACATGCTCTCAAGGGCTGTATTTTATGTTATGCCACAACTGCACCATCTTGTTCTCAAATTTCCTGTTTCTTTCCATTTCTCCTCACACCCCAACCTGAACCATCACCTTCATTCTCTAAACCTGTGCCTCTCTCAAAGATGACTCCATCATCCACCTAGTGACTCCATCATTCACCCTGTTCCCCCACTTGAATACCCAGGTACTAACGGTGGCCCTTCCTTCCTATTCAGTCCCATTTCTAGCACGTACCAAGTTCTTCCAGGTCTACCCCCTAAATAATTATGAATTTGGCCTGCCTCTCCTCCTCTACTCGGTTCTCGAGGCTCTCATCTCTCATCTGGTATTATTACAACATTTCCTAACCTGGCTCTCTTTACCCTTCAATCTTTTCTCCATATTGTGCCAGAAACGTCTTTATTAAAAAGCACATCTCATCAAGTTATTCCCCTACATAAAACCTTTTTTTTTTTTTACTTTTCCCTTATCTTTAATCCAAACTGTTTTACATTGTTTTTTTTTTTTTAACTCTCTAGACCTTGTTCCTCATTTTTCTTTGCCTCTTCCACCTCATCTCTTGATATTTTTGTATAATTGGTTCCCAAAATGGTCAATTTATTTAGGTTCCTTTTCTTTTTTCTTAAATAAATGCTATTGTGTATATTTAAGGGGTACACCCTGATGTTAGGAGACATGTGTGTGTAGTAAAAAGATTACTGCCGTGAAGCAAATTAGCATGGTCACCATTTCTCATAGATATCCATTTGTGTGCATGTTAAGTTTCTTGATCAGCATATTTTTATGTCTTTGCTTGCACATGTTTTTCAAGCTCTGGTTTAAATCTCACATATTGAAATAACTCTTCCCTCTCCCCCAGATCAAGTTAGGTTTTGTTGTGACTATGAGCTACGAAAGGGTCTGTCTTACTTACAGTCCTAACCCTAGAGGATTACTTAGTGTCTGGTGTATGGCAGAGAGCTAGCAAAGCGTTTCATTAGTTGTCTTCCTTTTCAACATCTTAGGCCAAATTTGAGCTGATCGTGTCAGAGGCCTCCTACCTGCGCAGTCTGCACATAGCTGTGGATCATTTCCAACTTTCAAGCCAACTCCGGGCCACCCTTTCCAACCAGGAGCACCAGTGGCTCTTCTCTCGGTTACAGGACGTGCGAGACGTCAGCACTACGTGAGACCACCCTTCTCCCAAGTACCACTCCCTCAGCCTCGCTATTGTTAGCCACTGAACCTTCAGTCAGTGTTTTCCCCCTTAGGAACCTTCCCTTGGCCATATCTCAGGGTGAAATGGGCCTCAGCTCCCTCCACGATTCCCGATGGCTGTAGAGATAGGAAGAGCAAAGAAGCAGAGACAGTTGAGGTTAGACAGGCCCTTACTGGATAAGTAGGTTAGTGAGAAAAACGTCCTGGGTGAAGGTTGTGACTGTAACTGTGGGCGTGCGCTGCATTACAAGTAAGGTGAGGAAATCATCTGAAAATGGGAAAACTAGAATAAGATAGAAGAAGGGGAAGAAGTAGAATATGAGAATCAAGAGTTCAATCAGGAGCAAGCTAGAGACAGCCTTGGAGAGAATTCTAGTGTGTGGCAAGGAGCACGGAGCTAAAGAGCGTCAACACAAGTGACTGACAGACAGGAAGAAGTCAGAAGTCAGGGCAGAGCAGGGGTCAGCCAGCTGCAGAGTTGAGGCCCTGAAATCTCATGAGACTTGTTTCAATACCGCACAGGTTCCTTTCAGACCTAGAAGAGAACTTTGAGAACAACATCTTCTCTTTCCAAGTGTGTGATATCGTCCTGAACCATGCCCCCGACTTCCGCCGGGTCTACCTGCCTTACGTCACCAACCAGACCTATCAAGAACGCACCTTCCAAAGTCTGCTGTGAGACTGACCCCCATCCAGTCCTTGGTGGGCCCTGCAGTGACCTTGTGCCAATCCCCCACCCAGAGTGCCATCCCAAGGGGACATGTCCCTGTGCCTGTGGTGTGGTCTCAAGCCCCCATGGACCCTCCATATCAGATCTCCTCAGCAATCACATCTGGGCCCCTCTGTAGCAGATCTCACCACGATTTCCCAACCCCAGATGTTCCACTGAGCTTCCATTCCCCATGCCTTCACGGAGCCCGCCATCATTCCCCATGTCCCTCCTCACCCGAGGTTCACTATCATGCAGGAATAGCAACAGCAATTTCCGAGAGGTCTTGGAGAAGCTGGAGAGTGACCCTATCTGCCAGCGCCTTTCCCTCAAATCCTTTCTGATTCTGCCCTTCCAGCGCATCACCCGTCTCAAGCTGCTGCTCCAGGTATGGGAGATACTTCCTGGGTCATCACCCTTACCTCAAAGGGATGATGCTGAGGAGCTTCGGGGCAGAGGACCGTCCTTTCCTTGGCCACCCACCTCCTATGGAGGATCTGAGCAGACACCCCACTGCACACACCCTTCTTTCTCAGAAATATTTTTCGTTGAAATTGTATCCCTGGGCTTCTCCATTCATCAACCCCCAATGATCTCTTCCTGCTTCTTTATTTCTTCCTACCCTCTGGCTCTTGCCTGCTGTTTATCCTGTAGAACATTCTGAAGAGAACACAGCCTGGCTCCTCTGAAGAAGCAGAGGCCACGAAGGCCCACCATGCCCTGGAAGAGGTAGGCAGATACCCACTCCCACCCAGAGTGTCCTTCACGGAGAAGTCATCCCTTCCCCGGGCCCGCGCCTCCAGGCAGAGGGGGAGGTGGGACCCTGCTCAGGGGGAGCTCATCCTCCTCCCTGCATCCACCGCACCTCCACGCACCTCCACCCGCAGCCGCCTCTTCCACACACAGCACCGCACACCCAGAGACTGTGCTCCCACTGCCACGGTCCCTCACCCAGGAGCATTCTGTCAGGTCGTGCAGAACACACCAGAGTCCTGAGGCTCCACCTCCATGTTCCCTTCAGTCAGTGCCAGCCCAGGAGACAGGAGGGGGCTCTCATATCCTTTTCCAGATTGCTTTCGGGGAACTCCAAGGTCAAAGACTCTAACACAGTACTCCTCCCCTTTCCTCACCCTGCCAAACCCTCAGCTGATCCGAGACTGCAATAATAATGTCCAGAGGATGCGTCGGACAGAGGAACTCATCTACCTGAGCCAGAAGATTGAATTTGAGTGCAAAGTGAGTTAGTCCCCAGCACCCCACTCTGCCCATCACTCTCTTTGGCATGTCCCACAGATCACCTTCTAAACAGAGCCCTCGTGTCCCCCTGCCTTTCTTTCTGTTCTATTTCTGGGATATGCAAAATGTCCTCTTCAGCCTCCAAAACTACTGTCACATGAAGGTGCAAAACTGTGTGCATATTATATTCTGTTTGGTGTTAAAAAGGGAAGACAAATCACACACACACACACACACACACACAATGTGTACTTGCTTGTGCATTCATAAGGAAACTCTGGAAGGATACTTTAAAAAAGGAACAGTACTTACAAGGCAGAGAAGGAGAGGACGGCATAGTTAGAGGGTTCAGAGAGAAACAGAATCTAGCAGGTAGGTCATGAGCAAGATAAGGAAGAGATAATTGGTGAGGAGGGGAGGACTGTCTGTGACACTGCCTTCTGTCTCTTCTGCCCGTAGATATTCCCACTCATCTCACAGTCTCGCTGGCTGGTGAAGAGTGGGGAACTGACAGCCCTAGAGTTCAGCGTCTCCCCGGGGATGCGAAGGAAACTGAACACACGTCCAATCCACCTGCACCTCTTCAACGACTGCCTGTTGCTGTCCCGGCCCCGAGAGTCAGTGGTTGGAATGGGAGGCTGGGACAGGACGGGAATGGGAGGAGTCAAGCGGGAAGGTCTCAAAGGAGGACCTTTCTCAGTGGTTCAACTGATGGAGTCCATGTCATAGCATAGAGAAGAGAAAAAAATGAACCCAAAGCAAAAATAGAAGACCCCACCAAATTACTAAGTGCCTCCATAATGGAGCAATACATACCTCAAATGGTCTTAACCACCTTCTCAAATCAGTCTTTTTGAGTGTGTGTTCTTTGGGCTGGAATCCACCTACTAGCCCTGAAATACTTAACTAATTTCAGATCTTAATGCTGTGTTCCTTGGAACCTGGGAAAGTTTATATTCATTCCGCATTCTGTTTCTTCAACTTCTTTTTTTTTTTTTTAATTTATTTATTTGCTTTAGTTGTACACAATGCAATGCATTTATGTTTATGTGGTGCTAAGAATCTAACCCGGGCCGCGCACGTGCTAGGCGAGCACTCTACCGCTGAACCACAACCCCAGCCCTCTTCAACTTCTTAAAGTGATTAGTTATTCATTGCAGGGAATAGATGGTTAGCCAAATTGGTGAGGACACTGGAACAAGTTAGGACCACTTTGTGGTTTTTATAGGAATTTTCAGGCTGCAGATGCTAAGGACATAGAGCTGGAGTTCAAGAAGAATATGAAGACAGATGGAATATGGAAAGTCTAGTCCATTGAAAAGACTTCTATTTTGCAGGGGTAACCGATTCCTGGTATTTGACCATGCTCCCTTCTCCTCCATCCGAGGGGAGAAGTGTGAAATGAAGCTACATGGACCACACAAAAACCTCTTCCGCCTCTTCCTGCG
Organism: Tamias sibiricus; assembly: GCA_025594165.1. Classification (NCBI taxonomy): domain Eukaryota; kingdom Metazoa; phylum Chordata; class Mammalia; order Rodentia; family Sciuridae; genus Tamias; species Tamias sibiricus. Next base: position 141,544,451 of record CM046664.1, on the reverse strand, counting down.
GCACAACACCCAGGGCACCCAGGCCGAGTTCCTCTTCCGCACAGAGACTCAGTGAGATGGGGCTGGGCAGGGGCACTGGCATGGGTCGCCTGGGAAGGAAGTGGGACCAGGCAGAAAAGATGTCCAGGAAACCACCTAAACGCTACTTAGCCCCTTCTGAACTGGGGGCCACCATGGAGAACACTAAACTCCCAGAGCTAAGAGGCAACTTGCAGGAGATTGTGGACGGGAGGGAGTTTGAAGTCACCATTAGGGCTTAGCATCAATTTTTATACCCTTTACTCAGAAAAAACTCAAGAAGAGAAATACACTGGTATGGAGTAAGCAAAGAATTTGAATGCTGGTGTCTGTGAGTTAATGCTCACGTGTGCAAGCCAGAGACCCTGCAGTGCCAGGGCTGCTGGGCACATGTGTGAATAAGACAAGCCTACTCCATCTTCTGTTAAGCAGAAAGTCATAGGGCTGATAAATTTGATTGGCGTATCATTTCATCGATCATAACAGCTAACATATTCACCTGTGCATACATCTTTGGAGAGCAACAATTACACTTATAAAATCTGGTTCACAGCGGGGTGCAGTGGCAGCTACCTATAATCCCTATAACAGGGAGACTGAGGCAGGAGGATCACAAGTTGGAGATCAACTTTAGCAACTTAGCAAGACCCTGTCTCAAATTTTAAAAAAAGAATTAAAAATAAAATGAATATGGTCCATAATGCCTGTAACAATGAATGCCTAAAAGACTGTAGTATTGTTGATATTATAAAAGATATGAGAAGAGCCTCTCTTTAAAAATTTCAACATATCTAATCATGTGAGGTTTTGTACCTTAAAGACGATTTTCAGTTTTGTCCCTTGGAAGACGACTTGGTGGCTTGGTGGGGGGGGGGGGGGGGGGGGGGGGGGGGGGGGGTCGTGTACTGATAACACTTACCTTCACTTATGGGACAGTAAAAAAGCTATCGGGGTTGTATGCTAAATATCACAGAAGCCAAATAATCAGATGCAGATACATTCTCTTTGTTTAGTGCTTTGGGTAGAATTTTCCAGTAAAAGTGTCAGCTCTCGATTACCGAGGCACATGTGGAAGCAGAGGCTAAGATAATGCAAAACCTCCAGATGATTATAAAATTAACCCAGGATTACTTTGTGCACGAATGACAACAACAACAAAATACTAGCTATTGCTCTCCCCGGGTTGAATTATTATCACAGAATTACTTTCTATTTTTGAGATGCTTGATTGATGGGGGCAAGGGAGTATCCAGAATCCTGCAAAGTGGTAGAGGGAATCTAAACCGAGATGAACATTTTTACCTGGCATAATTTCTTTTTTTTTTTTTTTTTTTTTTTTTTTTTTTTTGTGGTACCTGGGGGTTGAACTCAGGGGCACTGGACCACAGGACCACATCCCCAGACCTTTTTTGTATTTTATTTAGAGACAGGGTCTCACTGAGTTGCTAAGTGCCTCACCATTGCTGAGGCTGGCTTTGAACTCGCGATCCTCCTGCCTCAGCCTCCCAAAGTGCTGGGATTACAGGCGTGCACCACCATGCCCGGCTTGGCACAATTTCTAAAATGGAAGGTCTGCATGTGTATAATTGACAGTTAACTTTATACCCCCCACTTGGAACACATAAGGAATCTAGAAGGGGGAAGAGAGAGGGAAAGTGTGACAAGACACATTAACATACAGCTCAAGATGGTTCCAGTTTCCACCAAGTAGGGTCCTGGTGACTTTGTGGTAAAGTCACTGAAGTAGACAAGTCCTTCCCACAGCTATTTGCTTCCTGATCATTGGCTCTGATCCATATTCCCAGACTGCAGTTGTAACCAAACATACCACCCTACTTTGTTTTCTCAGAAGTGAAAAACTTCGGTGGATCTCAGCCCTGGCCATGCCGAGAGAGGAATTGGATCTGCTGGAGTGTTATGGTGAGTGAGGGTCTAAGAGGAGGAGAAAACATCTGGATCAGAGGTCTCCTCTGGATACAGGAGGTCAGGGTGCTGGGCGGTAACTCTGTGAGGCTTCTGTTCATTGCTTTTCCTTAGACTTCCAGAGTGGAGCTTCAACACATTTGCTTAAAATTGCTCTTCACCGTGGAAATGCCCTACCCCCATACACACCCTGCCTTAGGCCATAGTTTATTTGTTCTAAGATATTTGTCCCCTGAAGTCCTTTCTGCTGATTTTGCCTGTGTTTTACTTATTTGGAGGTGTTGGGGAAAATAGGGGATCACAAGAGGATAGCAACACAGATTTGTCCTGACCACGCCCCTCCTATATGGGACGGCCTAAGGCCACTTACTGGAGTTAATTTCAGCCAGTAGCTGCAGGCTCACATTCTGAATTCATGTGCATTTGTGCCAAGATGGACTTTCTCTGGCTCTCATATCAGCCCTCAGTTGTCCTCCAGCAAGGATTTCCTAGTTTATGTCCAGAGAAAAAAATGAACTCAAAGGAACACTGGGTTTTTAGTGTCTGAAAAGAATAAATGAATATGATGAATCTTTGAAAAGGAAATTAGGAGAACCATGCTATAACTGAAATCTGTTAACTTCCTATATATTCCATTGGTTGGCTTCCCTGGTAGATAGGAAGGCAGGATAATTTTTCCTTCTTCATTATGATCTTGTGAATTGTAGATGGGGAGGAGTTTTAGAAAAACAAGTACAAATAATAATATGCATTGTTTTGCTTGTGTTCTGGGAGAACCAGTGCAGGGCAGTAAAGCAAGAAGAGCAATACCCATGTACGATGGAACACCTAGAGGTCAGCCATACTCTGAACTTCATTATCTTGACCCTCAGATCTAGGGAAATTTTGCCTGGTTCACAAAAATAAACAGATATCGAGCATCTCTTCAAGAATCATCTTGATCTACCTTGATCAATAATTGTCTTGGTCACTTTATGAGGAAACGGAAGCCAAAGGGGATTGAGTCCCTCGTCTAGCACATACCTGGGATTCCACTAATGGAGTCTCCCAGGCTCACATCAGGCATTGAGGGAAATGAAGAATGAGTCACAGACTCAGATTTTACCATCTCGGTGGAGAAGCAAAGCACATAAATGAAACATTTAGATGAAGGAGACATGGTTTCTTACCAAAAGCCAGTTTTTAAGGAGTTCTGAATCCATTGAAGACTAAGGGATCAGGGAGGGGTTTAGAGGGAAGGTGGGTCTTCAGCGGAATCTCTGGTATTTGTAGTAAACAAACAGTGGTCACTTCTCAGTCACCTTCCCCAGAGAAATAGAAGTTTAGATCCATTTCAGTTCTGGTATTTTTATTTCTGTATCAACTACTTTGTTCCTGGTAGAAGATGAAGGTTTTTCCAAACTCTGCCTTTGTTTATAAGCCCTCACTGACCTCTATCTCAAGTCCTCCCCAGCTGTCCCTGCCATTCCTCGCTCCTGTTCTGGGTTCCTGCCTCTTCTCATCTCTCCTCACCCTTCTCTTCCAAAGACTCCCCACAAGTCCAGTGTCTTCGAGCCTACAAGCCCCGAGAGAATGACGAGTTGGCACTAGAGAAGGCCGATGTGGTGATGGTGACTCAGCAGAGCAGCGATGGTAAGAGAGAGACTTCAGGAGGGGCAGGCCTGGCCTCCGGGGCACGACGTGGGGGTGGTCAGGTTCCTAGGGCTGCTGTAACAGAGCACCACAGCTGGGTGGCTTATGACAAAAGGAAGTTATTCTCTCACCGTTGGGTAGACCAGAAGTCCAAAATCAAAGTATTGGCAGGGCCATGTCCCTTCCGGAAACCTCTAGGGAGGAGCCTTCCTAGCCTTGTCCAGTCTGGTAGTCACACATGCTCCTTAGCTGTGGGAGCACAATTCCAGTCTCTGCCCACATCTTTCTGTGGCCCTCTTCTCTCTGTGTGTGCCCAGGTTTCCCTCTTTTCGTAAGGACACCAGTTGTATTGGATTAATGGCCACCTTATTCCAATATGAGCTCAGCTGAACTGTACTAATTATATCTGCAACAACCTCATTCCAAACTCAGGTCTCGGTTTGAGGTCCAGGGATTAGGACATCAACCCATACTGGGAAAGGGGACACAACTCAACTCCTAACAATGGGGAAGGCTCAGGAATGGGTAGCTGCAGGTTTCACCCGACCCAGAGCAGCCATGTTTAGTATCTTGGGAGGCTGGAGCCCTCCAGGTAAGTCCTGGCACTTGCCCTGTGCCCGCAGGCTGGCTGGAAGGTGTGAGGCTCTCAGATGGGGAGCAAGGCTGGTTCCCTCTGCAACAAGTGGAGTTCATTTCCAACCCAGAGGTTCGTGCACGGAACCTGAAGGAGGCCCATCGAGTCAAGACTGCCAAACTACAACTGGTGGAGCATCGCGCCTAGCTGTTCTCTGAGAGGAATCTCATGAGCTTCAGAACAAGCTGCTCATGGAGACGGCTAGCCTCTGAACCCGCTGCAGAGGCTTCCTGTGGACCAAGACCTAAGCCCAAGGACAAACTCCGTTAACCCAGCCTCTCATCCCAGGCCTCCTTTTCTCTGCTTTGTGCTTGGTGGGGGGATGTTGAGGGACTTCACACTGGACTCTGGGATCCTTTTTTTTCACATGAAAAGGGCCTGAAGAGCCTGATTCAGGGAACTTGACTTCTGCCACCACAGGGTCCTCAAGCATCCTCAGCTTCCAGAGTACAGATTTAGACCCGGCCAAAGTTCCAGTCATGGCCACAGGTTCAATAGTCTGACCTCAGTCCACGGGAGGACAGTGTTTAGGGGAGGTCACGTCAGATGGGAAGGTCAAGCTGGTGACCTCTAAGGTATCTTCCAACCTTAGAGTCTCCGTAATTGTTGGTGTGAGCACAGTGCATGCGTCTCTGAGATCTGTGTCTCTTGGTGGCAGTGTGAGGGGGTACTCTCACCATAATAAACTTGGCACTTCTCTGAGTGTTTTCTTCTCAGACTCCTCAGACCCAACAAGCTTCAAAATATGAAATCCCATGAGAGTTCCGGCCTATTTTTCAGGTGTCATGAAAGAAGACCAACATGGGGTGTAGGGTGTGGCAGCTGCTTTGTGACCCCTGAGAGTTCGGGCATTTGTTCTGCTTTTCGTGGTGTCAGAAGTAGGAGAAGGAATGAGAAGTGCTCGATGGGTAATGAAAGCCCCATTCAAACCCTATTTGCTAACCCTATAAGGTCTAGGTATTGGCTAGTTTGGGTGGATTTGGAAAAATCCCATTCAGACCATTCATGATTTTCTTAGTGTGGCTTGAATCATTGTGAAGCTATCTTCCCAGATGTTTTGACTTCTTTATGAAGCCAGCATGGCACAACAGAAATAGTCCTGGAATCCAAGTCAAGAGGCCTAAACTGCAGTTACCACAGGCTACAATTCAATCTCTCATGTCTCCATTCCCTTCCATGTAGCAAGCAGGATCAGACCAAGCAAACTCCAGAGTCTTATCCAACTCTAACCATATATTTTTCTCTGTCTTCAATAAGATTACCTTTTTTTACCTTTTTTTTTTTTTTTTTTTTTTTTGGTCACAGAGAACTGTTGTATGACATAATAATAACCTGGTATCTTTCGTGCCAGCTGGGCTATATCCCCAGCCCTTTCGTGCCATCTTTTAAGCTAGATCATCATGGTCTTTCCTTGAATGTTGCATTGCAACTTTGTACAAAGGTGAGAATAAACATTATAAAGTTTGTTCTAACTCCAGTTAATGACAATATAGTATCACTTTTGATAACACTATCTTTTCAATCCATCCTAAAATATGTTAGCTTATTTTTTTTAATTGCATTTAAGAATGAAGAATAACATTTCATCTGAAGCAGGATGACGGCTAAAAAGTATAAAATAGATGTTAGAGAATTTCTGTTGTGGTTTTTCACTATTTTCATAAAACCAGGTATAAAATTAAGTAATATTTGTTATGAATATGTGATAAGATTTGCATATGTATGTAAATATATGTTAGTATCTCATTTTTATTAATAGTAATAATAATTTTGAGAATCCAAACTATTTGTGCTAGACACTATTTGAATAATGGCCATATGATTCAATACAACCTCATAGTTTTCTAGGCAAACTCTTCATTATTTGCTCAGAGAAGTAAAAATACCACCTTCTAAATGAAACATATGCAAATAATTTTTTAGTTGCATGACTGCTTCTTTGCTTGAAGTTGTTAAGGCTTTCTGATCCCTTTGAATCTAAGTTCTTTAAGACTTTTAACTCTGTTTTCGATAACATGTATTCATTTAATTGCGTTATTATCTAATCTGGGAAACCAAAAGCTATTTGGCTTCTACCTATGTTTAGATCCTTGGTTAAAAAACAAAAGAGAAGAACTTAGTTATAGGTGATCTCTCCGCAGCCGAATTACTAAATTTTCTCTAATTTGAGTACAGGAAAATTAAGTGTAGGTAAAGTGAAATCCTTCTTCAGATTTACATAATTGAACTTAACTTTTTCTTTAGTCCGAACTGGCATCTTTGGCTTAGAAACACAGCAATTGTTAGGAGAGAGTGTGATAATAAGCACTTGCCCATGTTTTTTGGATAAAATTACATTCAAAGCACATACAAATGTACAGTGTTTTGTTGCTTTTTAAAGTAAAATAATGCACAAAGAACTATCTTCAGGAGACATCAACAGCAGTCCTCTGTGCAGACCCTCTTCTGACTAGAACATAAGTGTGGCTTAAGATCATATGAATAGATGACGAATTACTTGTGAACTTGACTACACTGAATTTCCAGGTCATTTTTGCCTACTCATTTAACTTAGAAAACTATCCTTAAGTTTATTTTCACGTCCAACTTTCACTTCAAGTTACCTATTATCTTAAAATTTTAACTGTACATTGTTTATCATCTTGGTCATTTATAATGATCTTGAATAAGATCAGCCTATGGAGACTTTTATTTTCCCCCATGGCTGAGGATCAAAGCCAGGGCCTTGTACATGCTAGGCAAACTCACCGAGTTATACCCCCAGCCCTGTTTTATTTTTGTTTTTAATTAGCCTTTGGGATAGAAGTTGTTTAAAGTCTTTAGAAATCTAAATAAATTATACTACTACTTTCCCTTCTATGCACACATTTTTATCCCCCTGAAATAAACTTAATTTCCTTTTGAACTCCTTATTGATCCAGCCATGTAGTCTGTGCTTTTTAAGCATTTAGGGGTATCACCCTTATGTTAAATCTTTATGTTTATGGGATCAAATTAGAAATCCAGTACTTTGTATCATGTCCCTTATAGACTTGGCCCTTGTAGATGTGGCCCTTGACCCACTCGCCTCCCCAAGACACCTTACCAACACTTGTGAATGTTGGTACAAGGTTTTTGAGATCTCTGCATAAATATCTTTAGTGGCAGTGACTTGGTTTTTATCACTAACACCAACCAGTGACCCTGGAGCCACATTTGCTGTAACATGACTCTGGAGCTGCATGATTATAGTGACTCCAAACCTGTAGTTTAGTGTAATCTTCTCACTCTGAAATTAGGTGTGTGAAAGGGCAAAGGTTACGAATAAATGAGCTACAGAGAGACAGATGCCAAGCTAGTCAGGATTCAAATGCACGTCTCGTCCAGATTTAGAACGTTCGCTATGCTTAATAGTCTTTGGCCCACTTTTTCCATCCCGCCCATTTTAAATGACAGTTTACGGAGTGGAAATTTCCCTCGCCTCTTCCCTGCAAGAGCATCCAGTCAGTCTGCAATTCAGGGACGGTTTCGAAAACCGAGGCTAGGCTAGGGGCACAGAAAGCGCAGGGAGGGAAGGTGAGTGAATGGGGGGCCTGCGGATTCTTTCTGGGTGGCCTGTGAGCAGGGAGATGGCAGAGGAAAGGAGCTAGGTTTTCGTGTGTGCTATAAACTGTTTTTCCGAGCCGGAGAGGGCGGGGGACTCCTGATCCCGGTGCTGGGTGAGTGAGTCATGGGCCTGAGGGCAGAACTTGCAATAGGGAGGGGCCGAGTCTGGCCCACACGGTTCCTTGGGAGCACCAATGAGCAGATAAATATTTTCCTGGCACTTTACCTGAGCATTTGGGAGAAGCAACTATCAACAGAGCAGATGGAAACATAAGACTAGGGTGGGATCCAGTCAGTTTGTACCCGAAGATGGAAGTTCTCAATTAGACTTGGGGGCCCTTGAACACCAGGGAGGAAGTCGAGGCTGGGAGAGGGTAGCTGAGAACAACATACTGTCAGATATTGTGGTCGAGTTACAAGACCAGCGCGAGAGACTTCAGACATCACAGAAGCAGACAGTCTCTGGGAAAAAAAGCAAAACAAGGAAGACAGAGGACCCTGGACCATACAATGGGACTCATCTGGCCAGTTCGGCCATCTTTTCTTATGGAGATCAACTTGTGGGAATGAGAAAATCCTGTGCTGTTGGAGTCCAAAGAATCATGAAGGGCTTTTCCTAAACCCTTCTTTGTGTCTAACAAGCTTAATGGAGCTTGGAGAGGGAAAGGGATTTGCCTGATGTCACACAGCCAATTAATTATAAACTACAGATGGAAACAACTCGGTGTTCACTCCTGGGATGTAAGCAAGCCGTCCACTGAGCTTGTGATCAGCATTAAAGGTTGAAGGTGACTTGCCTTGAGATGCAAAGATTCAACAAACAGGATATTAATAGGCAGCATATTTTGCGAGAGAGCAGGACAAGCTTGTGGTCAGGTGTGGAACTGTTAATAAGCAGGTGTTGGTGATAGGCTGGAGCGTGGTCAGGCAACAGACTGGAAACAAGGGTCAAGGTGTGGTTTGCAAAACAATTCATCATCCTTGCACAAGCAGGGCCCTAACCAGAGTCCCAGGAGAGGGAGAGGGGGAAGAGAATGTGGGTGTGAGACGGGTGGCTGTTTAGGTTTGGAAGAGAAAAGTACAAAGGGATCTGTGGAGAAGATGGAATTGATGCAGAAAGTCTGGGCCTCCTCCCTGAAATAGAATAATACTGGTCTTAGCAAAAGGGAAACAAAAGATGAAGGCATTTTTCAGTTAAGAAATCAAAGAAAATGAATGTAGAGACTATTTTCAAAAGCATTTGACAGTGTCCTGTTCTGGACTTTGATTGATGGATTGATTGATTGTTGGATGTGTTTTCTGTGCTGGGGACTGAACCTCACACAGGGTAGGCACAGGCTCTGCCACTGAGCTACATCCCCAGTCCTGACGGTTGTACTTTTAATGTCATCCTGGGAACTTTTTTTTTTTTTAACTCACTAGATATAAAAGTGAGCACTTGATTTTGCCAATTCCTATAATTAATAGTTATAGAAAATAACAGAAGAAACAAATCGAATTGAATCACATGCTCTGTACAGGACAATAAAGTGGGCCAATTTGAATGTTTGGAAACACTCCGTGCCTGTTGAGGTCGATTGCTCAAAAGAAGAGGCTGGTGGAAAAAGGAGGATAGTGTCCCTAGTGGACCACAAGAACATGGATCAGACAAAGTTGCAGCAGTTGGAGGGGCACCCAGGATAGAAGCAGATGGAAGAGGGAGGACGTGGGCAGATATGAGCAGTGATGGAGGGAAAATGCCATGAAGGACCAACGGCCCAGTCTCTGGTTGGAAATTCCATCCTCAGATCATAAAACCAGGAGGAAGGATGTGCAAAGGCAGCCTGACCAGGCAGCGAGAAGCAGAAACAGAATGTGAAGGCTTGGAATGAAGAAAAAAATCAGGTGCGGAGGTCGCGGTGCCCAGGCAGAGGCCAACCCCGCCTCTGAACTCCTGCATCTTGCAGGGCCTCCTCCAGGTGCCTGGGCTCTGGAACCCGGGGCTCCCTTTCACACCCCCTCCTGCACCCCGAGTGGCTTTCCCTGCTCTCCTCCCAGCATCAGGGCATCATCTAGATCATCTGCTTCCCTCCTGCTCCCCTCCCTCTGCCGCGTTGTCATTACTTCTCTCCTGGACGCTGGAAGGATCTCCCTGAGGCTCCCAGGCTTGGCATCCACGGTGATTATAAGGAAGAGTGATTGTAATGACGTCAAACTTGACTTTATACTCGTGACCCCTCCTAACCTGCCAGGAGTAAGGATGGTTACAGCTGGCCCCAGCCACGCCAGCCCCCTCCCTAAGCCCTTTCTCCGGCAGCTTCCTTCACATTGGCTTCCTGCCTGCCCTCCTTACTCTCCAAGTCCCTTTCCAGCTGTGCAGTGTATACCCTTCCTGTTCCCTTCTACCACCATCCTTTTCTCTCTCTTCCATATCACAATAATATCCCCATTTATTTTATTTTATTGGTACAAGGGATTGAACTCCGAGGTACTTAACCACTGAGCCACATCCCCAGTCCTTTGTTGGTTTAGACACAGGGTCTCACTGAGTTGCTTAGGGCCTCACTAAGTTGCCGAGACTGGCTTTGAACTCACAATTCTCCTGCCTCAGCCTCCCCAGATGCTGGGATTACAGGCATGTGCCACCTCACCTGGCCCTTTTATTAAAATCAAACAGAACAGAACTGTTTATATTATTTAGACCTGGATCTGGGGCCATGAACCTTCTTCCCTCTACAACTATCTCCCTCTAAATACTATCAATAGACATTGCTTATTGAAGTTGTCATCTCATGGCATGAGTTTATTTATTTGTACTGGGGTTGAACCCAGGGGCTCTTTACCTACCACTGAGCTACATTCCCAGGCCTTTTCCTTTTGTAATTTTGAGACAGGCTGTCACTAAGCTGCTTAGGGCTCTGCCGCATTGCTGAGACTGGCCTTGAACTTGTTGGGGTCCTCCTGCTTGTTGCTGGGATTACAGGTGTGTGCCACTATACCTGACCATGATGGGTTTAAATTCTATTCCAACGTATGCCTTTTGCAACTTTGAGCAAATATTTAAAAATCTCTGAATTTCAGATATTTACCTATAAAATGCATAAAACTTAATGAGGTTGTTTTGAAAGGAAGTTATCCAGCGAAGTACTAGATATACAATAAAAGCTAAATAAATTTTTATCATCATTATTAATATTTTGTCTAAGGACCAACTTCCGCACCCCGCTCTTTCCGTTTTTTTAATGGTATGCTAGCATTTGCAAAGCAAGACTCCCCATGTGCATTTGGAGAATAAATTCAAAGACTTCTGTCCAGGTTTGATGAAGGCATTTTTATAGGAAATCATTGAAACCTCAGTTTCTTTCTTTGTAAATTGGAATCCTTCTCTCTCCATCTGCCTACTTTCTTACCCAGCTGCCCCTCGAGGACTTACAGCCCCAGTCAGGCTTCTACATGTTTCCCCACCTAATACCTCTTCCAGCTCTTTCCACTTCTACCCCCACACCATCCCCTACCAATCTCAATGCCACCTTTTCTTCTGCTTCATTCTCCCTTCCTCCATGTTTCCACAGCAGACACAGGACTCTGTCCCAGAAAGACTTTGCTTCAATCTGTGTTTCTGCTGGTGATTCCACATGCTCTCTTGACCTTAAGTGGTGCTTCCTGCCGCACACGGTGGCGCACACCTGTAATCCCAGCACTTGGGAGGCTGAGGCAGGAGGATCTGAGTTCAAAGCCAGCCTCAGCAGTGGCGAGTCACTTAGCAACTCAGTGAGACCCTGTCTCTAATAAAATACAAAAAAAAGGGCTGGGGATGTGGCCCAGTGGTTGAGTGCCCCTGAGTTCAATCCCTGGTACCAAAAAAAAAAAAAAAAAAAAAAAAGTGGTGCTTCCTTAGCTGAATAAGCCCGGGGACAATCTTGCCTTCAGTCTCTCTTACAGTTGGATTCCACATTTTTCTTCTTATATCCAGATAACCACAGGAACTCCAGCTCCTCATACATACGGAGAGCTGTCTCCCTATCCCCAGGTTTGCTCCATCACCTTTACTTTTCTAAATTACAGCATTTCTCATCCCTTTCTCCCCATTCCCTATAAGGACTTGTCTGCCATGTTCCATGGATTCTGACTTCAGTATTCCTCAAGTCTGTTTCTTCTCCTCTCACCCTCTCTCATCCTGTTGTTCCCTAAGCATCTCTCAGGAAACCAGTCACCCTGGATTGTGTCCCATATGCCCTCTCTTAAGTCCTCCAACCCCACACTCCCTTTTGTGCCTTTCTGAAACACAAACCTGAGGAAGCCTGTGAGTTAAAGCAGCCAGTACCTGGGTTCACCCAAACGATGGATCCCAAGCACCATGGCCTAGGCGTTAAGGCCTCTCCCAGGCTCCCTCACCAGTCTCCCCTAGCAATGTTGGCCCTGCACTGACCCTTGTATTGTAACTGGTGTCCAATGAGACTGGCAGTTCCAAGAAAACTGGGAAGATATTTTATCTTTGTGTTCGCCCAGTACTGTCAGTGCCAGGAAATGTCCCCTGAATGACGGGAAAATAGGTCTGCCTTTATTTCTCAGGGTTTTGTTATGAAATTCAAATGAGAAGGTCTTTATAAAAGAACAGTATGAACTAAACTGCAAAAATAACAACCCTGAATCTCCTGAAGCTCTGGACTCAAAAAAAAAATACCACTTCTGGGTGAATGAAAGAGATGCTTCATTTCCAGAAAATTAGATTTACTCTTAAATAATCAAGACCATTTTAAGACTTGGAACTCACTCAACAAAAGCCATATTAAAGCCTGTTTCCATTCTGTGTTCCATTTAGGTAAGTGGTGTTTAAATGGACATTTAAAAATAAATTCTAATGGGTTGTCTCATAAAATTTTGTAGCTATAATATAAAATATTCAGCCAATAGGAACAGAAAATAGGAACCAAACCGGCTTTAGAATAAAAAGCAATTTTTTTTTTTTTAAATAAAGTCAAGCGTGAAGCTTGTTTAAAGAGTTCTGTTGCTGGGAGTGAGGTTGGGGGGCCATGTGGGTTCTAAGTACCATGAAGGAACCCAGGTATGCTCGGGAGCCTCACCTGCGAGGAAATTGGGTAGGTAGCAGCCAGCTCCAGGGCGATCTCTGAAGTCTGAAGCTGTCGTGGGTGCAGATGTCCCTAGCAAAATGCGACAACTAGAGTAGCCAGATTCAGCAAGTAAAAATACAAGACGCCCACATGTTGCAGGAAAATGCTGATGCTGACAAATTATTTGCTGTTTACCCCAAATCCCAGTTTAACTGAACATCCTATGTTTTATCTGGAAAAACCAAGCTACACTGCAAATAACTTTAATAAACCGGTATTCCTTGACAGGCTGGGCTCTGGGGCATTTTCCAAAAAGAATTCCCACGGGCTTTCTTTCTCACTGTAAACAGTTTAGGGTCAACTATCAAGTGGTGGTAGATTGCCATCTAGTGGAAAAATTGAGGTTGTGAAGGAAAAAAGTTTGGAGTAAACAGATTTTCTTTCTCTTCTTCTTCTGAGGTGTGCAAAGAAAGATTCTGCTCTGATCAACGATGGAGTCCCGGGTGCTTGTACTGTCAGAAGATGAGGACAGCAAGTGTGTGGTGGGGGAGGCAGGAGCAGAGAGGGGCTGAAGTGGGCTTGCCCGGAGGTGTGAATGGAGGAGCAGAGGAGCAGGACCCTCCAGCTGCAGAGATTGCTGGAGCTTCGGAGAGAAGGTTCAGTCATGAGGGCTCCGCCCTCCTGAATGGATTAATGTCATCCCCCTGGGAGTGGGCTGTGATATGGTGAGTTCCGTCCTCTCCTGCCTCTGTCTCACAGCAACATGACAAGGAGGCCCTCACCAGGTGCAGCACCCGGACCTTGGACTCCCCAGCTTTTAGAACCACGATCAGATACATTTCTGTTCATCATAAGCTATCCGGTCTATTGGTATCCTGTTATACCAACAGACAATGTACTCAGAACAACCAACAATGGTAATAATAAAAACAAATTAGGGACAGGAAAGAACAAGGGAAAGATAAATCTACTCCCTGAGGCAGACATTATAATATCCCTATAACACGGAGAAAGCAAAAGGACTTAGTTCTTAGTTCAGCCTCTATGCTCAAAGAGAGGGAAATAGTCTGGAAATTAAAGAGTTGGGCATTAAAACATAAGGTAGACTTAGGACCCAAACCAGAGCCTCAGAGTGATACCACCATTGACCACGAGGAGTCCTTGCTTCCCCGAAGGCTGAAGTACAACACTAGAGAAGCACTCCCAGGTGAGTGTGGAGGGGAAGTACAAGGTTTTATTAAAGGACAGCACAAAAGACTCCCCCCCCCCCAAGGAAAAGGAGACCCCAAAGTGGAATCCATGGGGATCCCTTTTACAGCTAAGGTTTTCTTTTGTCTTTCTACATTCCTGTCCTTTATTTGGCTTATTTCCCTCTATCCTGCAGGTGGTAGGGGATGCAGGTGGGAAGGTCAAAAGGTGGAAGACAGGTGGGCTGATGGGGTGGGGGAGGAGCGATCTGGGCAGGGAGGGCTTAGGTGATTTGATTAGCATCTCCCTGTCTTGCTGGGAGCTGCTTCATTAACTGTCCTTTAGGATGGTCCGGGCCTTGGGGACATTAGCATTTTAATCTCCCAGGTGGTGTTCTGGTTTCCCTGGGCTCAGATGGACTCCTTTTTCTTTAGGGACTCCATTTTCTTTATTAGACTTGATATTAGACCCGATTTGCCTAACTACACTAACTACCTATCTTTAAACCTGGCTTCAACAGGTGCTTAAATAATTCTATATTTTTTTCCAGTGAGAACAGGAGAGGTGGTCTGAGGCTTCATAGAGGCAAATATCTTGATTTTCTAAGAGACGGTTTTTAGAAACTAAAGGAAAAGAACTTTAATGTGAAATCCCCATAGACTTCTGTAGCAGATTGTTAAGAGAAGGTTTATCAACATTTTGATAATATTGTTTATAGTTAATAAACACCAAGCACAGAAGCCAGGCAAGGTAGCACACGCCTGTAATCCCAGCACTTTGGGAGGCTGAGGCAGGAGGATCACGAATTCAAAGCCAGCCTCAGCAATGGTGAGGCACTTAGCAACTCAGTGAGACCCTGTCTCTAAATAAAATACAAAAAAGGGCTGGGGATGTGGCCCAGTGGTCGAGTGCCCCTGAGTTCAATCCCCAGTACCAAAAAAAAAAAAAAAACAGTTTCTTTCTCTTCCTTTCTCCTGCTCCTCCCTAATCTCAGGGTCACCTTTCTTCCTTATCCTAAACAGAGTTATCTGTCCCTGAGCACACACCCAATTTAGAAACAAAGTAATCCAGACCTTAGGGATGGCAACAGAAGATCTCTGTAATTACTATCTCCCAAATTAACAAGTGAATTACAACTCTCACAGAGAATAGGGGGAATGTGGCCTTTGGAGCACCTCTTTAAAATCCCTCTGTTCCTGCTGAAGGACAGAATCACAGCCTCTGGGACAAGAGTCCTCTGGGTTTCTCCTGTGCTAGCAAAGCAATAAACCTTTTTTCCTTTTTCTCAAAACCGCGTCTTCTAGTCGGGCGCAGTAATCCCAGAACTTGGGAGGCTGAGGCAGGAGGATCGCGAGTTCAAAGCTAGCTTCAGCAAGGGTGAAGCACTTAGCAACTCAGTGAGACCCT
Source organism: Tamias sibiricus (assembly GCA_025594165.1). Classification (NCBI taxonomy): domain Eukaryota; kingdom Metazoa; phylum Chordata; class Mammalia; order Rodentia; family Sciuridae; genus Tamias; species Tamias sibiricus. The sequence goes on along the minus strand of CM046664.1, from coordinate 141,529,013 downwards.
GTCTCTAAATAAAATACAAAAAAGGGCTGGGGATGTGGCCCAGTGGTCGAGTGTCCCTGAGTTCAATCCCCAGTACCAAAAAAAAAAAAAAAAAAAAAAAAAACACCAAGCATGGTGGTACACACCTATAATCCCACTGGCTTGGGAGGCTAAGGCAGAAGGATCCCAGGTTTGTGGGCAACCTCAGCAACTTAGCCAGACCCCTCAGCACCTGAGTGAGACCCTGTCTCTGCATAAAATTTAAAAATTACAAAGGGCTGGATAGGTAGTTCAGTTGTACAGTGCAAAGTGTCCCTGGGTTCCATCCCCAGTACCAAAATAATAAATAACTACAAACAACAATGGGTGTTGCCAAAATATAAGCCACACCAAACTCATCTTATTTGTTATGTAGTTAGGTTTCCAAGAATGTTAAATTATCTGATTGCTATACAGAAAATCTATTTTGACTTTATTCAGTCATAAAATTCAGTCCCCCTACCCCCACTCACACACAAAAAGTTTGTGGGAAGGTACAAAAAATGGCTTTGGATGATAACAGAATTGAGGATCGGTTAAGTCATTTTCTGCTATATTGCATTCCTCTTCCTGCCTTTTCAACCCTGCCTCTCTGGCCCTTAGGCACTCATCTTCCTTCTTTAGAACTATCTCTGAATTTTCTCTTTTTTTGTGGTGCTGGGGATGGAACCCAGGGCCTTGTGCATGCAAGACAAGCACTCTACCCACTGAGCTACATCCCCAGGCCTGGGTTTTTACTTTTTCACGTGCACCTTTCTGTCCCATCAGCTTCCTCTGCTGCTCTTCAGTTCCACTTCCTCTTTCACAGGCATCTCCCCATTCCTCCCATTTCGTCTTGCTCCTTTCGTGAGCTTGCTGTAAGGGATCTCACTCTCCAGGCCTGTGCCCTTTTTCTCTTCGGCTTCAACTTATTTCAGGATAGATAAATTCCCATGGCTCGGGGCAAGGGGTTATAAAGGGAAAAGAGAAGAAAAAAAAAATGGCAGAATGAGATGGATATCATTACCCTAAGTGTATGTATGAAGACATGAATAGTATGAATATACTTTGTATACAGTGATATGTAAGAAGGTGCTCTATATGTGTGTTAGGAATTGTAATGCATTCTGTTATATACAAAAACTTCGAATTAAAAAAAAAAATTCCTATGGCTCTTTTCCTTCTGTCTCCCAGACTGTGCCCTGTTACTTCACATGCAGTCTCTACCCTCCATTCAGCTTTCTGGCTCTTTTCAGATCCCTCACCCTGGTGCCACACCCCCATCACTTCTCTTCTCAAATTGCTTGTTGACCCTCCTTCTCAGTCTTCCCTTTGGCCCTTAATGTACTGAAGCAAGACCTCAAGCTTGCAGCCAATAGGTTCTAATTAATATTTCCTCCTTCATTGCCCAAGTTGGCTGACCACTAGCCAATGGAAGGAAGCCATTCAGTTCAGTGTGGATGTGAAGTCTGTCTATGCCGTGGAGCAGGAGCAAGGCCCACACGGGCACGTCCTCACTCTTTGCCATTCCTTCATGAGACACGGACCCACTGTCGGGCCATCAAGGACACAGTCTTCATCACTGGTTAAACTGCCTCTTTCCTCCTCTTCCCACAGCTCAACCCACCACCAAAGCTCCCTAGACTAGCTCCCAGCCCTGGGGGGCAACCATAAACAGAAGTGGTAAAACTGAAGTTCATGGGTGAGAGTTAAGTGAGAAATAACCATCATTTCAGGAGCTCTCTCAAGGTGCTGCTTTTGGTGTCTCTGCTAGCTGGGGTGGGGGAAACACAAAAGACCCTGGGTCCTTCACCCCAGCCCAGTGAGATCCATGCAATCAGGGAGGCTTCACAGAGAAGACTGCCGACCTGCAGTTCTTACTTGTGTACTTTTTGGGGTCCTCTTCACCCCTTACTCGTTCTTCTTATCCTCTCCCCCAGAAAAGAGCTTTGGGGAAATTAGTCACAATTTGCAAAATGGAGACTTGGCTTCTAACACCCCCCTAGGCTTCTCTTGCAATTCTAGCTCTATAGGACCCAAGGTCCACAGAGGGACAAACCCAGACTCGGGTTTAGACCTAGGTTTGTGAATAGAATGTGGTTTAATGGCAGGACTGAGGAAGAGCTCAAGATGCCCAATTCCTCCTTTAGTGGAGCCAGGGACAATACATCATCATGTCCAGTGGAGACCCCCCCGCTCCTGCCCCCATTACATCCAACAACTAGTCAGTGGTAGGAAACAGAACTCCTCATAGGTTGAATGGGAGGACTCACAATCAGAGAACACAAGATAGACTAGTTTACTGCTCACAGTGGCCCTCAGGTGCAGTGCCCAGCAGCAAAAGGAAACAACATAACTGACACAACATTCAGAAGTAACCTGGGCTCCCCAATTTTTAGGACCATCACATAGAGGTATGGGGGAAGGCAGGGCCAGCCCTCTTCCTTCTCTAATGCCCAGCAAGATAAGTGCACACTGGGGAGGCATCAAACTCCCACCCAGTCCACAGTCTTTCCCAACCCTTCCCCATCAGCATCCCCTGTGCACGTGCCCAATCCCGTGCCCCCATCCCCAGGACCCTCTTTCTACTCTTTGACTCCATCTAGGGAACACGGCCATTCTTGTCTTCTCTGACCTCCGCCAATGCCACGGGCTGCTCCAGGGAGGAAGCAGGCTGCTTTTCTTGTGCCTTGCTGAGTAAGGGCCCAGTTCCTGGTCTGGCCCCTTCTGTCAGCGGGGCAAGACCTGGAGAAGGCTGCCTGCTCATTGCCTGAGCACCAGGAGCTGTAACTAGATCAGGAAAATAGCCATCTGCTCCCAAGGGGTGCCCTAGTGTCTGTGGGTAGAGTGGACCAGGGAAGGGTAGTTCTGGCAAATAGAGGTCACTCCAGGGCACCGCACCTGGTGGGGTCAAAAGACATAGGAATTATTGGACAGGACAAAGAGTATCAAACATCATTCAGTGCCTACCGGAAGGGATTCCCTTTCCCCATCCACAGCACCACAGCTTGGGACCCCAGAGCAAGTCTTGGGAAAAATACTAGGACCAAACTCTCCCGGCAGGACCAGGGAGGCTCCTGGGCTCCACGTTCGGCGGTTTGGTAATATGGACACAGACTGGACCATGGGTCAGGCCAAGTGCTGTCTCTTGCAGTCAGCAAAGAGAGTGGGGCCAGCTGGACGTGTCTTCCACCCCCTTCCCTAGAATTCAGTCTCAATGAGTAGATGCTACTGGGACTTCCAAGGTCCAGGTGGCCCAGTGACATGTGGACACTGGCTGCCATGTACTCTGTACCACATGTCTTCACTCATATCCTTTCTAATCCTCACCATGTCCTTCAGTGATCTGGACTCTTGTCCCCACATCCAAGTCCAGGACACTGAGACTTCAGAGAACTGTAACTAGCTGAGCTGGGGTGGGCAAAAGGCACGCCCTGCCTCAGTCTACCCTGCAGATAATGAGGCTGTCAGAGCCTCTGCACCTTCCTCAATCATAAAAGGATTTTCTTCCCAGCCCCAACTCACCCACATTCCCAGCTGGTGGCTGCAGCAGAATCTGCCCTGACGGAGGACCTGGGTAGTAGCCCTGTGACGTGCCCCCACTGGGACCACAAGGAAACATAAAGAGAGGATCTTCAGGGGGCGGAAAGGTCAGTGAACTGGGCATGGGGAAGGGTAAGGGAGGCAGGTATGAAAACTGGGGCTGAGGGGGTTGGAAAAACTGAGTCTGTGGAGCATGGGGGAACTGGATGGGTCCTGGTGGGCTGCTTGGTTGGTAATCCTGGGCTTCCAGGTCTTCCAAATACGAGCGGATGGTCGGTGAGGAGATGCTGCGGGGGACAGAACAACGTGTAGTGAGGCCCAGAGCTGGCCTGGTGCTTACTGCACAGCTGGTGAGACCTTCTTACATCCTCCCCCCAACTCCGTGGGGACCCCACACTGCTTCTTTTTCTTCTTCTTGCTCCTGCCTGTCCTCTTTTTTAAAAAATATTTATTTATTTGCTTTAGTTGTACACAATGCATTTATGTTTACGTGGTGGTGAGGATCGAACCCGGGCCACGCAGGTGCTAGGCGAGCCCTCTACCGCTGAGCCACAACCCCAGTCCACCTGCCTGTCCTCTTTCTTTCTGTTCCGTTGCAACAATATTCTAGATCATTCCTACTCCAAATCCACTTTTTTAAATATATATTTTTAGTTGTCAATGGACCTTTATTTCATTTATTTATTTATATGCGGTGCTGAGAATCAAACCCAGTGCCTCACACATGCCAAGTGAGCACTTTACCCTGAGGTCACAACCCCAGCCCCCACTTACCCTTTTAATTCCCATCACAGGTACCATTCCCTGCTCCTCTCAGCCCTTCCCCCCCCTCAAGGTATATTTTTTCCTCCTTTATCTCCCTCCCATGATAAGTCGGGTCTCTCTCTCTGAGGTTCCATACCTTGTCCCCCAGGACGCATAGGGTCCTTCCTTGTAGCTACTGTCACTACCAGGCACATCCGCCAGCAGAGGCATCAGCTGGGGGTTGGGGACAGGACCCAGGGGAAAAGGAAAGTTGGTTCTTCGAATAGGTGGGGGACTGAAGAGTGGTGGGGTCACCACCCTGTGAGTACCCTCGCTCGGTTGGATGGGTGCCAGAGGCTGATCAGACATCATCAGCAGCGGGGGCTCTAGGAACAGAAGTCAAGGAAGGACTCTCATTATCCTAAATGCATGATTGAAGATCTGAATGGTACTTATATACTTTGTATACAAGCAGTTGTATGTAAAAAGATACTATACTTGTGCATGATGAATAAGTAAATAAATAATAAAAAAAAAAAAAAAAAGGAAGGACTAGTCAGAAGACAGGGAGGCAGACCTGGGGTTGTGGGATGACAGACCTGGGCAAAGCCCAGGGTCCCCTGAATGGGCTCCTCTGGCCCCAATCCCTGGAGAGCTTTTGCCCCGTTCCCATTTCTCAGGCAAGGACCCTCGGTTTCATCGCCTTCTTCACTGTCATCTCCCCTCAGGAACCCTCTGAAGGGGGGAGCTCACCTGGAAAGGTATCTAGAGTGGGCTCTGGAGGGAAGGTGCCAGACTCATCGTCCACGGGCCTGGGAGATGGGGGCTCTTCCGTAGAGCTGGAGGCAGAGAAAAGGGAACACTGTAGCTCTGGGGGTCTCTGGATTTCGACAAGCTCCTCAGGCAGAGAGGGACACCAGAGCTGTAAACTCTGCCTCCTGTGAGGCACCGGCAACCTCCAGCCCCGTCCCAGTCACAAACTCGAACATTAGCAACACCCCCAGGCCCGACGCCCAGCTTCCCATGCTTGCTCCTTTAAGACCTCGGGATCCCAGTTTGGCCTCCACTTCTACCTACTGGAAGGTCCAGGAAGAAGAGGACTCCTCACCTGCACTGGCTGCTGGCAGGGGCCGCAGGACTGTCCTCCTTCCCATTCAACTTCTCAACTTTTCGCCACTTTGCCCGGCGATTCTGGAACCACACCTATGGGGTAAAAACACTCAGAGAACTTGAGAAAGGGAGGAGAAACTAGAGTCCTGACTGTCAACACGGTGCGCGGCTACGTGAGGGTGGGAGGTCATGTCGCCACTTTGCTTCAGAGGCCTGCCTGTCCAGGTGGTTTGACAACCAAGGCCTCCGCACCTCTAAGCCGGTGGAGAGGCACCACATCCGGGACCCAACTTCAGCCCCGCTGCCCACTGAGGCTGAGCAAGTTCCCTGACCCTCAGGAATTCCAATAGGTAGGTTCTCAGCCACCTCCCACCCGGCCTGTCAACCAGCCCCCTTTACCATGATGCGCTGGGGAGTGACCCCCACCATCTGGGCTATCTCCCGGCGCTTGTCACCATCAGGGTAGTGGTCTTCTTGGAACATCCGCTCCAGCTCCTCCAGCTGGTCTGTAGGAAGCAACGGGCAGGAGGAAGTACATCACGGTAACATGGCAAGAAAGCAGAAGAGATACCCACAAGTGTCTCTAGCAGATAGGACTACGGACCCCACCCCAAGGGCCTTGCAGCTAAGTCCCCCAGTGGGCCAGGCATTCTCTCTTGGGCAACGTGGCTGAGACCTGTGTGGGGTTTGCTTTCTTGACCCTTCATCCTGGTCCCAAGCTTGCTTTCTGCAGAGACAACCTAGCTTTCCCCTCAGGGCCAAAGGCACTGCTGTGGGGTCAACAGAGATTCAGGACAAAGAGAGATACAAACTAAACATACCCCTCTGGTCTCCGGGGCTACATTCTTTTACTCTGAAGCTTCCTCTCACCTGTAGGGGCTTACCTGAACTGTAGAGGGTTCGAGTCTTTTTCCGGACCTGGCAGGTCACTTCCGGGGGTCCCTTTTTCTTGTCTGTGTTTTGGCTGTTCTGGGTCAATGTGCTGAGGAGGTTGGCCAGGTGGCAGGGGCCCCGGCCTGACCCACAAGGCACAGGGTTGTGAGTGGCACAGGCTGACTTAGCAACACTGGGTGGTGATGTCGAGGCCAGATTCGTGGCACTGGGCTTTCTGTGTTTACCGGGGCCTGGAGAAGCGGGTCTCTTCACTGTCTTGGCCTGTCGTGCTAAGAGGGAAGGGCCTTGCCCCTGAGGCTGGGGTCTGCCTGGGTTCTGCCTGTCTTTGTGGACAGCCCTGGAGCCAGATGGCTGGCATGTGCGCCTGGCATTGGCACAAGTTGGCTCTCCAGTGGGCTCTGGAGGTGGCTTCTCCCTTGAGATGGCACAGGGGGGTGGCAGCTCCTCATTCAGGGTGTCCTGAGTCTGGGGGGCTGAACTCAGCAGTGGTTCCTCCTCCAGTTCAATAGCCAGAGGCTGGCCTCCACCTTCCTGGCCTGTGGGAAGGAGCAGCCGCTGGCCTCAGCATCAGGGAGGAGCAGGAGTCGGGGCTCCAAGGACATGCTGCTTCCTGCTCTACAGGGACCTGTCCTTCAGCTCTTAGTTTTCATTTGTCTACCTATCAAATGAGGTCCTAATTCCAGACATCCCTTCTCAACTGGATGGTTGTAAAGAGATAATCCAACTGCTTTGGAAAATGTAAATAAATATATACAGCTCTTAAGAGGGCCTTAGCCCATGCCAGGAGAGCAATCCTAATTTAGGGTGCTTTGTCCTCATGTTCCCCCCAGATACCAGGAGTTTGAGGGACAGGCATCTGTTTGCGTATTTCTAAGGGACCCCTGCTGGGGCTGAGGGTGGTCTAGGAAGACAGAAGCAGATTGATTAGGATTCTGCGTCCCCTGAGACTAGAACCCAGACGTGACTGCCACCGGCAGAAGTGACAAGGCAGGGTTAAGATGGGCTCCAAAGCTCCGGCAGGGAGGTCAAAGGAGGTAACAGGAAGGACAGGCAGGCACCCTCCCCTTCCCCAGCACCCACTCTCCCTGCCAGCCCTCCTCAACCTCATACACCTCCATTTCCTCCCAGGTTCCCATATTTCCCCCTCCTTCTGTCCAGGCCAACCCTCCCTTTACAGGTGAGGGAAAAGGAGTCCACTTGCAATTCTTTAAGCTTGTCTTCCTTTCTTCTAGCTGATTAATTCATCCAGAGCTTACCAGGGTCCAGGCATAGTGCTGAGGTAGCACCTTTCAAAGCTTGATACAGTATGCACTTAACCCTGGTGAGGAAGACACTTCTCCCTCATGAAGAAATGAGGATTAGAAAGTTGAGTAATTGGCCCAAGATCAAATAGTACAGGGGGCACAATTTCTTCCCAGGGTCACCCAACACTCCCCTTCACTTCCGGACTTACTCATAACCGGGCTTACTCATAACCACAGAACCTTTGGTCCAGGGACCTGCTGTATCATTTCCAACGAAATTGCAAAATTTGGTAAATGAATGATTACACTAGAGACGAAGGGCCATTGTTGTTTGAATGGAATTGCATGCAACGCATTGTCTTAAGAAATGATTTTCTAACAGTATGCAAAGCTGGACGGCAAATCCTGGCTCAGCTGCTTTATCAAGTTGTTTCCTGGGGCACGTAACAGGCCTGAAGTGCAGGGGCCGGTCTGAAGCTGGTGTAGAGGGGTGCGCAGCTGCCCCCGGGGTAAAGGGAAAAGTTTGGAGTACGTGCTCAACAAACTCGAGTCTTTTTTTTTTTTTTTTTTTTTTTTTTTTTTTTGATACCAGGGATTGAACTCAGGAGCGCTTAACCACTTACCTGTCTCGTGGGAGTGATTTGCCCTAGTAAGAAAAGTGGCGGGCGTCACCCGGGCCCAGCGTCTTCTCACCTGTGCCATGGGGGATCTGAACCCCTAGTCAGGGCGGTGTGCCCCCACCTTCCTGCCGCGCTACAGTGCACTGGCCTAGCTAAGCTCTTAGGTCGTCTAACGCCGGCCGGCGAAGTGGCCAGAGGACTCCTGGTCTCAGTGAGCCCCCCAAGCCCGAACCCCTCGCGCGCTCACCCGGCGGTTCCCTGCGGGGATCCTCTCTGGGCTCCATGGCTTGGACTCCCGCGCTGCAGCCGGCTGGGGCTGCACAGGCGCGGCTTAATGAAGCCTCGCCGGCGGGCAGGTGTGCAGAGCCCGCACGGGGCCGGGCCGCGGAGTGCGGCTCGAGCGCGGCCCCTCACCCCCACCCCCCAGGGCGAGGCCGACCCCGGAGGCTCCGCGCCCCGGACAGCTGCAGGGGGCTGGGAGCGCTGCGCCCCGCGCTCCCCTCCCCCCAGGCCCAGGCAGCCCGAGGAGCCCCGGTGCCCAGGTGCGGGTGTCTGGGCCCCTCCCCTCCGTCCAAGGCTGAGGCTGGAGGGGAGGAGAGAGGGGCAAGACTGCAAAACCACAGGAGCTCTCCAAGCACGAGGTACGGTGCTGGGTTCACCCATGCCCTGCGCACACTTGGCAACGAACTTGATTGTGATTTCCTCCGGAACCCTTCAGTGGGGCGGTGGAAGATGACTTCTAGAACCATCGAGGGATCCCCAAATGCTTACTTGTCCTTCCGCTCCTCCCTGGTCAGTGGGCTCTCTCTGAGCCTCAGGATGAACAAGCCCCAAAGTCCCTCTGTGAAGGCCTTTCATGTTCAGAGCTTTGGTCAGACGATGAAGAAAGAAGCTTAAAGAACCTAGGGTGCCAGGTGAACTGGATGAGGTAAGAACTTGGATGGAGCACACTGCCCAGTACAGAGGAGCTACAGCAGTAAAAAGGACCCACCCAAGCCCTGCGCGGTGGCGCACGCCTGTAATCCCAGCACTTGGGAGGCTGAGGCAGGAGGATCACGAGTTCAAAGCCAGCCTCAGCAGTGGCGAGGCACTTAGCAAATCAGTGAGACCCTGTCCCTAATAAAATACAAAAAAAGGCTGGAGATATGGCCCAGTGGTCGAGTGCCCCTGAAGGGTGCCCACCCATTTCATCTCGTTGTCACATTTCTACCCAGCTTGCTAATACCTCATTTTTACTCTTGGCGGAGATCTCACAGGGGAGAATTGTTATGATTCCTAGTTCATGGAATATTTCATATCCTCTTTATTAAAAAAAAATCAAGATGTAAAATTCTTATTGCCTCTGCCTTCTGCCCCTAAGTGGGAGGGTAGGAAGGCTGGACCTATTGAAGCAGGTGCTTGGAACAGGGGGTGGGGAGGCTGAGTTCTGACCAGAAGTCAGGTGTTTTGTTTTTAGGCTTCAAAAGACTCTGGACACCAGGTGCTTTCATGCTACCATCAGCTGTTGGTACATTTTCCTGTGTCTTGAATGGCTTTGCGAGCCTTTGGACCTCAGAGGGCTGCAAGATCTTTATTCTTTCTGAAACATAAAAATGTAAACTCACTTCATAGCAGTATGATCAAATCTTCAGGCATCTGACATTTCATTTCTACTCCTTCCATAAGACGGATATCCTAAGGTTAAGGTGGACTTTAGACACAGAGCCCAGTTTCTCTGCAGGAAATGACGGATTTTAGGCCATTGGAGCAAGGAAAGGACTCAGTGAAGCTGCTTTCTATGTGGAAAAGCTGCACCAGTTGGTGGTGACATGGTTTTGAGTGGAACGCAAAAGTTCCCTTGATTAAACACTTATAGGTAACTACTGTATGCCAGGCAACACAATAGGTCATACCAATACCATGTGGTCAGTGGTGAGTTAGAGGTGCATGTGAGCTCATGCGAGTTAGAAGTGCGTGTGAGCTCATGCAGAGCCCAGAGGAGCAGAAAACTCAGCTGGACTGGAATGGAGGTTTCTTGGAGAGGGTAGCCACCTGAGCTGCAAGTCTCACAGTCCTACCTAAAAGCTGACAGTGGCCCCTCACTGCCTGGATAAAGACCAAGCTCTCTACCTTGGGGACTAGAGCCTTCCAAGGGCTGGTCCTTTCCTCTGAAGCCTCAGATCCCAGTGCCCCTACCCAGGTATTCCATGGGTTTCTGTCTCTTTTGACCTAATGTTTTCTCAAAATATTCTTAAAACCTCCTGGATCACAATTTCTTAGGGAATTTATTTAAAGTGTGACTTCCCATCCCCAGAAATCTTAATTGGCAGGTCCATGGAGGGACCCAAAAGCATCCATTTTAACAGCTCCTCTGGTGATTTGTATTCATACCAGAGTTTGAGTCACACTTAGACTCTTCAAAAACAAAGTCCAAGCTGGGTGCAGTGGCGCACGCCTGTAATCCCAGCACTTGGGAGGTTGAGGCAGGAGGATCGCGAGTTCAAAGCCAGCCTCAGCAATGGTGGGGCACTTAGCAACTCAGTGAGACCCTGTCTCTAATAAATACAAAACAAAGGGCTGGGGATGTGGCCCAGTGGTCGAGTGCCCCTGAGTTCAATCCCTGGTACAAAAAAAAAAAAAAAAACAAAGTCCATTCAAATCATCCTGAGGATGCAAGTGGGGGCAGCAGATGGTGGGGCCACTATGGGAAGGTAATGACCTTTTGTCCTTTATGGAGGTATCCACTGCAATGAGAAGCAGGACACAAGCTTTGTATAGGTACGTAAGGAATTTGAAAATATTGGCATTTTCCCAAAAAGATATTGAATTTGTAGGGCTTGGACTAAGTTAGAAAAATTTCAGCTTTCTTGCTTGCTTTCTCCTTGGTCTTCTTGGCTTCTTGTTGTATGACTTCCCCTCTCCCCCAAATAATATAGTTGGGTATTTTATTTACACGAGGCATTTGATGTAATGTCTACAAATGAAGTAGCCATTAAGATGTCCTGGGGAGTGGGAAAATATCTTACTGTGCTTTGTTGGGGAGTATTGTGAGGCTGACAGGTGCCCTTAAGGCATAATTTGCACACATCAACTGCTAGGGAGGTTTGTCACAGAAGATAAAACCTTGGTACAGGAGAAAGTCTGCCCTATCATATGCAAAACAGCCCAGGTGGATCCTTGAGGGGATTTGTTTCTAAGTCCTCTTGACTACCTTTCATCTTTGTGATCTTCTGACTAGTTGATATACTTGACTTCACTTAGAGAAAAGGCAAGTGTATTTTATTTATTTATTTATTTTTTGGTTTCTTAGTTTTCAGAGCCAAACCACTAGCATCCACTTAGCAAGAGCCATTTCTCCCAGCATCCTTTTCTTTTCCTGGATATGAGAATGACGGAGCACAATGAGACCTGTCTTGCTGCCACCAAATAGCGTTTGTTTTTTTCAGCCTGTTAGCCATATAATTAGGCTAAGTGCTCTTGTCCTTCCTCTTTCTGACCAAGGCGCCTGACAGAGAACATTTTTCTTGAAGCAGAAGCACAAGGTGATTTGTTCTTTTTCTATGAGACACACCCAAGTTAGGCAGCAACAGGTCACTGGGAGACCTGGGAGTAGAGAGGCAAGAAATATTGTGAAAGTCAGGCAGAAATAGACAGGCTCTGGCCAGGGAGATCAGAGTCACAGCAGGTCTAGGAAGCAAGGACCCAGGTAGCGACCAGGAAGAGAAGTTGTCCAAGGAAGGGAGGGAAGGTATATGCCTGAGCCAAGCAAGTGCTCAGAGATCGAGACTGGCTGTGGCTGCAGGAGGCAAATGCCCAGATGATCAGACAGGCACTGTGGACCCCTCCCCAACCCCCACCCAGTGCCAATGGCTGGGACAGACTGGGAGCCTCCAAAGCCTCTGTCCAGGGCCTGCCTTTGGAAATCTTGGGAAAGGACAGTTTGCGGTTGCTAGGGGAGGGAATTGAGAACACCTGGCTAAAGTGGCAACTGGCCCGGCAGGGCGAGGACAGGTTCTGGCGTGAATCAATGTAATAACTTTTACTGCCCTTGCCGCACACAGTCAAGATTGGATGCCTCTAAGAACGGGGGGCTGCATGGAACACGTCGCAGCCGCTGCTGTGGTTCACGGGGAATCCCATCATCGCTTGGGTTTGGTACTTTAGAAGTGCTTTCACTTCCGTTCCAACCGCTCCTCCCCAGGGATTGTTTCAGAGGCGCTTTCTTCTGTCCCTTCTCTTGGTCTTCTCCAGGACTGCCAAAGCCGTGGCTCTAATCGCAGCGTGGCATTCGAGTTCCCCTCAAAATCTGGCACTAACCTGCACTCAGGCTAGCTGATGGTGACTGCCCGTCTCGTCTCTGTCCCTCTAGCCTTATGTTCTGAACTCTGAGTCCTCTGTCAGCATGGCCTGTGCCTTTTCACACACAGATCACGTTGTTTCACCAACCTCAAATATCTTCTCTTCTATTTCTGGCAGAGTCTTACACATACTTCAAAGCCCAGCCCAAATATTCTCTTTCCTAGGAAACCTGTGTCAGCTCTCCCCAGCTTGAATTAACTGCTCCCTCTCACAGCACTGGGTTTCCACTTATCAGCATAGGGTGACCCGATGAGGACTCTGCCCGTTCTGCATGTACTGAGTTCTGCATGTATTGAGTTCACCCATGGCAACATCACATCTGTATGCCAGGCTTTTCTACTTCCTGTACAAGTATCAACTTATTGGATTCTCATAACGGCTCTTTGAAGTTCTACTATTGGCCCCTTTTTATTGAAGGAGACTCTGTGGCAGAGAGAACTGAAACACTTTTGCAAAGCCACAAGGTAGCCACCCAACATTTGAACCCAGTTATTCTGCCTCCAGCCTGCCTTCCTAACCACTGGGCTACACTGTTTATTTGCTTAGCTGGACATAGTGACTTGCTCATGAGGGATTGATAATTGTTCATTGACGGGCAATTGGTCCCTGTTGCCAGGAGTTAGGGAGCAGGGGAGAAGGTAGTCATGGCTACAAATGGTGGTAATGGGGGTGGGGTGGGGGGCTGAATCTTGACATGGTGGCATCTCCACAAGCCCACACAGGGGACAAAGTTGGGTAGAATTAAATGCACCTGCATGGACATAAGGGCACCTACGGTTTCCTGGTGTGATGTGGTCCTGGAGTCACTCTAGATGTTACCTTGGGGGAAGCTGGGGAAATGGTACATGGGACCTCTCTGTTTTATTTCTTACTGTTATTATTATTCCTATAGATGTGAATCTATAAACAAAAAGTCAAAAACATGGATCCCCATGTTCTGACCATAAGTTCAGCTCTTTTAGATATGGTTAAATTTAATTCACAAAATTAAATTTAATTACTGTATTTTGTATGTAGGGGCATTACTAACCTTATGCTGACAGTAGTTTTTGAATAAAGATTTAAATTATACCTATTCCTTTAATGGGGTGTGGAGGGGCAAGCAGAGGAATTTATACTTAATTTATTTTAAAAGGAAGACAATAATGGGAATGCAAATGTATTAGGAAAATAGTGGTAAATACTAAATGATTAGAAATGGAAAAAAATGCCATTTGTCCGCAAAGAATCAGTTATTTATAATTTGGCACATTTCTTAGTGTTTGTACCATTATTTTTGCTTTGTCTGTATGTGCTTGTGGTTGCAATTTTATTCTGTGTGTGACTGCAAGCAATGTTCCCCCAAAAGGTCCTATGAAGACAGTTCTATATTATTTTAGAGTCTTCAGAATTTACAGAATGACAGCACTATAATTCAAGTGTTCACCAAGTGTTGGGAGAAAAATAAACCTTGTAATTTAAATATCTACATTTTTAAAAACTGAAAGGGAAAGTCGGCAATAAAGCTGCTAATTATTTTTTCTCATACAGGCTTTCCCCATCCTCTCTTCCAGCAGGTTATTGATCTAGGTTGTTTTTTGTTTGTTTGTTTGTTTGCTTTGTCTCAAGCCCACATAGCACCATAAAGTTGTTCTCTTTTCTTATTAATTTTTTCATTTGTTTTAATTGGTTATATTAAAGTTGTTCTTTTTACAGAAACAGGCTGTCAGGCGGGTGAGCCACACTCAGTGTCATCAAGGCGGGGTCTGGAACCAAGGTCATAAACTGACAACCTGCAGGGCAGCTTCAGCTAGGGGCAGGAAGTGCCTCTGACAAGGTCTTTGCTCCTCCTTCTCATTCTGGGGCTGCACCACCTCTGCTGGTGGCCTGGCTGGGGCTGGGAGTTCCCAACAGGACCTACTTTGTCTGGAGAGCTCAGCATGTGGGCGGAGGGCTCTGTCTTCTCCCCAGGCCTGGTCCCCACGTTCTGCTGGTGCTTTCAAGTCCCCACATTCTGCTCATTCAGCTGTGAAGCCTTCTTTGTGTCCCATGACACAGGTACCCGCCAGGTCTGGTGGATAGAGTGTAAAAGGTAGGGTCAAGTCTTGGCTAGCAAGTTCCTCTGTCTTTGGAGAATCAGACTTCAGTTCACAAGCATGGTGACTATTCCAGGTCTTTCAAGTGAAGATGACCTAACCTTGTTTTTAAATATCTCCTATGCTGATGTCAATCAAGGCCAAGATCGCCAATGTGGTTAGAAGCTGGGAGCACCCTCCTTTGCATGGAGGAGAGTGTGGTGACGTGAGGCTGGGTTCAGTGAGGCAGAGACATTAAACTATGACAGATCAGATTGATTACCTGGGAAATAATTCATCCTGCCAAACCTGTTGTTCAGTTTTGTTGGAAGGAAGCAATAGAACTGGATAGGCTACTAGACCTGGCCTTCATTTTGCAAAAGGCTTCTGATTGTCTATCTTACAAGCTGGGTTGCTGCATGTGTTATTAACTTGGTGCAAGGGAATTTGTGATTTTACCTGGGCAACCTGGATGGGGTTTTGTCAGGTGGTCATTCATAGCAGTCCTAAGGAGAGGGAGTCAAGAGTAGCAGGAGGGGAGCCATATTTGGAATTAGATGTACTGGACATTATTAAAGACATCTCTCCTAGTTAGGGATATAACTTCTGATCTGAACTCTTAGAGCTACTGCCCCAGGCACAGTTCTTTATCTTTCTGTGACTTGAGCTCATGAGCAAGGACAATCAGGGACATCTCTCAAACTTCTCAGCACTCCTGAGTCCCATGCCCAAACCAGCAGAGCCTCTCATCTTCCTGTCTCAGTATCACCCACCCAGTTGGCCTTGGCTCCTCGCTCTCCCTCACAGCTTATGCATAAACTGTCTAAATAGTCCCATTTCCCTCTCTACTCCTACCCTGCTATGATCCATTCTCCACAGACTTGCAAGAAAGAGTGTCTTAAAATGCAAATTGAGTCACACGTGTCCTCTTCTATTTATATGTTGTAATGAGTTTCCATTGCACTTAGAGGAAAATCAAAACTTCTTCCTGCGGCCCCGCTTGACCCAGCCTCTCCTACTGCGTCTTGGGCAGCCAATCTTGTTCTTCAAGTCCCTGAAACAGATCAGTAGTTTTCTGTCTCTCGGCCTTCACACATGCCCTTGCTGACTTGGAAACTTCCTTGTTCTCTGATGGCTATTTCACACTCCAGTCTCCTTTTCAATGTTATTCCCCAATGAGGACTCCCTTGGCCACATGATCTGCTGCACCCCTGCCTCTAATATTTTTTGTTCCTATTATACCACTTCAGACAGCAGGGGATCATATTTTTGTTTATAGTCTGTATCCTCTATTTTAAGTTTCTTGGGTACAAAAACTATACTAGTGTGTTTCACCATCGTATACCTACGCATACCACATACGTGGCATTGTGGTTAGGTTATCAGCGTTAGCTACTTGTTGAATGTTGTTGAATGAACTCTGAATATAGGGGTCTTTTTTTTTTTTTTTTTTCTTTATCATGTTTGTAGCACAAATTTTAGTTTCTGGTCATTCACTGTCTTATGCACAACAGGTATTATTTTAAAAATTTTTTTAAAAAACCTTTATTTTTATTTATGTGGTGCTGAGGATCAAACCAGGGCCTCACACATGCGAGATCGCTGAGCCATAGCCTCAGCCCCCACAACAGGTATTTGGTAAGGCTAATAAGTTAGGATCCTTCTTGGAAATATTTCTTAGCCATTTTGAGAAGTGAAGAATCCAGTAACCAGGAATAACATGTACCATGTTAGAGTCCTTTGTGAAGAACACAGACCGACTTGGTATTACTCTCTGGAAAAGTTCACAGTCACTGGAGGCCACAGGATTTTAGAGGCTGAGAAGAGAAGCAAGAGCCAGGCCCACAGCCTGTTAGGGCTGGCTCAGTCTTTAGTGATGGACACAAACAACTTCATATTGAAGGTGGCCTTCTTGTAGGCACTATATTGTTGTTCTCTCTGTTTATCCTGTCTGACCCTCTGCCTTTCCATTAGAGTGTTTAAAATATTTACATAGAATTAAATTATTGATATAATTGGGTTGAAATTTACCATCTTGCTCTTTGTTTCCAATTTGTGACATCTATTCTTGATTCCTCTTTTTCTGCCTTATATTTTAGTAGCTGTGTATTTTAATTTTAATCTCTTTTGTTAGCTTAGTACTACATACCATGTTTCATGACAACACTGATCTTCTTTTAAGTGACTGCTTTGGGACCTGCAGGATATGTTTAACTTGACAAGCTACCTGCAAGTGACATCATGCCACCTCACTAAACACAGCAACCTGAACAGCAGGCTTCTGTCTCCCTTCCTAGCCTTTGTGCTAGTGCTGTCATACATTTCCTTCTACTCATCTTATAAAAAACCCCACAATACATTATTATTTTCGTTTTCATGGTCAATTGTCTTATAAAAACATTTTTTTGAAAATATTTTTATGGGGCTAGGGTTGTGGCTCAGCGGCAGAGCGCTCGCCTCGCACGTGCGCGGCCCGGGTTCGATCCTCAGCACCACGTAAACATGAATGCATTGCATTGTGTACAACACTGATCTTCTTTTAAGTGACTGCTTTGGGACCTGTAGGATATGTTTAAGTAAATAAACAAATATTTTAAAAAAAGACTGAGTGAGATTAATTTAAAAAATATTTTTATTAGTTATTAATGGACCTTTGTTTTATTTACTTATTTATATGTGGTGCTGAGAATTGAATTCAGTGCCTCATGCATGCTAGGCAAGCACTCTACCACTGAGCCACAACCCCAGACCCCATAAAAACGTTTTTAAAATAAGAAAAACTAGTACTATATTTTGCTTACATATTTGCCACATCCAATGCCCAGCATTCCCTTGGATGGATCTAGATTTTCATGTCATGTAATTTTTCTTGTTAAAGGAATGACTTCAGCATTTTGTGTAGGAAGTCTGATGATGAATTCAGCATTGATGTGTTGGAATAGTCCTTTCTTTGCCTTCATGTGTGAAGAGTGAGCATATAATTATGTGTTTACAGTTGTTCCTTGAGTACTTTAAAAATGTTGGTCCACCATCTTCCACCTCCATTGTTCCTCAGGAGAAGTCTGCCATCATTCTTATCTTTGTTCGTCTACACCTGTGACCTTTTAGTATCTAGTTGGTTTTAAGATTTTCTCTTTACCACTGGTTTTGGGCAGTTTGATTATGCTATGCCTTACCATAACCTGCTTTATGCATCTTGTGCTTGGAGTTTATTTAGTGTATAGTTCCCATCAATTTGGGAGAGGTTTCATTTATTATTTCTTTAATATTTTTTCTGTGTCCTCTTCTGTCTCTTCTCTTTTTTGAGGGCTTCAGTTTTACTTCTGTTAGCCTTTTGAAGTTGTGTCACAGTTCACTGATGCTTTACATACTTTCTTCAGGCTTCTTTATCTTTCTTCATTTCATTTTGGACAGTTTCTATTACCGTATCATCATGTTTTCTAAGTTTTCCTTCTTTAGTGACTATAGTTAATTCCATCTGGTTTATTGTCTCAGGCATGGAGTTTTTTCATATCCGGAAATTTGATCTGAGTCACTTTTGTATCTTCTTAACGTACACTT
Organism: Tamias sibiricus; assembly: GCA_025594165.1. NCBI lineage: Eukaryota > Metazoa > Chordata > Mammalia > Rodentia > Sciuridae > Tamias > Tamias sibiricus. Next base: position 141,510,908 of record CM046664.1, on the reverse strand, counting down.
ATTTTCCTCTGCATTTCTGAATACATAGAATAAAATCTTAAATGATTCTCACATCCTTGTCTGCTATTTTGGGTCTATTTCTCTCAGTCTACTTTCATCTTGATGATAGGTTGTCTTTTTGTCCTGCTTTGCATGCCTGGAAATATTTTATCAGGTACTAGACATTGTCAATTTTACCTTGTTGAATATAGTGTTTGTGGGTGTGTGCGCTTGTGTGTGTGCACATAGGTGTGTCCTTGACTTGTAGTGGCTTGACTTGAGATATTTCACCTTATGAGGTATGAAAGAAATATGTATTCAGTAGAAATAATTCTGTGAATTTAAAATTTTGAACTTTTCCTGGGTCAGTAATGTGTGATATGAGACCTCATGCTGCTAGGCAGCAGCCAGAAGCCACAGGTCCCAGTCAGACTCTCAATAATATGGGTAACAACTCACACTCTGCAGTATACTGTGTTGCTAACATGTTTGGTAGGTTAGGTGTGCTAAATGCATTTTTCAGTTATGATATTCAACTCATGACAGCTTTACTATGATGGAACCCCATCATAAATTGTATATTTGTGCATGCACACACACACACACACACACACACACACACACACTATATCCATGGGTTCCACATCCACAGATATAACCAACTGAGGATCAAAAACATTCTTTAAAAAATAACTGTGGCTGTATTGTACATGTCCAGAGTGTTTCTTCCTGTTATTGCCTAAACAATACAGTATGACAACTATTAATAAAACATTTACATTGTATCAGGTATAATCAATAATTTAGAGATGATTTAAAGTATACAGTAGCTGCGCATAAGTTTCATGGAAATATTGCACCATTAAATTGGAGATTTCAGTACACATGGGATACTGGGATGCAATCTTCCACTGATACTGGGTAAAAATGTATGCGTGTGTGTGTGTGTGTTGTTCCTAAGTTTTATTCTGTTGTTTTGTTACTTAAAAATACTTTAAATTTTTTGAGACTTACTTTTAAGTGTTTTTTAGGTACAATCAGAGAGGCTTTCCGTCTAGGGCTAATTTCCCCCAAAGCTGAGGTGATAGGCCCAACCTCAGTACCTGAATATGAATACCAAGTATGAATTACAATGTTCATCCTCTCTGGCTGGCAGGAATCCAAATTATTCCTGGTCCTATGTGAAATTTGCTCATTTTGCCTCTTATTTTCCATCGCTTGGTTCTTTGCCTGGCTAGAGTAGTTTTCTCACACATATTCATTGATTGGTTGTCACCTGAAGACTTGAAGGCCCCCAAACCTCATTCTCCCCTCTATTCTCTCTCTCCTCTCTATGTCTAGTACTTTTCTTCCCAGCATCTGTCCTATGAATTCCAGACACCTCAGTCTCCTTGAATTCTCAAAGCTGTGCCCTCAACTCTGCAAGAAATTTCCTTCAGAAAACAAGGCGGGGAAATTGTGGGGTTCTCCTCACTTGTTTCCCTTCTCCCAGGAATGAGTATCCTTCAAGGGTTATCCTTCAAGGTTGCTGAAACCATTGAATGACATGCTTTGCACAGTTTCTGAGTTGCTGAAGGTCACAGGGTAAATCTGACGTCTGTCCCCTGATACTGACTAGAAGCAGAAATGCCCACAGACTACTTATAAACTTTGGTTTGCTTCTCACTGTCTAGAGAATAAAGTTCAAACTCTATCTTGGCATATTTGGTCCTATAAAGGCTGATTTCATGACAGCCCTCATTACCAACCTACATACAAGCCACTTTTACTAACTCAAAACAGCTTTACCAAGTCTTGGCCACCTGCAAACATTTCCATATCTCAGTGCATTGGATGGCTGCCTCTCTGTGTATCCTCCATCTGGCCAAATTTCACTTGCTCCTCAAGACTTAACCAGATTACCAATATTTTCTGCTAAACTTATCCAGGTGTCCGTGTTAGTTGCTACAGGATTTGCCTATATTGTGGACAGTCTTATTTTGACTTCTATCCCCGACTAAGATCTCCTGATCTCCTGTAGGGCAGTAACATCTATGTCTTATTTAGATTTTAATCTCTCAGCCAACCCAATGCCTGACACAGGTTCTAGGAAAATGTTTGCTTCATTAATGAACACCCAGTCCTAGTGTATAATCTTACTTTCTAAAGATAGTATTGGCTTGATTATTTAGGAAATGTGGGAATGATGTAATCAAAACAAAACAAAACAAAACAAAAAAACCAAAACAACAACAACAACAACTAAAACTTGGACTGGAATGGCTGCCAGGGTCTAGCAGGTGTTCCACATTATGCTAATCAGCAAGGATGTTGGGCAGGTGCTGGTTCCCTTCTAGAACATTATCTCATCATTAAAACAATTTGTGGCCGATAGTCTAAATTTTTTCTCTCACAGATGGTAGAATTCTCTTGTTTCTGTGATAGGTAAGTGCAGGAAAAGTTATTTCCTACAATCTATTTAGAGATAACATAACCACTTTCAAAGCATCAGTTTTACTCCGAGAGAGTTGGAGTCAGCACAATTCTGGCCTGAGTGAAGCCAGCGTCTTAGAGACTCACATCTCAGCTACCTCTTAAATTGCCTGGGATGCATGCACTCAGGATAATGGTGTTAGGGATTCAAGATTCTTACCTGTTCTTGAAAGTTGACAAGAACAAAAGATTTTTAGAAACCCAACCCTTTAGTCAAGATAGGGAGAGGTTCAGGTATGTCCCAGAAAAACAACAACAACCAAAAACTCTCCAGAATTTTTAAAGTGTTCACAATTCTGAGTTGATTTGCTTGCTTGCCAGCAAGTAGATGTATCTCATGAATGAAATTCACTGTTTAGTTAACTGGAAGTGACAAGGAATTTATCCACTAGGAAGAAGGCTTCAAACTGGTTATACTAAGTAATGATTTAAAATTCCCTCTGAATGGAAGAGAAATGAATTCCTAATCTATGAATAATTGGTCAAATCATTTCATTGGTCAGAAGGTATTCTCTGGTTTGGTCCAGTGGCATTGTCACATAACATGTGAGTCACAGTTTTGTATCCTTTCTCAGTGTGGGATGTCCACTTGCTGAATGTCCAGGCTATTGGCCAACTTCACCTGTTGGAAAAAGTTTTAGTGAAACCAAGCACTCATCTTTGACCTCTCCTAGTCATTTGTAGCTGAAAGTGGAAACTTTTTCTTTTATAGGTGTGGTAATATAATTTTTCCCACGTGGAGTTTTTTGGGGAAAACACCCAATTTAATTCAGAGAAGAATAAAACATACGATAGGATCTATGTTGGTAGGAAAAAATAACGATGTTCACTAAATAATATATTACTTTAATATATATTAATATAGGACTCTTAACAGGTAAAAATTATCAAATGCTGATGGGAAAGACTTGTGCTTTGGAGTAGGGAAGATGTAGTTTTGCATTTACAATTTAGCCTTCTATTAGCTGGACACATTCATCTGAGTCTCATTTTTTTTAAATGTAAAATAGGGACAATATCAGTCTCATGAGTTAATGGGAAGATTGTATGAGGTGATGTACATAAACCAGCTCCCTCCAGCATCCATCTGCTCCTAATGTGATGAGGAATGAAAGACTAAGAACTTCTTTCCCCACAACCCACTCCACTGTAGCCATCTCTCCACACCCTCCTGTTCCCTCTTCTCCTTCCAAAGATGCCCCTTCCATGTTTCATGCATATCTCTTTTTATTTCTACCCTGATATTTAAATACCATTTACAAGATATAAAGATGACCTTTATGCATATTCTTCATTAATAAGGTATACATTATAACTTCACTGCAATGTTCACTGCAGGAGCCCTAATTAAGGAGATAGCTAAGATTGCGGTTAGCTGTGAGCCATAAGCACTACCACCTTCCATGGTCTTGTGAGACTTGGCCCGGGACATTGTGGATCGGTTGGCGCCATTTGCATGATCTCGCGAGACTTGGCCCAGGGGATTGTGGATCGGGTTGGTGCCATTATGTGTGGTGTGGTGGTGGTTGTAGGAGTGTGTATGGTGTTGGAGTTGTTGTTGGAGCTGAAGCTAGCAGAATAAAGAGCCTGTTTGTTTCCAGTCCGCCTCTGAACTTATTCCCGTGGCATTGTTGCTCCAAGCGGCAATCGCTTCAGGCAGCAACAGTTCACCTTTGTAATAAATTCTGAATGCTTAGTGTTGAAAATTGGGCAGTTAAGTGCAACTGTGAAGGAGAAGCAGCCTTGTATGGTCATATCCAGTGATATCCTCTCTATAAAGGGCCCTATGTGGCCTATAGCAGAATCCTAAATTTACTCGACTAGCAGAGTCCTGCCTTGATAGGGCCCAGAACACCTTGGGGAACATTTGGTACTCAATGACCAGGCCAGATGATCTGTTATTCTTTTTTTTATGAGAAAAAGAGTCAAGATGTGAAGACTCCAGGAGGCACAGGAATTCATGGGATTATAAACAAGCACGTGCCCAAGTTCCTATAGAACAGAGTGAAGCTAGGTTCCTTGTTGTATCAAAAGAACCACTTGCCATTGACAATTCATCTCAATGAATATAGGAGACTTCTGAATTATTGGCCCCCAAGCCTGAGGGCACTGCTAACCTTCTCCACCATTCTCTTACCACAGTTAGTTGAAAGCTTCCTCTAATGCAGATGGAAGAATTTTTCTAGAGAACTTACCGAAGTCTACAGCGTGAATTGACCTAGTCTGACTGCAATGTTGTTTTGCAACTTCTCTGGGCTGGTGTGGGAGTCTACTATTGGTTACTATGTGTTTGGAAAAAGGGCTATCCATGAGAGATGTGGGCAGTGTGGGAGTCTTAGGAGATAAGGGAGAGTGCCACGTGGGCAGGGCGGGATGGGCTGGGATAATTACACTGCAATACTAATAAAAGATGATCCTTAGATCCCACTGTGCTGGGACAACAAGGCTTAATGGTCTCTCAGAGGACATGTCCCTCACTGGCTCTGTGTACACAGGACCCAGGCTGACCGCCTGGCTGATCACCTGGAAAGCACATCCTCTTCCCAGACCCGTCCACAGGAGGAATGAACACCTGTCACTGCCTCAGCCTGGAGTTGATGCAGTGTCCCCTGGATAATCATATGGCCTTGATTCATGGCAAGGACACTTGGAGAGTGTGTGAGGAAATGGAATATTGAAGAGGAGGGTGTGGCATTATTGTCCCTGCATCGGTCTGCTCTTCTGGTCGGTGAATGTATATTTGCTTTCTTCTTCTCAATGTCCAGAGACAGCCTGAGAGTTCTGTGGGATTGATGCATCTGGCACAGATTCCAGGAGCCCTGGGTGCTGTGTGGTCATCATTGCATCAGGCTAGGCCCTGGCTCCTCCTGGTCTGGAGATCTAAGAGCTAAGAAGTCAAGCTGTCTGCTTCCCTCACAAGTACACATGGTAGGTCAAGAATGGGTTCACTGTAATTAACACCTTCTGCAAGCATGGGAGCCCAGAGCATGCCCTCTCTGCTTGGTGGCTCCTTCTCTGCAGAAAGAGGGGCTCTTCTTCTACCTTCTATGCTTTTCCTGCTGTCTGAGAGAGGTTTCATATTTCTAAACATAATCTGACTGTGCAATGCAGGCAGTCTTTTGAGTTTCTCCAGGACCCCATCTGTTTATTGTTAGCCTCTCTCTGCTGATCTCTTTCCTCTACCTGGACACATTATGTGTACTAAGCACATTCTGTGTATAATGCATGCTTCTCCATGCTGACTGGGGGTGACAAGGATAAAGACCCACTCATAAGCCCATCGGAATAGGTGGGAACGATGTTTCAAGGTACCTTTTTCAGATATGAATTTGCATTTTGTTATTAGTTTTTCTTCTTTTGTATTCAGGCACTTGATCAAGCCTTAGCATTTTTTAGCCTCAGGGTACTTTGCGGGGCAGAAAGTGGCTTGCAGTCAAAGACTCTTCTTGTCTTTCCTAAAAGTATAAAGGGTTTGGAGGAGAGGAGGGACTGGAGTCACTTTGAAATGGAGTAAGCAGGAAAGTTCCCCACCTGTGGAGGGGCTGTGATGGGAACCCAGGCAGCTGTTGGCTATATCCCAAGGAGGGCCAGAACCACACAGTTACCTTTTTCCAAGTGTCAGTCTTGCTTTCCTCCCTCCCTACCCCCATCATACTTCCTGGAGCACTTGCTGTGGACAGCACTCAGAAGTACAGATGCCACAGGGAGTAAGTGGTGGGTCTTACCCTGCTGGCACCATAGTTTCCTGCGGGAAATAATTATAAGGTAGTGTGCTACTTCCCAAGATAGAAATATGACCAAGGTAATTGGGGAAGACAGAGAAAGAGATGCCAGCCCCAGAACACTAGCTACTTCTCTTTCTTCAGTGAGCTTTTTCTTGATTTCCATGGTCTGGTTCTCTCCTGAGTCCTCATCTCCACCATCCTCTGGCCGTTTGCTCTTTGAATGAGATTTCTAGTCTCTGTGTTTTCTTTTCTTTGATATCCAGAGGAATTTGTCATGGGTGTGTTTCTGTCCTCTGCTTTTCTCCAAATTTTATAAACTTAGGCAACAAAGGAATCTATTGAAAACTGTATGAGTAGCTCATAGATTCAGGTAGGAGTGAAAACCCAGACTTGGAAAATGGCTAGGCAGAAGTCAGGTTCCCACCCAAAGCAGAGTGGGCACTTTAACCCCCGTGTAGCTGTTACTATAAATTGCATCTTGACTCTTTTTGCATTGGAGTCTCTCCTTGAAAAGTCCTGAGCAGAAGTATCAAATTTCCCAGTGGGGGGATGCTTACACCCCAGTCTCTAGAAGGCAGAAGTGGATTCTTGTCTCCAATAGTGAGGACTGGGGTTCTGCAGCCATGGAACCCACACAACTGGGGAGTAGTTTGGATGCTGAATATAGAAACAAACAACTCCCCTCCAGCTGTCATTTGCCTGCATTTTATCTGGAAGTTAAAATTCATCCCAAATTAACAACTACAGTTCTGATCTTCTGCCTTGTTTGCATTTTTTTTTTTTTTTTTTTGGTACCGGGTATTGAACTCAGGGGCACTCAACCACTGGGTCACATCCCCAGCCCTTTTTTGTATTTTATTAGAGACAGGGTCTCACTGAGTTGCTAAGTGCTTCACCATTGCTGAGGCTGGCTTTGAACTCGTGATCCTCCTGCCTCAGCCTCCCAAGTGCTGGGATTACAGGCGTGCATCCTGTCTTTCAAGGTGCATTCAGGGCCTTCCTCTTGGATGCTTCAGGCCTCACCTAAAACTCTAGGTAAAAGATGCAGATTTGCTCTCTGTGATCCCCCACAATTCTGATCTTTGGGCTTCTGGTATCTTCCAGGAATCTCCCACCTTTAGCAGGGAGCCCAGGAGACTTCAGACTAATCATGGCTGTTCTGTTAGAGGAACAAGGTTTTCATTCACTACAAATGCCTTCCAACCTTGTCGCTGCCATCTCTTCAAGTCTCCCTTTTCCCTAAAAAACAACATGCCTTCCTGTTTTCAAGTCATCTCTCCTGGTTGTTGGCGGTGCCAATCACCTGTCCCTTCATCACTAGTGTGGGACTTCTTAATGGCATCTGCACTTACTCTGTGGACATGATACCTGGGATATAAGGGAAACTTTCTTCTACTCTCTGCTTCCCTTCAGATTTGGCTTCACTGCCAGAAATTGGCTTCTTGGGGTGCTCTGGGGGTGGAGGAAGAGAATTGGAAAGGCGCAGGTCAGTTAGAGTGGGTGGCAGCTGAATGGCAGGTGCCTGATGCAAACTGGCCTGACTCCTGACCTCTTTAGGCCTCTGTTTCTGCAACACAGCAGCCTTTGCTAACGTGGCTCTGCTCAGGTCATGCCCCAGCTCAAGCCAGTAGTCTAAGTGGCCTTCCCGCCCTGCGCGAGAGATGTTCTGCAGACACGTGTTGAAATCCACCTGTGGTGGACACTCACTCCCTTGTTTGGGCACTTGGTGATCATGCCTTTCTCACCTTTTTTTTTTTTTTTTCCCCAAACTCAATGGCTTAATATAAAATTATTCTAAAGAATTGGTATGGAGGTGTTATGGTTTGGATGTGAGGTGTCCTCCAAAAGCTCACATGTGAGACGATGCAAGAGGGTTCAGAGGAGAAATGATTGGGTTACAGCCTTAACTTAATCGATGAATCAATCCCTGGTGGGATGAACTGAGTGGTAACTGGAGGCAAGTGGAGTGTGGCTGGAGGAAGTGGTTCATTGGGGGCGTGGCTATGGGGTATATGTTTTATATCTAGAAAGTGGAGACTTTGTCTCTGCTTCCTGATCACCATGTGAGCCACTTCCCTCTGCCACACTCTTCAGCCATGATGTCCTGCCTCACCTGGAGCCCTGGTTATCTATGGACTGAGACCTCTGAAACCGTAAGACTCCAATTAAACTTCTCCTCCTCTACAATTGTTCTGGTTGGGTCCTTAGGTCACAACAGTGAAAAAGCTGACAAAAATAGGAGGTTTCTCAAAAAAAAAAAAAAAAACTAAACTAAAATTAAAAAACCCCCAAATTAAACCACCATCTGATCCAACTATTTCCCTTCTTGGTGTATACCCAGAAAGGATTAAAGTCAGCATACTTCCGAGATATCTGCCATACTTCCGAGATATCTGCATACCTGTGTTTATTATAGCACAATGCAAAATAAGCCAGATTATGAAATCAGCTTAGATATGCATTGACAGATGAATGGATGAAAAAAAGTGTGTGTGTGTATGGAGTTCTACTCAGCCATAAAGAATGGAATTGTGTCATTTGCAGGAGAATGGATGGAACTGGAGAAAAACATGTTAATCAAAATATGCAGGACATGGAAAAAAAAAGTATTATGTTTTTCTCTTATATGTGGAAGCTAGAGGGGGGAAAAAGGAGAAAAGGGGGTATTATGATAGTAGAAAGGAAAAACATTAGTGTAGAGGAACGGGGGCCAGGGGAGGGTATAGGAGAGGGTAAGGGGCATTGGGGAGTAATGGTGACCACATTATGTTAGATGCACATACGGATGGGCCATGGTAAAGCCCACTGTTGTAATTCATATGAGTTAAAAGTATTCTGAGGGCTCTCATATTGCCCCCCCACCCCCATCTCAGTTTAAGTAGCTCACCTTTCCTTTCCTTCCTGTAAGCAAAGGGTCAGGAGTGTGGACTTTAAATAAGGTGGCTGCCCCCACAATGACAGCTTTACTTCTTATTAAGAGTATTATAATGTGTTCTTTGTCTTGTCTTTTATACACTGATAGGGTTTTATGTCTTTTCTCACCTTGACGTTTTCTTTGTAGATTTTCATTTCAAAGGTGAAGAGGGAGGCTTCAATTTCCTTGATTCTTTGACCCCTGAGTTATAAGACAGTTGTAGTAAATCACCAGAGGCTCAGAGGTGAGAAAGTACCATTTGTTCTGGGAGGATTCGACATCATAAATTTGTCCTTAGACTTCTAAGTATGTTAACACACACACACACACACACACACACACACACACACACACACCAAAAAAAAAAAAAAAGATCTCTGTTCCTGACCTTGAGCAAGGAACGGCATTGCCCTACGAAGTCTGTGGGGCGCATGCCCAGTGTCACTGCTCCCTGGGTCCAGACAATACAGCTCTGCTCTTCCTGTTCAAATCAGGAGAATATTGGTGTAACCACGAGCTCAGTGCAAAAGCTGCATAACTAGGGGAACTTACCCTGCGTGCTTCCTACCTACTTAATGACTGTGGCACACACGAATCTAGACTTACACACTCAGATAAGCTGAGCAATTTCTCCTTTGTTCTTGAAGTCAGCCTCACGTTGGCTCTCTAGGTTGTCTCTTTCTAGGCTGGCAGGAAGTTCATCAAGTCATTCCAAGGCTTCTCCAAGGTTCTGCTCCTTGCACAGAAAAGAACACCTACTGTTCTGTCCTCTGTCCTTAGAGCTGATCACTGAGACTCTACTCCCTTAATGCTGAGAGCTCTCGGCTGGAGTGAATGCAGTTTTTGGAAGGAGGCCTCAGTGGCCCTATCTCTGTAGAAGCAGCACACAGTCAGCCCTCTCTGAGGTCTTGATCTTCTTTCCACTGACAACTCCTATCCCCCTCAGCTAAGGGACAGCTTTTTCTGTGTCAGATAAAGTCCCTTCCTGCTCTCCGCTTCTCCAGTGCACTCCATGGCCTCCCTTAAACCTGTTCTTAGAGGGAATCATTGACAACCAAAATTTATTTCTCTTTCTTTGAGAATACAGAGGACAAAGCTCAGAAAGTGAGGGAGAATATCTGGATCCCACCCTTCCAGCTACCCAAAGCAAATAGAGAAGGCAGATGCTAAAAGTCTCATGCGGTAACTCCTAGGCATGCATTGAGTTCCTACTACATACAGAATTCAGTCTGTCTTCTGCTGAATTGGTGCCAACTCTATGTTAAGCACACTATTAGACACCAAAGGCCCTGGAGGCATAGGATAGCCCTTGCCTACATCAGTGAAATAATGAAATCATGGCATTTTTAGGTAAATGGATGGAACCAGAGAATATCATGCTAAGCGAAATAGGCCAATCCCCCCAAAAAACCAAGGCCTAATGTTTTTTCTGATAAGCAGATGCTGATTCATAGTTGGGGGGGGAGGGAGGGAAGAATGAAGGTACTTTGGATTGTGCAGAGGGGAGTAAGGAGAGGGGTGGTGCTGTAGGGATGGGAAGAGGACCATAGAATGAAACAGACATTACTACCCTATATACATGTGTGATTACATTACTGGTGTGACTCTGCAACATGTACAGCCAGAGGAATGAGCAGTTGTGCACCCTTTGTGTACAGTGTGTCAAAATGCATTCTATTGTCTTGCATAACTAATTAGAACAAATTAAAAACTTGAAAAAAAAAAAAAAAAAAGAACAGGATGGTCAGATGAATGAGAGAACAGTCTAAGAAATAAGCTATGGCCCGGCCCTGGAGATGGAGAAGGACAAAGAAAGTTGAAGAATCTGGTTTCTGCCCTTACGAGAGGAACTAGACCTCTCTCTGTACATGTAATCTGACAATCTTAATAAAGTAAGGCAGGCCTGCGCCACAGTTTTGCTTGGAAGTGGGAGCATTGGTATTCTTAGAAGAAGAGTTGGTTTGGGGCACTGTATATAAGCAGTAGAACATCACAATGGAGTAGCCACTTTAAAATTCTCTTCCTCGCAAATTTGCCAGGTCAGTGGTAAAAAAAAGTCATACTTGAATTTGGAAGAGGGCATATAATTTGCATTGATTTGCATAATTTTAATTAATCAGGGCAGCTAATATTGTCTGTGATGCTACAAGTTGGATGGATGGATGATTATGCACTGTTGCTATTTAGAAAATAGCAATACTTAGTCAATCTGGAAGAAGAACTTGTGAAGGTCTTCATCCATATTTTAGTATCATTTCTGTAAACAAATATTAAAGAGTAGAAAATATTAATGCTTTGTGGATCAACACTGCTTCTACCCAGCAAGCAGAAATTCAAATTTGAGACTGGGGCTTGTCCGTGAGTTTTTCCTGACCCAGAACCAAGATAAAAGGAATTCGTGCGCTTAAATTTCTGAATCATGGTAGCAGAAGAAAGGTGTAGGGCTCCGAAGAGGCTGAGCAGGCCAAATCTGGAGGGTAGCTCATGCGCAGCAAGGAAAGGAGTGAGCGCCCCCAACCCCACCACCCACCACCTGTTTGCTTCTTGGATGTGTGTATGCACACGTGTGTTTGTAATCTGTGAATGTCAAAGACCCATGGCCCATTGACACATTATTTCCCACTTGGTTAATAGGACTTAGATGACATATTGACACTGGAGTCAGGGTGGAAGATGAACTCTGTGCCCTGGAAGCTTAACACGAAGGATCTCTAGGCCCAGGCTGAGCAGGAGGGAATGGCAGCACCTGTGTCCGAATGGATGGCCAACATCTCGGCAGCAGACTGATCTGAAGACCCTGGTGCCTCACACACTGCTGAGTCTGGCTTTCTCAACGTGCTCGTTCATGAGAGCTCAGAGTCAGACTTCATTTGATTCAGGCATTATTACAGATAAAGGAATCAATCTATGAAGAAGCTCTGCAAAGAGCACATCCATGAACTAGCAAAGCCCTGGTTGTGAGTTCTGTGGATGTTACCGATTGCTGATCTGGCTGTGGAATGGGCTGGAGCTTTTCTCTAGAACCTTCTGTACTGATGGAAATGTTCTAGAACTGCTCTGTCCAATACAATAGCCAGTATAGGTATGTGGCTACGTAAATTTAAATTTCAATTAAATACAATTTTGGAGCTTAGTCACACCAGCCACATTTCCTGTGCTTGCTAGTGGCTACCCTGTTGAAAAGTTCTGGAATCCCGGGAATCTTGGGCAGAGGTGATCTCTCTAGTTGTCACTTGGGAAATAGTTCTTAATTTTTGTGCGAACTCTGATTGACTAGAAATGTCTTCTTGAAGCACAGTGTTGGAAAGGACTTCCAATCAGGTTTGGATACACCGGGAAGAATGTGGTGATCCACACCCTTGTGAATGTCAGAATGGGGTAGTGATGAGCTTGAAAACTGTTTGCCACTTCCTATGTTAAACTTTTCTTCACATTGGAGAATCTACATGTGTGGAGCAACCTTTCAGATGGCTCAGTCCCTGTGCAATCCTGTGTCCCATCTGCTTGGACCAGTGTCTCCATCAGGCCTCTGAATCTACTCTCCAATAGGGCTGGGAATAGTGAGTAGCCCTGTGCCCCCCACCCCAGTCACACCCAGTTACACACTCCAGCCAAGGCAAGGCAAGTGCCTTCTTTGCTCTCTCTTGCAGACTTATGTGTGGGATCCTTGGAAAAGACTCGGGGAGACAGAAGCTGGACAGGCAAGCTTTAGTTAAAAAGAAAAGGAATCAACAGGGAAGGAGAGAATCACTTTTTTTTTTTACTTGCTTCTCTGGCCATTTTCTCTCTTTTCCCAGCTGACCACAATGGTAGCATCTGAAGTAATATGTGCCACAGACTGTCATCTTCCTTTCTTTGCCTGTATCAAATCGATGGGATAATTTGTCTACCATTGGCAGATCTTGATTTTTGGAAGGATTAAATACATTGACCTCTTTCTACTACCACTACCTTAATTTGCTTAAGGGCTTATTTGGGGGGGGGGAGGGAGGTCCTAAGGTTGTTTCTGTTTTATTCCTCTTATTGTGTGTAGGTCTGTCTTTTTTCCACAGTGTATATGAACGTCTTGTCCAGGACTGTGTCTTTGTGTGGGGGTATCTAATAAACTGACAAACAAAAGCTAGCAGACGATGCGTGATTTTTTGAACTGGGGTGCCTGGGATTTGGAAGGAAGCTTGTGCTCTGCTGTCTGGTTTTCCCAGCTTCACTGGATAGGGATGTGAACCCAATTTGGGCTGGACTGCCACTAGCTACCCTAAGGCAGCTTTCAACCCTGACGCCCTTCTGTCAACTCTCCATTTTCTCAGAACTCCACCATTAGGATGCTCTTCCTAGGGTTTTCCAATGGCGAGCCTCCTGAACCTGGTTGAAAATATGGACATGACTTAATTCGCTGTTACATGGTGGAGAGAAAAGTGGAGTATGTACGCTGTACTTTAGTGGGGTTTGGCTGCCACCTGGTGGAAGAAGTTCTGCTGTTTTTCAATGTTGAATAAATAAATTCTGACTCCTGTCAACTGTTATGTTTGATGCCTGAGGATATTCTGAAATAGTTCAGTTTCCATAGGGTAATTAAAAGTTTACGCCTGTGTTTGTGATAGGACACACATATAGTCCTGCTATTTGCAAATATGGCTGCTCATTAAGGAAAGATTTGAGCACCAGATTAAATGTTCTTTAGGGTTCCTCCCAGCTCTACGAGTGTGTAAGTCTATACCTAGCTCTTGAGGACAATTTTGAGGCCAGAATTATTAAGATCCTTATTGTCAGTTGGAGCTAGAGTAGAATCCTACCAATGCCAGGGTAGCTATGAGATCTAGAAACCCACTTTAAAAAATATATTTATTTATTCTAATTTGTTATATATGACAGCAGAATGCATTGCATTTCAATTCATAATACACATATCGAACACAATTTTTCATGTCTCTGGTTGTACACAAAGTACAGTCACACCATTCGTGTCTTCATACATGTACTTAGGGTAATGATGTCCATCTCATTCCACCGTCTTTCCTACCCCTATGCCCCCTTCCTTCCCCTAGAAACCCACTCTTACAAGGGATTCGTTGGGACAATTTCAAACAGGAAGGAATCCTCATCTCCCTTTATCAGAAGATAGCCCTGTAGTTGATAAGCATGTGAAAAAGTAGAGTAGAAAGGTAAAATTTAACAATACAAAGCACCCAGTAGATTTTCCTTAGGTCAATTTCTTCCTTATCAGTACCTAAAAGAACCACATGCAAGAAGGCAAATGAGTTATTTGCTTTGGGTTATAGAACCATTTAGAGTCTAGGAAAGACATCCTGGTGTTGTACAGTGATTAATATGACAATATACAGAATCAAATTTATTCCCTTCCCAGATTTCCTTAGCCCTCAGTTTCTGGGCCAGAGCTTCATGGTCTGTTTCTTCCACGGAGAGTCCCAACGGTACACCCTCCCCCGAGTCCACTGTCCACTTGTCTTCCCCAGGGGGAAGGCTGGGTTCTGTGGGCGTCCCAAGGTCAGGTGCAGCACCAGCACCACTGAGTTTCCACTGCAGCAGTTCCATCAAGGCCATGGTGGCGCCTGCTCCCCCCCAGCAGCGGCCAAGGAAGAGCTTGGTGACACTTTGGGGGCTCAGCTTCTCCAGTGGGTGCCAGGAAGTCTCCACTTACTAAGGACAACCTTAGTACAAGTTCAGGGGAAAGGGACAGGGTCACAGACAGAGGTCCTAGCTTGTGCCATGGACTTGTGAGTGCAAACAGAGCTTAGAAAACGGAAGGTACCAGTGTGGCTGGAGTGCAGTGAGCCGGTGGGAGAGGGAGGCAGAGGACAGATGATGCAGGGCTTCCTAGGATGACCTTGGACCTCAGCCTGGGTGCCGGGATGAGTCCTGCAGGCGCAAGAGCAATGCAAGCCTCGGTGCATTTAGCAAGATCTGGCCACAGACCGGAGGAAGACAAACAAGGAGATGGTTAGAGTGGAGGCTAGATGCGATGGTGGCACTTAGAGTGGTGGCAGCTGACTGCAGACAGGTGACCAGTGATCCTGTTTTGGCTCTGGCACTGACTTTGGTTGAGTTACTTAAGCCATCTGAAGTTTCACTTTCTCATCTATAGATTCACGTTCTTCTATAAGATCAGGTGAACACAATTGCTAAACAGTTGGTGCTTTACAAATGCTATCTGGGTGTGAAGGCCTGCGGAAGGAGTGCCCTCCCCTGAGCCAGCCTCCCCTTTTCCTGCCAGGGAAGCATGGTAGGTAACTGCAGTGTCCTTACGCATGCGCATATCAATGAAGGAGCTTATCTTTTAAAATCCATCCACTGGGTTAAGGATGGAGCCCTAAATGTGAACACCAAATGGTTGGCAGGCCACGAGGAACAGCAGTGTCAAGACGCGCCAGCTGGCATGGGCCGCACGCTGTGCTGTGCACGTATGAAAACACAGATGAACGTTGTAATTAGCCATCGTGGAGTGACGGTATGTTCACACAGTGAAAACAGGTTATGGATTTGGAATGCAATGAGAACTTCATCATTTGGGTGAGGTGATTTCATAGTTGACTAGTTTAGTAATCCTATTTTAAAGGGTGCTAATTAAAATTTGCCGGAGGTTATCAATTTACTGCCAGAACTGCAGAAAAATGGGCATGGTTGGATTTCAGTCCAACTAATTATTGAGTAAAGCATGAGACTTGATTACCATGTCAGGGGAATGTTTTAGTTGGGGATATTTTGGAACTTTTTTTTTTTTTTTAATTTAAGAGAGGAATTATTGAGAGACTAGAATATCATAGGATCTTATTTGGTTTATTTTGTTCAACATTAATTATATCCAGTGTCATTAGATAAAATTCATTTTTACATTTGGTGCAGGAACCCTGGGGTCCTGGCTTGGAGCAGAGGCTTTAGGGAGCAGGTCGAGTGGGCGTGTTTGAGGAATAGCAAGGAGGCTGGGAGCTTGAACACAGTGGGCAGGGGTGAGTAGGAAAGGTCCAGAGATCTAAGACATTTCCCTTCATTGTAAAGACTTTGGCGAGACAGGAGTGTCTCACGGGTTTGCTGTGAATTAGAAGGATGGGATTGCCATCAATGGAGATGGAGAAGGTAAGAGATGAAGCAGGCATGAGGGAGAAGAGCAGAAGTTCAGTGTTGGACAGTTGATGGGAAAGGTCTATAGATATCCTAGTGGAGAGGTCATGGAGATGACAAGTCAAGGCCATAAAAGGACTAGGTGAGATCTCAGAGGGAGGGGGCAGACACAGTGAACACAGGAAGGATGATGCCTCACCTAGGAGTATCCTACACAGAAAGGCTGGAGGAAAAGACCCAGAGAGGATTTGGAGAAGCAGCCAGTGAGGCAGGAGCTTGTGGTGCTGGTTGTATTAAATACTGACCTGATAGGTCACTCCAGTGAGGACTGAGGCTTAAGCACCCGCTTTAGCAATGTGGATATGTCACAAGGTCTCACTGGAGGGGTTTTAGAACAGGAAGAAGATTGGAACTAGAGTGTGCTTGGACAACTCTTTGAAGGAGGTTAGTAACTGCAAAAGGAGAATAAAGAATTCAGGTGGTGAATTCTGACAGTGGCAGTGGGGTCAATAGAAGAACTTAAGATAGTATTTTTTTTTTTTTAAATACCAATGAAATTGATCCAGGAGAAAAGACAAACCATGGTGTAGGAACAGAGGGTCAGACTGCAGGATGACCTTGAATGGCTCAGAAAAGGGAACTGGGGGAAGAAGGGTCACGTGCCAATGGGAGGGACTGTGTGGGGCATCTTGAAGTCCTCTTTTTAAAAAAAAAAATCTATTTTTTAATTCAAAGTTGTATTTATAACAGTAGCATGCATTACAGTTCATAATACACATATAGAGCATCTTTTTATATAACACTGTTTGTATACAAAGTATATTTGTACTATTAAAGTCTTTAATCATGCATTTAGGATAATAATATCCATCTTATTCTACCACCTTCTTTTTTTTTTTTTTTTTCCCCTCCATACTCCCTTGCTCCCTCCTGTTTGACCTTACTAGTGTTCCTCTAATCCTCCTATGTACCCCCACCCAACACCACTGTGAATCAGGCTCCTTATATCAGAGAAAACATTTGGCATTTGGATTTTTGAGATTGACTAACTTCACTTAGCATTATATTCTCCAACTTCATCCATTTACCTGCAAATGCCATTATTTTGTTCTCTTTTATTGCTGAATAAAATTCCATTGTGTGTATATACCACATTTTCTTTATCCACTCATCTACTGAGGGGCATCTAGGTTGGTTCCACAACCTAGCTATTGTGAATTGTGCTGCTATAAACATTGAAGTGGCTGTGTCACTGTAATATGCTGTTTTTAAGTCCTTTGGGAATAGACCCAGTAGTAGGATGGCTGGGTCATAGGGTGGTTCCATTCCCAGTTTTCAAGAAATCTCCATACTGCTTTCCATAATGGCTACATCATTTTGCAGTCCCACCAGCAATGTATGAGTGTCTTTTTCCCCACATCCTCTCCAACATTTATTGTTGTTTGTGTCCTTAATGTCTGCCATTCTGACTGGAGTGAAATGAAATCTTAGAATAGTTTTGATTTGCATTTCTTTAATTGCCAGCGATGTTGAACATTTTTTCATGAATTTGTTGATTGATTGTGTATCTTCTTCTGAGAAGTGTCTTTTCAATTCCTTAGCCCATTTATGGATTGGGTTACTTGTTTTTTTTTTGGTGTTAAGATTTTTGAGTTCTTTATGTATTCTAGAGATTAGTGCTCTATCTATCTGATGTGCATGTGTTAAAAATTTGTTGCCAATTATTTGGTTCTCTATTCACCTCACTGATTGTTTCATTTGCTGAGAAGGAGCTTTTTAGTTTGAATCTATCCCATTTATTAATTCTTGCGCTACAGGAGTCTTATTAAGGAACTTGGGGCCTAATCCGACATGTTGGAAATTGTAGCTTACATTTTCTTCTATTAGGCGTATTGTCTCTGGTCTAATTCCTAGGTCCTTGATCCACTTTGAATTGAGTTTTGTGCAAGGTGAGAGATAAGGGTTTAATTTCATTTTGTTGCATATGGATTTCCAGTTTTCCCAGCACGATTTGTTGAAGAGGCTATCCTTTCTCCACTATACATTTTTGGCACCTTTGTCTAATATAAGATAGCTGAAATTATATGTATTAGTCTCTGTGTCCTCAATTCTGTACCATTGGTCTGCCGGACTATTTTGGTGCCAATACCATGCTGTTTTTGTTACAAATGCTCTATAGTATAATTTAAAGTCTGGTATGGTGATGCCCCCTGCTTTACTTTTCTTGCTAAGGATTGCTTTAGCAAGAATTTAGGATTGCTGGGTCTCTTATTTTTCCAGATGAATTTCATGACTGCTTTTTCTATTTCTTTGAGGAATTCCATTAGGATTTTGATTGCAATTGCATTGAATCTGTATAATGCTTTTGGTAGTATGGACATTTTGACAATATTTATTTTGCCTATCCAATAACAAGGTAGGTCTTTCCATCTTCTAAGGTCTTCTATAATTTCTTTCTTTAGTGTTGTATAGTTTTTGTTATAGAGGTCTTACACCTCTTTCATTAAGTTGATTCCCAAGTATTTTATTTTCTTTGATGCTGTTGTAAATGGGGTAGTTTTCATCATTTCCCTTTCAGAGGCTTTGTCACTGATGTACATAAATGCCTCTGACTTGTGGGTATTGATTTTGTATCCTGCTACCTTGCCGAATTCATTTACTAGGTGTAAAAATTTTCTGGTAGAGTTTTCTGGGTCTTCTAGGTATATTATCATATCATCAGCAAATAGTGTTAATTTGAGTTCTTCTTTTCTTATCTGGATCCCTTTAATTTCTTTTGTCTGTCTAATTGCTCTGGCCAGAGTTTCAAATACTATGTTAAATAGCAGTGGTGAAAGGGGGCATCCCTGTCTTGTCCCTGTTTTTAGAGGGAATGCTTTCAATTTTTCTCCACTTAAGATAATGTTAGCCTGGGGCTTCACATAAATAGCTTTTATAATGTTGAGATATGTTCCTGTTATCCCTAGTTTTTCTAGTGTTTTGAACATAAAGGGGTGTTGTATTTTGTCAAATGCTTTTTCTGCATCTATTGAGATGATCATATGGTTTTTATCTTTAAGTCTATTGATGTGATGTATTACATTTATTGATGTCCGTATGTTGAATCAGCC
Source organism: Tamias sibiricus (assembly GCA_025594165.1). NCBI lineage: Eukaryota > Metazoa > Chordata > Mammalia > Rodentia > Sciuridae > Tamias > Tamias sibiricus. The sequence goes on along the minus strand of CM046664.1, from coordinate 141,491,631 downwards.
TTGCATCTCTGGTATAAACCCCACTTGATCGTAGTGCACTATCTTTTTGATATGATTTTCGATTTGCCAGAATTTTGTTGAGGATTTTTGCATCTATGTTCATTAAGGAAATTGGCCTGAAGTTTTCTTTTTTGGCCATGTCTTTGCCTAGTTTTGGAATTAATGTAATATTGGCCTCATAAAAAGAGTCTGGAAGAGCTTCCTCTTTTTCTAGTTCTTGAAATAAGTTGAAGAGTATTGGTATTAGTTCTGCTTTGAAGGTCTTGTTGAATTCGGCTGTAAATCCATCTGGCCCTGGGCTTTTGTAGTTGGTAGCTTTTTGATGGCATCTTCTATTTCCTCGCTTGTCATCGATCTGTTTAAATTATGTATAGCCTCCAGTTCCAGCTTGGGCAATTCATATGACTCTAGAAATCTGTCAATGCCTTCAATATTTTCTATTTTATTAGAGTAAAAGTTTTCAAAGTAATTTCTAATTATCTTCTGTATTTCTGAGGTGTTTGTTGTGATATTTCCTTTTTCATCACGTATGCTAGTAATTTGAGTTTTTTCCTCTCCTTTTTTTCATTAGCATCGTTAAGGGTCTGTCAATTTTATTGACTTTTTCAAAGAAACAACTTCTGGTTTTGTCAATTCTTTTAAATGTGTCTTTAGTCTCAATTTCATTTATTTCAGTTCTGATTTTAATTATTTCCTGTCTTCTACTGCTCTTAGTGTTGATCTGTTCTTCTTTTTCTAGTGCTTTGAGGTGTGATTTTTTTTTTCTCTTAAGAAATGAACTCAATGCAATGAATTTTCCTCTTAATGCTGCCTTCATAGTATCCCAGAGATTTCTATATGATGTATTTGTGTTCTTATTCATCTCTAGGAATTTAAAAATCTCCTCCTTGATGTCTTCTTCAACCCCTTGTTCATTCAGTAGCATGTTGTTTAGCTTCCAGTTGTTGGAATAGCTTTTTTTAAAATTTCTTGTTTTATCATTGATTTCCAATTTCATTCCATTGTGGTCTGATAGAATGCAGGGCAGTATCTCTACTTTTTTATATTTTCTGAGAGTTGCCTTGTGGCATGATATATGTTCTATTTTAGAGAAGGAGCCATGTGCTGCTGAGAAGAAAGTGTATTCATTCACTGAGGGATGAAATATTCTATATATGTCCGTTAGGTCTAAGTTATTAATTGTTTTAATGAGGTCCAAAGTTTCTTTATTTTGTTTGGATGATCTATCCAGTGGTGAAAGAAGGGTGTTGAAGTCGCCAAGAATAATTGTGTTGTGGTCTATTTTACTCTTGAACTTGAGAAAGGTTTGTTTGATGAATGTAGGTGCTCCATTATTTGGGACATATAGACTTATAATTGTTCTATCTTGTTGAATAATCAGTAAGAAATAACCATCTTTGTCCCTTTTGATTAACTTTGGCTTGAAGTCTACCTTATTTGATATGAGAATGGAAACCCCTGCTTGCTTCTGCAGCCCATGTGAGTGGTAAGATTTTTCCCAGCCTTTCACCTTCAGTCTGTTGATATCTTTTTCTATGAGGTGGGTTTCTTGGAGACAGCATATTGTTGGGTCTTTTCTTTTAATCCAGTCTGACAATCTGTGTCTTTTGAATGGTGAGTTTAGGCCATTAACATTCAGGGTTATTATTGAGATGTGATTCGTATTCCCATCCATTTTTATTTGTATATGGAATTTAACTAGATTTGGTTTCTCCTCTGGTTGGTGTTTCCTTTAGTTTAATAATTCCCTTTGCTTATTTTCATTGTTATTTTTCTTTTCTTCTTCATGGAATATTTTGCCCAAGATATTCAGAAGTGCAGGCTTTCGAGTTGTGAAATCTTTTAACTTCTGTTTGTCATGGCAGGTTTTTATTTCATCTTCAAATCTAAAGCTTAATTTTGCTGGATATAAAATTCTTGATTGACAACCCTTTTCTTTCAGAGCTTGAAATTGCTGTTCCAGGATCTTCTATCTTTTAAGGTCTGGGTTGAAAAATCTGAACATAATCTAATTGGTTTCTCCCTATATGTAATCTGATTCCTTTCTCTTGTGGCTTTTAATATTCTCTCCTTACCCAGTATATTAGGCATTTTCATTATAATGTGCCTTGGTGTGAATCTGTTGTGATTTGTACATTTGGTGTTCGTTAAGCCTCTTGAACTTGGTTTTACCATTCATTCCTCATGTTTGGAAAATTTTCTGCTATTATTTCATTGAAAAAATTATTCATTCCTTTGGTTTGGAACTCTGCACCTTCCTCTACCCCAATCACTCTTAAATTTGGTCTTTTTATGCTATTCCATATTTCTTGAATGTTCTGCTCCTGATTCCTTACTATTTTCACTGTGTATTCTACATTTTTCTCCAGGTTATATATTTTGTATTCATTATCTGAGGTCCTTTCTTCCAAGTGGTCAAATCTATTGGTGATACTTTCAATTGAACATTTAATTTGGTTTATTGCTCCTTTCATTTCTAGAATTTCTGTTTGGTTTCTCTTTAGAACCTCTATCTCCCTATTGAAGTAATCTTTTGCTTCTTGTATTTGTTTATGAAGATCACTTTGTCAAAGTGATCTTTTACTGCCTGTATTTGCTCCCTCATTTCCTTCTTGAATTTGTTCTTGAGTTCCATGAACATTTGGATTATGTATTTCCTGAATTCCTGTTCTGATATTTCATCTACTGTGCTTGCCGGGGAATCTGCTAAGGAGGTATATTGATTTGTTTAGAACATTTTTCTTCCCTTGTTTTTTCATATTGCTTGTGTGTCTTTTCTTCTAGCGCTGTGGAACCTTGACTTTTTCGTTTTTACCGTAAGGCCTAATGATGCTCCTGTAGTACAATGCTATTAGATCCCCTTATAAATACTTTACACTTTAAAACCAGACCTTTTCTATTCAGCTAATCACAATTTGGTCACAATGTACAGAATTAGTGAATTTAGATATTGTCTCCAATTATGCTCTGTATGTTTGTAATGGGGTTTATAATTTCAGATATTGAATACAAAGGTGATATGCTTAGGAGGAAAGAAGTGAGGATATTGCGTTTTTTTTCCCCCTTAAAAAGTGTTGAAATAGAAATCTGTGGAAGTAGTTTAATATCAGCAGAAGAGAGAGGAAAGGAATTGGAGTGAACAATTTAGTGTGAAGACCAATGTATATCTAAGCCAAACTTATGCAAGCGTTTGAGAGAAATAAAAAATGTTGAGGTAGTAGGAATTAGTGAAAAAGAGGAGAAAGAGAGAGAGGGAGTCAAGAAATAGAGAAGAAACTGTATGTAACACCACTTTGATGTATTATTCAATTGCCCCAGTTCTAAAATTCTTAATTCCTGTATACAACTTGTTTTCGTCTCTGTTGAGAATGCAGGGGCAGGGTGTGAATAAGAAAGATGAGGGAAGAAGAAAAGAGAGAGAGAGAAAATAAAAAAGAGAAAAACAAAAACCAAGAAAAACAAACCCAAACAAAAGAACAAAGTCGAACCCATAAATAAGTCTAGTCAGGCAGCCTTTGGGGAAGCTTTTCTCTTTCTCCCTCAGGTTGTTAGATTAGTTGTCCAGCAGATCTCACCTTGGCTGATATGGAGGATTTGTTGGTGGAGTCAAGTCTGCATACCTGGTTAGCACAGAATGGTGCTGGGGTTGGGGCTTTCGGTGAATGGCCCCGAAAGTCAGTCTGTCCAGATGGCATCTGCCCTTGGCGCTCCTCTACAGTTGCAGAGTCAGGGGGTCCCGTCATGCTGGACTCAGATACACATTCCCTTGCTGTCTGATGATGGCCCTCCCAGCTGCATGTAGGATCATATACTCCTGGGTTCCTCCTTGTCTGCCCTCAGGTGTCTGCGGCCGCTGTCTCTCCCCTGTTTGTTCTTCCTGTGACTGCTGCAGCCACGGTTAACAAAACATGGTGGCCATGGTTCTCTGTGTCTAATTTTCTGCCTTTCCTTCCATGCTGCTCCATGGACTTTGCCTTACCGCGCTGTTTTCGCTATCTCCACTGCAGGTGGTCGTGTCCAGGACGGGTGTGGATTCGATCTGGGGTCGCAGTCCCTGCCGCTTCTCAGCTCCAGCTCTGTCCCGTAGTGCCTGTGCTCCGGGCAATGTCGCTGAAGCTGTCGGGCACTCAGTGCTCCTTGTCCTGCTCGCTCCCAGGTCGCTGGTATCTTTACACAGACTAATTTTTTTTTTTTTTTTTTTTTTTTTTTTAGTAAAGTATTCAAACCATCCAGGGGTTGAGCTTTCTCATTGTATATAAACTTGCTGAAAAGCTATCTGTCTGCTTTCTTGGATTCATTCCACAGAGCAGCCCTGAGAGTGACCTCCTCTATTCTGCCTTCTTCCTCCTCCTTGAAGTTCTCTCTTGATTGCTGTGATTTTTCTCAGTGAAGCCAGGAGCCAGGTTATCTAAAGAACTGAGAAGCAGGAGAGAGAGTGGAGGTCTGAGGGAAGACAGGTAACTGTGGCAGAAACAGGGAAAAGAGGGGGATGGGTCAGGGCCCGGCTGGAGGCTGCTGGGCATCACTAATGGCTCACTCAAAGGAAGGCGTGCAGGTGTGTATACATGTCATTTTGCGTTAGGCCAGTCTTCATGGCTGCCATGTTTTTCTCCGGGAATTTTCAGGTGCAGAGGAGGCAGAGCTGATGTAAACAGGGCTTTGGCTTTGCCCAGTAAGCACAGCAGAGGGTCTAGGGTACAAATACGGGTGTGATTAAGAGGACTGATGTGGAATTTCAGGAGGAGATGCTCAGTGATGTTGAGTGAATAAATGATGCAATGAAAAGCTCAAACGTTATAAAAAATGAAATAGTATGTTTTGGAATATTAAAACAAATTCTCTCAGTGCCTGATAAACTTCAGAGTAAGTCAGACAGTGGGGTCTCTGCTGCCGCATGCACTGTGAGTGCACAGTCTGCCCATTTCTCTGTACAGCATCTTTCTGGACTGTTCTGAGTGCTTCTGGTTCCTAGTGGCTTTGAGAATCTGAGTGTATTGGCCCCTGTGCCTATCCCCATTACTCTTGTCTGTTTGCAGGAATGTCTTTGACATCTTTTTTTTTTTTTTTTTTTGTACCAGGGATTGAACTCAGGGGCACTCGACCACTGGGCCACATCCCCAGCCCTTTTTATTTTGTATTTTATTAGAGACAGGGTCTCAGTTGCTAAGTGCCTTGCCATTGCTGAGGCTGGCTTTGAACTCGTGATCCTCCTGCCTCAGCTTCCCAAAGTGCTGGGATTACAGGCGTGTGCCACCGCGCCTGGCTTCTTTGACATCTTTGAAAATGCTTTTATTTAAATAAGATACATAAGAAAATAAGAATAAGAAATAACATTTTTTACACTAAGTTTAAATATCACATATTTTCAAAGATAAGATTTGATTTGTAATCAGACATGCTACTTCTTCCTCCATAAAAATTATAGAAATAAAGAAGGTAGAAGTATAAAGAGGAAAAATCCCTATGATTTCATTGCTCAAAGTTAACCATGATAACAATTTATTTTCTCCTAGTTTGGCTAATATTTACATAATTGTGATCATAATGTGGATATGTGTCGCTGCCTGAAGCGGAAGTCGCTTGGAGCAGCGAACGCCACAGGAAAATTCAGAGGCAGGATGAAAATGAAAAAAGGTCTTTTCTTCTTCTTCTCTCTCCAGCTCCAGCAATCACTCCAAATGCTCTAACTCCAACCACCACCTTCTTCTTCCCCACACACACTAACGAACCTCACCCAGTTATATACATATAGCTTTAACAAGGACACGTGCTTACAGCTCAAGCTTACAGGTGCATCACGCAGTGTTCACGGGCATACAAAGATTCTTTGAATAATGTATTAATATCAGGTGGAAACTAGAACATCTTTTATGGCTCTCAGCTAACCACAATCTTTAGCTATCTCCTTGATTATAGGCTCCTTCATTTCCCCCTTTTAGTTTTAAAAGAGGGGATGTTCTAGGACGTCCATGTGCAACCGACATTCTTACCCGTCATGGGAGTCTAGGCTGTCCTGACTCCTGGCTTAGGTTGACATGCCGGCCACATTAGACTGTCCCGTGCGACTGTGCCGTGTCTTAGGTTGTCCCCTTCTGGGGATCTTACCCATCATAGGCTAACCAGCCATCCAATAGAGCCCTTCAGGATCGACTGTGTGTTGACTAACAGCCGTCCAATTTTTAGGAGATGCTGCGGCTTTAAGGCAGTAAGCCTACTGCTGACGAGCCAAGTTTCCATAGCGTATCAAGTTCTTTAAGCGAATCAGCTGCCCTTAGTTTCATCAAGTAACGCACTGAGTTCTCTTAGACAAATACCCGCAAGGCATTGTCCCGTAATGTCCCAAAATAATGGAAAATCAAAATGTCCATAAGTTATAACACATAGATTCAGGAGGCCCCATGCATGCAGAGCAGAGGCCACACTGCTGGTTAGGTTGTTTTGATGCTTGAGCAGCAGGGATGCTTGCAGTGACCGTGGTCCCTGCAGTTGTAGCAGGAGCCGTCTTTTTTATGTCTAGACATTTCCACCGGCAAATCTTCAGGGCCCGCTACCTGAAAACTCAAGCATCCATTATTAAGGGAAAGGCAGTGCTATTCCAGCACTGAGATCAAAAGGTGAGCTGTCAAACTAAAAAAAGAATTATTAGAGTAGAAAATAAAAGTTGATCTCTGCTCACACACATTGCTGCTTAAGCTCCCACAAACATAAGCTGGCAAAATATCACATTCAGAAATAATCAAAGAGAAACTGAGAGTGTTTACTGCATTAAAGATAAAGAAAAGCTAAAGGCACTTTGGAAAAATAATTTGTTAGCTGGAATCCTCGAGTCTCTATATACACAGCAATCCTATACCTGTTGAAATAATTCAAATTAATCAGCTATTAAACAAATGAAGTTAATAACAAATAAATGATAAAATACCAAAATATCAGGTTATACAACATTAAACATATTCACAGCTGAAGAGAAGTCCCGGAGACAACTATAAATCAAAATTGATTATCATTATAATTGATTATCTAATTAGAATATTCTGAACTTATATGAATATCTATCTATCTATCTATCTATTGATTATCTAATTAGAATATTCTAAGCTTAAATGAATTAACGTTATTTGGATCTATATCTATCTACCTATTTTTTTTATAAGCGCTTAATTATTTGTGACGTCACACTAGACAGACGCACATATAAACATATATTTGTGACATCACATTAACATGAAATTTAGACAAATGCACAGACATAAAGACATATATAAAAAAAAAATACAATTGTGTATACACTGAAGAGAGATCTTCTTGTCCCGGCCCGGAAGATGAAATTTAAGTTGTAAATTTAATGGAGGACTCTTAAGGGAATCACTCCATACCTTCATTTTGGTCCTCTTGATTTTGTACTTGTTTATTCAATCTAGACTCCTCAATAACTTCGTCTTGATCCTTTTGACTTTGTACCTGCTTTATCAATCTAGATGGTATCCATATTGGAGAGGATTCGTGCTTTGGAAAAACACAAACAGATCCTCTCCCCCAAATTAATACTGGGTCTGGACCCTTCCATGTACCTGAGAGAACATCCTTCCAGTAAACCAAAGGTTTATGTTGTTGGTGTGGGTTCCAGTGTCTATCTCCAGCCGAATGTCCATTAGAATCTAAAGTTAAGAAATTTAGGGTAAACAGGGCAACTGCCAATCTGTCCTTAGGATTTTTCCAGTTTCCATCTTTTTGCTTTAGTAACATATTTTTAAGTGTCCGATTTGCTCTTTCAATTATTCCTTGTCCCTGAGGATTATAAGCGATACCCGTTTTGTGGATAATATTGAACTTTGTACAAAATTGTTTGAAGGATGTGGATGTATATGCAGGGCCATTATCTGTTTTAAGCATTTTGGGGATGCCCAATGCAGCAAAAGCTTGCAGACAATGAGATATAGTATCTTTAACTTTTTCTCCGGAATGTAAAGAAGCAAAAATCATGCCTGAGCATGTATCTATGGTGACATGAATAAATCGTAATTTTCCAAAACTTGGCTCATGTGTGACATCCATCTGCCACAAATGATTGGGCATCAAACCTCGTGGGTTAACCCCATAATGTGGATTGGGCAAAAGTGTTACACAAGATGGACATTCTTTTACAATTCTACGAGCTTGTTCTTTTGTGATTTTAAATTTTTGTCTTAAGGTAGTGCTGTTAACATGGAACTGGGAATAAAATAAAGTAGCTTGTTGTACTGTAGTAAATATAAATATTGTTTTAGTGAGGGCATCAGCTTTTTGATTACCTTCATGGAGAGGACCAGGCAGATTAGTGTGAGCTCTTATGTGACCTATAAATAAAGGTTCTTTTCGTTGCCATAGGAGATTTTGGATTTGAGAAAACAATTTAAAAGCTGGAGTATGTGGTGCTATTGGACCTGCTAGCTCCAATTTAGGGACAGCATGTACAATATAATGGCTGTCTGAAAAAATATTCATAGGCTGTTCTTTAAAATTTTCCAGAGCTATTATTATAGCTTCGAGTTCCACTAATTGAGCTGATTTTTGATTAGTGATATGAATCATTTTTTCATTTTGAGTGACTACTGCAGCAGTACCGTAAGAGGATCCATCTGTAAATACATTAAATGCTTTAGGAATGGGTTGATTTTTTATTACCTGTGGGAATATGATAGGATGATTGATACAAAAGGACAGTATAGGAGATTTAGGAATATGATTGTCAAAATTTGCAGAAGTAGAGCATCTAGCTATAGCCCAATCATTATCATTGAAGCACAAATATTCAACCTGTGACGATGAATAAGGAGTAATAATAGTAGCAGGATGAATTCCAAATATTTTAGTAGAGGTTTTAAGTCCTTGAAGAATAATATTTATTAGCGTTCTCGTATGCTAATTGGATAACTAGAGGCATAGCTTGCTCGACTTCGCCAAAAACTCTAGATGTTGTTTTTAAGAGTCTATCTACAAAATCAGCGTAAGGTTCGTTAGGCCCTTGTATAACTTTTGATAGGCTGCCTTGCAGATCCCCTGTGCCTGATATTGTCTTCCAGGTTTTCACAGCTGCAGTGTGTATCTGGGCATACACACTGGGATCGTATTGTAGCTGAATTTGTAGTTCGGCGAATTGACCCTCCCCTGTGAGCATATCTATATTGTGTTGAGGGAAACCTGCTGTAGCATTTCTCTTTGCTATTTCTGAACAAAGTTCCTGGAATTGAGTTTTCCAGATTAGGTATTGTCCCCCACTTAGTACTGCTCTGCATAGACTTTTCCAATCTGAGGGGGCTAAGATTAGGGTGTTAAGTGACTCTATCATACTTAATGTGAATGGAGCTTGAGGCCCATAAGTCATTACCGCCTCTTTAAAATTCTTTATTGTTTTAAAGTCTAGGGACTCGTGATACCTTTGTCCCTCTTCATTTTGAAATACTGGCAGTTCTAGGTGCTCCTGCGGTCTATGTTGTTCGAGAGCATATAAGCGCTCAGAAAGGCCGCCAATTTCTACTTCAAGGGCACGTACACTCTGATCAATACTCTTTATTGTTTCTGTTAGGGATTCTATCCATGAAGGAGCAGAGGGCACTAGTGGTTCCTCTATTTGACGGTCTTTCTCTTTTTAAATTTCTTTTTGTTCTTTTTATTGGAGACTGTGCTCTCCGAATCGCTTTTTGATTCCTCTTCACTACTAGCTTCATAATTCCTAACCGGCTCAGTGGAGGAGACCGTACTTTCATGGTTTGGCTCCTTGTTACTATTATTACTTTCACTAGTATCCTGAGTTTCAGCTTCTAAGGAGAGTACATACTCCTCAGCTAATTTTATTAAGCTTCTGATGGCTTTTGCAGATCTTACTTTTGAATTTACATTCCTACTCTCCTTGCTGGTCTCAACTGAATCAGAGGATATGCTTTCTTGTTCACTTTTCTCACTATCTGAGTTCTCAATATCAAAAATTTCATTCATGGCTTTTATAAACCAACTTTTTGTTATATTTGCTCCCATCTTTTTAAATTTTCTTTTTTCTTACCTGGCCGCCGAATTCCCCGTACAGGCCACCACCTGTCGCTGTCTGAAGCGGAAGTCGCTTGGAGCAGCGAACGCCACAGGAAAATTCGGAGGCAGGATGAAAATGAAAAAAGGTCTTTTATTCTTCTTCTCTCTCCAGCTCCAGCAATCACTCCAAATGCTCTAACTCCAACCACCACCTTCTTCTTCCCCACACACACTAACAAACCTCACCCAGTTATATACATATAGCTTTAACAAGGACACGTGCTTACAGCTCAAGCTTACAGGTGCGTCACGCAGTGTTCACGGGCATACAAAGATTCTTTGAATAATGTATTAATATCAGGTGGAAACTAGAACATCTTTTATGGCTCTCAGCTAACCGCAATCTTTAGCTATCTCCTTGATTATAGGCTCCTTCAGATATGCACTCCTTCTTTGTGCCCTTAACATTAACCTATTATTATAAACTTTCCACAAGCATCCTTTTTTTATTGCCTAAAACACCACCTTCTAATTCTATGTTGGCTTTTTGGTTAACATTTCAAGGTCATGCTGACAGCACTCTGGGTGCTTTAGAAGGGGAAGCTAACTTTCCTCCCTCTTCTTCTCTTCTCTCCCTGTCTCCTTCACCCACAGTGTAAGTCTCATTTTTTTCCCCCACTCTCTGCAGTCTTCCTGGTCTGCACCACCATGCTCCTTTCTTTTTTCTTTCCCTTTCTCCCATCTCACTCCTGCCCCTTCCTCTTCTTTGTTTCTCATAGGCTTAATCATCTTGCAGCTCTGGGAGGGCATCTTTGTATCCTAGCGTCTGCCTTCCTGCAGGCACCAATTTTATATTTAGAAACAAGATATCAGTTTGGAATATCCCATTTAACTATAATTTCTGCTCTATTAAAAGTTAACTCATTGTTGTAACAAAATGGGACAGCATTAGTTAGTGTCCTGCCTGGGATGGTGGAACTCTGGTCTAGTCAGGGAAACTTATTTTTATCCATAGTCTTTCATCTGCAATCTTTCATGGACCAAAAGTTCAGCACCCATAAATCTCCCACCTGGAAACCTGACTGGAAGATGCAATAGCAGTAAATGTTTAAAGAGGCCACAAGACTACATTTGTAAAACTCAAAAGTTAAGATCGCTTCCTATGGTTTTAGCTGAGCAGCACAAATCCAGAGGTAGCATGTCTGTGGATCCTTTCCTTCAAACTTCATATTGGTATAACCCTTGGATTTCTGGGGGTTACTCTCCACAGATTCTTGGAGATTAACCCAGAGGTCAGATCCCAAGTGCTTGTCCGGCATTGAATTGAGCACTTCTGTTGCCAAGAAGCTTGCCGTGTCCAGAGGGAGGGAGTCCTTTCTGTGATCGTTAGAAGATTCTCTACCACAAGCTGAGCTCCCTCCTATAGTCTCCAGAAGACTTCTGCCATATGGAACTTTTCAAAGGCTAGAATATGAGTACGTGGAAACTTCAGTGAGGGCTCTGTGATGCCCAGTTCTTTGTAGTCAATCTCTCTCCTTTAATTCTAACATTATTTTCCTGATTTTTGTGTTGTGAAACCTCAGCTTTACAAATTACATATCTACCCAGGGAAAGGCTAAGCTCAGAGCAACTTGCAGGAAGCTATGAGTCCCTGAAAACAGGAATGAATAGCATCAATGTGACTGACGCTATTTATGTAGTTATATGGATACATAATCACTAGCAGTATCTAGAGAAAAAATTATGAAAATGATTTGCACATCCACTTTTAAAGATCTAGGGCAATTTTTTTTTCTTTGTATAAAACTTTTTTTCCCTAAACAAATCTCTATCCTACCTCTAGTTGACCTTAAAAGGAATCTCTTAGGCTTCTTCATGATTTAATCTGTGACTTTTCTTCAGGAATTTTATTGTTCAATGACATTGCACCCAAAATGACCTTGTGGCTCAATTCCTTGCAATGGAATTGAATAAAAACTTAAGACTAAAAGGTCAACTTTAAAATATGCATAATAAACTCAGAGACTGAAAGTGATCCCACAACTTTCTGCACCATTTCTCTTCATCTCATTATTCATGTAGGCCTCCCTGAATTTTAAAGAGGAAAAATAAAAGAGCAAAGCATGTGGACCGTAGGGGCCAAGGAAAATTTTTTTTTTAAGGAATAGGGAATTAAAGATAGATTGGATGGTCTTTCTTAATGCAGTTGCTATAGTAGTTGTGATAGTATGGATAGGCACCTAAGAAGTTACTGCACCACAGAAAAGTAAAACCTCAGTATTATTCTAAGAAATCCTTTATTCTATGTCCTAATGTTTTTGGTCATAGAGCCATAGTATTGACATCCTTATTATTTAAAGATGATTATTTCTTAAATTTCTTAACTGATAACATTAAAGTCTGGGAGTTATTCCAGGAAGATATGGTGAGACAAGGCTTGGGAATTTATATGAGGGACATGTGAGGGAAATATTTTAATAGTACATAGAAATCTTCCTCATGCATTCTATAAATATTGCTGAGTGTTAGTAAAAGGGATATAAAGATAACTTTCTTTGGATAAAAATTTAAAAGTAGCAAGCTATTTTGTGGCATTAGTAACTTTTCAAAAGTTCGGTAATGGGTTGTCGTATAATCATACATATATGCATTGCACTTTTATATATGATGCACCAATTAAAAATAAATAAGTGGATGGAAAACGAATACAGTAGAGGAAGGGGTTAGGGGAGGACGGAGAAAAGGGTAGAAGTACCTGGGACTGAAATGAAGCCAACTATGTTATAGGCATTTACGAACATGTCAGAATGAACCCCACTATTGTTATGTATAACTATAACGCACTAATGAAAACACTTTTTTATAAAAGTTAGGCATTAGTGCCATTTATTCATTCAATACAAAACACTGGCAAAATCACAAATAATGAGGTTCGGGATGGCTAATTTCATACAAGCTTTAAAGGTTTGATCCGTAGAACAAATAAAATTTAAACACAAAGGGAATAGAAAAATGGTAGAGTCTCTTAAGTATTTGAAGATGACATGTGTTCTTACCTGTAGTCCAACCCTGCTCATGACAGCCACAATCATGCATGGAACCTCCAAATACAGAAATTGCCCCAGCTCTAAGATCTCCAGATCTGAAGAACTTCTGTTACCCTCTTGTTCATCCATCTGTCCTGTTAGACCAGACCAGTCATACGTGCTCCTCATTGATTCTTTTGGCCAAAACCAATGTTCTGACTGGTCATGACTGCCTCTGGGCTTTCACTTTACTTTATCTCTGTTTTCTTTATCTCTTTGGGCCTGGCCTTGGCCCTGTGAACATCACTTCCCACTTCAGACGTGAGTGAGCAAGAATATAACCAGGTCTGTCCAAAGTTGAATTAGCACATTTATCTTTAGGACTGAGGAACCTATTCAGGGACAACTCAGTATATCTACTTTAAATGGATCAAGGAAGAGAGAGAACAGTTGTTTTCAGGGACAAGGAGGATCATGCAGTATATCCTTCAGTGTGGTGCCTTGGAGGTTACTTGACTACACAAGTTTTTATTGCACATTTGCTGCAGACAAGGCCCTAGTCTAGGAGCAGGGACAGAGCAGATGACAAGAAAGACAAAGTGCATGACCCCAGAGCATTTAAATTCTAGCAGAGAGTCAGAATTTTGAACAACTAAGCATAAAATTAAAGATGTCATTTAGATAGGACTCGGCACAACTCCTTTTGAGAAACTACGACACACATATTAGATTGTCAGCAATTTAAGACATTAATCACAGCAAGTGTGGGGAAGTTTTGATAGAACTAGAACTTTCACACACTACTGGTAAGAGATTACAATGGTATTTGGAAAAGGTTTGACAGTTCTATAAAATAAAACATGCCTCTATCTTATATTCTAGATATTACACTGTTAGGTATTTACCCAACATAATGCACACATCGCCTCAAAATTTGTGCACAGCTGTTCAAAACAGCCTGTTTTTAATGGTTAAAGATGGGAAGTGCTCAAGCCCTATCAACAGGTGAATAAACAAGCACATTTTGGCACATCCATACAACACACTACTGCTGCTCAGCAAGAAAAAAGAGTGAAACATTGAATACATGCAATAACATGCATACATCTCAACAGGGCAGACTGATTGAAATAAGTTAGGCATAAAAAGTACAGACATAAAGTAGAACATAATGCATGATGTCATTTATAAAAACATCTAGAAAAGACACACTAAATAGTAGTGAAAGGAAGCAGACCAGTAGTTGGGGAACACAGCTCTGCTCATTTGTTATAGAAAGTTATACTTACAAGTTCCCATGCTTATTTTTTTAAATATATAACTGGCTATCACATATCCACTAAGTCTTTAGGTCTTAAAAGTACTTCTAAAAGAAATATATGTTCAGGTGTGATTTCTACCCTTAGATCAATCATCTTGAATATTAAAACCCTTTTCAGCCTTTGGACTAATTCAGTATTATATAACTTAGATTTCTAGATTCAGGGACCATCTGTGGGTCTATTATGAAAAATTTCTTATTTCTCAACCATGCATGATCTCAGGGCCCTGTTTGTGTTCTTTGGGTTATTCTCAGGGATGGAATCAGTCTTTACTGCATGGTGTTCGGAGCCTGTGCTTTTAGTACAAGTCCTTCGATCTGTTTATTTGCCGCTAACCATGGACAAGATGATGTTACCATGACCTCTTTTCTGGGGTGAAGCAGAGCAGTTTTGTGTGCAGTGGTAAAATCACCCATGAACTCCCAGCTGGTGAAGAGTAATTGATCATGTCTGCTTGGAGGAGTGTTCAGAGATGGATTCGGAGGCTCAGGCCGGGGCTCATCAGAAAAGAAAATTAGGATTGATAAGTGAAATCTGCTATGGGCAAGGAAGGGTGAACTTGTATGTGGCAGGAATTTTCCAGCCCATACACACTGACACCCTAGAAATGGCCTGACCTTCTGGATTTCATTTTAATTTCTACAAGGAAACTTTAAAAAAATGTGAATTCTTACTTCTTCTTCTTATAATTATTTCTTATTATGATGAATTCTTTCTTATTTTTCTTGTTATTATTCTAAACTTAGGAAATTAATGCATGCTCAGTGCAGAACCCCTAGACACATGCACTTAAAAATACCTTCATGCACTTCACTCTTTCCTTAAGTGTGCTCTTCAATCTAGAAATATTTCTGGGTGTGTTTTCAATTTCAGATACAATTATGAGAACATACTTGGATGTTTCATTGTGTGTGTATGTGTATGGGTCTGTCTATGGACTTGGTGCAGGGCAAAAGGTATTCCTTATGGGTCATGGTAAATATAGTTTGAAAGTCACCATTCAGACCATATCCCTTTATAACCAGAGCCTGAAGGGAGAGAAAAATGATATCTTATGCTTTATGGACTTGGCATATATCATCAGTCCTAATCACGTCAAATCCACGTGCTGCTTTGGGAGCATGGATTTGAGCAGGACTAGTCAGCAAGGGTGGCTTCACACACACAGAAGCTCAAGCGGTACAGCTCTATGAGCACCTAGGCTGCGTCCACCTCCTCTTTGCTCTGAGTGATTCCCTGTAACTAGTGAACGTCTTGTTCCCATCCTCAGAGTAAACTGCCCTGTCTGCTTCTCAGAAATTAAGGAAAATATAGTCCTCGGCCGGCCCCACTCCCACCTCTACCCCAGCTCCTTACACACACATACAACATAGCACATCTTGCAATCTCTTGTGACTCCAATTGTTGGGCTGTATCCTGTAATCATAGGATATTTTCATTACTCAGTGATTTAGATAGCCCAATGCCATTTTGGGTGACAGTCATTAGATTAATAAAAGCTATAAACCTGACCCATGTTAAGAAGACAGTGATTAAAGTCAGAAGCTAAGGAGCATGGGTTACTTTTCCAGCAGGGCCCAATTTGTATTTCTCTTAAGGATACGAGCTAGAGGTCAGGATCTGCGCTAACAGGACTGAGGGAAGAAGAGGGGCTTCCTTGGAGACTCAAAGAGTTCATTGTGCTCCTGTGATCTCACCATCTCAGGGCTTATACTGTTACCGTAAAAAACGTTAATAAGTGGGCTCTCTTTTAAATGATACAGTGGGGTAGCTCATAGAGGAAAATTGCCCTTAGGTCGTTTCAAGGGATGGGAAGAGGCCAAATAATAAGATCTGGGCTTAGTTTTTCAGCAGCCCAGCAGGAATTGGGAATGGTGGTCTCTGCTGTAAGAGAATTCCTCCTACTGGCCTCCAATGGTGTCAGCATGATTCACAGGGGGCTGTGGGGGCAAGTCTCAATACTGCCCCCCCATGTTTACTAAGCTTCAGAAAACTATATATATTTTTGATAAGTCTCTATTTATTAACACTGGTAAAACTGTCAGAGTAAATAGAACCTGCATTCTTTGGTAGTAAAATTTCTCGATGATGGACATAGTTCTCTTCTAAATTGTGTGTTCTAGCAAACATGACTGAGCCTCAACTTCCAGTGAAGTAGAAAGTTGTAACAAGGGCTGAGACTGTGGTCACTCTGGCCACTCCTCCTATCTCCTGGTTCCTTCTGGTGCATGCATTGTTTGGGGGCACTGTGGAGGTCTTAGGCACGTTTTCTGCTGGAGGTTCTAAATTAAATTAGTCAATCAATGGAGGAGCCAGTGTTTGATTGGCCTTCCCCCAGCTTCCTAACTGTCTCAGCTGCGTACTTCATCATTACGATTATGAATTGAAATTTCTCATCCGATTTCAGAGAGCAACTCGGAACTATTAATACTCCTTCTAGCCTTTCTCCATAGAAGTTACTCTTCTAGAGTAACGGAATAGAGGTTTACCCTTCATCTTTCTGGACCCCTATTGTCCCATCTATAAAAATAGAGAAATGTCACACCTGTTTACCTTGTGGGATTTTGAAAGGATGGAAATGTAGACAGAAAACTTGCAAGTGTTTCTGTGTGAAAAGATGGAGTGGTGGAGAGAGGTCAGAAGTACGAGTGTGCTGGACTGCCCTCTGAAGTCAGATGAGTGATGTGATTTCGTTCTCTGAGCACAACTTTTTATACAGAAACACTGATGATGAGAGATTGGTCATGATGAAATACTGTTTATAAAATGGCTTATTTTCTTAAAAACTGACCACAGACATGAATGTTGATAACTTTTTATTTGACGTCTGGATTTTGATCTTATATATTTGCATAATATAATTAAAAACTATTTATAATGATTATCTGCTCAGAATTGCAAGCTATTTAACTGATCCCTTTTAATTCTCTATTTGTAATCTGAGCATCACCCTGGTGTAGCACCGAGAAGAAAACAGTTGTTGGTCACATTCCTTACAGTGATGTAGGCACTCTATGTATATGAAACACTTTGGGCAGGTTCTCCTTAAACTGTGGATTGTAGGGCAAGATTGGGTTTGGGAAATACAATAGGGGGAAGGTAGAAGAGATAGGTCTCTACATAAGAGAGATGTGAATACATTTTTCTTTTTGTACTGGGGACTGCACACAGGGGCACTCCACCACTGAGCCATGTCCCCAGTCCTATTTTGTATTTTATTTAGAGACAGGGTCTCATTGAGTTACTCAGTACCTCGCCATTGCTGAGGGTGGCTTTGAAATCAAGATCCTCCTACCTCAGCCTCCTGAGCTGCTGGGAATACAGGCATGCGCCACCGCGCCTGGCTGAATACATTTTGATGTACTAGATGGCTGAAGCTGGCTATGTCAGTAACTTACAAGTGCCAGTGTGAGCACTGAGGAGTGTGGAAGGAACTTCTGAAACACACTGTCCAGCCCCTCCTATTTCATAGCTAAGGACTGGGGTCCAGGGAACTTAAGACTGATGGTGGACTGGAACAAGAACCATCAGGTTCTGGCTCCTTGGTATACAATATTCATTGATCATCTTAGGTTCATTTTCTGGTCATTTGAATAAATATTGGTCTATGAACCATTTTTTTTTTTCAGGCTGAGGTATGTCAAAAACAATTCAATTTTTATGTTTAAGTTTCCTGGCACAACTTTTGGTCCAGGTTGTAATGATGATGATTATTATCACCACACAAAAGCTTAGCAATCTTACTTTCAAATCTTGTGGTTAACTCAGAAGCAGCATATCATGAATTGTCATTCATCTTTCACCCACAGACTACAGAACTATCTATTTTCAAATCTAACAATGAGGCCAATTATTCTTATTATTTATGCTAAAGACAGTAATGAGGTCAGAGTGGTTCAGTTCTAACACACCAATCTGGAAGAATTTCTTTATTGCAGGTGAAAGGTAATATTGTATTATGTAGAAAAATCCAACATTAAGAGATACTTAGAGGAAGCCCTCATTGTCAGGCATTTAAGGATGAGCTAGATTCTAAGAGGAACCTCAAGAGAAGTTTATTTTTTCCTGCTTCAAAATTAAAAGTAGTATTTGAAGATAATTAGAAAGATTAAATAATCAATACTGAATTTTATAATGGAATGATGCACATGAGCTTTCCAATCAAATGTAAGAGTTGATTTACTTTCATAGCATATAATTTTTCCACATTGAGATCTATCATTTATAGTGTCACACTTGGATTATCTAAACAGTAACATCTTTGTTTATTATATTCATGTTTTGTGGTGCAGTGGATTGAACCCAAGGCCCTGTACCTGCTAGACAAGTGCTCTATCATTGAGTTATATATATCCTTAGCCCCTAACATTGAAACAAGTGGGCTTCCATGAAGAAGTTGAGATTCCTGCAAACCCAGTTGAATTGTTCATGTAAAGCAATAAACCCTTGGCAATAAGGTAAGGCAGAGGCACACCAGTGGATGCCTGTCAGCAGGTTAGTTTTTGATAGCCATGGTCCAGAGGAGTGGATGGTCGGTTTCCACAGTCACAACACCAGACCCATCGTATGTATTAGAAGTACTGACCAGCATTCCGAAACCAAGCACATCATTTGCTGTAAGAGGGGAAAAGAAAATAAATTAGTGAGAGGCAAACTTTTTCCAGTGTAGACTGACTTTGTCAATAGTTACCAAAAAGCAAGGACTCACACACTTTTTATGAAAGATATATGAAATGGAATAGGTTAAATAAATGATGTGGAGTTTTAAAAGCTAAAAACGTCTATTAACTTGCTACTACCATTCTCCCTAGAATTGGTTATTTACCACTTTGGGATGTATACCAGTCTTCATAATAAATTTCATTAAATTGTTTTCTTTCTTTTCTTTTTCTTTACCAATTGTAAAACCAGAACCCACATCTTTAACGTGCTGTTTACTCCCTTGCCTGGGTACAGTTTTATTTTTTGTTGAGGATTCAGAATTAACATTTTATATATTATTAAATGCAATATGGAAACAATTTTAGTTTCAAGTATAAATGATAGGTGACAGAAAGCTGATTACCTAAAAAATAAAGAAAAGAAAAACATGATCACCTATGGATCATAAGTACAATTGTGAATATGGATTATGGTCTTTAAAATTAACAGGAACTCCATGGTCAAAGCAGACTTTCAATTTGATATTGAGCAAGTCATTTAAACTCAACTATATAATAAAGGAAAGAGATGATAGCATCCTTTAAACTACTTAATTATCAAAGTAAAAGCCCTAACGGTTAAGTTATATAACTTTTATACATATACATTTGTATTTCTGGCAACTGAGTGCCTAGGCACAGTTTAGTACCTCCCCTTCCCTTGGTTCACATAGGAGCACTGACCTTGAACTCCTGGATGTCCTATGAAATCCCTTGATAATTGATATTTTCTTTGATAAAATTTGAAGAAGAATAAAAACAGTCAGAAGAGGCCCCTTTTCCTTCGAACAAAACCTAACCATGAAGTTTCAGTGTGAGGGAAAAGATTCCCTTACAAAGCTTACTTCCCACTAGAGGGAGCCTGCCATCTTTCCTTGAAGTTTTAAACACAGGCAATCTAAAAATTCAGAGGTGGCATTACCGGATAATGGAAAGTCAGCATTATCAGTTCACATGGTTTATTTATTAAAGTTCAAGTTGTTTTGTGGCTGTCAATGTCTTTACTGATGCGAACAAAGTTATAAAGTAGAACCTCACATAAACATGACACTAACTTGTAACTCAGTGGAAGAAGCTCCTGCCTTTTCAGTATTGGGATTCTGGCCATACAAAGTTTCTAAGCGGTGGTGATGTCGGCATCAATATTTGCATATGCAGACATTCTAGCACAAAGAGTGTGTTGGGTGGTGGTCGTGGTGGGATTCTTGATAAAGTCCATTTTATCAAGAGAAGACTTGACCCTCCTGAGTGGTGATCTTGCCTGGTAGCTTGGTGCTCACCAAGTGACTTCCTGAGACCCATCCCATGCCCAGAGTTTCAAGGGTTTCCTAACAACCCAAAGGGAAGGAGTTGGGGAGCAGTTTGAACATCTTTTACCACCTATGGATCATAAGTACAACTGAGGATGCTTTAGCAGGTCCCTCAGGAAGGACATGCACCCATAAGCTAGCTGAATTTGACATAGTCCATTTTAAGATTCTGCAAACTAATAAGATCAAAATCCTAGTTTTTTAACCTGAGCTCAAAGGATAAAAGCATAAAATGTTCCTCTAATTGGTAGTTGCATATTAATTCCTTTCTGAAGGCAAACTTATGGATTCTAGGTTTTGGGGGGCAGATACAGACATTGTACACATTGGTTTTTCTAAGACACTGTGGCATCCTAATTCTCAAATGGGAAAAGAACTGACTGCAATGACTATATTGGGACATAAGACCATGCAATATTTTCTTGCAGGAAACATTTCTTGGTGTTAAGCAAGGCAACTACTAGCCATGCTTATAAATTGTTTTTTGTAAATTTTATTTTGCAATAAAGTTTCATTAAAACCAGTTACACAATTATAACTGATGAAAGGTAGAAAATTGTATTTGATAATCTCCAGCTTTAGGAAAGTACAGTAAAAATAACAAATTAAGATGAATAAGCTGAAACACAAAATCATGAATTTCAATTTAGTATGTCACACACCAATTATTTTGGAATATATTATCTTCAAGTCAAAGAATCATATTTTTGGATAAAACATCATGTCTTTCTTAGAAGAAGAAAAAAATTTTGAGGGAAATCTTTGAAATTGTGATTGGATGCCCCTATCCCAAATGTTAATGGGTCAATCTTGAAATAAAATACAGTTTTTTTTTTTTCTATAAGAGATGCTTATGGCCAGAAGTGTTTCAGATTTTGGGATATTGTGTGTGTGTGTGTGTGTGTGTGTGTGTGTGTGTATAAAATGAAATATCTTGGGGTCCAAACATGAAATTCATTTATGTAACATATATACCATATACACATAGGCTGAAGGTGACTCTACATAATATTTTTGACATGCATGCATTTTTTATTGTTGACCATCACATGAGGTCTGGTATGTAAGTTTCCACTACAAATGTCATGTTGGGGCTTAAAAATTTTGGGATTTTTGGATTAGGGATGGTCAATCTGTGCATGAAAATGGCAGAAAGATAGCTACCTGTAGATGGGGGAAAACAAGTAATTTCTTTATTTCTACCCTGGAGGACTTTTCCAAAATATTGTTTGACGAAATGATAGAAAATTTAGAGTCAGGTTTGCACAGAGTCAAGTCCAGCTAACCACAGTTGCTCTAAGACAACCAGTTATTCAGATCAAATCCTGTTCTTAACAAGACAAGAATAAGAGTTACAGATACACGTGCAAGATAATAAGCAACTATAGGACGTGTGACCAACATAACCTGCTATCACTGTGTGAATGTGAAAACTCTGTCTTCTGTATTTGTTTCCAGCCACTATCATCAGTTGTATTGAGGACAGGTTGTCTTGTAGTCTTGACAGTATGAATACTGGTTAAGCTCCTGTTCCTATGAAATTTAATAGGGGGTGTATTAAGGGACATGGAGGCATAGCCTAACTTTTGAGTTTTGATATTTTAGAGAAATAGTAGAACTTAAGAATATGAGAAAGACTGACACAGATTTTACATTTTTCATCCATTATCTCAACCTGCCTTCCTCCCCTGTGGTAAGGTGACAATCAGCCACTTGCTACTCTGTGTTCAGTGATGTCTTGCCAGCTTTTCTTTGACATTGGAAAAAGACTGAGGACTTATGAAGTAGAAGCTGGCAAACTGGTGGGAATCAATTATTCGCCTCTGTTCACGTCAGCTGGTGGGTAAGTGGGGCCACTTGCCCCTGGGTTTCCTGCCTACCTTACCTCTGCAAGCTGCTCAGTGTGTGTGATTCTCCCGAGCTGGTGACAGCAGCCCACTGATTCTGGAGGCTTCTAATGCCTCCAGCATTGATTCCAAGAGTGTGACACATTTATTTTCTTTGCACCCAAGTGACTACTCTGCTCCAGAGATTTTACAGAGAAAGCCTCTCTCTGTCCAGGCAAAACAGACCCCATCATGATGGGGTGAATTAAAACAGTCCTAGGTGCAAACTGTGGCTCCCCTGTTTACGAACTCTGTGGGCTCAGCCGCTTAAATTCTGGCCTCAGTGTTCTCAACTGTAAAATGTGAATAATATCATCTCCTTCACAGAGAAGTTGTGTGGACCAATTGGTCCAAATTCTAACATGCAGTAAACATTCAAGAAATTTTCATCTGCCTTGCTGTCTATGATTGTTATTTTGTCCATAAAATAGACCAGGTTCCTCTTAAGAGAGAGGGAGAGGGAGAGAGAGAGATCATGATGTAAATAATTAGCAAATGCCTTGTTCAAGTGATTAATTTATAGCTGGCTGAGAGGTGAAATGAGGTTAATTCTCAATTCTGCAGGGCCAGCATCTGTGGAATGACTTTGTAAAATCATTTCGGATGCCACCTTGGCCTGTGTATTCATTTGTTTACAGAGAGCTGGTCCTCTATATCCATGGCTTCTACTCTGTGAATTCAACCAGCCAGGGAGCAAAAAATACTCAGAAAAGAAAAACTGTCTGTACTGAACACATACAGACTAGTTTCCTTGTCCTCACTCCCTGACAGTACAGTTAAACTACTACTAAGTAGCATTTACATTGTGGTAGGTATTCTAAGTAATCTAAAGATGGTTTAAAGTGTGCAGGAGAACATACTTAGGTTATGTGCAAATACTATGCTATTTTTATAGGAGTGAGCACCCAGATGTTGGTGTCCATGGAGTGTTCTGGGGCTGGTCCTGCACGGACACTGAGGGATGATGACTGTGACTGTAGTTATTAAAGTTTGACTCTGTGAGGGCCACCAGGGTCAAAGATGAGTGTGGCTGCCCTTGAGGTCCTCATGTTTCAGTTAGAGAGAGCCAGATATAAATCAAGCCCAGGGACTGGACAGAAGAGCAAGGCAGGCCAAGGAGGACAGAACCATCCTGGAAGCTAGGATGGGATGTAAGTTAAGTGGGAGGAGAAGCTTGGTGATGGGAGCCAGTGTGTGTGTGGGGGGCCACAGGCATCTCCAGAGGCCCAGTCCCTGGCCTGGCCTCCCAAGTCTGTGGCTTGATACTGGTTCTTTTGTAAAAATAAATAAATGAAATTCTAAACCAGGAAGTGCTAATGTTTCCAAAATTGATAAAACTGAGGGGGCAAAAGGAGTGACCTTGCTTTGCCTGTAAAACTAGAGACACAAGTCATTTCTGTCATTCAGGACATTATTCTGGGTCCTCACAGTAGAGCAGACGCTGAGGGTACTGCAGGCTTCCTGCTGCAATGCACAGATGAGGAGAACTAAGCTCAGAGAGGTTCAGTCCACAGGCCAGGTGAGGAAGGTCACTTGAGGCTGACATGTTCCTGATGCAGGGTGAGGCCCTTCTAAGAACTGGCTCTGCTCTTTCCTAGTTACAGAGCTGTCTGTTGGCAGCCTGCTGCAGGAGAGCTGCAGAGGTGCTAGTGAGGACACGAGAATCACCTGAGACCAAATGAACTTTGCAGACGCCCCAGTAAATGCTTAATGAACCATTACAAGGAATCTTGGGGTTTCCTACCCCCCTGGAACAGGGGGGTCAGGTCTAGGAGCTCGGCTAGACATACTGGACATCACTGACTTTAAGACACGATGGAGCCACTGTATACTCTATAGTCCTTATTTCCTCCCTGAAGATCCTTGTCCTGTTTGGAGAATGGCTACACATTAAAAAAATATGATTTAGGTTTTATTAACAAAAAACAAATGCAAACCATACTGTCTCTACCATAAGTTCACTATTATTGGTTTTTACAATTTACAATTTTTGGTATGTAGATGTAAAAAATGCCTTTATATTTATGACCCTGTAGCAAAAATAGTCTATTTTAAAAGTTGCTACTTTATGCTATAAAATATGAACTCTGGAATTGGTTTTTATTAAAATTATTTCTTGTAAAGTAGCATTTACACTTAGCATTGCTCTTGAAATTTTTCAAAAGTGAAATCAATATATTGCCTTTTCATTTCTTAAAGATGGAAAATCAAAGCAGTCCTAGTGTAGAGCTATTAAGTACATGGTTTCTGGTATTCATGTTTATATTGGAATCTTAAGAAATACAAGTTTGAGACCATCTATCAAATAAGTAATACCTTCAGTTGTCTATACCAGCACTGTCAAATAGAAATATGTGATCCACACATCTAGTAAAATTTTCTGGTGATCACATTAAAAAAAAAAAAAAAAACAGAAGAAGTTAAAAAGGTAAAGGTTTTATTTAACCTAACATATCTAAAACATTATCATCTTTATGTCATCAATATAAAATTATTAATGATATATTTTATATTCTTTGTCTATACTGTGAAATCCACCGAAGACATATATCAATTTTTATATTTACTGTTGTGATAAGAGAACTAAAGGGACTCCATCTTGTTCTTCAGCAGCCATCTTAGGAGTTCCGAGAAAAGTTCTGTTTCTCAGAAATAATAGAATACAGAAAGTCCTGACTGTGTACCCATTAATCGTTACCTAGCATAATACGCTTGACAGCATAAAAACAGCAATTCCTATGCAATGTAAAATTGCTCTCTTTGGTTTCCATTTTTCCTGGGCAGATACCTTGTCAGAGATTGATTGTCTAGACGTTAGAATATGTACTCAACTAGGGTCATCATGACCCCATTCCCTTCTACTTGATTGTTGCTATATCAACCTGGAAAGTCCCGTGGGAAATATCATTGTACCCATTGCTTTGTCTTGCTAACTGCCTAGATTCAGCTTCTGTACTGTGGCTTGCTTGCATTGGCTGAAACCCTGCAATTGAATATTCCGCCCTCTGTGATTTTGCTCTTTATAAACCCTTGAAAAATCACTGCCTGCGCGCCATCTTGTCACACTGTGTGATGTGTGAGGATGGTGGCCACTGATCAGCTTAATAAAGGCTTTTTATTGGCTCAAGTGTGACGTGGCTTGGAGTTTTAATTGGCATTATGCTGGATACAACACTTTTGGTACAACATTTTTGGAGGCCCCAGCGAGATCCTTTTTCCTTGCCATGTCACACCCAAATTAACTTCCTGTCGCAGTCTCCTGGACTCCGTCCTGGAGTAGAGGGAGCTCCTGAGAGACATTTCTCAGCCTCGCTCCTGGGAGGATTCCAGCCTGCCATCAGGACAATTTAAAAAAGCCGCCTGTGATCTGTGATCTGTGATCTGGTGAGTTAACTCTCTGGGGGACAAGGTCAGACTGGACGCAGTCACTTACACCGAGTCCCAGGACCAGGCGAGACGTCGCTCTGGTTCACTGGTGGGCACCCCTGTGTGGTGTGGCCCAATCTGGTCATCGTCTTTCTGTTCATCTTTCTGTTGTCCGTCTGGTTTGTGGCTATCTGTGTCTTTGCCTTGCTCTGTGTGCTGTGTCTCTTTTTAAGTCAGTCAACCGTGAGAACCAGTCAACTCAGTGTGTGACAGTCTTAGCCTGTTTCTTAGAAAATTTTCAGGATTTCCAGAAACGTGCTTCTGACTACGGAATGTCTGTTAACAAATTAGATTTATGAAAATTCTGTGAATTAAAATGGCTTATTTTTTAGGTCGGTAGGCCCTCACAAGGAACAACTAACCTCCCTACTGCCGTAGAGTTAAAAAAAAAAAAAAATTGTTTTCAGGCAACAAGATATCCAGATCAAATGATTTATATACAAATCTAGATTGACATATTTACTGATGAACGTAAATGGCTAAAACGTTGCATTACAGGTTACAAGTCTTCTGATTCAGAGCTCCAAAGAAAGAGCACCATCTTATTGGCCCAAAAGAAACCTGTTAATCAGAAATCCCCTGGACCCCTGGTTTTAGATAACTCTGAAGCTGAGACTACTTTCCTCTTGGAACCTCCTCCCTACCCGGCGCCCAAATCCATCCCCTCTCATTTTCCCTTCTCCAAACCTTTCCTCCTTGCCCCTCCCTCCTCGCCTTCACCTCCCTTGCTTCCACCATCCCTTTCACCTCTGGCACCTCCCTCCTCTGCTGGGGTCCAGCCCCAGTGGGGATCCAGGGGGTCCTAAAGGATAAATGGCATCGCATCGGAGCAAGGAATGGGATGAGGAGTCATTCTATTTGAGCAATCTCCAGAGAGAGAGCTAATCCTGTTTTCTCTGGGTCTTTATTTATATGCTTTTTTCTTTTATTATAGGCACAAAATCATTCCAACAAAATGCATCATTAATCTATAGTTTCCAGATATGTCTAATTCTCCCAAGATGTAACAGTCCTTTATTTAACAGGTGCCAGACTACATAACCAGACTCTGTATCTCCTAACCTAATCTTTAACTTTAGAGTATACCTACACCTGAAAGCTTATGAGTCTAAAGGTATTTCTATAATCATTGATAACTCTTGTAGTCCTTCTTTTAAGGAACACATGTCCTATTCTAATTTTAACATGCAGTGCCTACTTTTTAAAAGATTGGTGAGGTGGAACAGTGAGAGTGGAAAAGGAACAATAGATCATACCTGTTGAGTTGCTTTCTCAGAGAGTTTTTTTATTCTTTTGTTAAAGTGTACCAGGCCTTAAATATTTGTAATCTTTTTTTTTTTTTTTTTTTTTGTGGTACCGGGGATTGAACTCAGGGGCACTCGACCACTGGGTCACATCCCCAGCCCTTTTTTGTATTTTTATTTAGAGACAGGGTCTCATTGAGTTACTAAGTGTCTCACCATTGCTGAGGCTGGCTTTGAACTCGCGATCCTCCTGCCTCAGCCTCCCAAAGTGCTGGGATTACAGGCGTGCGCCACTGCGCCCGGCAATATTTGTAATCTTTAACTAAAAGGTAAGCTTTGTACATCAACCCAACATGCCAACAAATTTGCCATCAATATTAACTATGTGTTTTCCAACCTCATCATAAATCCCTATGTAAGGTTAAAAAAAAAAAAGGGTCTATTGGAAGATACCATTATCTTCCTTTAATCAAATAGATAATATATGTTTGGCCCTGTACTGTGGGTAAAATAATTCTTTCTCTGTAATTAGGTCTTTGCAAGGGTTGTGGTTTTAAAACAGGAAGCTCAGTAGGAATTATTAACTAAGGAGCAAACAACTCTTGTTGCCTTAGTTTCTCCCAGACACCTGTGGACATTTCTCAATTATGTTTTTAGACCCATTATGGAAATATTCTTGCATGTCTGAACAACATGTTTTTCTCTCTTGGAGTTGGCAAATTTTCTGTCATCCATACAGTGGGTACTGGAACGCCTTCGCCACTCCTCGCCTTCTCCTCCATTGTCTGCACCTTTCCCATCGTCAGGTGTCCTCTCCATATTTCACAAAATCCTTCTTTTACTGATCAACCACAGAGACTCACCTCTCTTTTAGAATCAGTTCTCTATACCCACCAGCCCACCTGGGATGACTGTCAACAACTTCTCCAAACTCTGTTCACATCTGAGGAACGAGAACGCATCAGACGAGAAGCTCAGAAATCTATCTTGGGTGCTGATGGCTGGCCCACAGATGACCCTGTCCTGTGGAAAGCCATGATTCTCTCCGTCTGTCCCAACTGGGACCCCAATGAAGATACAGGTAGGGAGGCTCTAAACCGGTTTTGCCAGACTCTACTGTGGGGAGTTCAAACCACCCTTAGAAGGCCCACTAGACAATCCCTAGCAAATCTCCAAGTGCATTCTTGGAGTGCCTCCTACAGGCTTACTGCTCTTACACCCTATAGATAAATATAGCCTTTGTAACCCTGTCGGCTCCCAATATTAGGAAGACACTCCAAGAACTAAAAGGTTAGAGGAAAAGGTTTTATCTAAATTGGTGGAAATTGCCCAATGAGTTTATAATAACAGAGCTCCTCCTGAAGAAAGACAAACCAAAAGACTTACTAAGGTCTTATTGACTGCCACCAAATGACCTAATGCCCCTTCTAGAGGGCCACCTACTGCAAGAGGTAAAAAATTTAAAAAAAGGGACCAATGTGCCTACTGTAAGGAAAAAGGACATTAGAAAAACAAATGCTTACAGAAAGCCTGGAATTCCAGACCCTCCAAACCGAGGTTAGGAAAGGTCCTTTCTATACTGGATGAGGACTGATGGGGCTGAGGCTCTATTCCAATAAGCCCCCAAGAGCCTATGGTCACCTTACAAGTAGGGGGCAAACCCACAAAGTTTCTGGTAGACACTAGAGCTATCACTGCTGCAGCAATCCGGAGAACCCCTGTCAAAACAAAAAATCCCTATACAAGGAGCCACTGGAAAACCAATAGCCTACTTGTCTAAGCGCCTAGATCCTGTGGCTATAGGATGGCCCAACTGTTTGAGAGCAACAGCTGCTACCGCTTTACTAGTAAAAGAAGCCTCAAAACTAACTCTGGGGCAGGAACTCATGATCATTGCTCCTCATGCGGTTGAGACTACATTAAAGATTCCCCCAGAAGGATGGATAACAAATACCAGGTTGACACATTACCAAACTTTGTTGCTAGACCCACAACGAGTAAAATTCTCAGCTACTACAGCCTTAAACCCAGCCACTTTACTTCCTGACGATGAGCCGTCTCAACCTGTACATGACTGTCTAGACATATTACAGCTTCCAGGGAACCAGACGAGATGTCCCCTGGGAGAAACCGGAGGAAACCCTCTTCACGGATGGAAGCAGTTTCATGATAGATGGTGTCAGGTATGCCGAAGCGGCTGTAGTCTCCAATGACAAGGTAATCTGGGCCCAAGTGTTGGGACATAAGACCTCAGCTCGAAGGGCAGAACTCATAGCTCTAACTCAGGCCCTCAGGTTTGGAAAAGACAAAACTGCCAACATTTATATGGACAGTAGGTATGCTTTTGCTACAGCTCATGTGCATGGAACCATCTATAAAGAGAGAAGTTTATTAACCTCAGGAGGAAAGACTATTAAAAATGTTCCAGAAATTGCTGGCCTTGCTGGAAGCCATTTGGCTACCAAAAAGAGTTGCTATCATACATTGCAAGGCCCACCAAAAAGGAGAGACATTAGAGATACAAGGAAATAATTTTGATGATCAAGCTGTCCTAAGACCAGTGGGGCCATTAACTGTTCTTCCAGTCCTCCCTGAGCAGATCCTGCCTTCACA
The DNA here is from genome assembly GCA_025594165.1 of Tamias sibiricus. Taxonomy (NCBI): domain Eukaryota; kingdom Metazoa; phylum Chordata; class Mammalia; order Rodentia; family Sciuridae; genus Tamias; species Tamias sibiricus. Next base: position 141,462,099 of record CM046664.1, on the reverse strand, counting down.
GCCTATTTATTCTGAACAAGATAAAATCAAAATTAGGCAGCTTGATGCCCACAAAGACTCTGATGGGTGGGCTATACTCCCAGACAGCAGAGTTTACCTACCAGAGGATATTGGCCGAGCCCTCTTCCATCACCTACATCAAGGGACCCATTTGGGTGAAACCAAAATGATTGACCTGCTCAAGATGAAGTACCACTTCCCAGGACTTTCCTGAAGTAAAAGTCAACAGGTATAGATATAAATATTTATTGTTTTTGTAGACACCTACTCGAGATGGACAGAGACATTTCCCACCTAAACAGCAACTGCCCACATTACAAGAGATTATTCCCAGATTTGGCCTCCCCTTATCTATAGGGACCGACAATGGCCCTGCCTTCATGGCAAAAATACCTAAATCTTTGTCTGAAACCCTAGAGATTAATTAGAAACTCCACTATGAAACTTTAACCAAGTTAATTTTGGAGACTGGCAAAACATGGGTAGACCTCCTTCCCTTTACTCTCCTTCGTGTCGCTGCAATTCCTATAAACAGGGAATAACCCCTTTAAAATTATGTTGAAAAGACCCCCACCTTTGTTAATGTCAGTGCCCAAGAAGTTAATATAACTACTTGTCATTGGGGAAACATATCTAAATTAACACTGGGTGATTTACTAGGCCAAAGACTTTGTTTTCATACCTCTAGCTTCAATCTCCAATACTCGCCCTACTAAGAGTCTTGTACCAGAAACATCATCCCATCAGGGGGTTATAACAATTACCTGATTGCCCCCAAAGGGACATGGTTTGCCTGTACTTCTGGTCTAACACCTTGCCTTAATCTATGGTTATTTGGTCAAACTAGGACAGAAATGCAAACTCCATGGGCTGAATTCTGTGTCACTGTCCACATTGCTCCTCAAGTATATTATTATAACGGACAAGCAGGAGCAGAACATTTTGAAACAAACAGAGTCAAAAGGGCAGCACCAGTATTGGTACCGTTGTTGGTAGCAACTGGAATAGCAGGCTCTACTGCTGTAGGAACAACAGCATTAATACTCCAAGGTCAGAATTATAAATCGCGCAGTACCCAGATAGACAAAGACATATCAGAATTTAAAAAGTCTGTATCCAGGCTAAAAGAATCCCTAAACTATTTAGCAGAGGTCACAAAATAGGAGAGGTCTAAATTTGCTGCTCCTAAAACAGGGTGAATTGTGCATGACATTAAGAGAACAATGCTGCCTTTATGCTAATCATTCAGGTGTCATCAGAGATAGTTTGTCTCTAATAAGGAAGAGACTAAAAGAAAAGAAAGAAACCCGCAAAAAACAAGAAACCTGGTATGAACGTTGGTTCTCCTGGTCTCCATGGCTTACTACTTTAATCAACACTATAGCTGGTCCCCTGCTTATTATACTTTTAATACTTATGTTTGCTCCATGTGTAATAAACTATGTAAACAACATACATTCAACAAAACATCCAATCTGTCAAGCTCATGGTATTGCGTGCCCATTATGATCTGTTGACCTCTGGAAACTTAGATGAATTAGATACAGATGTGTAATGACAAAGATTTGTCTATTCCCATAAGACCAGTGGGGAATGTGATAAGAGAACTAAAGGGACTCCATCTTGTTCTTCAGCAGCCATCTTAGGAGTTCTGAGAAAAGTTCTGTTTCTCAGAAATAATAGAATACAGAAAGTCCTGCCTGTGTACCCATTAATCGTTACCTAGCATAATACGCTTGACAGCATAAAAACAGCAATTCCTATACAATGTAAAATTGTTCTCATTGGTTTCCATTTTTCCTGGGCAGATACCTTGTCAGAGATTGATTGTCTAGACGTTAGTAACCATTCTCTAGTATGTACTCAACTAGGGTCATCATGACCCCATTCCCTTCTACTTGATTGTTGCTATATCAACCTGGAAAGTCCCGTGGGAAATATTATTGTACCCACTGCTTTGTCTTGCTAACTGCCTAGATTCAGCTTCTGTACTGTGGCTTGCTTGCATTGGCTAAAACCCTGCAATTGAATATTCCGCCCTCTGTGATTTTGCTCTTTATAAACCCTTGAAAAATCACTGCCTGCGCGCCATCTTGTCACACTGTGTGATGTGTGAGGATGGTGGCCACTGATCAGCTTAATAAAGGCTTTTTATTGGCTCAAGTGTGACGTGGCTTGGAGTTTTAATTGGCATTATGCTGGATACAACACTTTTGGTACAACACTGTATATCTCGATTCAGAAAAGTCACATTTTAAGTGCTGGGAGCCATGTGTAACTCATGGCTAGTATACTGACAGAATGGGGCAGATCTAGGTTGTTGAAGCAGGACCTGTGCTTATAATTCAGCTATCAGTTTTTCCAGAGGAACTTTACTTTTTGGTCTGACGGTATGGGTACTGATTTCGTGTCAAATGTAGATACACAGTCATAATCAACCTGAGTCATCAGGTTACTAAGGAAACATTAAACTAAGAGTACATCAAATCATTTCCAAGGATCAAAAGACACTTGGATGATCAACACGTGCTCAGTTGTGAGAAAGACTTGAGTCCACTGCTAAGAAGTACCTAGCAGACTCTGCAGAAAAGACAGCTAAAAATGTAAACCCTCAACAAAACTAACTTAAAACCACCAAGAGAATCTACAGTGCGTTCTTTAAGGCATGTAGTGAGTAGACTCCTCCTGCACATGTGGCACACAATCTTCTAGTTCTACTCCTTTCTCTGATTTTTTACCTTTTCTTAAGTGTCCAGCCTCCAGATCTGATTATGTCATTCCCATGTGAAAAAAGCAAAACCAAAACTGATAGGCCCTAATTGCCCAAAATGTAATGTTTAAAGCAAAAGAAAGCAGACTGTCTCCCCCTTCCCACACCCACACATCTTGGCAGGGCATGATTATCTGGCCACTTCCTTAGCTACCCATGCTACTTGCTAGTCCTTGCATAAATCAGGAACTTCCTGCTTCCATGGAAACTTTTTATGTGTCCCTTTCACTTTCTGGAAAGAAAACCTGGTCTTCTTTGCATGTTGTATCCTTCTAGCCTAAACTCTAATGTCACTTTCTAGCTGGTATTGCTCTTTGATGTTCTACCTGCCACAGACCAGATTAATAATTCTCTTTTCTATTTAAAAGTGATTTGACTGCTTCCCTAGAACATACTTTGCATTATAATCTGATTATTCAGTCTCCTAGTCTAGGGCAAGCAAAGTAGAGGGTGAGCCTGAAACAACTTGTTCCAGAAAAGGAGAGAGTGCTCAAGAAGCGATTTAGGCAGGGGGAAGGGATACAGGAGCTGGGGAAATAGAAAAGAATGCTGAGAGAAATGCATTACATTACGTTGAATAATAGAAAGAATCCCCAGAGGCAGGTGGATTTGCAGAAGAGCCAACTCCTCAAGGAAAATGATGGGAATAGGGACATGGCACATTGTACAGCCACCCTTGTGGTCACTGGGTCAGGCAAGACCCACCCCAAGGACAGTAAAGCCACTGGGGGAGCAGCATATTCACACTTTCCAAGCACCACTCCACCAAGCACTTCTAATTTCAAAAGAAAGACTGTAGCAGAGAATCTCATGAATTCCATCTTAGCCACACGATCAAGCTTAGTTAGCACTGCCAATGAAAGGATATGACGTTGTGCATATCCTGACATGGTGCTAGAGAATACAACATCACCTATTTAATAATTTTTGCCGAAAAGATTTTTCCTGAGTCTAATCATGGGGAAACGATCAGGCAAATGCAGATTGTGGGGGCAATCAACAAGTTGGCTGCTTGAATTCTTCAAAACTGTCATTGTCACAAAAGATCAGAACGAATGGAAGGGCTTTTCTGAATTGAAAGAGATGCAACAGACAGGACAACTATAGACAACGATTAACTAGTAGATTGCAGATATCAAAAAGTTATAAAGAGCAAGCAGGACCACAGGGGAATCTGAGTGGGGACTGTAGCCAACCATCCTATGAATTGTATTTTGGGGAGTAAAAGTACTGTGGTTATGTAGGAGGAAGCTCCTGTTCTTAGGAGTTGGTGGCTGAAGAATTTCAGGGGTTTTAGTATGACTGCATTTTCAAGTCATTCTCAAATGATTCACAAAGCAAAAATATGCAAATACCTATAAAGAATGAAATACAAATGTAGAAAAAAAGTTAGTTGGTAAATCTCAGTGTAAGGTATACAGACTTTATTGTACTATTTATTCAGTATTTCTGTAGGTTTGAAATTTTTCAACATTGAAACTTAATACTACAAGTTTTGGGGAGAGGTCGGGCTACCAGCTAGGAATGTATGAAGGGAAGCACTTCCCTCGCCTTCACCTGTTCCCTCAAAAGCTGGACTAATGAAATGGCCCTTCTAGGCATTAAGAAATGTCCACTGATTTGTAATGCTTCCAAATAAATCCAGACTGAGGAAAATGTGGGGCAAGTTGAGGAAGCCATCTAAGGTGTGACGTATCTGCATCCTGACTTCTCCAAGGAGCTCCTAAAGACATGCTGAGCACCCAGCTGAGTGGTGGCCCCCCTCTGCCACTCTGTGAAGCTGTGCACAGAGGCTTTGCTTGCTCTCAATGAGGCAGGAGGACCTGAGAAGTAGCCTGCTTTATCTACCAGCACTTCCCAGGCCTGGGAAATGATCAGAGCAAAGCTCACTGTTAGGCACGTCTCTGATAAGGAGTGCCCATGGTGCTTTCCTTCGGGACTTTATCTCCCCATACCCTGACCTGCTGGAGACTCTCCCCAGGGTGAGGACTCATCACCTCTGGCCTGACGAGGAATCCTTTCTTGAACCCCAGCATCCAAGGAAGGGCATTTGTGATGGTTTGAAAGTGGCTGCATTTGTCACCATCTCTTGCAGATTCACATGTTCCCCTTGCCTTGCATTAGGGCTGGAAGGCACTGGAAGGCTTCTGATGTTCAATTATTCTTCCTTCTCCACATTTTCTGTGTTACGACTCAGACTGCTGTCCAAAAAAATGATTACACTGGGAAAATGCTGCTGTTGGAGGATCAAAACCTCCAACCAATTATGCCAGTTAGAAAATGTCTCCCAAGATCAGCACTTTCAAATGTTTAGGCTTTCCTAAAATAAATAAAAAAGTTATTACTTTTTTTCATTCAAATGAATTCCCTACACTGTCATGTCACTTGCATTTTCCACTCTGAGTAGGCTCCTCTTGCAGTTAAAGAGCCAATCAGAGCTGCTTTAAGAAAGAGGAAACGGTTTACTGGGTTTACATGACAAAGAGAACAGCCCAGATCCATAAAAAGTGACCTGTTTGCATTACTTATTAGTGGTAAAAATGAATAATATGTGTAGAACTGGATGAAATTTTTCAGTGTAAAAAAGCCCAAGTGTCAGATTTATATTTGTCTGCAAAGAAAGGACCACTAGGGCTCTCAGCGCAGGCTGACTCTGCTCTCCTGCCCTTGACTCTGGGGTTCTGCACTGCCTGGACACTGTCCTGCCCCAAACCATCCTCACAAGTGAGAGAATTATGGCCTGCATGTGGCACAGATGACGGAGGTCCAGGTTCTCGTTCTAACACACTACTGCCTGGCTGTGGAACAGGGCAAGTCACTTTGTGTGCTGGGCCTCAATGCCATCCCAGAAAACGGAGGGCTCAGCTCTCCACTGTAATATCTACAACATTCGCTCAAAGTTCCCCAGGTGATGTCAGCATCCACTTGGAAAGTGACAACAACGCCCATCCCCATGATTTCTGATATAGCCCCTGTGAAGATGAATGAGTTAATGACTCTTCAGGGCTTTGACTTCTCTAGAAAAGTGCTGAAAATCTGTGATAGTATCATCATTTCATCTGCACTTAGGAAGCTTTAAAGTGGCATTCGCTTCTATCCTTCAAATGTCAACAAAGATTATTATAAGTATATCAAACAAATGGAAATGGCATAGAAAAGTGAAGACAGAGAAGAATATGTGAGGCAGCACGGTATAATTACTTAACATCAATCTCAAACCTGCAGGTGGCATATATCAAAAATAAGCTAAAGGGACATACTCCATGGTCCCCTAACAGTCAAATCAGATAACCCAAACAAATAAAATACATAAGAGCAGATGTTCTTAATGCTCAAGAAAAGGCATCAATGTCTTGGGAGGAACAAAGAGTGAAAAAGGACAACCACAGGATGCAGAACCTCTTCTTCAGATCAAGAATGAAATGCGTAATCAAGGAAAAAGTTAGTGGCATCCCCCAAACTCTTTAAAAACTGCTTTGGAAGACGTTATTCATTTGATTAAGTCTATTTACCTGGCTATACACCTGTCTACTTAAGCCTCATGCATATGATATGTTGTGTCTGTAACAAGGAGGATTCATGCCCAATTGGCGAAGGCACCTAGTAACCTCACTGTTAACCATATAGGTTTCAACTGGCTATGCTACATGATGGGTAGGATCTGCCTTAAGTTATCATGATGGGTAGAGATGAAAGTGGTGAAGCATGGAACCAGTGAAGGTCAGGGACAATTTTGGCTTGTGAATCAGAAGAAATAATAAGGGGTGTCCATACAAGTAAAGCCAGGTGGCTCTACAAGAGGAGGAAGGCCTGGTGAGTCTACTTTATAAGCCTCTGTTGCTGCCCTTGGATGCCACATCCAACACAAATGTTTGCTGACATATTTTAAAATAGATTTTTTTTTTACAGTTTTCCAATGCTAAGTTAATACTAAGTAATGCACATTATGTAAGTTTGATGAAATACAATGCAGTCAGTGAAGATCAAGACTGTGTGGCCATGTAGAAAAAAAAAAAAAAAAAGGCTGTGTAAAGGGAAAGTTCACAATTAAAACCATGTCTATGGATCCCAACTGGGTAAATATAGTTCATCATAGATATTTAAATTTTCTTATAATATTTTTAGAAAATAAAATAAAAACAAAAATAGGTCACATACTTGGAAGGAGAAGAGAGCAGGAGAACAAAGGAAGCCCTGGGACATATAAAAAAGGCAGACCTGCCTTGCTTCTTGGGACACGGGAATACCAGCAATGGCCCCCTTCTCCCTCCTGGGAGAAGTCTATGTTACCCCTTTCAAATAAACCCTGCTTTAGATGCTTAAAAAAATAGGATAACATGAATTTTCACATAAGCCACGGGAAGAAGGAGCATATCTCCTTAGGTCCAAGAGCAAAACTATGTTGGACAAAACTCCCCCAATTCCAAAGATATGGTAATTGTATATTATGATGAAGGTGTTTCTAAAAATATCTATATTATCATGTTGTGTTATGTCAGTTTTACCCAGCTGTGACCAAAATACTCAGAAAGAACAAATTAGAGGAGGAAAAGTTTATTTTGGCTCACAGTTTCAGAGGTTCAATCCATGGTCAGGGGCTCCATTACTCTAGGTCTGAAGTAAGGCAGATCATCATGGCAGAAGGGCATGGTAGAGGAAAGCTGCTCAGCTTATGGAAGCCAGGAAGCAAAACAGTATGAGGAGCCAGGGACAAGCTATATAATCCCCAAGGACAGGGCCCCAGTGACCTACTTCCTCTAGCCGCGCTCACCTGCCTGCAGTTACCACCCAGTGATTCATTCAATTATTACTCCATCAAATGGATTAATCCACTGATTAAGTCACAGCCCTCAAAATCTAATTATTTCCTCTTGGAATATTCCAGCATTGCCTAATATGAGCTTTTCTGATAGACAGCTCACATGTAAACCATAATACATCTGTATGTATACATAGTCCCCCCCAAAAGAAAAACCCAAATAAACCAATATGGAAAAAAAAAATCTTCCATTTCCACCATCTAGGAAGAATTAGAAAAACTACTGCATCTATTGAGAAATCCTAGGAGTAAAGTTTATTTGTTATTATGAGTTGATTCTCTATTTGTTTATGATTGAGAAAATATAGTAACATTAACCAAGGATTCTTAAGTCTTTGAATTCATGAAAAATCCTTGCACTTCTGCAACATTTGCCATGTGAATTGCTCTGAGATTCTGGCTCAGTTTCTATCAATTCATGCAGAACCTTTGTGACTAATTCATGGGATCCTTTGAGGTGACCCCTCCCTGGTGAAATGTCCTCTTCTCATACAGAGGCATTTTCCCCGAATATCTCCCAATTTCCATCTTTGGTTCTGTCACCTACTGTACTGTAGGACCCTGTTGAAATGGGCACCTGTTGACTCCAGTTCCACCAGAGCTTCTGTGCCCCTCCTTCACCAGGCCCTGCCCTTCCTCCCAATCCTGGACATCATGTGACTTTAATGGTAGATGTTCTTTCTGATGTCTCAGCCTGAAATCATGATACTCTTAAAAAAAATGAAATCCCAAGCCGGGTGCGGTGGTGCATGCCTGTAACCCCAGCACTTGGGAGGCTGAGGCAGGAGGATTGCGCGTTCAAAGCCAGCCTCAGTGATGGCGAGGCACTTAGCAACTTCAGTGAGACCCTGTCTCTAATAAAATACCAAAAAGGGCTGGTGATGTGGCCCAGTGGTCAAGTGCCCCTGAGTTCAATCCCCCGTACCAAAAAAAAAAAAAAAAAAAAAAAAAAAAAAAAATCCAAATCAATGGTCACAATGGCTTTTCATTGCCTTGTTGAAAAATATTTACAACACAGAAATAGCAGATGGATGTTTCCAAGCAAGCAGGGTTCAGTTCAATCACATGGCTACTTTTAGAATAGAGTTTCATTTTATGACTGCTGTCTTTTAGGAAAAACAGCATTTAATGTAACGTCAAATATTTTAATATTAACAGATTTGATTTGTTATATTAAAGGTAATAAAGCAGTGTCTTGGACTTTATCCATAAAACTAGAAGTATATATGCTTGCTTCTAATATAATTCATCATGAGCTATTTTCACTTTTAATTTTCCCTTGCTGATATACAATGATTATATTTCATATTGGGAATAGTTGGCATCTTATTATATGAATATTCTAATGAGTATGAAAATATTAGCTATTCTTAAAAACAAGCCACTTTAATTCCAATTAATATATTTTCCATCCTGTTCTAGTTATAATAATCAATCCATTTTTTAATATTTATACCATGGACCTTTTTCCTAATGACAGCCTGAACTTCTTTTTTTGATGAGATATTTTTGCATTAACTATTTGCATGCAAGGTTTTATATGATACTATCCCAGCGTCACATTTATAACCTTCTTTTTGGCATTTTATTATATCACCGTGGAACAGTAGCATGTATAATGCCCTCTTATACATTAAGTGTTCCAATGCTTTCCCCTGATGAGATGATAAGCTCCTCATGGGAAGAAATATGACTTGCAGTAACTTCTTCAATCATAGAATTCTAGTCTGGAAGGGATCTGCTATATTATCCACTTCAGTTGTTTAACTCAGACAACAACCGAGGACAGTTGTTCCTACTTGAACTGGTCAGGAGTGTCAGGCTCAGAACTCTGTTATCTTGCAAAGACCAAACTGGCCTCAGGCCTAGGTCTTTAAGCCTGTAGGGAATCTCATTCAAAAACCACAGGTCTAATATTCAAGCACTTTGTTTAAAGATGGAAAAAAGAATTCCAGACACCTTATTGATACATAGCATCGAATCCATGTCTCCTAACTTGTAACTCCATTGTGATTCCTTTTACAACAATCTATGGGCCTTAACCCAGTGGAGGGGTCCCAGAACCATTGTGGTCTATCCACTCAAAAGTAAGTGATTTAGACTACATATTTAATATTTGAATTGACTGAAATCGTGGCTATATTACCTACATTTTTCTAAACCTTAGTAGTTTTTATAGACTGATGAATGTCCTAGGCTTCTGACCAGGAGTAAAACTGATTCAAGGATTTCTTATCTCTGATTTGTGAGTAAGCTACAGCCATAGACATAGCCATAAATCCCTTAACTAAGCCACCTGTACTGAATTTTCTTTTTTAGAAAAGGTACCACTTCCAATTCCAAAACATTATCTATAGGAATGTTTCCATCTCAGTCTCTTGATGTCAATGCCAGCCACTATTCAATTAAGTAGTATTCAGGGTCTAGACAAGAGGGAAAGAGAAAATGGCCAAATAGGATTAACTTCTGGGTCATGGTTCAATACTCAGCGTTTAGTAAAAACATTGTTATATTTGTAATAAACAGATTAAAGGTGAAAATACAGCTTATCCACTTTCACTCTTAATATGGGAAAAACATTTCATGGTATAGAGAAAAGATTTAGCTAAAAAGCCTTTATTTGTAATTCTGGAGAAATGGATCTATATTATTAGAAAAGATGAAAAAGAAATTCAGTGGATATGAATGATTATATTTGCAACTAAAAGAATGAATACATTCTCCAGAAATTTGTTATTAATAACACCAAGAGGTACATGAAAAAAAATTATGAAAACGCATATGCATATAGAGATTGTGAAAGGGTAAAGTTGTACAATTTGATCTGCTATAGAATGTTTGTATGTTACAGTTCACAATTGCTCACTTCTTAGTTTTCTCTGGAAGATAAATATTACTAAGGATTAAAAATAATAATCAATGTTTGTAAAATAAAAAATAACATCAAAAGCAATATGGATACAACAGTTTTATGCAGAAAAAATATATTCACTTTGAAGTCTTTTGAGAAGGGGAAGAACAGTGGCAATATGTTTCTACACTGAAAGAAAATCATTCCTCAAAAGCTAAGTTGTACTGTTCATTTGTACAAGCTCATGTAATATTCTATCAAAGCTATAGGTTAGGAAATTATATTTAGCTTAGCATGATATGGACAAATTTAAAATTCAATCAATTTTATAAAAATTAGTCTTTGTGTGAAAATTTAATTTTTTCAAACATGTTAAATCCCAAGTATCTATGTACAGAAATAGCTTGAACATGTCTTTGCCATATTCTTCTTTTTTTTTTTTTAATATTTATTTATTTGCTTTAGTTGTACACAATGCAATGCATTTATGTTTACGTGGTGCTGAGGATTGAACCCGGGTCGCGCACATGCTAGGCGAGCGCTCCACCGCTGAGCCACAACCCCAGCCCCTGCCATATTCTTAATAACTAAACAATCCCATATGTTCCCTGCAAGTGTCTAGGCTGAGAGGTGTGAAAGATGCATGGCTCCCTTCTGTTCCTCTGGCGCCATGTGTAGTAGCTACAGTTGTTGGTGGTGGTGTTGTGGGGGTTGGGGAGAGCTGCTCTCATTTGGGCACTCACAGTGCCTTATTGATGATTTTGGTCCAATCAATATTGGATGGGGCATCCCACTTACCCTCTTGATGACTTCTCACCTATCCAGTCTTAATCAAAGACTTTTTTTTTTTTTTTTCCAAGAAGCAACCTAGGGGCAGCAGACATCCTTCCCCTTATTCTTTCTGCAACATCTGAACCACCTGGAGGAATGTGACCAATCACCAAGATCCCTTTTTGGCATTGTGTCCACTGTGTGGTAGTGAATTCCTTCCTCTTGAGATGATGGACATGGTTGCAGTGTTTCTCCCTTCTGCATTTTCTTTGGGGGTAGTAGCCACAGTATGACCTCTACTCGGGTACTTGAGGCCATCTGATGCATCTCCAATAACAGCTGCCTCTGATCTTGGCCTTAAAGCAGCGTCACTTATAAGCTGTGGTCATGAGTCTTGTAGGCCTCAATCCATTAGTGCTAGCATATCCCATTCTCCACTCATGGATGGACAGGGCAGTGGTGTCTCCTCTCCTGTGAATCAAAGGGGCGTCCCCTGTAGTATGCAGCACAGACCTGTGTATTGATGCTGCGAGGTATAGGTATTTTTTGCTCTAAGTTTTAATATGGCTGACAAAATATCTTTATTTTGGTTTTTATTCCATAGGGGTTTTTCCTTTCAAAAAAAAAAAAAAAAATCCAGAGGCACAAGTAACCTGTCCCATATCCTCTTTCCCTGTCGAGGGATGAAGAAACCATCTCTGAAGATGGAATTTTTCCTTCCCATTCTAGAGACAAGTAGACATTTACCTGGGAGCAGGGATGAGCATCCTCCAGATTCTAGGTATGATTTCAGGCCTTGGACACACTTCTGCTTCAGGTATGCCCTGATGCACCTTCTTCCTATCGCCTTCCTTGGTATTTCACTGGACAGGATGGTTGATCTTATGTTGGTCCAGGATTTAAATATGCTTTAACATTCTAAGTCAATTTTATTTTATTTCCTAAATTTCCCATTTCAGCAGATTTTTATCTTCCTGTGTTGCCCTAATATTTTAAATATTTTGAATCAATAGGAAAAGGTGCTTTAAAAATTCTTTCACAAATTCAGACAGCTTTTCTAAACAGGAGTTAGCTTTGAAACATGGCTCTTGTAATATGCAATGCAAGAATGCAGGTGTATTTTAGGAGTAAAACTTATAATGATATGTAAAAGATTTTTTAGTCATGAAAAAATATGGGAGGTCAAAGTGAAAAGCTACTTTTACTTTTTTCTAAAAATTCTCATGCATTAATTATATTAATTATCTACCATTAGCTATCTAGGCTCTGTGATGTAAAGTCAGGACTCTCAAATGCAGTACTTTAATGCACCAGCTCACTCTTCATGCAGAGACAAAGATTTTAACAGTTCAGCTGACTGCATGGAGTTCAATTGTCAAAACAGAGCACAAGACATGTTCTGGTATGTGATATATACTACTGGTTTCTAAAATGTTAAGAGAAAAGGATCTACTTTCTGTTTTGATTGAGCCACAAACACAGTGTACAAAAGGAATTCCCTCAGTCCGAAAACAGGTAAGAGGCTATTATAAGTAATAAGAAGACAAAACAACAGATTAAATTCTGGTTCCTTCAGGTAGCTCTTTTATGGCATTTGGGGTTTAAGAGACAATGATAAATGAGAAAGAAAAGAATTTCACCTTAAAGTCTAGTCTCTTTTTAAAAAGAGTTTTGAAAATTTTTCTTGGGCTCATTTAATTGCTATACCAGGAAGCTTACATTCTTTGTCTCTTCTATTCCCTTGAAACTTTTTAACATTTTGTAAACGCAACAGACAAAAGCGGTCAAGTTACTGTAATCTACGTAGACAGGTCCATGTTTTTTTATGTATGAGGGTAATTCTTTAGAGTGAGGAGTTGTATGTACAGTTAGAAAATTCTTCTTCACGCTATTGTTGTGTTAATCTCTTTTTAAGTATAAAATTCACTGAGAAAATTCAGTTTTATGTCTGATATTTTTATGTCTATTTAAAAAAAAAAAAAAGATCCTGGGTTAACACAGGTAGGAATACTGGAGTAAGTAGGCATTTGCAGAGGATGGCAAAAGTGCTACCAATTCCTCAGGATGGAGCAGCCAAGATCCACAGTTCAAACTCTGATGTTTTTATAACAAGTATTGGTGGGGCTCTTAGAATTAGGAGTTCTCTAGAATTCTTGAAGAATTAAGGGGTCTGTGTGTATGTTGGGCGGGGAGTGAATTTAGGGATTCCATGCTATTATTTTACATGTATGCTGGGACTATTCTCAATTAGTATAGTCTGTCAATTCAAGAAACTCCATTACAACTAGGGTATCCCTAAAAGTCTTTCACTAATGGTTTATATTAACCAAGAGTATCAATATTCAAAATATTTTCATATCTTACTCACTATTCAGAATCATGTAAGCCCAGGCAGACACCAGGTTTGTTTTGCACCCTGTTCCATCTATGTACTTAGCATAGTACTTAGTATAGAGTGGACTTACCCTAAATATGTACTGCACAAATAAATGAACATCTGAGTGAAATAACCAACATAAAGACTAATGATGACTGGTACCTATTAAAAGAATCTGACTTGGACCTGGTTGTGGGTCTTAGATGAGACACATACAAACCACACTTCTTTGGTATTTATTCTCCCTAAGCTCCCTGGCTGTGGGTCTTTGACTTCCAGAGACCTCTTTCAAAGAGTTCAGCATTTCCTTGACTGGTAATTGCTGATTGAAGCTCATCAGCTCCAGGTCTTCCAGAACTTGATTAATGCTGCTTCCAGGTTATCCTACCTGGCTGTGTCCAGGACTTGGTGGGGAGGAACATTGGGCCCAATGGCTAGATCCCTGGTTCCCATTCCTTCCCTTTTGGCTAAGTCTCTTTGTCCCTTGAGATCATTAACAACTGGAGGTTAGCTTTGTTTAAACCTTGAAATACCATGCTTCCACGGATAGAGCTTCAGGAAATGTCATTGGCTTTTGGATGCACTGTTTGTAAGACCTCACTGCAGCAGTGTGACTCTCCCCAGTGGACATTAGGGTGCTCTCCTTTTGAGATGTAGAAAGCACTTGCTATATGGCTCAGTGGCTTTACTACTCCCATTAAATTTTCTCATCAGGCCAGAAGGAAAAGAGAAATTCATTAAGTGAAGCTAGACAAAGTAAACGTTTACTATATAATCAATCAATAGTAACGTAACAAACCCTTGTTTCTCTTATCAGGCAAAATGCCCCCAAAATATCTTATGGGAACAAGGGAATTTCTGGAATTGTAACAAACAATCCCCTAAAAGTGCACATTCTGACATACCATTAATCATATCATTTAATTCATGTCTTATGATTCCACATTTTAAGCTTAAATCCTCCTTAAACTCTCTGAAGCCTAAACCACTAGTATGAATAATAGGTAGATTCACTATAGTTCTGGAAATTTCTGTGGAGCAATTAATTTAGTATTAAGGTTCATGTGTTAGCCGGCTTTTCTTTGCTGTGACCAAAATACTTGACAGTAACAACTTCAAAGAAGGAAAGATTTATTTTGGTTCATGGTTTCAGAGGTTTCAGCCCATGGTCAGCAGGTCTACCACTTTGGGTCTGAGGCGAGGCAGAACATCATGGTAGAAGGATGTGACCAAGGCAAGTTGTTGAGCTCATGGAAACCAGGGAAGAAGAGAGATTGACAGAGAGAGAGAGAGAGAGAGAGAGAGAGAGAGAGAGAGAGAGAGAGAGAGAAGGAAGAAGGGGCCAAGGACAAGACATAGTTCCCGAGGACATATCTCCATTGACCCCTTTCCTCCAATCATCAAACACACCCCATCTGCCTACAGTTTCTACCGCCTCTCAGTAGTCTGTTCAAGTATCATTGGATTAATCCACTGCAGAGATGGAAGTATTTGTGATGTAATCACTTCCTAAAAGTGCCCCCTCTGCACTGCATTGGGAACCAAGCCTTTAACACAAGACTTTGGTGGTCATTCCACATCCAAACCATATCAAGTCATTGTCTGCCCTTATCTGAATTTTGCAATTCCAGATTTGGAAAAAGAAATTTACAATATGATTGACAGAATGCCAACTTCTTAGATCAATGAAAAATGAAAGAACACCTAATTAAAGTCTAGTCCCAGGTAGTTGTGAGGGCTTAGGCATGTCACTTATTGTCTGGGCCTGAATTCTAAATAAGCAAAATATGAAGTTTGTGCTTGGTGAGTTCTCAAGTATCCTTTAGTTCACCGGTCTGAGAGATTAGACTGGATTTCCACTTTCACAGTTGGGACCTCTTTGAAGGTTCAAAATAATGCAAGTCCCCCACCCCTTCTGGTGGTTCTGGGGACTGAACCCAGGGCCTTGCACATGGTAAGCAACTGCTCTACCTCTGAGCTATGCTCATAGCCCCTGTGATGCAAATTAAACAAACAAACAAACAAACATTCCCTTACTGTACACATTATACTTTCATTTTAATTCCTTAAATGTTAGTTCTGTAAATTTCTTTATCTCCATTCCATATTGACTACTTCTTAAACCTCTTTTGTCTCTCAGGTTCCTTATTCTTTTAACTAAAGGAATAATGGGTTCTAAATTAAAAGTCGTTTTAAGTTTTAACAGCAATAAAGTGATAAGAAACTGAACATTCATATGAACAACTGCAAGATCATATAAAAAAGAGAACTCTGATCCAAAACCTGCAGAAGGCTACCTGGGAAGCCAACCCCTTATCTCCCACAACCAGCCCAGGAAATCAGTTAGACTTGTAGGAAGTCAGTCTGAAGTTTGTATTAAGAACCCAGAAAGTCAAACAATAATTTCTCTAACAATGGTCCAAGCCAGGCCTTGATTAGTAACAGACAGCTTCTCTAATTTTTGTGGCAGATTCTAACTTCACCAAGCAAAGAAGGCCACCTGTGTTCCTGTGACCCATCAGAGAGGGTACCTGCTGCTAGCTGCCCTGCCTATAGCCTCCCCTGCCAATGACTCCAATCAAGGCACTCCTGAAGCCTGCATATTCCCCCACTATTAAGCTTATTCCTGTCTCTCCTATGAGTCTCTGCCACAAAGGGTCACTCTGAAAGTGACTGAAAACACAACCTTTGCTTGTTCTCCATTTATTTCCAGAGGTAGGACTAAAAAGAGATATGGAAAAAGCACTTGACTTCAACCTGACAAACTTTCTACATTTCCTTGTTTAATCCATTGTTTTTAAGTTCTTTGTAGCTACTATTTAAAAACTTAAATATATTTAAAACTTTCATCCTTGCTCATGGGTATCCCTGTTTACTCTGAGGACATGAGTCTTGGGGAAAACAAACCCAAGAAGCTCCTTTGCAAATCATCAGGATTCACTCTAATATCTATGGCCTCATCCACTCAGTTGGTCCCTTCCTCTGGACATATCTTCTGTGCAAGGTTTGGATCCCACTGTCCCTAACTTCTCATAGCTTGGATCTACAGATTATTCCCCACTCTCTCCTGCATCTTCAAATCCCTCTCAGCACCTTACTACTTTCCAAGCATATTTAGATATATACAAGGCTCCACTTTGAACTCCTGCACTCCCCACCACCCCCATACCAAGTTCCTCTCAGGTATCAATCTCTCTCTTCTTCCTCCCAGGGCCTGAATACTGAATTGCTTGTCTACTCTTCACTTGCCCTTCACCCACATCTTGCTGCAATGTGAGTCTCACTTCTATTACTCCACTGAACTTTACTAAAAACACCAATGACTTCATTTCCCCCAAACACAATGTATATTTTGAGAGCCTAACATTGTGACTGGATATGCATAGGACCTTGTATTTCTTAATTTAAAAACATCTCTGCATTGTTGAGCAATGCCAAGGCTTACAGATTTCCTGGAATTAACTCTTATCATCCTCACATCAATCTGATGAAGTAGGTATTATTACTATTATTCCTATTTTGGAAATTGGGGCTCACGGAGGGCAAATCAACTTCTGCAGAACACACACCTGTTCTTCCTGCTATGGTACACTATTGCTTCCTTCCTCTGAAATAGCAAAAGTATAAGTAGGAAAATACCCTGAAAAATCCTCAGAATATTTCCAGATGCCTGAAAGGAGCTCAGTATAGGTTGGGTATTATTATTTTCTAATAATAATACTTAATACACTGCCAGAAACATGGAATAGCCTTAATAAATGCTGACTGATTAAATGTGCCAGAGAGGTCATAATAATGATGCTTAGGAGTCATGGTCTGCTAAGGCTTTAAAAGCAAGGGACTGCCTTTTTTATCAGACCTGGAGGCCTCCAGAGGGTTTTAACTGATCATAATGACTTTGGGGAAGAATAATAAAAACACTTTTATTTTTTTCCTTCTCCACAACACTCATCCATTTCTAAAAAAGAAAATTACAGACTGTGTTATTTGGTAACCCTATCATCTTTTTTCACAAAAGGATTTGCCTTTATCCCATTATGGCAAATATAAGTTGTGTAAGTGTGAACTGAGGAGGAGAGCAGTTAAGTCCTTTTTTCCTATAATTGATGTGTGTAAATATTGAAATTCACGAGATTTAAATTTGAAAATCTGATAGTCTAAGAAAATAAAGTGTAATTACAGAGCTGAACAAAACAAAAGAAAATGAAGAGCATAGATTTACTGACTTTTACTCCCCTGCCTTCCCTCCCACTGGAATCAATTTATGCCAGATAGAGAAGACAAAGACAGCTGGAGGGACAAGAGGTTGTTAACACAAATTATAAGGAATGCAACTCCCTTCAAGTTTCAGGAACTGAGCCAAGGGAGAGTGCTGAGGTGTGATACTTATTTATACTTCGCTATAACAGACTCCTCAAAATCTCTAATAACATAAAAACATTAGAATCTATTTGTCATTCTGCCCCGATGTTATTAAATGCATAGGGAAAGTCCTCAGAAGATAGTTGCCAATTCGCCAAAATGTCCTATACAAACTTAATTACCAACTGGAAGACATCTTTCCTTTGTGTACGGGCAAAGAGAGATGACAGATTCATGGACACTATATTATTTTAATGATGCTTTCCCTTAGGGAAAGAAACGTATACTGGAAGAAGTGGGGGTGGTTACAGGGAGCAAACAGAGCACTAGGTGTAGGCTTAGCTGAATTTCTGCGTCAAAATATATTACAGAAAAAATATTTGGCAAGCACCCTATAAGCTAGATAAAAGAAGCTTAAGATAAAATTTGGAGGGGAAGGTAAAGAATCACCCAGATAGACTACCAAAAGCAGACAGCATAGATGGATGTGGTATCTTTTTGGATGCCATCCCCATGTCATGAGGATATTCTGAAACTCTCATGAAAGGCAAATGGGAACACTTCTTATGGATTAGGACTGCACCAATAGCTAGGGAGCATGTTAAAAAAAAATCCAGAAAACAGAATTCTACCCTTTACCTTAGACTAAATATTACAATTTTATAATCACAATTCTGAGGATGGGCTCACCACTAAAAAATAGTAATGAAGTGTTTCCTTTATTCAAATGAATGCTTAAAACGTGGGAAGATTTTATATTAGACAAAGGTGCCAAAAAACATATATTGGAGAAAAGATAGCTTCTTCAACAAATGGAAATCCATATGCAACAAATGAAGTTAAACCCTTGTCTCTCACCATGCACAAAACTTAACTCAAAGTGGACCAAGGATCTAGGGATTAAACCACGGATGCTGTGCCTAACAGAAGAAAAAGTAGGCCCAAATCTCCATCATGTCGGATTAGGCTCTGACTTCCTTAATAAGACTCCTATAGCACAAGTATTAAAATCATGAATCATTAAATGAGATGGATTCAAACCAAAAAGCTTCTTTTCAGCAAAAGAAACAATCAGTGAAGTGAATAGAGAGCCTACAAAATGGGAGCAAATTTTTACCACATGCACATCAGATAGAGCACTAATCTCTAGGACATATAAAGAACTCAAAAATCTTAATACCAAAAAACCAAACAAACAACCCAATCAGTAAATCATCCAAGGAACTGAACAGACAATTCTTAGAAGATGATATACAATCAATCAACAAATACATGAAAAAATGTTCGACATTTCTACCAATCTGAGGAATGCAAATCAAAACTAAGATTTCATCTCACTCCAGTCAGAATGGCAGCTATTAAAAATACTAACAACAATAAGTGTTGGCGAGGATATGGGGAAAAAGGCATACTCATACACTGCTGACGGGACTGTAGATTGGTGCAGCCAATCTGGAAAGCAGTATGGAGATAACCTGGGAAAACTGGGAATGGAACCACCATTTGACTCAGCTATCCCACTCCTCAGTGGGACTTAAAAACAGCACACTACAGAGACACAACCACATCAATATTTATAGCAGCACAATTCACAATAGCTAGACTGTGGAACCAACCTAGATGCCTTTCAGTAGATGAACGGATAAAGAAAATATGGTATATATACACAATGAAATATTAGCATTAAAAGAGAATAAAATCATGGCATTTGTAGGTAAATGGGTGGAGTTGGAGAATACAATGCTAAGTGAAGTAAGCCAATCCCAAAACACCAAATGCCACGTTTTCTTTGATATGAGGATGCTAATTCATAATGGGGATGAGGCGGGGGTGGGGTAGGGGGGTGGGTGGAGCATGGGAGGAATAGAGGAACTCTAGATAGGGCAAAAGAGGAGGAAGGGGAAGGGAGGGGGCATAGAAGTCGGAAAGATAGTGGACTGAGATGGACATCATTATTCTAAGTACATGTATGAAGACACGAATGGTGTCACTCTAAGTGTGTACAACCAGAGATATGAAAAATTTCACACAGATATGCTATCTGTGTGAAATATGAATTGAAATGTATTCTGCTGTCCTATATAACAAATTAGAGTAAATTAAAAAAAATAAAACATGGGAAAACAGAAAAGCTAAAGGTCTGGAAGATCATAAAACCAAAAAGGCCAAATTCAGTAATAAAAAGAGGCTTCAAAGCCCTGTTTGGAGTGAAGGAAACAAAGAGTATTTCCACATGGAGAGATGATGCAACATCACCCCTTGTCCTCACTTGGCTTTTGTATTCTCCACCAGGGAAAACAGTACCGTGTGCCCCACACCTAGGAACCTGAGCTCAAGGTGTGGGATGATACTGGACTTAGACCACTGAAAAGAATTTCTAGCCATCACCCTGGAGTGACTGCTTCCTTTTCAAGGTTATAGTTTTACTTTTGTATACTGTTGAAAATAACTTGGTGAAGTGTGGGTGAAATGATTATACAGCAGATACATTCAGAGGTGTTAAATACATTTGCAAAGAGTTTTGATTACCAGCTCTTTGAAAAGGGCTTGAATGGTACTAGATTCCGTCCTTGGACTATGTCATTCGATTTTGTATCTTAGTCTTGGGATAAAACTAGTAATCTCATCTGTAGATGACAAAAATACTAGGAAAGTAAAACTAAACAAAGAATCAAGATTCACAATGACCCCGAAAAGTTACTGTGATGAGCCACAGGGTAGTGAGGATTATACATTTTAAAAGGGTGAGTTTTACAGTATGTGAATTATATCTTAATAACACTCTCATGTAACAAACACAAGCCACAGGAGGATGCTTAACTGGAAAAAGCAAAGCTTCATATTTGAGTTAAAAAAAAAAATTGTGTATAGGGAAAGCTTAACTGGCAATAGTGGTGGCATCCGGGTAGAGGACAGCTCAATGTCAGGCACCGACATGGTCCGCTGGGGCTGATACTTCCTGAGCAGCAGACTCAGCCCTGGATCCTTAGTGCCTGATGTGACGTCTGGCACAGAGCAGATGCAGAACAAATAGTTGTCAAATAAATATGCTGCTTCAAAACAGCACAAGGAAAGAAAAGCAAAAACCTAACACAAACTTAAACTACAAGAGACTAAAAACAGGAATCTCTTTTCTAATTAAGAAACCTAACATATGGAGGGAAAAAGACCAGAATAAACAACACAGAATAAACAGAATCCTGACGGTGTTTTTTTTTTTTTTTTTTTTTTTTTTTTTTAAGGTGAGTGAGTGATGGGGGAATTGTGATCTTCTTACTTTGTATTTTTGCCTGTTTTCCTTGTGTTGTGTTATTGTAGGACAAAGAAAAAAATATTCTCTGCTCTCCCACCACCACCCTACAGCTGTTTGAATGAGTAAGTTAAAACATCAAGTCACTGGAAAAAAATCTGAATTGTTGCTATTTTATTATTATTTTTGGTATATGTATTTTCTGTTTGTCAAAATGATTCTAGATTCCCTTACTGCTGAAATGATATTTTATCAGCCTTATGCATATTGTGATGCTAAGGACAACAGTGAATCCACCCACCATCTTTTGCCAAGTGCTAGGACAACTGAACTGGGGGAAATAATACAACTTTTCCATGTAGCTATGCCAATGTTGTCCTAATATGATTTAGTTCCTCTAAGAAAAGGTGCTCACGCAAACTTAAAATAAAAAAAGGTAACACTGTGATTTAGAGTTTAGGCTAGATGCCAATTCTGGAGCTCTTCTTGTTTTTTTATTTTATTTTTATTTTTTTTAATTTCTTAGTGGTAGTGAGGAAAAAACACTCTCAGAGCATTAACTTCTTTTTCAGTGTACATAATTGGTAATTTATCTGATGCTACCCCAATACTGTTACCTCCAAGTCTAAGTTCTACCTCTCAGGAAGATTTTGCCACCCCTTCAGGCAATTACAAGATACTTCAGAGCAATAACAGAGAAGAAAAACAAAGGTCTCAGGCTTAGCCAAGGCATTTCCCACAAGGCAGTGGGGAAAAATCCTTCCAACATCTTTATTCATGAGTAAACCTAGAAGGCAGCTGACTGTTTATCTTGTACGAGTTCTGGGGAGGTTCTGGGCCAAACACTTCCTCCTCAAAGCACATCCCCTAGGACTCAGGAATTAGTATTGGTCATAAGTTTGTGTTATACTCTCTGGTCATGAAAACAACTCGGAATTAGCAATGACCGTGTCTAGTCTTGGAGAACCTGTTTTTAGTAGGCTCGTCCAGAAGGGCATTAAAAAATAATCACAAAATAAAGCAAAACCACAACCAAGCAACAAACCCTACGTCACTTTACAAGCCATAGTACATCTCTCTAATTTTCCCATTTTTTAAGGACCTGAACAGAATATGCTACCCCAAGTCCAAAGAGAGACATGAGGACCACGGCAGTCAGACATCCCACAGACAATTTTAAGGCAGAACAGGAACCTACAAGGGGCCATGAAAACAAGCCCAGCCTCCGAGCAGCCAAATCTTGGCTCAGCTGGAGCTGCATGACGGAGAGTGAATGACTGTCTCAAGCCACTGAGCCTTCATTTTTAAAAAATTCCATAAAATACACATTTATGGGGCATGATGTAATGTTTTGATATGTTTACATTGTGGAATGATTGAATCAAGCTAATTAACAAACTTGTCGCTTTTTTTTTTTTGTGAAGGGAAAAATACCTTTTAGCAATTTTTTTTGTGTGTGTGTGTGGGGGGGTGGGCAGGGGTTGAACTCAGGGACACTCAACTACTGAGCCACATCCCCAGCCCTATTTTGTATTTTATTTATAGACAGGGTCTCACTGAGTTGCTTAGTGCACATTGCAGTTGCTGAGGCTGGCTTTGGACTCATGATCCTCCTGCCTCAGCCTCCCAAGCCCCTGGGATTCCAGGTGTGCCTGGCTATCAATTTTAAAACATACAATTCATATTATTTATTATAGTCAGTATTCTGGACAATAGATCAATAAAGTTTGTTCTTTCTAACTGAAACTTTGTGCCCTTTGAACAACATCTCCTGTTGGCCCATCTACTCTCCTCCCTCAGCCTCTGGTAACCACCATTCCATTCTGTATCTACGAATTTGACTTTGTAGATTAAACATATAAATAAAAGCATGAGATACTTGCCTTCTTGTGCCTGGCTTATTTCACTTAGCATAATGTCCTCTAGATTCACCCACCTTGTGGCATGGGTGTTACACAGACCCTTATACTTTTTACTGGTTGGATAGTATTCTACTGTGCATACATGCCATGTTTTCTTCATCTCTTCTTCCAGCGATAGACACTTTAGTTGCTTCCATAACTTTGTTACTGCAGTGAACATGGAAGTACAATTTCAATTTCTTTGGATATACCCACGGTGGGACTATTGGAGCATATGACATGTCTTTGACTGTTCATGGTCTTCCGTAATTCCATAAGAATTTTAGGATTGCTTTTCTGTTCTTACTAAAAAATGAATGACACTGGAATTGCACTGAAACTACAGATCACTTTGGGTAGTATGGACATTTCAACAATATTGATCCTTCCAACCCATGAACATGGGATATCTTTCCATTTCTTTGTGTCATCAACCTGTTTCTTTCATTGATGTTTCATGATTTTTGGTATACAGATCTGTGGCCAAGTTTACTCTTAACTGTTTATGAAAAATGCTTATTGGAATTGGGACTGATTTCTTAATTTCCTTTCCAAAGAATTCATTGTTAGTATAAAGAAACACTACTGATTTTTCCGTTGTTTTTGGATCCTGCAACTTTACTGAACTTGTCTATCATTCTAAGTTTTTGGTGAGGATGTCTAGTTTTCTATGTGTAAGACCATGACATCATCAGAGATAACGTGACCATTTTCCTTCCCATTTGGATGCTTTTTATTCATTTTTCTTATCTAATTTCTCTGGCCAGGACTTCTAATAATATGTTGGATAAATATAAGTGGTGAGAATAGACATCCTGTCTTGTTCCTTATCTTGGAGAGCTTTCAAGTCTTCACTACTGAATGTGATGTTAGCTACGAACTTGTCATTTATGGCCCTTATTGTTTTGAGGAATGTTCCTTCTATGTCAAATTTGCTGAGAGTTTTTATCATGAAAGGATATTAAATTCTGTCAGATGTCTTTTCTGTATCCCTCAAGATGATCATATAGTTTTTGTCCTTTATTCTGTTAATATGCTATATAGCATTTATTATATTATGTATGTATCATAGGGATAACTCCCATTTGATCATGAATGGTCAATCCTTCTAATGTGCTTTTGAATTCAGTTTATTATTATTATTTATGTATCTGTGTTCACCAAAGGTATTAGCTTGAAAATTTTCCTTTCTTGCAGTATCTTTGCTTGGCTTTGGTATCAAAGTAATGCTTGCTTCATCAAAGAACTTTGGAAGTGTTTCTCCTTCTTTAATTTTTTTGAAAAGTGAGAAGGATTGGTATTGTTTTTCCTTTAAATGTTGGGCAGAATTCTGTGATAGAGCCATATGATCCTAGGCTTTTCTTTTATGGGAGATTTAAAAATTATTGATTCAATCTCCTCCTTATTATTGGTCTGTTTAAGTTTTCTATTTGATTCCATTTTAGCAGGTTGTATATTTCTAGAAATTTATTTGATTTTTCCTAGGCTACCAATTTGTAGTTACGTAATTGTTCATACCAGTCCTTTATTTTTTTATTTTTTTGGTGGTACAACCTGTAATGTCTCTCCTTTCATTGATGATTTTATTTACTTGAGTCTTCTCTTTTTCTTAATATGGCTAAAGATTTGTTAATTTTATCTTCTAAACAATCAACTCTTTGTTTTGTTAATCTTTCTCTTATTTTTCTGGTTTCCATTTCATTTATTTTTGCTCTGATCATTATTTAATTTCCTTCCTTCTACTTACTTTGGTTTAGTGTATTATTCCTTTTCTAGCTCCCTGAAGTATAATGTTAAGCTGTTGACTTGAGATTGCTCTTTTTTGTTGAGGAAGGCATTTGTTGCTATAAACTTCTGCTTTCTGCTGCCTCCCAATGTAATTTCTGCTGTAAATTCCAACGTGTTGTGTTTTCCATTGTCATTTGTCTCAAGATATTTTAAAATTTCCGTTTCAATGTTTTCTCTTTGACTTACTGGTTGTTCGGGAGTAGGTTGTTCAGTTTCCAGGTATTTGCGTCATTTCAATGTTTCTCCTATTATTCATGTCTAGTTTCATTCTATTTTGGTCAGAAAAGATAATTTGGTTTTAGTCTTCTTAAAGTCGGGGAGGTCTGCTTTGTGGCCCAGCATATGATCTATCCTAGAGAATGTTCCATGTGAGCTTTAGAAGAATGGGTACTCCGTGCTGCTTGATGGATGTTATGTGTGTGTCCATTAGACCCAATGGGCCTAACGTGTCCATGCCCACGGCTTCCTCACTGATTTTCTCTCTGGATGGAATCCATTGCTGAAAGAGCAGGACTGCATTCTGCTACTATTATCATGTTGCAGACTTATTTCACTCTTCAGGGCCGATAAAATATTAATATAAAATATGCTTTACATATTTAGGTACTGGGCTGTGAGGTGCATATGTATTTAAAATTGTTGTATTCTCATTGTGAACCATTTATCCATGATATAATGGCCTTCTTTGTCTTTTTCTGCTGTTATTGATTTAAAGTCTATTTCTCTTGATGTCAGGATAGATACCCATCCTCTATACTTACAATTGATATAAAAATACATTTTTCTATCCTTTCACTCTTAGTCCACCAATGTCCTGAACGTTAAAGTTAATCTTCTGCAACATATTGTTGGGTCTTGGTTTTCTATCCATTCAGCAATTCTGTGTCTGTATATAAAGTTGCTATTGGAAGGTTAAGAAGTTGCTAATGGAATTTTGTTAATTCCGGATGGCTTTGCAGTACTTCTGCTCCTTTCTTCCAATCTTGTCTTAACTTAGGATCTGTTACATTTGGGAAGTTAGATACTTTGATTCTGTTCCCTTTCTCTCTTGTGCATCTACTAGAGGTGTTTTTATCTTTGTGTACATGACTGAGTTTTAAAACAGCATCTCTGTGGTGATAGCATATGGATGTAACAGCATAACAGACTAGAATCCAGGTTCCCAGGCTCTTTTTCGAAGGTAGTTTTATCTGTCACTTCTTCTTGTTACACTGGTATGACAGTGTCACATGGAGAGATCACTCTTTGCAATCACTGTACCCTTTCCCTTGCTTCTTTTGGTAACATCACTTTTGGGCTTCATTACCTTCGCTTCCCACTGCCTTTCAACCTTGTTCATATGTAGTTTTCTACGCTTTAGAACCATTTCCCCCACCCCCAAGTTCTGACATTTTGTTTTCTTCTCTTGGCAACTTAACTCTCAAATAATGGTCTATTTCTACAACATTTCATTGTACTTTAAGATCCATACAGATTTGGGGAAAGAAAGGAAGTAAAAGTGATAATCATTATTATCTTATCATCATTCTTTGTTTAACTTTATCCAAACTGGTTATGACAGTTCAGGGAATGTCTCCAGGGACTTAGAGACTATCTGTGACTTTTTTTTTTTTTTTTTTTTTTTGTAAATAAAAGTTCATACATCAGAATGCATGGACGCGAGAAATGCAAAGTTAGAAACCTATCCCATGAAGTGCTTTGGACACTCTGACAGCTGCAATTTATCAACATAAATTACTGTGCTTAGCTGCAAAGCTTTTGTCACAGGGAGACAGGGCACTTCCTAAATTGCCTGCTGCCTTCTTTAATAATCATCTTAGTTTTTTATAATCCAGATATCTCAGAAAAAAAGATACCTTGATGCACATAGAGGTAGAGAAATTCAGATTTTATGTATATCACTGGGAGCAACAAGGAGCTTCTCTATTCATCTTTAGATTAGAGCCTCTTCCCCCTGTCTAGAGGTGGCAATAGATTACTTAGGCAAGAAAATGGGACCAGAAGAGTGAGCAAGCTTAGCAGTAAACAAGTCAGCCGTCTACCATCTCACTTCCTTTTGAATCAAAGGAAAGACCTGACAGAATTCACTGTCCCTGTCTTCCTGATGACTTCTAACAGCATTGGGTAAGGAGAATACTTTTATCTCTAGCATCACACCAATAAATTGATTTTAAAATGCATGCACTTCACATGTACTCCTAAAACCATTATCATTTGATAAACAGTATGGCTAAGGGTCTTCAAGCCACTTTATAAACCTTAAGCACAATTTTTTTTTTCCATTAAAAATCATCCATCTGCAACTCAGAGACATTTGAGATACATTACCCTACATATGTACATATTCATAAAAATCTAATTTGGGGTGTTGCAGTTGGATACCAGGCCTTTCCTAATAAAGTGGCAAATTTAAACCTGGCTCCAGATCTCCTTAACTTCAAGGCCATGCTCACTCCACTGCACCTGCTGCCCTGACAGAAAGTGCCTGTCCATTTACCCCATTTTTAGAAAGCCAGTTTAGGACTGCTATCCATCATGCCTAATTCTTAAGCTGTATTTCTCCTATAGTAAATGAACAGAAACTTCTCGTTTAGATATTCTAAAAAGGACTCGTGGTGAGTTAATAATTTGTATATTTGCTAAACTCCCTGCCCTTAGTGTCTGTGCTGCTGCCCACATAAGGTTGTAGAGACAAAGCCAGAGTTACCTTCAGTCTCTCTCTTTCTAAGTATGCTATGGTTTGGATCTGGGATATCCCTCAAAGTCTCAGGTGCAGAGAAGGGAGGCTGTGGGGTGAGTGGGTACAAGGGCTCTGACCTCTTCAGGGCATTAACTCACTGATGGCTGAATGGACAACTGGGAGGTGGGGACCATCTGGGGGAAGCAGGTCACTGGAGACAAGACCTGGAGGTGTTTATCTTCTCCCAGGACCCTTCCCCCACCCCTGCATCCATCTCTCCCCACCCCCCTTCTCTTCTTTTCTATTCTTCCAGGCTTCCATGAGCTGAGTCGCTTTCCTCTGCCACATCCTTCCACCATGATGCTCTGCCTCACTTCAAGGCCAGAACAATGGAGTCAGCTGACGAAATCCTCTGAAACCGGAAACTATGAGCCAGAATAAACCTCCCCTCCAAGTTGTTCTTGTCAGGCATTTTGGTCAAAGTTGGTAGTTTCAAATTTGTTATCTGTTAACAAATGTATGATAATCATGAGCTTTAGTGAACTGGACACCATAGGGTCACTTGTGCTATACAGAACAGCAACTGCCCCTACATGTCCCCAGAACTAAGAATGCAGATGGAGTTCTGTTTTTTGATCAGCTGACCTTAACATCAGGACACTCCTCTGGGCCAAGATAATTAGAAGGGGACTTAAAAGTAGAAAAGGGAGAGGTCAGGGTAGGGCAACATGAGAGAGACCTGACCCTGTGTCCCTGGTTTTGAGGATGGAGGAAGAGAGAGAGAAGAGCCAGGAAAGGAGGCCTCTAGGAGCTGGGAAGTACCAGGAGACCCACTCTCCCTTAAAGCTTCCCTAGGAACAAGGGTCTGCTGACATTAGCACAAGGGGGCCCTTTTTAGACTTCTGAACCTCAGAATTGCATGATGATAAATGTGTATTGTTTAAAAACAACAAATTTCCTAAATCAGCTATAGGAGACTAATGCATCATTGTTTGTGAGCTACGTTACTAGGTTACTAGTAAGGCTATTTAAATTATGGATAACTAGAGACAAGAATTTGAAATACAAAGCAGCATCTTATTTCAGCAAAAATAGTTTTATGAAAGAATAGAAAGGCACAAAGAACCCAAGAGAAAGGCAGATAAATCTGACTTCATTACAACTGAAACCTTCACGGATCAAAGGACAGTATTAAGTATGTGAAAAGAAAACCCACAGGGGAAAAAACATGTCTAAATTGCATATCTGATGAGGATCTGGTATTTAGAATCTATGAAGAACACTTGCAATAAAAAGACAACCCAACTTTAAGAAGAGAAAAGCATATGGATAGGTCTTTCTCCAAAGAATCTCCAAACAACTGACCCATAAGATGAAAAGATGTGAACATCCTTAATTATTCAAGAAATATAAGTTAAAACTGCAATGAGGTACCAATTCATCCCACTGTTAGAAAGGAAAATAGATGTTGATGAATGTGGAGAAATGGAACCTTCGTGCATTCCTGCTGAGAATACAAGATGATATAGCCCCTATGGAAAACAGTTCAGCATTTCCTCAAAAAGTGAAATATAGAACTTCCATATGACATAGGAGTTCCACACCTAGGGGTGTACTCAAGGGGACTGAAAAACACACACACCTGCAAAAACCTGTACACCAATATTCACAGCTACAATACTTGGAATAGCCCCAGAGTAAAAACAACCCAAATGCCTGTGGACTGATAAATGAATAAATAAAAATGTGGCCTCTCTGTTCAACAGAATATTGCACAGCCATGAAAAGAAATCGAGTGCTGCTTTAGGCTACGGCATGAGTGCATCTAGAAAATATTGCTCTTAGTGACAAAAGCCAGACACAAAAGTCCATATTTTCCATTAATCAAAATGTCCAGAATAGGCAAATCCATAGAGACTGCATGGATTCACCTTCCAGAGGAGGAAGGGTGTGGGGAATGTGGACTGAATGCTAATAGGTTGGGGTGAAGAAACTGCTCTGGGATTACCCAGTGACAACGGTTGTATAACAGGGTGTATATGCCAACAGCCACTGAATTGTAGACTCCAGAGCAGTGCATTTGATGCAATGCGAATCATCCCTCCTATCAGACAGAAACCCTACATCACAGGTTCACAGCTGAGAGCTGAGTATCTATAGGGGCAGGACCTTGGACCTTACTGCACTAAGCTGGTACTAGTTGCTATCTGGTAACACCCTTTCCCTTGTACCCAGATTCCCCCACAGTGCTGCCCTTGACCTTAACGTGATTCCAGCTCCAGGCAGAACAAACACTGCCTCACCATTTCTAATGCTTTCTGCTGAAACACAATGTTCTGGAGCACATTTTCAATTTTAGCTTCAATTCATGTCTTCTTTACTGGAGTTTTTGCTTGTTCTTATGTCTGTAGTCCTTTCACCAAAACCCTCTTACCTATGGTACCCCTCATTCCTTATCAATGAAAAAGTCTACAAATAAATGAAGTGTTGAGGATCTCTGTCTACTAGTTGGAAGTTAGATACTATTTTTACTTGTTTGCCTTAGAACTTTCAACATGTTTATGCTAACAAAGTCTCATTCTTCAATACTCCACTAATGTCCTGGAGAATATAGGAATGTAAGGACATGTTAACTCCATTTCACCATTTCGATTTATATGTGTATGTTAGGGTTTATAAAGTGTCCCCCAAAGTTCACATGTTGAACACTTGATCCCCAGGGTAGCAATGTTCAGGGTGGAGCTTGGTTATGATCAGTTCAGGAGGGCTCTGACCTCACTGGGGGTTGATTCACTGATGGAGTAATAACCTGATGGCATTATTAGGAGGTGGTGGAACTATATAGTTGGAGGATGTGGGTCACTGGTGGTGTGCCCCAGAAGGGCATATCTCATCACTGATCCAATCCTCTCTCTTTGCACTAAATGGATGCTATGAAGTGAGAAGTTTTCCTCTGCTGTGCTTCTGCCCTGGAGGTAGCTGAACATGGGCTCTGACTCCATGACCAAAATACCTCTTTCCTTCTCCGCAGCACTGTTCTCAAGTCCTCATCAGAGTGACGAAAAGGTGACTAATGTGGCATCTATGCTATGGTTGCGTATTTTAATTCCATTTTCCCCTGTATGTTTTTCTTAACTTTTCATTTTGGAATAGAGAGTCACAGGAGGTTGTAGAGAAATGTACAGGGATTTCCACGCCCCTCCCCCAGCCTCCTCCAGGGTTAACATCATCCGCAATTATAATGGCGCCAGAACTCAGAAGTTGGCACTTGTACACTCCTTGGTGAGTGAGTGTCAGGGTGAGGGTGGGAGTGGGGGAGTTTATGGCATTTCATCACTAGTCAAAGTTGGTATAACCACCACTATAACCAAGAGACTCAACTGTGCCACAGTGCTCCTCTGTGTTACCCTTTCGTAGCCACCATCACCCCCTTCCTCATGGTTAACCCCTGGTAAGCTAATCAACAGATTAATAATTGATCACTGATCACTAACCATATCTATAATTAGGTTACTTCACAAATTTCATATAAACAGAAGAATTACTTAGTTTGTAATCTTTTGAGATTATCTTTTTTCACACAGCTTAATTTCTGCAAAGTGCACCCAAAGAGTTAAATGCATCAAAAGATTTTTTTTTTTAATTGTAAAATAGTATTCTAGGGCATGGATTTTTCTCTTGTATTCTTTTCTAGAATTTTTTTAAAATTTGTGGTTCTGAGGGCTGAACCCAGAGCCTGTGTCTATAAGGCCAGTATTCTACCAATGGCAGATACCTGTGTCCTATTTCCTAGAAATTTTGTAGTTTTACATTTACTTTCATGATCCATTTTCAGTATGTTTTAATAATAATCCTACTTTTCTCTAATTTATTACTTTTAATTGAAAAATATGTTTATCATGTAGAAGATAATGTTTTGAGATATATACATATGTGTATATATATATACACACACACATTGTAGAATGAGTAAATCAAGCTAAAAAACATATGCTTTTTTATGTGTGTGTGGTTGAAAATGTTAAAAAACTCTCTTATCAGTTTCCCAGAATACATTACATTGTGATTAATGATGGTCACCATGTTGTTCAACAACTCTCTTGAATTTCTTCTTCTTCTCTGGAATTTCATATGCTTCAGTCAACATCTCCCTGACACTGTCATTTCCACTCAGCCCTGACAACCGTCATTCTGCAGCCTGTTTCTACAAGCTCATCTCTTTCAGATTGCACATATAAATGAGAACATGTGTATTTGTCATTCTGTTCCTGGCTTATTTCACTTAGTGTGATGTCCTCCAGGTTCATTCACGTTGCCATATCTGTCTATTTTTAAAAACCATAAAACATAATTCTTTTCACTTAAAAGATTTTTTCACTTTTATAATAACTTAAAACTCAGATTCACACTCCCTTTAAAAACCATTTTATTTTTGACAATATTAATTCTGCCTATCCAAGAACAAGGAGGATTCTTCCATTTTCTAAGGTTTTCCTTAATTTCTTTCTTTAGTGTTCTGTAGTTTTCATTATAGAGTTCCTTCACCTCTTTTGTTAAATTGATTCCCAAGTATTTTATTTTTTCTTGATGCTACTGTAAATGGGGTAGTTTTCATCATTTCCCTTTCAGAGGATTTATCACTGATGTACATAAATGCCTTTGACTTATGGGTATTGATTTTGTATCCTGCTACTTTGCCAAATTCATTTACTAGTTGTAACAGTTTTCTGGTGGAGTTTTTTGGGTTTTCTAGGTATATTATCACGTCATCAGCAAATAGTGCTAATTTGAGTTCTTCTTTTCCTATCTGGATCCCTTTAATTTCTTTCATCTGTCTAATTGCTCTGGCCAGAGTTTCAAGTACTATGTTAAATAACAGTGGTGAAAGGGGGCATTCCTGTCTTGTTCCAGTTTTTAGAGGGAATGCTTTCAATTTTTCTCCATTTAAAATACCAAAAGCATTATACAATTTCAATGCAATTCCAATCAAAATCCCAATGACATTCCTTATAGGAATAGAAAAAGCAGTCATGAAATTCACCTGTAAAAATAAAAGACCCAGAATAGGTAAAGCAATCCTTAGCAAGAAGAGTAAAGCAGGGGGCATCACAATACCAGACTTTAAACTATACTACAGAGCAATAGTAACAAAAACAGTATGGTACTGGCACCAAAATAGACATGTAGACCAATGGTACAGAATAGAGGACACAGAGACTAACACCCATGACTACAGCTATCTTATATTAGATAAAGGTGCCAAAAACATACATTGGAGAAAAGATAGCTTTTTCAACAAATGGTGCTGGGATAACTGGAAATCCGTATGCAACAAAATGAAACTGAACTTCTATCTCTCAAAACTATCTATCTGCACAAAACTCAGCTCAAAGTGGATCAAGGACCTAGGAATTAAACCAGAAACCATGCAGACATTAGAAGAAAAAGTAGGCCCAAACCTCCATCATATCAGATTAGGCTCCTACTTCCTTAATAAGACTCCTATTGCACAAGAATTAAAATCTAGAATTAATTAATGGGATGGATTCAAATTAAACAGCTTCTTTTCAGCAAAAGAAACAATCAGTGAGATGAATAGAGAACCTACTAATTGAGAATTAATCTTTACTACAAGCACCTCAGATAGAGCACTGATCTCTAGAACATATAAAGACCTTAAAAACCTTAACACCAAAAAAATAAATAAATAAATAAATAAATAAATAAATAAATAACCCAATCAATAAATGGGCCAAGGAACTGAACAGATACTTCTCAGAAGATATATAATAAATCAACAAATACATGAAAAATGCTCAACATCTCTGGCAATTAGAGAAATGCAAATCAAAACTAAGATTTCGTTTCACTCCAGTCAGAATGGGAGCTATTAAGAACACAACAATAAATGTTGGAGAGGATGTGGGGGAAAAGGCACACTCATACATTGCTGGTGGGACTGCAAAATGGTGCAGCCATTATGGAAAGCAGTATGGAGATTCCTTGGAAAACTGGGAATAGAACCACCTTATGACCCAGCCATCCCACTACTGGGTCTATTCCCAAAGGACTTAAAAAACATCATATTATAGGGATACAGCCACATCAAATGTTTATAGTAGCACAATTCACAATAACTAGACTGTGGAACCAACCTAGATGTCCCTCAGTAGATTAGTGGATAAAGAAAATGTGATATATACACACAATGGAATTTTACTCAGCAATAAAAGAGAATAAAATAATGGCATTTGCAGGTAAATGGATGAAGTTGGAGAATATAATGCTAAGTGAAGTTAGCCAATCTCAAAAATCCAAATGCCGAATGTTTTCTCTGATGTAAGGAGGCTGATTCACAGTGGGGTTGGGAGGGGGAGCATAGGAGGATTAGAGGAACACTAGAAAGGTCAATGTGGAGGGAGGTGAAAGGAGGGGTAAGGGGGAATAAAGGGGGAAAAAAGATGGTAGAATGAGATGGATATCAATTCCCTAAATGCATCTCTGAAGACATGAATAGTATGAATATACTTTGTATAAAAATAGTGATATGTAAAAAGGTGCTCTATATGTGTATTGCGAATTGTAATGCATGCTACAGTTATATACACAACAACTTCGAATAAAACAAACAAACACACCATTTTCTTTACTTCTTCCAGTACCTCCTTGCATTCTATCTGGGATCATTTTCCTGCTGCCTAGAATATATATCTTAAAGAATGTTCTCTTTGTGGCGTGCTTCCTACCTCTCTTTCAGTTTGTTTTAAAATGTCTTTCTTTCATCCTAACTGCTGAGAGTATTTCTGCCATGGCCAGTTCTAAGCCACAGTGCCCCCCTCAGGTGCATGGACACTATAATCCTCCTGCTTTGGCTTTCACAGGGGGGGCAGAAGTCACCTGACAGAAAACTGTTGCCCCTTGAGAAGGAAGCCACCTTTTGCCTCTGGCTCCTTTTAACATTTTTCTCACTTAGTGTTTATGTAATTTCACTACAGTAGGATGCTATGCTCTAAATATTTGTGTCCCTCTGAAATTCATATGCTAATGTTTAATTCCCAATGTGTTGACATCAATAGGTGGGGTCTTTGGTAGGGTCCCCATAAATGGGATTAGTGTCCTTACAAAAGAGACCTTTGGGAGCTATTTGCCCCTTTTGCCACTTGAGGACACACAGCTGGCAGCACCTATCAGAAACAGGTCCTCAGCAGACACCAAATCTGCTTGTATCTTGTCTTGGACTTCTCAGCCTCCATGGCCGTGAGTGATAAATTTGTGCTGTTTATCAGCCACCCAACCTGGTGTTCTAGCAGCCCAAGTGGAGCAAGACAAGGGTTTAGACGTGAATTTCCTTTTGTTTATCTTGTTTAAGATCTATCCTTAGCCATTTTTTCTTTCAAAAATCGTCTCTATTCCATTTTCTTTCTTAATTTCTTCAAGTTTTCAAGCTTGACTTTTATTTCCTGAAAGAGTAAGTGTGCCCGCTGTAGTCTCAGCCTGATATTTGTAATATAAAAAGACTTGGTTGGGTGTTTTCTTCCTACTGGTTCCTGATAAAAAATTATCTTACGTCTTCCTGAGTCTCGCTGTTTCTAACAAGTGATGATTATTGTTTAATAGAAGAGGTTTTAGGCAGAACTGAGAAAGGCTTTCCTGAAGTGCATCAATTTTCAGCAACCTGGAATAGAAAAACAAAGCAATATGCTTTTGGAAAACCCTATCTTAAAGTCAGAATCTCTAGGAGGAAAAAGTTAAGAACACCAGCATTAGCTACTCTGGGGGAGACACGTTGCTCTCACACTGATGATCTAGGGGCCACTGTACCAGCTGATATTTAATAGAGTATAATCCCCTGGCCATGTACTCACTAATGTAACTCACTCCTCTAAAACCAACCCAAAACTATGAATTTCAATTACATTTTTTTAAAGAACAGGCATGGTCAATATTGAAGTTTAAACTATTTTATTTTGTCAAACTGACAAAAAAAGCCTATACCAATGGATTTCATCATTTGACTGAGAAATGAAGTCAGGTACCACGGTGGTTAGGAGTCAGACTTTGGAACCAAATTCCTGGATAAGTACTTAGTTTGTCTTCTTCCTAGCTGTGTGGTTTTGAGCAAGTTACTTAAACTTTCTGTCCCTCAGTTTCCTCATCTTTAAAACTGCATGCTAATAGTGTCTATCTCAGATATTACTGCGAGGATTAGAACCACTAATACATCAAGTATATGAAAGAATATCTAGCACTTAGTATCTTATAAGCAATTTTGTATTAATAGTAGTTTTAAAATCTTTATTCATTGACGAATAAAGGAGGGATCTGAAATCTATTCCTAATGGGAATGCATGCTGGGTGTCATTTCTGCAGCTATAAAAGCTCTCAGGCAGTCAGAGCCCGGAAAGTGTGTTGAAAATATCTGGAGGAGATCTTGGGATTTCTCTACATGTCTCTGATACTCTTCTCTCTCTCCACGCTCCAAGTTAGAAAGCTACTGAACTAGAGTGTGAGCACCTGAAGGCGGGGGGTTGTGTCTCACTCATCCTGGTATTCCCAGGGCCTGACACAGCTCCTGGGCTCCAGGAGGCAGCCTGTTTTAGATGGAATGGGGAGATGAGCAGAGAGTCATGGCCATCAGTGATGGCTTCACGTGTAGAAAATACATCTGTAAACCCCTCATATGCCAAGATACAGAGAGTGAAGTATTACCTTATTTTAAAATTTCCCATATCTAAGAGATGGGAAAGTTATAAGCATTGATGCCTTAAAGTTTTTAATATTTTTGGCAAATTAAATATTTTGCAATTTTTGTATTTTTATTATTAATATGATTTCTTTCAGTATTATGATATATTTCAGTATAAACAAAGGAGGCTGAAGAGAGTTATTTAAGTTGGTTAAAGAGAACTCAAAAGTTTGAACATAATCTTTAAACCAAAAAGTCTTAATTCAGTAAAAGAAGGGTCCATTCTATCTTACTAGCAAATATTTGTTTCACAGATAATTCAATCAACAATGTTTTAAACCTCCAATGTATAATCAGAAGGAATATTATTAAATAATACATCATTTCAATTTTCTCTTTACTAAAAGTAATGTAGAAAGTAAAGCCCTCTGCTTCTCTATCAAAAATTTTAAAAGATCAAACAATACTGGTTGTGATAAGCAAATGACAATTTATTACACTGTGCTAGTAAGTCCAAAGATCTATGGAGACAAAATCTGATCAGTATAGTATTATAATTTCATGCTTTTTTTTTTTTTTAATCAAAGAGGATTCACATTTCTATTTCAAAAAGAGACACTTAACTTTCCAAACAGATCGTTCTCAACTTACCTTTAAAAGGAAGAGTTACTCTCTGTCTCCTTACCAAGGAAAAGTAAAATATAAGTGGTAGAGAGGAATGAAAACCCAGCTAGCTAAGTACAAAGCACCTGGCTTCATCCTCTCCTCCAGAAATAGGAATTTCAAAACGCCATGAGAGAATGCACGCTTGCATTTTGAACGGGATACTGGGATATGCAGGTGATGAAGGAGACCTTATTTCTTCACTGCACACCTAACAGTATAGATTTGAGCATATTTATATTAAAAATGTCAGAAATAGGGTTTTTTTTTTTTTCTTGAAAATGTAATGATGACTTGATGACTAGGTTTATATTTTCCCTGCTGTACATTTGTTTTCTTGATTACTTGTGAACTGACAGTCTTTAATTTCTTAGTGTATTATTCACATGGACTAAATGACCAATACCACTTACTCTACCTAGCCAGGAGTCTTGTCCTGTAAGTCAGTGTACATGGAAGGCTTGAAGTGTGACAATCCTTGGCTGCGCTGATTGGATAGTATCCTGCTGCCCGGCTTACTCTTGTGTATTTCACACTGTCTGATACAGAGCTGGTGCTGAGGCAGTTAGGACTGGCTTTAGCTATGGGGACTTGGGCTCCTGCACAGATTCTAAGTACCTTGAGGGCAGATGTATATGTGTCTTTAAAATATCTTGTGACCTTTGGGCTGGCATTGGGCACATGGTGGGTGCAAACTAGCCAAGGTAGTTTTCGACCCTTTTTTCTGTTCTTGTTATGAGAACAGTGTACAGCACATTGTGACCCCTTCCCATTTACTAAGACACACACACACACACACACACACACACACACACACACACACACACACTCATACCTGCATTGCATTTAATATGGTAGAGGGAGATTAAAGAAGATAAACTTGTTAACAGTGAGTTTTATTTTACAGTTGGTTTCTGTTTAATCAACAGGTTTTGTGCATCACCCATAGGAAATTTTTCAGAAAAGATGAGCACATAAACAAAATTCTAGTTTCTTGTAATGCAAAAAGGATTCAAGTAACATTGAGCTACAGGCAGGTGGCAGCGCCTCTTCTCTATTCTCTCCTCTGATCATCACAATCACACGTCATGGGCATTTGAAATCTAGGTCTTAGACAAATAATTTTTTCCAGCGAGGTTGGAAGCTTTACCATGTAGTATCTTACAGAGAATAAGAAATCTCGGATAATAATGTCCAAGTCACTTTTTGGGAATCAAATGCCACTACCACTAAGACACCTTCAATTTGGAACAGATCTTCTCAAGTAGCATTGCAATTAAGACCTCATTTCTTTCTCATAGCAAATATAGGAGGTGGGAAGAAAAGGGTATTATCACTACATGACAGATAAGGAAACTGAGACAGAAGAAGCTTACGTGATTTACTGTCAATTGGGAGTCATAAGTAAAACTGGCCAGAATTAAGACTCCTGAATCATAAAATACTACATTAAAAAACTGTTCTTGAGGTGGTTACAATAGAGGAGAAAGATCCTATGCCATGACATGGAAAGTTGAATTGCAATATGAGGTGGCCTTCCAAAGTAAATGACAGCTACGCAAAAGAAAAAACCTTGGGGGGATTACTATCTCTTTAGTTCTCCTGAGGGCTGGAATGTCCTCTAGATGGTAATTCATTTCCCACCCTAAGATTTTTCTTTTTCTGTATTTTAATACTGGGATGAGGAGATAAAAGTATATTGATTTTCTGTCTGTCACCATCTGCCCAGACTTCTTTTAATCTTTCAGATACAGGAGAAAGATGTTTCATGTTTATCATCTTGAGTTAAACCCTCTTTCTATATTCCAGGGCTTCAGGTAGCCCTTTGAGTTTGGTGCTTACTGCACAAAGCGAGCTTTGTGAACCAACACCAGCATCATGTGGGAGTTCCTTGGGCAGAATCCTACCCCCACCCACCTGCACATCAGAATCTGCATTCCCAATACAACACATTGAAGTCTGAGAAATCCTGATGTCCTTCAAAGGAATGGTCTCCTTACTTTCCATCTCCTGGGCTTCATTCATCCTTAAAACAGTCCAGGTTCATTACTCATGGGGGGGTATAAATAAACAGAAAAGATAAATTTCTCTCCAACTCCCCACCACCTTCAGTAACCAGCATCCCTTTTAACTATCAGACCATCTCCCTGCTGCTCTTTGGTTGGCCTGGTCCTGGAGTGAGCTCTGTGGCCTGCTGTCTGTATTTTTAAATCTCTTAGTTCCTTCCTAGAATGCTGAAACTTGACTTCCAGGTCAACACAGTTTGAACACACCTATTCACATTCACACACACTCACAGATAGATGTAGGCTGTGAACTCTGGTGAGGTCAGATCAACTTTTGAAATTTCCATGCTCCTATGCTGGAAGATGATCTGTCCTAACAGCATCTGGTGCCTGACCATTTTTGTGTGCCTACACTTACCATTCATCTACTCAATGTCACCCAGGTGCCCATGTCCTGCTTGGGTGGCTGGATTGACCCACATCTACAGGACTATATGCTAAATGCCTCCTAGAGCACAGTC
Organism: Tamias sibiricus; assembly: GCA_025594165.1. NCBI lineage: Eukaryota > Metazoa > Chordata > Mammalia > Rodentia > Sciuridae > Tamias > Tamias sibiricus. The sequence continues at coordinate 141,422,654 of CM046664.1, read as the reverse complement.
TCAACCTTGAAAAACAGAAATCTGCCAACTCTGTGGAAATATCAGAGTATGCACAGACTTGGAATTCATGAAAATAAAACAAACTGAGAAGGTACTTTAAGTTGGATTTTCTGTGGTCTTTTGTTAGAAACGATAAAAGGACAAAGCAGTCATCGGAAGCCATGGGACTCCTCGCCATCAAGTGTCCCAGGAAAAAAAGCTTATGACATTGAGGAAGCAGGTAACAAATCCTCTTCGCCCCAATGAGTTTCTGAAGGCACTTCACACAGCAAGGTTTGAGGGTTGCAATGTTTTGAAATTTACTGGGCACCACAGTCCACTCGCCTCTATGGATTTTGAGCAATCTGCTCACTGGTGATTGGATGTTGTGCTATTCATCAGGTCTGCCTCTTATGAAGAAAAATGAAGAGCATAAAAGGAAAGAGCCACAAGGAAAATGGGGGTGTGCTGAAAGGTTAATGTGCTCTTCAGCCCACTTCAGATAGATCACTGGGCAGCCATGCGATCTGTTTATCTGATGCATGCAGAAAGGACTGCCACGCCTCACCTTTGGAGACGGGCCATTACTCCTGGTGACAGATTATGAATTGTGGAATATGGCCGGCACCTGGCCAGACAAGGAAGAGTTCATAAATCAGACTCAAAACAGAAATACCTGACAAAAATCCTTGAGTTCTTTGAGGGGCTAGGAAAGATATATAAGGAGGAAATCAGTTGAAGTCACGTGTATGTGTATGTGTGCTGGGTGCAGGGGGGCTGTGGATTTTTGAAAGGCCTTTGTTAAGGTTCTGCAAAGGTGTATTTTTTTGTTTTCAGAGTTGGTTAGCTAATGTGTTTTGGTTCCCCAGAGAAGAGGGTGGAAATCAGGAGTTCGTGTAGAGAGTGGTTGGAATAAAGATTTTTGTCTTTAACAGGAAATTGGTTTGAGCCTTGTAACAGAAGAGAGAAGTGATCAATTTTCTTAACAAAAAGTATAAATACTTGATTCTCTGGGATCAGTGCTGTCTTATTTTACAAATAATCTAGAAAACAAGCCTTTACAGAGCTGGAAAAGAGCCACCTCTTGGTAGATAATACTACACAAATTGCTAAATGGATGGGAATAAATGAAAATAAGGCCTTAAGAGTCTGAAAATATCCAGGAAAAAAATGTCAACTAAATTGAAGTGTTGATAACTAAATGTCCTTGAAAGAAAATAATCTAAACCCCTGTAAGAAGCTGGGACCATCTTTTTAAAAAATATTCTTTTAGTTGTAGGTGGACACAATATCTTTATTTTATTTGTTTTTATTTTTATGTGGTGCTGGGAATCGAACCTTTGCTAGGCAAGTGCTCTACCACTGAGCCACAACCCCAGCCTCTGGGTCCATATTTTTGTTTTGTGGCACAGGAACAAATCTCAAGTCGTTTTCTCACTATTATCTGAAAGCGTGCTCCAGTGTATCCCAAAGGCCAGGAAACGCAGGTGATCCTCTGGAACGGTGTTGGTAACACACAAAAGGTAGCATTCTGGTCACAATCCATCCTACAAACAACCACGCTGTTGCCAGGTGTGCAGGGTGACTGCTTGGCATCCTTCCTGCTCGGCCTTTGCCTCACAGCACCACAGGACGGCACCACAAGAATTCACACTTGTTTGAGAAGAAATATAAAGCTAAGTACACATCCATGTTCATAGCAGCAGCACAATTCACAATAGCTAGATTGTGGAAACAACCCTGATGTCCATCAGCAGATGAATAGGTAGGGAAACTTTGGTATATATGTGTGTACACACACACACACACACACACACACACACACACATATATATATATATATATATATACACACACACACACACACACACACACACATATATATATGTGTATATACACACACACACACACACACAATGGAACATTACTTAGCACTAAAAGAGAATAAAATTATGGCATTTGCAGGTAAATGGATGGAGTTGGAGAAAATAACGCTAAGTGAAGTCAGCCAATCCCAAGAAACCCAAGGTCAATTAATTCCTTTGCTAGGATGATACTGAATTATGGTGGCAAGGGAGCGGGGATGAGAGGAATGAAGGAATGTTAAATAGAAAAAAAGGGGGGAGGGGAGGGAAAAGGGCAAGGGGATAGAAACAATGGCAGAAGCAGTTGGACATCAATATACTAAGTGCATGTATAAAAACTCAAATGGTATGAAAATATTTTGTGTAAAACCAATGACTTGGAAAACTGTGCTCTTTATAGGTAATATGAAAGGAACTGCACTCTAAAAGCATGTATAACAAATTAAATTAATAAAAAAAAATAAGGCTAAATAAATATATAGGTCATTGCTACAGTGTCACCAACATAACTTTTGGATAATTTTATTTTAAAAAATCATTATTTAGTCATGTTTTGAACATAATACAGAACACCATGTACAAAAAAAGTGGAGAAAACTCTTTTATAAGAATAAAAGGGACGTCAAGTATTTTATTTCTTATTAAGAACAATCTCTCATAGTATGCTTTGTTTAGCTAAAGTTCTCCTCAGGGCTTTTTGAAAGAGCTCTGATAAATCCATCCTTATGTTTTTAGATATGAAATGCCATACTAAAGTTTTCCTGTTCATTATGAATATCAATCACTTAAGTTCGTGGGGCAAGTGAGTTTCTCCTTTTCTGTGAACATACTTCTGCAAAACCCCTCCACTCTTTTTGTACATTTGTGACCTTGACTAGCATTTCCCCACTAGTAGCCAAAGCTATTCTGAGGCACTGAATTCCATGTTTTTCGGTCACTTGCAGAATTCCTCCCAAGGGCTGCCCCTGATTGTCCCTGGCAAGGAACTGCCATCCAACAGGTGGGAGAAGATGTTCACCAGCAGGTGTGGAAGCCTGGAAGCTTCTGTGGAGGTAATCCATTCGACCTTCCTACCCTTTCGCTCGATCTCCATTTAAGCTGAGTTATTCTATGCAGAAATGTGTGAGATGGAGCGTGCACGTGACCCACGTGGTTGCTATGGATCCCCTCTGTACACCTCCAGACCTGCACCTGGGCCTGGATCCCATTGTGCTGGCACTGCTTGTCTCCAGATGTGAAGCTCCTGATGTACTGAGGCTTCTCTGGATGTTCTTCCAAACAGCTGAACCCTCGTGTTCAGTTTTTGGCCCTAAGTTTAAAATGCTCAGGAAAGAAAGATGGCGGATCAGAGGGAGGCTGAATTTCCAGTTGCTCCATTGCTTGGGACTCAATCAGCAGGAGCACTATTTCTTGGTGAAGTGGGTGATGGACAGAATTCACTGAAATCCAGGATCGGACAGTGGGAGAATCATAATGGAAATTTAGGTGATTCGAGCACAGGACAAGAAAGAATACATTGGAGCCAGGTTGGTGGGGTCAGTGGCACCAGTTTATCTCAGAGGCAGTGGTGACACAGGCGGAAAGAGAGAAAATTAACTTGGCACAGGAGAACCTGTGCAACAGAGAGGCAGTCTGATCTTAACTGAGCCAGAGACAGTGTGGTGAGCTAGGGTCTGAAAAGCACTTGGGTTCCTTGGCAGGCTAATGGGGAGCTGAGGCAGGAGCTCTCTTGAAGTGGTCATGCAGCAACCTCCTGCTGCAGCAGCCCAGGAGATGACGCAGGCGCCTGCCATGGGGCCTAGAGTGTGCCCAGCAACATGCGATTGAAATTGTACAGAGAGGATAGTGCCCCGGGGATCAAGACTGGAATAGGAAAGGACGTGCACCTCGCTTTCCCTGTGTGTCTGGTGGCTTAGGGGACCAATCCAGGAGTTGGACAGAAGGGTGCAATGGCACTCAGGGTTGATCATGGGAAGACCACATTTGTGGGCCTTGCAGTGTGCACGACTGAAGGGTTAGCTCTTCTGTCCTGCCAGTGAAGGCCTCAGGAGGCCCCTGAGTCCAGACACCCAGCAGGGATGGGCAGCTGCCCAGCCCTGGGGTGTGTGGATGTAGATACTACCCAACAAAGTTCCAAAGGACAATCAGGGTTAAACGTCAGCTGCAGGAACTTCCTTTTAGAATTCCGCACGCTGGGAGGGCATGGATCTAGTCTATCCGGACAAAAGTCCAATCCACAGTACTTCCATTCTGTCCTGCCTTGCAGTGCTGAGGAGGGAAGCCGAGAGCTTCTTCACCAGCCTCAGCTCCGGGCCACTCCAGCCGGCAGCTTGGTGATGCAGCTCAACGTGGATGGGTTCATCCACCCCAGCCCTGGAACTAAGGGGTGCACAGCCCGTGAGGAGATGGAAAGGAGGTCAGAGTGGCATAGGCAGTGGGCAGCCAATCCTGTCAACAGTCTGGACCACCTCAGAGGAGCTGGGTCCTTCATTTCTCATCAAGAAATTTTCCCCTTTTCCACTTTGTACAGGTGTGTGTTCTTGCTGAGCAGATTAGTTTGGGTGTACAAACACACTTCTTTTTGTTTGCTTTTCTCATTTCTTATCACCTGTTTGTTCCTTTGCCTTGTTTTGACTTTGAAGGATTAGGGCTTCTTGGTTGGTTGTTTTGTTTGAGTCTTTGTTCACCATTGCTTATGATTTTATTACATTTTCTTTCATTTATTACTCTTTCTTATTTCTTTCTCCTCCTATATAGCCAAATTCTCTTGTAATATATTTTTTTTTTTTTTTTTTTTTTTTTTTTTTTTTTACTTTTTACTCTTCCTCCCTTATAGCCATCACTTGCTAACTCTCTTCTGGCTTTCCCTATATTTACTTTTTGAATATTTTAAGCTTTCTTTTGCCTTTCTGCCCCATTTTCTTTTCTCTTAATTAACTGTAATTTTATTGTTTTTAGAACTATTTAGTTTATAAAGCCCCTGACCCTGTGGTTCATGTTGTTGCAGTTACTAGTAGTGTGGGTAGCGTAGTTAACACCTGCTGTTTACTGTTAGGTCGAGTCCACAGCTGTTCTTTGCTGCTGTTAATCGCTGACCCTGCCATTCCTCTTTTCTGGCAGTGTTGCAGATGTCACAGTTGGCACTAGGCGCTTATGTTAATGCTCTATGTTCATCACTAGTCACCACTGCTATTGCTGGTGCTGTTTCCCCTTTTTCCGAGAGGGGCTGGGAAGTGACCAGGACACGGAGACTCCGTGGCTGAACTACACCCATAACTCAGCCAAGTGGCAGCACACCCTCCTCCACACACAGCTCCCCTGGAGCCTCAGCAATACATTAACACAGAACGGGGGGACAGAAACTCCAGACCAAAGACCAGGCCCCAAGTAGGAACAGCTAGAAAGGACCTCAGGTCCTTCTCCTGGACATCTGCGCCTACTACAAAAATGGCGGTGGATGGTTCCAAGATGATGGCTCAGAGGAAGCCACAGCACTGCAGTAGCTCTGAAAGAAGGGATTGAAACAGCCGCTCTGCAGAAGCAAACTGGAGGCAAGGCCGCGGAAACTGACCCTTGGATGATGCTGCGTCTATGTGCTGAAGCTAAGAAATACTAAAAAGAGATAAAGGACACCCTCATGGAAGAAGGGGGAGTCCACCTGAACAGAGGTGCAAGTCCAAGACCTTTGCAAACATGAGGAAACAGGCAGACCAGTCTCTCCACAAACTTGATAACCTCCAACAAAAGGATCAGGAGGGAGTGAGTAGAGGGCATAGGGAAGTGCTGGGAATGAAATCTACCAGATTATGCTGTGTTCATTTACGAATACATCATGAATGTGTGTGTGTGTGTGTGTGTGTGTGTGTGTGTGTGCGCATAAAATTCTATGCATTAATTAAAATAAAAATAACAATAACAGGAAGAAGATCAGTAGAGTAGAACATGTGGCTTGAGGCAGAGAGGAGGAAAGGGAAAGTACTTGGGAATGAGACTGATCCAATTATATGCATTGCCAGGTGCGGTGGTGCATGCCTATAATCCCAGCTCTTGGGAGGCTGAGGCAGGAGGATCATGAGTTCAAAGCCAGCCTCAGAAATGGCGAGGCACTTAGCAACTCAGTGAGACCCTGCCTCTAAATAAAATACAAAATAGGGCTGGGGATGTGGCTTAGGGGTGGAGTCCCCCTGAGATTAATCCCTGGTACAAAAAAAAATTATATGCATGTATAAATATGGCACAATGAATCCCACTGTTATGTCTAATCATAATGCACCATAAATAATTTAAAAATGCTCTATTAAGCCAGATGTGATGGTGAGACTCAGGAGGCTGAGGCAGGACGATCCCAAGTTCAAAGCCAGCTTCAGCAACTTAGTGAGGCCCTAAACAACTTAGTGAGACCCTGTCTCAAAATAAAATAAAAAAATAAAAAGTTCTGGAGATGTGGTTCTGTGATTGAGTCCTTCTGGGTTCAATATCTTGGTACCCAAAACACAAAACAAAACTCTATTATCTCTGTGTTAAAAAATGGTAGTTTGTTAAGATATTTTCTCCAGTTCTAAGTCTTTTATTTCTTTTCCACTGTTTTATAACAGGGTCCTGGTATCTCAGCCTGTCAGTAGCAATGTCCATTTCTATATGAAACAAATCAAAACTTTGTGTGGATCAGTTTTAGGGACTGTACTATATCTATGTGAAGTGAATAAAATGCACAGTTTTTATGTCTTGTCGCACCTGGTACATGTTTAAGGCATTAGAAAATAAATTTTAGGCATCTTTTCTGTTGAAAAAGAATGTCAGCAGCCTGTCCTGCTCCAGTTTTTCACTTGGATATTTTTTCACTATTTCCTTCTAACAGTTTTCCAAAGAAAATGACTGCCAAACACGTATCTTAGGGAAACAGTGATTCAATCGTTCATCATCAATGAATTGTTAGATCATCTCTAAGCTAGCCAGGAGCATCACAAGCATATTTATTAAAAAAAAAAAAAATCCTAAAAAAAAAAAACACAATTTCTCTACCTCAGAGGAAAGTTGTATTTTCAGGTTTATTATGGAAACCTGTCTTAAAACACACAAGCACTAGTGACTGAGGTCCATTTCATCTGTACGGAGCATCACACTTGGTTCTGTGAAGAAAACCTTTAAGATAGGAAATGTGAAAGGTGAGAAATGCTTAAGTTCACAGGAAACCAAATTTGGTTTGATGAATAATGATTGAACATAAATACATAAAATGCTAGAAGTTAATGTTTGCTGAATCAATTACAGGAAGAATAACTGTTGTAAAATTTACTATACTGGCATTGTATAGAAAGAGACAAAGCCTGTATCTCAAATGGATAAGTCACTTCTGACTAAGAAGTAAGGAGAAAAGCATTTTGATCACAAAGGCTCCATTTGTCAATTCCTCCAAATCTTTAACAAACATAGCAGATAGATAGAAAATAATGTTTAGTTACTTGCTGTGAGCCAATATGGTATTAATATCAAAACCTGAAAAGTCTTGTTATTTAGGATAACATTAAGAAAAATTAAAGAATTAGCAGTAAATTTGACCAAAAATGTGCAGAAGAGGTAACCTAAAAATTATGAGACACTATTAAAAGAAATTAAAGCATCTTAGGCAAATGGAAGGAGGCAACATTGTCTTCATGGGCCACAAAATTCAATATTATTAAAAGATCAAAGTTAGATGATTTAAACTACTTGATTTTAAAACTCATAGAACCACAGAAACCAAGATCACAGTAGAACACAACAGAACATCCTGAAATGGACACACATATGTGGACAACTGATTTCAACAAAGGCCGACGGAACCACAGGATAGCTATATGCAAAACTACAGACCCCAGGCCTTGTCAGTCATCAGAGTTGAACTGAGATATATCATAGACATAAAGGTAAGAGTAACTATAACATTTCTAGAGGAAACAAAATTAGACAAAGATTTCTTTAAAAGACAAAGAACACGAATCATCTTTTCATATAAAAAAAAATGAAAAGATAGCTACCGACTGGGAAACATATTTGAAAGTCACATATCCAAATGGGATTTTTATGTAGACTATACCAAGAATTCTTTATAAGTGCTTTATATAATAAGAAAACCAACAATCCAACAAAAAAACCTAGGCAAAAGATTTGAACCAGGATATTTCAACTAGGATATTGTCAACATTTGGGCTGAATACATATACATACATATATATATATATTTACCCACATATATATATATCTACATATATATATATATATCACATATATATATCACATATATATATATATATTAGTGTAGTATTGGAGTATAGATAGTCATATAGAACAAAGAAACACAATAGTAAGTTTGGAATACACACATATATATGGACAATTGATTTCAACAAAGGCTGTCAAAACCACAGGATAGCTATATGTAAAAATTCATACTCAAGTATTCTATATGTAAGCTATATGTAAGAATTCAAACAAAGTTGAATTTAAATATATCATAGATCTAAATGTAAGATTATATATACGTGTGTGTGTGTGTGTGTGTGTGTATAAATTATATAAATATATAATTCTTTTGGTATTGGGATTAAACCTGTGGTGTTTTGCTGGGTGCGTTGGCACACGCCTGTAATCCCAGCACTTGGGAGGCTGAGGCAGGAGGATCACAAGTTCAAAGCCAGCCTTAGCAATGGCAAGGCACTTAGCAACTCAGTGAGACCCTGTCTCTAATAAAATACAAAAAAGGTCTGGGGATGTGGCCCAAGTGGTCGAGTGCCCCCGAGTTCAATCCCCGGTACCAAAAATAAAAAAACAAAAACAACAACAACAAAAAAACCTGTGGTGTTTTACCATAGAATTACCTCTCAGCCCTTTTTATATTCTTATTTTAAGATAGGGTCTTGCTAAATAACTAACAACTAAGGGTCTCCCAAGGTTGCTCAGGCTTGCCATCCTCCTACCTTAGCCTCCAAGTTGCTGGGATTACATGTGTGTGCCATTGCACCCAGTTGGATTTTTTAAAATTACTATTATGGGGACTTTCCTATGCACTGCAGATAACCTCCTTCCTGCCCAATAGATGCCAGAAGGCTCCCAACAAGTGCCATCCAAAAATGTCTCAAGACATTGCTAAAGGTCCCATGAAAGGCAACATTGCTCCAGATGAGAACTTGTGATTTGAGTAACACTTCACCAAAGTATGTACAGATGACAAATAAACCTATGTCATCTATGAAAATAACCTATGTACCCATGATAACCTATATAACCTATGTAACATATGATAATCAACTAAAAGCTACAGAAAACAAGAGTTTGATGGAGTTACATAAGATACAAATATTAAGATAAAAATATGAAAATACAATACTATATATATTGTGATGCTTTGATAAACTTATCAGGGCAGTTGGTTTTCAAGTCAAGACGTGATGCCTTGAGTTTTGATTTTGCTTTGTTCAAAATTTGCTTTGATTATTCAGGGACCTTTGTGGTTATACCCAAATTTTAGGATTTTGTTTCAAATTTATTTATTTTTTATTCTAAGTTGTTAGAAATGACAGCAGAATTACATTTCATATTATACTTATAGAGCACATTTTTACATTATCTCTGGTTGTATACAAAGTATGTTCACACCATTTGTGACTTCATACACTTTGGTAATGATACCCATCTCATTCTACCATCTTTTTTTTTTTTTTTTGTTCTTCACTCTTTTGCCCCCCACACTTCCACTCCCTCCCCATTGGCCATTCTAGTGATCCTCTAATCCTCCTATGCTCCCCATCCCAACCCCACTGTGAATTGGCCTCCTTATATAGAGAAAACATTTGGCATTTGGCTTTTTGGGATTGGCTAACTTCACTTAGCATTTATATTCTCTAATTTCAACCATTTACCTGTGAATGCCATGATTTTATTCTTATTGCTGAGTAATATGTCATTGTGTATATATACCACATTTTCTTTATCCATTCATCTACTGAAGGGCATCTAGGTTGGTTCCACAGTTTAGCTATTGTGAATTGTGCTGCTATAAACACTGATGGGGCTGTGTCCCTATAGTATGCTGTTTTCAGGTATTTTGGGTAAAGACCAAGGAGTGGGATAGCTGGGTCATAAGGTGGTTCCATTCCAAGTTTTCCAAGGTATCTCCATACTGCTTTCCATATTGGCTGCGCCATTTTGCAGTCCCACCAACAATGTATGAGTGTGCCTTTTTCTCCACATCCTCTCCAACATTTATTGTTTGTGTTCTTAATAGCTGCCATTCTGACTGGTGTGAGATGAAATCTTAGAGTTGTTTTGATTTGCATTTCTCTAATTGCCAGAGAGGTTGAGCATTTTTTCATGTATTTGTTGATTGATTGTATATCTTCTTCTGAGAAATGTCTGTTCAGTTCCTTGGCCTATTTATTGATTGGGTTATTTGTTTTTTTTGGTGTTAAGATTTTTGAGTTTATATATTCTAGAGATTAGTGCTCTATCTGACGTGCATGTGGTAAAAATTTGTTCCCAATTAGTAGGCTCTCTGTTCACCTCACTGATTGTTTCTTTTGCTGAGAAGAAGCTTTGTAATTTGAATCTATCCCATTTGTTGATTCTTGATATTAATTCTTGTGCTTCAGGGTCTTATTAAGGAACTTGGGGCCTAATCCAACATGTTGGAGATTAGAGCCTACTTTTTTTTCTATTTGGTTTGATATTTTTTTTCTTTTTGTGAAAAATGCCATGGAATTTTGACATGGATTTCATTACATGCACAGGGCATGGGAATTTTAACAGTCTCAACTGTACTGATTCACGAACACGAATATCTTTCCATTTATTTGTTGTCCTCAATTTCTTTCATTAATGTTTTACATTTTTCAGTGTATAAATCTTTTTCTTCCTTGGCTGTATTTATACCTAAGTATTTTATTATTTTTATTATTATTTTTTTAATGATAAAAATTTTAAATCCTGAGAGGGTAAGGAGGGGAAGAATAGAAGTCCATTGGAGTAGACAAAGGGGAACAAAAGGAAGGGAGGGGGAGAGGAATAGGAAGAACAATCAGACATAACTTTCCTAGCCTCATATTTGAATACAAGACCAGGGTTACTCTGCATCATGTACAACCACAAGAATAGGATTCTAATTAGAATATGTTATATTCCATGTATGTATAATATGCCCAAATACATTCATTCTGTTGTAATGTATACCTAAAAGGAACAGATAAAATTTAATTTTTTTTTAAATTCCAAAAATATTTTAAATCCATCGGTATAAACATAAAGCTAGAAACTAGAATATAAAGAGTCTTCAAAAGAACCCTACATGAGCTCTCAGAAGAGCTACAGAAAGATTTTTCAAAGGATAAATATCCTATCCCTCATGTTCCCTCTTGTACATATGATACCTTTAATAAATATTTTTTTAGCTGAGAAAGATCATGATGCAATATCTATCATGTGAGAAAGGAAGTATCTTAAATATATGCTCTTTATATGTAATATGAAAGGAATTGCACTCTAAAAGCATGTATAACAAATAAAAAAACATGAAAATTCTATGTAAAAAAAAGAAATGATAACTATCTGAGAAGACCAATATGTTTTACCCTGATTTAAACATTACACAAGGTAGACACATCAAAATAGCATGTGATACTTCATAAGTGTTTACAATTTTTATAATTTTATGTGTCAGCGAAGTATTTTATTAATTTATTTTTGTAGGTACTATAAATGAGAAGATTTTCTTATTTTCTCTTTTGGACAGTTTACATACAGAAATGCTACTGATTTTTGTATGTTGATTTTGTATCATTCAACTACCAAATTTGTTAGTTCTAAACAGTGTTACGGTGGAGATCATGCCATCTGCAAATAGAAACAATTTAACTTCTTTCCTTCTGCTTCAGATGCCATTTCTTTCTTTCTCTTGTCTCACTGCTCTGACTAGGCCTTCTAGAGTGCTGCCTTGAATGGAAGTGGTGAGTGTTGGTATTCTTGTTTTTGATCTTGGTGGAAAAGCTTTCAACTTTCACCTAGTATGACCCTAGTTGTGGGCTTGGCGTATATGGCTTTTATTGTGCTAAGACATTCTTTACCAAATTTATTGAGAGTTAGTTTTTTTTTTTAATTGTGAAAGGATATTGAAGTGTGTCAGATGACTTTTCTGCATGTATCGAGGTGATCGTGGCTTTTGTCCTTCATTATGTTAATATGATATTACATATTTACTGATTTTCACATACTAAAATCATCCTTGTATCCTAGGGGAAAAAATCTCATTTCATCATGGTGAATAGTTCTTTTAATGTGTTATTGAAGTCAGTTTTCTAGTTTTTGTTGAGGATTTTGGTATCAATATTCATTATGGATATTGGCTTATAATTTTCTTTTCCTGAAGTATCCTTGACTGGCTTTGGTGTCAATGTATTAAATGTTTTGTTTCTTCAAGTTAAAACATATTCTAAAACTGAAACCATAAAGATTGCTAACTCTGGATGCTGAAAATATGAATGGGAATATTATTTTCCTACATTTGTGCATTAAAAAAATTCCTCAAAAGAATTCAAGTTTCTGTGAGGTAAAACAAATATGCACATTTGTGGACCATGCTAGAAGACAAATTGCAACAAAATTTGAAATAAAGTTCAATAACTTGAAAAGTTTGTTCATATAAGTGCGAAGATGTATAATCCAACGGCATAATAGGCAAAGACAAAAAGTTGGCAACTCAAAATAAACAACTTGTGAAGTATATAAGTAATAGAAAAGATGCTCCATTTCCCTAATTAAATAATTAATAATTTAATTGATATTGATATGCCAGTAACAATATTACCCATAAGATTGTCAAAGAAAAATTCATTTAAAATAAATAAATCTTCATCCCATGATCCAGCCATCCAACACTAAGTCCTCTTGAGTATTCAAACAAATACATACACAAGGAATTTCTCTGCAACATTTTAATAATGATTAAATAAAAGCCATAGACATAATTCACAAACATTTCAAGTCAGGACTGGTTAAATAAGTCACCATAATTCTGTACAACATAATTCTATGTATATAGTAAATGAATAAGTTAGAGTTGCATAAGGTAAGGCAATGAACTAAATGACACAGAAAAAAATGTGCTTAAGAGGAAAAAGTCAACATAACAGAGTATGTTCACCACTATCACTTTTTGGGTAGAAATATGCATAGAGAAGTACAAAGAAAACTCTAAAAAGATAAATAAAAAAGTAAAAAAGCAGGTATCCTCTTTTTAAAGTTAATTTTTGATGGGATTTCTATTTTCTATGTTTTATGTATCTTCACTGTTCCATCATTTGGATAATGTAATTTTTGTAAAACAGTAATTTTTAGCATTTATTTTTAAATTAATGTATTTTAGAAGAAGCCCAAATCAAAGTCATGGACTGTATACAGCTTTGGAACCTGGAGAGAATGTCTGACGATTTAATTTAAAGGAAGAAATTAACAGAATAAACAGTATGTAAGTATTTCCTTAGTGAACATGCTATTTTATTATGATGTACACTCTGGCAATTAGTAATCTAAAGTAAAGCCCAACTGCCTTAATTGTCCATTGTCCTCCTGTTATGGTTTAGATATTAGGTGTACCCCAAAAGCTCACGTGTGAGGCAATGCAAGAACATTCAGAGATGAAATGACTGGGTTATAACAGGTTTAACCTAATCAATGCATTAATCCCCTGACAGAGATTAACTTGGTGGTAACTGTAGGCAGATGGGGTGTGGCTGGAGGAGGTAGGTCAATGGGGGGCGTGCCTTGGTGTATTTGTCTGTGGTCATAAGAGCTCCATCTCTCTGCCTTCTGGTACCATGTCCCCAGCTGCTTTCCTCCACCACACTCTTCCGCCATGATGTCCTGCCTCACCTGAAGCCCCAAGGAATGGAGCTAGCTGAGACTTCTGAAACCCTGAGCCCCCAAGTAAACTTTTCCTCTTCTAATTATTCTTCTTGGGTCTTTTGGTCACAGAAGTGAAAAAGCTGAGTAAAACACCTCCTAAATGCAAGAAACTATAAAGAAATAAACAAAACATTCTATACTTTTTCCACAAGAATGCACTACTTAAATATACATATACATACATATATACACCTATACATACACAAAGAAGGTCATATGCCATCCAAATTGATATCAATTCACCCATTTATTTACGTGATATGTAATTTTTAATTATGCGCAAAAAATTCTGTAATATTCTATCCAAAACTGTCAAAGCATTCATAGAACCAAAAATGCTACAATAGCACACTAAATATAACCAAAACTTGGGGCAATATTTCCCCCTTTTCTGTCATAAAATACGGTAAGTTTAGCTTGCAAAGCAGTATAGGCAGCAAAAGAGAATTTTTCATGGCATCTCCTGATAAGTGGTATCACTGCCAACCTCAACCAATTCCCAACACATTTTAAAATGAGCAATTTACTTGCTAGTTCCAAAATAAACAGTTTTATTTATGCAAAGTCAGAGGCAGTCTTCTGTACATGGTAGAATGTCTGCTTCCTTTCTCTCTGTAACAGTGACTCAACTATCTGGCAATCATCCCAAGTGATCCCCTTGAGTGTCCAAGGTCAGAGTCAGTTCCAACATTTGTAGACTCTAGTGGACTAACCAAAGTGCTCTCTTGGTCCATTCTCCTTAAGTGAATTCAATAAAGGATGTTGGAATTAACCACTAGTTAGGGTCTGTTAATTAAAAGCTGTGTTTGATTTCCCACAAAACATACAAACTGAGTTTGTACTGCAGATTTCTTATCTGTTTGCCTTCCTGTGAGGCTAAGAACTGTTGTAGTGCTTGGTATTTAAAGAATGACTTCTGAAGAGCATTCATTCAACTAAGGCAATGGTTCATTTTAGGTGGCTTATGGAAAGATAACTTGACACCATTGGACATTCAAAATTTGATAATCATAGGTAGAATGTGTCTATTGCACAATTAGGAGCAAAAATCTGGGCTCCTGTACAGGAAAAACCATATTTGTTCTGCATTTTTTCTTATTATGCAAATGGTACTCTGGACAGGTTAGAAAATTTTAAAAAAAACCACAATATTTTTACTTTAAATGTATTTTTCTACCTTCAGCCTTCATTACATATAAGTATTTTGTGGCAAAGTTCAACCACAGCATACATACCTTTATATTTTGAAATCTACTTTCAAATTAAAATTTGCTTGTTCATGAGCAGCCTTCTTCTTCAACATGATACAACCATTTAAAGAGGGGAGGGTAGGAGAATATTTTTAATCTAGCCATCCAATTATAGCATCTTATTTTTTTAGGCTATTTTGGAATCTCAGCAGAGTCTTGAATCTTTTTCTTTCATTCCTGGTTCTGCTGTCATTAAATAACTGAGTTGAATCCATAGATTTGAGTGCAAAATTTCTGCTAAAGTGTTTATAGCCTCAAAGGTTATTTTTTAGACACTTTCAAATTACTGTTATCATTCATTTAATCTGTAGTCTAATTGTGCCATTCACCCGTTTTCTTTTCTAATTTTACTTCCTTGGATTTATCCTTTTCTGTTTCTTGATGGTCCACTTACTAGTGATTTCTTTCTCTTTTTGAACTACTCTGCTTCACAATTTTGTAATTTCTCCTTTAATCTTCCCTTCCTTCATTTGACTTTATATTTACTATATGATAACATTTTCAACTTCTTTAATTAAAAACTGATTCAGAATGGCAGAGCAAGGTGGGGCTGGAGCAAGACCCTCCAGAAATCATCTCCCTACATAAACATGCACTCGCACAACTATTCATGTATCAAGCTACTGTCACAAAAACTAAGAAAACCAGGTGAGAGACCAAAGTAACTGGTTTTAGCACAAATAAAAAAAGACCCATCGGAGAAAGTACAAAGAAAAGATACCTCTTCTGCCCCTACCTCTAAGCAGCACATCACGGAGACAGCAGGCTCATGCTTGGAGGAAGGAGAGGGAATTATGTCCAGGCCTTAGGCTGAGGAGCAAGTGCCAGGTCCACCATGATGATCTACATTATCAAGCACAGCTACAGGACCCTGCCCCCAGGTCAATGCCTGTGGATGGAGCTTTTGGACTTATGTTGGCCTAGTGGCCAGGAAAGCCTCTGTCAGTCCTTGCTGAACTCCAGGCAGAACAGCTTAGAGAGAGATTCATCTGCTGGGAGTAAAACAGGGAAGTAAGCATAGGATATTGCCTTGAACTGAGTGCAAGGCAAGTAAAACTCAATACCAGGGAGATCTCAATGGTCCCTGTGCCCTGGCCAGTATGGAAGGGCAGAGGCCCCTGGACCCAACCTGGTGCCAGGAAGACTTGAGGTCCCAGCCAGACCGAAGGTATTCTTGATAATATGACCTGCACCAGGCTGCACTAGTCTTGGGTCATGAGCATATTAGAGCCACAGTCAGGCCTTAGCACCATGGACCTTGGGCCCTGCCCCTGTGCTATGAGGATCTTGGCAGGCTGTGGAATCCAGGTGCAATCCAGCTTTGTGTTTTTGGTAGCCATGGTAATGCCCATCTTATCCCGCCCCCTACCAAGGCATCACATCATACAGTCATTATCCAGTTGGGGAAAGAAGAGGGAGGTAGATGCCAAGTTATTGCGTAGGAGCTAGGGCGGGTCCTTCCATGGCAAGACCCAGACATGGGCAGAATCCTTCAAGCTCTGACTATACTCTAGTGACAGGAGATGAGGCATCATCCCCAGGTAGAGGCTTACAGGAACCAACTACCCTTTTGGAGCACTTTCCTAGTCCATCTTGAACAATATATTAACTGTGGATTTGGTACCAACTATGGCCAACACTATTTTCTAGGGCAGAAACAATGACAACACAATAACCATAAACTGGTGGCAAGTGTGGACCTAGTGTGCCATCTAGTGCTGAAATAGCAGTAATTATCACAGTCTCAGAAAATAAGTAGCCTGCTTGGAATTTCTGGAAGGACAAAAACAAAGCCAGATTTTGTAGATGGGAATAAACACTTAATTTTTCAGTGTGCAGATGTCATACTACAACAAGCATCAAGAACTTTCATGGAACCAGGACTTCACCTAATGGACAAAATAAGGCACCAGAAACAAACCATATAGCAATAGATATGTGTGAGCTCTTGGACAATTAATTTAAATTAGTTGCTTAAGGAAACTCAACCAACTTCTAAGTAAAAAGAAAATCAAACAAAATCCTTGAGCTCAAAAGTACACCAAGAAAAAAAAAGTAGAAAAACATGATAGAAAGCATCAATAGTAAAACAAATCAACAGAAAAAGAAACAATGAAATCAAAGGCTATTTGAAGATACAGAGTTAAATGAGAAACAAAGAAATAAGAATGAAGAGGAATGAAAGAATGCTCATAGGAACTTTGAGATGCCACTCAAAGAACATACATTTGGGTGACTGGGGTTCAAGAGGGACTTGAGGATCCAAAGAGGAAGAAAGATTATTGAGAGAGAAAATTTCCCAAACCCAGAGAAGGATACAACTGTTAAGGTACAGGAAGGTCAAAGGTCACCAGTAATATTCAACTGAAACAAGTCTATCCCAAGACATATTATTATAACCAAATATTCAAAAGTTAAAGACAAAGAAACGGTTTTCAAAGCATCAAGAGATAAAAATCATGAATAAAATTATTCAAAATTGCCTGAAAGTTTTCTCAGCATGAACCCTGCAGGCTAGGAGGAGTGGAATGAGATTTTTGTGCAGAATGAGAAAAACAAATGCAAAAACAAGCAAACAAACAAACAAACAACAACAAAAAACCTACCAATTAGGA
Organism: Tamias sibiricus; assembly: GCA_025594165.1. NCBI lineage: Eukaryota > Metazoa > Chordata > Mammalia > Rodentia > Sciuridae > Tamias > Tamias sibiricus. The sequence continues at coordinate 141,405,014 of CM046664.1, read as the reverse complement.
ATACCATATCCAGCAACAGTGAAATGAAAGAAATTAAACATATTGCCAAGCAATAGCAGAGAAAATTTATCACCACCAGGCCTGTCCTGCAAGAAATGCTAAAGGGATTTCTTCAAACTGAGAAATACTACTGAGTGTGAACTATACAGAAGTATACTATAAATAGTATACAGTTCACTGGAAACAGTAAATATACAGACACACTCAGAAGGCTCTAATATAGTAAACATGGTACATAAACCATTTATATCTTTAGTATGAAGACTAAAAAACAAAATAATAATAACAACTATATTAATGTCTTAAAATAGAGGCAATATAGAAAGAAGACATGACATAAAAAATTTACAATGTTGGGAGGAATAGAGGAAAGCATTGAATTTTTTTGTAGTATTTCTTCTCCTTTTGTTTTTTCCTATCTTTACCATTGATATTAACTTGCTTTCATTTCAAAATAACTTATTATAATCAAAGATGTTTTTTCAAGCTTTGCAGTAATCATAAAGCAAAAATCTATAACAGGCACACAAGAAACAATAAGGAATCAAAACTTCAAAACATATTACTAAAGAAAATAATTTACAAATGAAGACTATAAGGGAAGGAGAAAAAAACTGAAAAAGAAATAAAACAAATAGAAAATGGTAGCAGTATGATGTAACCTATTGTTATTAGCCTTAAATTCAAGCAAATAAAATTCTCCAGAAAGAGAGTGACTAAATTAAACAAACGAACAAACAAAAAACCCAAAACCTAATATCCTACTATATGTTACCTACAAGAAACTTACTTTCGCTTTAAGGACATGTATAGAATGAAAGTGAGGGTATGGAACAAGATATTCAAGGCCAATAGAATCCAAAAGAAAACAGTAGTAACAATACTCATATCAGATAAAATAAACGTTAGGTCAAAAGCAAGAAAGAGTCATTATCTAATGTTAAAAAGAGACAGGGAAGGTCATTATCTAATAATAAAGGGGGTCAATTCAGCAAGAGAAAATAACAACTCTATGTATGCTCCTAATAACAAAGCACCAAAATATATAAAGCAAATATTAACACTCTAATATGACAATAGTAGGGGATGTTAAGATGAGATTTTCAGCAGTGGACATATTATCCACCTAGAAGATCAACAAAGAAACAGAAGAATAAAACTGTATCCTACACCAATTGAACCTTCTAAACATTTACCAAATATTTTATCCAACAGCTTCAGAATATACTTTATTTTCAATGGCACGTGGAAAATCCTCTAGGATAGATCATATGCTAGGTCACAAAAACAAGTCTCAACAAATTTAAAAATACTGAAAAATATAAAGTAGATGACAATGCAGTAGATCAAGAAATCCATAACAAGAATATCTCTGGAAATTTTACAAATAGATGAAAGTTAAGCAACCTACTTCTGATCAACAAATGTACCAAGGAAGAAATTAAGAAAGAATTAAAAAATTTTTGAAACAAATGATGATGGAAACATAACACATCAAAACCTATTTGGAACATAAAAATCAATGCTAAGAGGGAAGTTTATAGTAATCAGCTACAGCCAAAAAGCAGAAAGATTTCAAAGAAACAACCTATTGTTATACCTCAAGGAGACAGAAGAATAAACCAAACCCCAAATTACTAATAGAAAGAAACAATAAAGACCAGAGTAAATGAAATAGTCTTTTTTTTTAAATATAGCAAATCAATGAAATGAAAAAAGGTGTTTTGAAAAGATAAAATTGTCAAACCTTTAGACTAACAAAGAAAAAAGAAGACATTCCAACTGAGAGAGAAATATGAAGGGTCATTAGAGACCATTATACACCAAAAATTCTGGTAACCTACAATGGACAAATTTCTGGAAATATACAATTTGCCAAGATTGAATCATGTAGAAATAGAAAAACTGAAAAGACCAACAAAAGGAACAGGAATAAATCAATAATATAAAGTCTCTCATCAAATCAGAGCCAAAAACCAATGGCTTTACTTTTGAATTCTACTAACCATTTAAATGAGAACTAACACCAATTCTTCCCGAATTGTTTCAAAAACATCAAGAGGAAGGAATTATTCCAAACTCATTCTATAAATCCAGCATCACCCTGATATCAAAACCATATTAATAACACAAGAAAAAAAAAGGAAGCTATAGTCCAATATCCTTAGTGAAGAGAGACAAAAATCCTCAATAAAATAATAACATATAGAATTCAACAATACATTAAAAATGAAGTTCACCATGATCAACCAGAATTTATCCCAGGGACACAAAAATGGCTCAGCATATGAAAATTGATAAACTTGAGACAGAATGAAGGCCAAAAAATGATTATTTCAATACATGCAAAAAAGGCATTTTGTGAAATTCAACATCACTTCTTGATAAAAACACTGAAAAAAATTAGTTAGAATGTATCTCAACATAATAAAGGCCATATATAACAAGACCATAAATAGAATCATGCTGAATAGAGCCAAATTTTTTCTAAGATCTGGCACAATACAAGAATACCCACTGTTATCAATTTTATTTAACATAGTATTAGAAGTCCTATGCAGAGTAGGAAGACAAGGAAAAAAATAGTAGACATTGATACTGGAAACGAGAAAATCAAATTGTTACTCTTTGTAAATGATATGATCTTAAATATACAAAACTCCAAAGATTCAATTAAAAAGCAATTGGAATAAAAGAATTTAACAAAGCTGCACAGTACAAAATGAAAAAGCAGAAATCAGTAGCAGTTCTATGTGTCAATAACAAATTATCTGAATAAAGAATAAAGAAAGAAATCATAATTGCTACAAAAGATTTAAAAAATTCAGCAATAAATTTAACCAAAGAGATGAATGGTCTGCATGATGAAAACAATAAAACACTGATGCAAGCGTGCGCATGTGTGTGCGCGCACACGCGCGCACACACACACACACACACACACAATGAAAGACAGCCAGTGTTCATGGATTAGAAGAATCAATATTGTTAAAATGTCCTTACATCTAAAATGATCTACAGGTTTCATGCAATCCCTATCAAAATTCCAATGACATTCTTCACAGAACTAGAGAATAGATTAATGGAATTCATATGGAACCACAAAAGTCCTCCAATAACAAAACAATCTTGAGCAAAAAGTAAGACAGCAGGAGGCATTATATAATTTTAAAATAACTCACAAGGCTATAGTAATAAAAATGGCATGGCATTAGCATAAAAACAGACATACAGACCAACGAAACAGCATAGAAAGTCTAGAGGTAAACCTGTGCATCCATAACCAACTGATTTTCAATAAAAGTGCTAAGAAAGAGTGGAGAAAGGACAATCTTCTCAGTAAATGCTGCTGAGAAATTTAGATATCCACATGCAGAAAAATGAAACTATACCCATATTTTACACCAGTTACAAAAATCAACTGAAAATGCATTAAAGACTTAAATAAGACCTGAACCTACGAAACTAGTAGAAGAAAACAAAGAAGAAAAACTATACAACATTGGACCGGGCAAGGAATTTTTTTTAATAAAATTCCATAAACACAGGAAACAAAAGCAAAGACAAATGGGATTATGTCAAACTACAAAGCTTTTGTCTCTTCATCCAATAGAATGAACAAATGATCAAACAAATGATCATGAAAACACAGAATGAAAAGACAATCTAGAGAATCGGAAAAAATATCTGCAAACCGTGCATCTGACAAAGGGTTAACATACAGAATATTTAAGGAATTCTAAACCCTCAGTAGCAAAACAAACAAAAACCACAAAAACCTCAAAAACTTAATCAATGAGTAATATACTTAACCAGACATTTCTGAAAAGAAGACATACAGATGGCACACAGGCTCATGAGAAAATGTTCAACGTCATAAATTAACATGCGAATGCAAATAAGAACTACAATAAGATATCACTTCACTCCAGTATGAATGGAAATCATCCAAAAAAAAAAAAAAAAAAAAAGGTAATTGCTGGCAAAGATGTGAAGAAAAGTAATCATTTACTGTTGTTGTAAATATAAATTTTCACGCAGCTTGTTATGGTTTAGATATTTGGTGTTTCCCAAAAGCTCATGTGTGAGACAGTTCAAGAAGGTTTAGAGGTGAAATGTCTGGATTTTGAAAGGCTTAACCTAATCAGTGTATTAATCACCTGATAGGGATTAATTAGGTGCTAACTGTAGGCAGGTAGGATGTGGCTAGAGGAGGTTTTATTGAGAGCATGCCTTTGGGGGTATATATTTTTTCCCTGGGCTGTGTACCTGTCTCCTTCTGATTCCTGGTGGCCATGTCCTGAGCCACTTTCCTCCACCACATTATTCTGCCATGATGTTCTGCCCCACCTTAGGCATAGAGCAATGAAGTCGGCCATTTATAGACTGAGACCTCTGAAACCATGAGCACTAAATAAACTTTTTGGGATTGGCCCATTTTGCTTAGCCCAATATTATCCAACTTCCTCCATTTACTGGCAAATGCCATAATTTCATTCTTCTTTAAAGCTGAGTAATATTCCATCAGATATATATACCACATCTTCTTTATCCATTCATCTATTGAAGGGCACCTAGGTTGGTTCCACAGTTTCACAATAGTGGGGGCACTAGGGAAGAATAGAATTCCTTTAGGTAGAGGGGAGTGAAGGGAGGGGAGGGGATATGGGGATAGGAAGGATAGTAGAAGAAACAGACATTATTACCTTATGTACATATATGACTGCTTGACCAATGTGATTCTATAACATGTACAATCAGAAAAAGGAGAAATGATACACCATTTGTGTATGTATATTTATCAAAGTGCATAAATGCATTCTACTATCATGTATAACTAATTAAAACAAATAAGAAAATTATTAAAAGAAAATAGAACCACCATATGATCCAATAATCCCACTACTGGGTATATATCCAGAGCAAATGAAATCAGCATGTCAGAGACATATGCACTACCATGATTTTTGCAATAGTATTCCTAAGTCAAGAAGTGGAAATGACCTGGGTGTCCACCAGAAGAAGAATAGATAAAGAAAAATTGACACAGACATAGTCTAGAGTCCTCTAATTTGCAACAACACAGGTGGAACTGGACATCACTACATTAAGTCAATAAACCAGGCACAGACAGACAAATACTGAATGATCTTCATCTTGGAGCCTAAAAAAGAGAGAGAGAGAGAGAGAGAGAGAGAGAGAGAGAGAGAGAGAGAGAGAGAGAGAGATTGTGTAGAAGAGTAGAAGGTTGGTTACCAGAGTCTGGGAAGAATAGAGTGGAGGGGAGGAGGGAGGAAGGTAGCCATTAAGTTTTAGTAAGAAAAAAGCAAGAACTTCTGGTATTCTCCACAGTAGAGTGACTATAGATAATGAAAACATATGCTGTATTCTGAAAAAAAGGATTTTGAGAGTTTTCATCACAAAGAAATGATATCTAAGGAGATAAAGATGCTTACCTTGATTTGAATATTATACAATGTATACATTTACCTAAATATCACACAGTACCCCATACATTAGTGTAGTTTTTGTATCAACATATAAATTTTAAAAAGTGATTTTCTTTCCTTTATAGGATGTATTAAAAGCTACAAGTTCACCTAACTTTTCTGCATTTTTTCATATACAGTGAAGAATTTTTTCTTAATTCTTATGACACATAAACATGCCTTTTGATTTAATAGCTGCTCAATGGTAAACTTTTTATTTTATAGGGCATGTTAGCTTCTATTTCTATTTTTTTTTTTGTTTTATTGCACTGCATCAGAATGTGAGATGTGATTTTTTTTTTGTTTTATGGATTAAATATTTTTCACTTAATAGTAAATTTTGTAAGTTTTAAGAAGTTTGATCCCAAGCATCACACACACACACACACACAAAGGAAAAAATCCCCAGGCTAACTTATTATATAGGTTTTAATCATATGAAATCATGAAATCATACACACACACACACACACACACACACACACACACACACACACATCTATATGTAGTGTTTGCCTTTCACATATATGCATATAAACATGTATTTACATGTCCATTTATTTAGCTTTATTATGTAGTATTTATTAATCGTAATTCAAATCTTCTGCACTTTTTGTTTTACTTTTCTTAATCTACTGTGGGCTGCCGGAGGTTAATCAAAGACTGTAATCACTATTGTGTTTGTCAGTTTCTTCTTTGACTTTTCTGTATCTTATACTTTATGGATCTTGCTGTGATAGTATTTGGAGACACAGTTTTATCCTCATTATGTTCTTCAGCATAAATTCCTCATTAATCTCTCTGATGAATTCATTGTGAATTTAGCTTTGTGTAATAAAAATCAGAACAACTTTATTCTTATTAGTGTTTCTAGTATGTTTAACCTTTTTGTGTCCTTTTGCTTTCAATGGATCTCCTGTGGATAGCACATAGATGGCTTTGCCCAATCTGTTTGTATTTTTAAATTAGTTTTATTGCCCCCATGTGTTTGGTTTTAGTCTTATTTTATGTTTGGTTTGAAGAAACCATAAAATATACATTCTTACACACACTAAAAAGTCCATCCATCATTTAGTTTGAAACTCCATGGATAGTTCCATGTTATTAATTTTTGAGTCCTTTACGATTCCCAGAGGTGTGTGTAAGGGCTGGTTTTTTGACTTGAACTGAAATGTCAGAATGAGTGAATGGACAGCGGTAGAATTTGGAAAATAATTGACAACTCAGGGGTGATGAATTTGGGCAGGAGTCTTCTGGTTTCTGTAGGAGCACAAAACCTGGGTTGCTGCATGGCTCAGCGTGTGCACCAGCTGCTTCTGCGCTTGGCACAGACTAATTGGACAGACACACTTCTGGTCAATAAGAAATAAAGCACAGCCCTGCCTTTTCAGCCACCTTGCCATTACTACCAATCAATCCCGGGACCGTTCCAATTTGGAATGAGAGTTTAACTGCCCCATTTGCTTTTCCTACATCAATGTGAGGCTGCAAACAGCAACCAAGGAATCATTCAAAGAGGCTTCACATTCCCAGAAGCACAGACAAGGTGGGGCCTAGAGGAAAGCTCCGTCCGAGTTGGACTTTCCCTGTCTTCTTGCTTCCCTCAAGCCCCTCAAGAGTCTCATTGTCTCTGCCTCCTTCCTGAAGTCATCCTTCACTTGCTTTACATTATGCTAGTCTTCTAAATATCCTTTGATAGTCATATTTCTGAATTCTTTCAAACAACCTTTGAAAGAATGAGGTTGCAGTCATTGCATTTTTATTCCTAGGCTAGGCAGGAGTAGATAAGACTTAAAAAGAAAATTAAAAAGCAGCTACAAGGGTTTGTTGGCCCACCTGTCCTGCCCCACAGTAAAAAGAGCTTCCCCTGGAGAATCCGGAAGGGAATGGGGATAGGATTGGAGTGGAGAAATGCAGATAGATTTGTTTGAAGAGAAAAAGGATTATGTTTTTAAGAAAACAGGCATGTATACTTAGAAGCTAATTTATGAAGTGCTATATTATGCTTTTGAATATAAATGGAAAACAACAATCACAGTAAGATAAAAACCAAATGTTAGACTGGGGGAATTCTATGCTAAATGAATGCTGATCGGGGTTACAGAGTAGGCACTACGACAATGAAAATACATAGTCCTTGGTCTTTGGAAAAATTCAAAAAAGGAAAAAATAAAATAAAATAAAAAGGCAGCCTATACCTTCAGGAAAGGGATCAAAAAAGCGGAGTGGGAAAGACGGTGCCTACCCTATCTCTCCTCTCTTCTTTTAGTTCTGCAGAGAACTAACTTCAAAAGTCACAGGACATGGGTTCCAAGAGCTCGGGTGACCATCTTCACTATTTTTCAAGGCTGTGGTTATTTCTTTACAACAGATCAAACTAATGACATTGTTTTTTTTTTTTTGAAACAGTTTTTATGAATCAGGCTTTGCATAGTCTTGCACAAAACAGCTATGATAATAAGCTCAAGCTAAAACAAAACTTGCAGAAATGAAATTGGTGGAAGTGGGGAGAAAACTGCAGCTGAGAAAAAGACATGTTGATTTATTCTTCATTCCACTTTTTGAATGGTTTTATTAGTGAAAGGTGGACGAGAAGATAGGATTGTCCTTTATTTTGAGAACCCAATTAGGGTTGTGAATTTCACACAAAAAACTATGAAATAAGTTCTGGAAAGAAATTGAGCAATATGGAAGCTTCAGCATGATATACATACAGATCTGACAGAAACGAAACAAATTCATATCCAGGCAAATGAACATCTTTCCTAAGAATCAAAACAAAACAGCATTTGCTTTCCAATTCATTTTTATACTTTGGGAGTCCTGCAATCTTTATCGTTCCTCCCCAGATGGATTTTCAGCTTTGTCAAGTAACTGTGAGGGCTCACCCTGGGAACAGGATGGGGAGGAGCAGGCTACAGCCCACCAGCCTGTGGATGCTGGCTCTGCTGATGGCCTCGAGTCTCACTGGTCAAAGCTCTCACCCTGACAGGCTGACATTTTGATAAAACAGATAAGAGTAATCTGCCTCAGTCTTGTCTTCATATTCAAATTATAAGGGAAAAAAAGCAAGTAGTCTAAAAAAAAAAATAAAATAAAGAAAAAGAAATGTGAGTTGGCATCTGACAAAGATTTGTGTCTTTGAGTAATGAGCAAGTGAGTGAAAATACCCACTCAGATTATCAGGCTCTTTATGTCGAATGGCTCAATTTCATCCTACCTAATTTTCCTTTGTTTGTATAAAACATACCAAAACCCATGAATTTAATTAAAGTCAGTGGGGCTTTACTTGGCTTTCATGTTTTACGGAAGCATGACTTTCTATTCCTGTGCTCCATAAATAATAACTGTGTGGATTCTTATTTTTAATGCACAATGCTTTTTCAAACAAACTTCTCTGGGAAAGATCTCATAAGGAACAGAATACAAACTCCAGGATGTACAGAGTTGGACCGCAGTGAAGTCTGACCAGAAACAGCTGTCTGGTAGCAAGGCATACAATCTCTGTCAACTCCACCAGAATTTAAGTTAGGGAATGAACTTAGAAATAAATGACCCAAGTGGCATAAAGGGAGTTGTGACTGATAAACATATGCTTGACCAGTTTGTAAGTTCAACTCAAAACATACTTAGTGGTTGTTCAGGTTTTTTTGTTTCTGACCCAGGTCGTCAGGTCCTGAGGGGTCTGCGGAGGGGTAGAGGGAAGAAGGAAGAAAGCAGATGCTCTCCCTGCCATAGCTCCTGAGAACAGAGACGACATGTCTCAGTCTCCTCTGCAGCTAGGTAATGCAGTGGGAGAAAGTCCTAGCTAAAATGATACAAGCAGAAGTTGTATGGCAGCCTAGGAATTTCCATTAAAGAGACAGTTAATGCTTTTGCTAGTCTGTGCTGCTCCCTAGAATAAGAGGAACAGGATGGAGCTCCAGCAGCTGCCCCTGCTCGTGAAAACCCCACCCAGGACTGGTGGAGAGAGAGGTGGAAGGAGCCAGGAGCCAGTGTCCTGCATGACCTTGCAAAGTGAGCCAAGGAACATCCCTTGACTGAATCCAGTGACTTCGCATGAGAAAGAAATCTCTGCTGCATTGAAGCCACTGCTGTTCTGAGCCTTTGTTCTTTCAGCTGAATGAATCCTGATGGATATGCTTTCAGGGAAGGCATCTTTGAAGAAGTAATTATATGGGTAATGAAATGGATGTAAAGAGTGCTATAGGAGCTGGGGGTGGTGGCTTATGACTGTACTACTCAGAAGGCTAAGGCCGAGGGACCTCAGGTTCCAAGCCAGTCTGGGCAACTTAGTGAGACCCTGTCTAAAAATAAGATATACAGGAAAAGAAGACTGGGGGTATAGCTGAGGGGTAGAGTATCCCTGGGTTCAATCCCGAGTCTGCCAAACAACAACACTGTCACCAACACCAACACAGAATGCTATAGGACCCTAGGGGCCAAGGATACTCCAACATCTTTTTGTGTCTGTGCTCATCTACTAATTAAATGGTAGAAATGAAATTTTTAGACTTCATTGTCTTTGGCTTAGTAAATTCTCTTCTAAGCATTAATCCTAAAAGGAAAAATCGTAAACGCAGATAAAACATCTTGCAGGTAGCTATCTCTTATAGTTGTATCATTTTTTTAATCACATTTCTTTTTTTTTATTTGTTCTTTTTAGATATACATGACAGTAGAGTGTATTTTGACATATAATAATACATGGAGTGTAACTTATTCTAATTAGGATCCCATTCTTGCCGTCGTACATGACGTGGAGTTTCACTGGTCGTGTATTCATAGGTGAACATAGGACAGTTACGACCAATTCATTCTACTGTCTTTCCTATCCCCATCCCCATTACTAACAACAGTGTATAAAAGTTCCCTATTCTCTACATTGTCATCACTTACATTTGTCACCAATAGATTTTCTTATACCTATTGACCATTTTTGTTTTCTTTGGAGAAATGTCTATTCAGATCCTCTGTGCATTTTTTTTATTCAACGTTGTATATATAACAATAGCATTCATTACATTTCATATTACATATATAGAGCACCTTTAAGGTAACACTATTTGAATATAAAGAATATTCATACAATTCAAGTCCTTACTCATGCGTTTAAGATATTGATATCCATCTCATTCTACCATCTTCTTTTTAAAATTTTCCCCCTTTATACCCCCTTGTTCCCTTCTTTCCCCTCCCTCCCCACTGACCTTTCTAGTGTTCCTCTACTCCTCCTATGTTCCCTAACCCAACCCCACTATGAATCAGCCTCCTTATATCAGAGAAAACATTCGGCATTTGGATTTTGGGGATTGGCTAACTTCACTTAGCATTATATTCTCCAACTTCATCCATTTATAATAGTAAAAAGAATGCAACTGTCCAAGGGAAACAAACAGGTAAGTATTTACATTGCACAGAATGTTATGTAAGGCAGTAAATGTATATCTGTGAGGACTGCACACAGCACGTGATATACTTTTAGGTCTGTTTTAGAATAATATGGAAAAAGTGTATAGACAGCATAAGTATGCACACAAGAAAATGACAGGAAATACAACAAAATTGCTGTTATTTGTTGCTTGGATGACATGATTATGGATGATATATTCTAATTCTGAATATGGATCTTTCCTAATTTTCTGACATTCCAAATTTTCTTTAATAAGCATATATAACATAAAACCAAAATCTAAATACCCTTAAAAATTTTCCCTTGCTCTAGAAAACTATCAAGCTAAAATGAAATAAGGACAGTAATAAGGTCCTCCAATTACATTTAGAATAGTAGTAACATGAGGTTAGGGTGCCTGAAACTGGCTTACAGAATCACATAAACAAGAAGCGCAGGAGTTTCAGTTTAATATAAATTCAATAATAGTTGATATTTAGCAGTATTTATCATGTGAATTATTGAAGGAGCTAATCTAGAGCTGAGCTTCAGTATAATGGTGGTGTTCAAGAAAGCACAGCAGCAGCCGGGCGCGGTGGCACACACCTGTAATCCCAGCACTTGGGAGGCTGAGGCAGGGGGACCGCGAGTTCAAAGCCAGCCTCAGCAATGGCGAGGCACTTAGCAACTCAGTGAGACCCTGACTCTAATAAAATACAAAAAAGGGCTGGGGATGTGGCCCAGTGGTCGAGTGCCCCTGAGTTCAATCCCTGGTACCAAAAAAAAAAAAAAAAAAAAAAGGAAAGCACAGCCGCAAACCGCTGGTCCGTGGACTCACTGCTGTAGTGTGAGAGCATCCCGCTCGGCTCTCAGCAAGACGCTGACACACAGCCGTGGGTCCACAGAAAGGCGCAGCACCTTTCAGAAAACTAGGACATTTACTCTAGAAAAGAGTTCACGGAGGAGACTTGTTAATTGGCTTCTAACATGCAGGCTGTGGTGGCAAGGCCGGCCTCACATGCCACAGTTCAGGGATGAAGGAGTCCACGGTGAGGCAGAGCGTGTGCAGTCAAGGAGGCAGACAGCCCCCGCGTTCATTGCTAGGATCGTGCAGAGACTTCTGCTTCTTTCTCACCCTTTGAGCATGTGTAGACCGTTTCCCTACTTGTCTACTAGAAAATATTGAATTTTTCTAAAACCAAATCCTTTTAAACAAGGAGTTTTTTTTTTTTTTTAATATTTTTTTTGGAAAAGTTTGGTTTTTATTAAAAAAATGAAAAATAAAACCTTGTAAACCATGTTAATTAGTTCTAAGTTTTTGTCATCAAATGTATACTTTTTTGAAACGCTACCCATCAATGGCTTTAAAGAGTAAAGTGCTTTCCATATATGATCTTACTGAATTCTGCAACAATCCCCATGTTGTGCACATTCTTTGCTTTCTGTCCTACATGTTGTGGTCAGATGTTTCACTGTGGTTCTGACATCTTCCTCTATTTTGGAGTTTTATTTTCGATGACCCATTCCAAGCTCCAGCAAACTATGGAAAAAGGAGGCAACAGGGTAGGGTGGGGCGGTTGGAGATTCTCACAGTGGTACTACAATCAGGAGATGTTGGGCTTTTCAAGTCACGTAAGTTAATTATGGAGGACGTGTGGCTAGAACATAGGTCCTCATTCCAGGTCTATTTCTACTTTATCATGCTGCCCCATCCTTCCTTCTCCTGCCCAGGACCATCACTAGGAACCAGCACAGGACACAGGGAGCATACTTGCAGTAATGCTCACTTAACACAGCCCTGTTCTGGGCAGTGAACATGTGGTAGGTCTGTAGTAACGCCCACTTAACAAATCTATTCCCAGCATTCTAAATAATCTTTCGTTATGTTCACGATTGTCTTCTTGACAATCTCACTTCAGCTGGAATCTCCAAGGTAGGAGAAAAACTGAACAAGATGGGCCCAACAGATAGGTTAATTATACTTCTGAATTCAGAGTAAAAAGAAAGTCTCAAATACCATTTATGGAACTTTTGATATAATGTCCACAGATTGAAAGCTTTTTCAATTTCCCATTTATGTTTCTTTTCTCAAAATCTCATATATTTGTTGTTCATGTTTTTTCATCAGAAAGTCAAAAATAGTCTATAAATATGACCAAAATTTGTGTGCTTGCCCCAAACACATGGGAATACAACTTTAGAGAGATGCTGAGAAACTGTGTTACCTGAAGAGCATTAGGCAATCTATTTAATCAATTGTAAAACGTTAGGAAATACAGCACCATTTAAATAGTTTCTAAATGTAGGCCAGTGGTTATTAAACCCAACGGTATGGGGTCCATCTCCACCTCCGGCTACCTTATTTGAGTACTTCTTTTTGAGAAATCAATAAGAAGAACTACTTGCCTAGATTCTCTAAATCCCCACACTGAGATCTTTGACTTTTTTTCTAGCCCTTTAACTAGCAATGATTTGACAGAAAAAGCTAAAAAAAAAAAAAAAAAAAAAAAAAAAAATCAGGGAAGTCAGAGACCAGAAATGATGGCGTCATTCTTCCTAGAGCACACCATTACTCTACCCCATCCGACCACCCAGAAAAACAAGCTAGCAACTTCATTTTACACTGAAACCCATTCTCTGGTTAGAGGTTACATTTCTGGTAGGGCACAGGCTGTTTCCAAGGGTGCAGAATGAAACGCAGAAAGCCATCATCAATCATTCATCAGTTACAATTACCATTTGCATCCATTTATCTAATCACTGCCTGCAGTAACCACCACCCACGAACAGTTCAAAATCAGTCTAACACAGAGGCAAAGGAAGGGATTATAATTCTCTAACCTTGTCTAATCCATGTGGCTGCTCCCGCTCATGTTGTAGGTAAATGAACTATACGTGTTCAGTCTTTGCCATATCACACACTTATACAGGGTAAAAGAGGGTAGAATTATTCTACTGCGATGAGAATATATGGATAATCACATGCCACATCTCTTTAAGTCATCGAAGACATAAATCCTTTGAGTTGCTAATTCCTGGTACTGGTTTGAAGCACATTCTCTCTTTTTTCTTATATAACCATATAAAGTGCACGATTTTGCAAAGCTGTCATGACTTCCATTCCTCTTCCTTCCTGATCTTGCATACATATGTCCCCAATCATTGTCCTGGTTCTATGCATTGATTTTTTTCCTACCAGGCTTTATCACAGCAGTTTTGACATCAGAGTTCTTTTCATGATGACAATTAGGTCTGAAGTTTCTACATATTCACTTTTCCATGGTACCTTTCGGGGACCGTTGTAAACAAAGTTAAAGGCCTTGAAGACAGTCCTCCACAGGAAGTGAATGACCTTCCTTTTCTCTCTGCTTGCAAAGTTCCTCTGCTCATGCCTCCTTTTCACAATAGTACACACGTGTGCAAGCGCGTGCATACTTGTGTGCTCAGAATCATACCTCACTAGCCAGACATGCTCTGCATTGGTTTCTGTTCACATCTTGTTATATCATTAACGTGCTTACACGCTTTTTACTCCTCATAACATAGTGTAACGACCTTAAATTCTCTAAATTTCTGCATTCCAATCTTGAATCTGAAAATGATAAAGGTTATTTCATAGTGTTCTTATGAGGAATATATAGTGCCTAGGATTGTTCAAGGCCTATATTGTGCATTTGATAAAAGTTTTTTTTTTTTTTCCTTTTCCCCGTTTTCATGTGCCAAAGAAGAGAATGTCAAATTTTTCCCTGAATGTTTATGCATAAACTATTATTATAGATTGGAAAATGTTAAGTAATATAATATGCAGATGATAGCAAAATTATTTTGTTGCTTAAGGACAAAATTCAATCAAGGTTTAAATTGCACCCTTCACTGCCATCAGGTACAAAGACCTGCGGAAACAAGCAGAACACCTCTAGCTAATTGAAGCCTAGGTCACTCTGGCTACCTTGCTATTGAACCGTGTTAATGTAGCTACATAAACTTTGTGGGGAATTTAGCATTTTCTTACACTGCATGCTTGCAATTTTATAATGTTAAGTAAATTCATTAAACAAAGGGAGGCCTGGGGAGGGGCATGAAGTGCATTAACTATACAGTTATTTCAAATGGATTTAACTGCATTTCTTCTGTCCTCTGGGTCAAAGTTGCTATTTGCATCCTAGTTGAAAACCTCCTCAAGGAACACCACAACATGGTGGAGACTGCTATTTTCAGGTCATTATCTCCTCCCCTTTTCTATCTCACACTCAGATCTCCTCTCCCTACAAAGAATGCTGAGACCTTTGTATTCCTCAGTACTGTTCTCTATGAAGTAGCAAAAACACTGCCTTGACTGGGTGTCTGGCAGGCCTACTGTTAGCCTGAATGATGTGGTGATTAAGTTCAGGGATATTTCCAGTAGGAGAAGGTGGGGTGCTCAGTGCCACATGCTCATTCTAGGTTCCATATGTATCTCCAGTCTTTTTCCTAGAAGGAACACACACTTTCTCTCTTTTTCACCTACTCATTTTACACAACTTTTAAGGCCCAGCTCAATGCAAACCTGAATTGTGGGGCCTTCTTGGAGCATGGGTGATGTGAGTGGCTTCTCTTGGATGCACTTCTCGCTGCACGGTTTCTGGAATACATAACAGCATTTTGCTACATACTGTCTTGCTTATGTATGTAAAGGAGCTTGTCTCTTCCAAGTGACTATGTGTGCTTCAGCTCAAATGGCACATACCAGCAGTGTGATTGCTAGTCTTATTGAGATTCTACTACCTAAATGTCTTAGAAGTTGGACTTTTAAAAATTTGTTATTTGGGAGGGAAAGACTATCACTTGAGACTTGAATATTTAGCAACAGTTTTTTTTTTAATCGTTAGGAAACTAGATAATGAACATGTACTGGTAAAGCCAATTACAATAGAACCCAATATCTATGTGCAAGATCCAAATTGAATGGATTTCACCATTTTACAACTTAAAATTAATTTTTATAAACATTGCATTTATGCAATTTTGTACATTTTGTACCATGGTTAAAATGCTTTAACCACTGGTATGGCATGAAACTAAAATCCATTTAAAAATATTTTACAGCAGTAAAATGGGCTAATGCCTTTGTCAGCACTCAAACCTGATTATCTAAAAGGATAATGGGACTATGACACATCAGTTCTGTAAACATATCTAAATGTATACATCATTTCTTGGAGGTAACTTACAAAATGAAGCATACAGAAAAAAAATCTTGGAAAATACTCTTTGTTCACACATTTTGAAATATGACATTAGAGTTATTTATTCATGAGAATTTCATAATACATTAGTAAGCATGCTGCAGGATATTTTGGAAAAGTAATGAAGGCTTAGTAATGCAAATTTTTTTCCAGGCCTCTTTTCTTTTCTTACCCCCACGCCTCCCAGCCTTCTTTTCTAAGAAACAAATGAGGTGAGACTTTCTTTTCAGTTGAAGATTGTGCTATTCCTGTCCATCACTTTGTTTATCACTTCATTCTGAGCATCTGCAGAGCTGCTCATCCCATTGGGTCCACCTCAGCTTCTCTACTGGCTCCAAGCCCTCAGGAGACAGATCTAAGAAGTACCATCTTTTTCCAAGGCCAGCAGTAGAATACCTATTGCAAAGTGTGTGCACATATAAATAGGACAAGAGCTTGCCAAACAGAAAAGGGACAGGAGAACAATGAGAATGAATGTGAACGATGACTTGCTCAGCACCTACCATCTGCTAAAGACGGTGCCATGATGCTTGCTCGCCACTTGGTCAACAGATCTCATTAATCCACCCGGCTACCTGTGCACAAAACCCCCACGTGGTGTTCACCCCAAAGCTTCTTGGTTCCTAGGCATTCGTTTCTGCAGGTCCTCAGGGAAACTCATGAACATAAGGACATTAAGGACACATATGGCACTATGGATTCTGGATTGTAGGGATAAGGGTGGGACTGCAAGGGAGAAAGCCCCTTTTAAAGAAGAAATGGGAGTTGGCCTAAAAGAGGGAGAATGGTTCTGGCAGACAGAGGAGGTGCAGAAATATCAGCAGGGAGGTGGGAACACTGTGGGAGGTGCAGGGATCTGATGGGAGTTTGCTATTGCCAAAGCAAAAAGTACACCCAATAGTGAGGAATGGGTACTAAAACACAAACCATGTGCTAAAGGATTTGATGACTTGGCTAGTGAGCCCAGACTCCATCCCCTGTGCAGGTAATGAGCATACTTCATATGTTTGAGTAAGAGACACACATTTGAATCATCTAGAAGATTACAAAAAAGCACTCTAGAAGAGAAACCAACTAGTAGATAGGATTAGAGATAAGAGATTCAACTAGGGCAAGGGTAATTAGAATTGGAGATGAAGGGAAGATTGCAGAAATACTTTGGAGGCATAATCACCGAGACACCTCTGTCTGAGCAAAGTTTTTCAAATGTAACTCATAAATCACTTCCTGGTTAAAGCACGGAGATGGTTCCTAAACGTTACTGGAATAAAACCACATCTTGCCATGGCCTACAAGGTTTCCCTCCTGCCTGCTCCTTTTTGCTTGGCATCCCTCTATCCAGTTTCCTCCCCTAACCTCTCACGCTGGGCTCTCTCCCATCTTTCTCATTCTTTAGATCTCACCGATGCAAAGGGATCTCCGTGGAAACCTCATCAGTGTGACCTTCCTCAGTTACCTTCAAGATTTTTAATTTACTAATTTCTTCCATAGCACACACCCTGCAGTCTATCTTGACTGTTTATCATGCTGGTGCTACACTGGTGTATTATCACTCCCTTCCCCACTTTGTCAGGGGAGCCACTGAATTCTTGAGTCTGGCTGATCACTCTCAGTACTACCACAGGGGTGCCTGGTATATAGACACCCCCTGAATGTAGGTGAACATGTGACCAGGATTTGCTCTTGAGATTCATCCAATTCCAAATTTCCCTCTAACCCACTCTCTATAGTGCCCCTACTTTGTTTTAGAGTAAATAGCTAATCCACTCATTTGTATTGTGAGGCAGGTGCTACAGGTAGGCGATGACCCAGATAACACTGTCCTTAAGACAAGATATGAAATGAAGAGAACTTTTTTTTTTTTCCAGGCCCGAGAGGCACTTACATGTTTTGGGAACATATATCTATCTATAAAACTATTATTGCATGTGAAATGTTTAATTCTTCCAAGGTTAATTTGAAAATTTGTAGATATGGTCTTTCTCCCATTTGTTTCTCAGAAAAGACTTAAAGAAGAGGACAACAGAGAAATATCCTCAATGCCAAGAAGTTCACTACTTCTATAACATGAAAAAGCACATTAATATCCTATTCAGCGTATGATCACAAAAATCAGTAAGTGGCATTTCTTAAATAAAATTGAAGTCAGTCTTATACAAACTTAGGGGACTTTCCCCTTTGCTTCATATTTAAATTATCTTATATGCTATTTGTACCCTACTTTGTGAAATATAAATAAAATTCTTTAAAATTAAGTAATTTTGATATACTAAGGGTATCTCAATTTACAAATGTCTAGATCCTTCCATTTTATTTTTGTACAAGGTAGTATCATATACATTAGACTAAATTATGACAGAGCAATTAAAATTTAATATATCTTTCTTAAGTCAAAGAAATTTATCCTATCAGAAATAATTTCTTTGGAAAAAAATAACTGATGATACCAAATAATACTAATTATTAATACTAAATAACACTAAATACTAAATAAATAATTAACTAATAATACTAAATGAGTCCCTTTCATTTTAGACTCAATTTCAACCTTTTTAATACCCAAAGTTTTACAATTTTAGCATGCTACAGGATCATCTAAGATTCTTAAGGAAAATTAAGATTGTCAAGCCCTAATCTATAGGTTGGAATTCAGAAATGTACGTTTTAAAAACACCCCAGGAAGTTATGGGGGAACAATTTTTCTAAAAAGTTCTTTCCACATTAATAGAGCTCATTAGGTGTGAGAAAAATGTCTAAATTTTATTATGTTTCATAGTTCAGAGTACTGCTGTCATAATTATCTCATTTAATTTTCATAACAGAAACAGGAAGAAGAGCTATTAGCATTCCCATTTAAAAAACAAGAACCTAAGAGTCAAAGAAGGTAACTGTCTTTCCACATTTGATCTTCCTACTAGGAAAATACAGTGATAGTGACTCATTAACATTACAAATATTTGAGTACCTGCTTCTGTAAAAGGCACTGTTCTATGTCCTGGGGGAAAAAACCAGTAAACAAAATAGATTAAAAGAAACACTTTCCCTCATGAAGATCATGTTCTGGCAAGGGGAGACAGACAGAAGCAGCAGAGATAATAAGTAAATAATGAAACTAATATTCAGTGCAAGATTTTCTACTCAAGTTTAACTAGAAACTCAAATACTAAAACCTTATGAAGGGTTTCAAGTGGACTTCTGAAACAAATGGGCTCTCCAGTTGAAAAGGGACTTCATTCCCTTAGAAGTCTAATTAATAGATCTTTAATTATTACAAAACAACATTTTGCAAACATACAGCCATTTTTTCAATGTAGCAACAAAATCTTACTGTATGTACATAGCTAATTCTAAACACATATACTTTTTAATCCCCTTGTGGCTATTATAATTGAAGGGCACATGAGAAATGGAACTAACATTCCTTAGTCTATCTGTAGGTGGCACTATAGGTCCAACAATGATCCCTGGCTCCTCAGTCTTCCTGTCATTGTCTTACTCAGCTAAAAATCACACTGGACTCAGTGAAAACCACATTCATTCTACAAGCAGCAATTACTTTGCAATGGGAACTTTTTTATACAATTGCAGGACAACTCTAATTTGTAATTTAATTAAAGCTTTCCTTTAGAATGTATTAGGTCCCACATAGGCTGAACTGATAAAATAATTCTGTTTATGCCAAGCTATCTATTTTAGTTTGTTGGCAAGTATAGTCTAATGTTTATTCCTGAGTGGGAAAAATGCTTCATTGATAAAATGATACATAATAAATCATTCCTGTGCCCTCCTGGTCTGACTCAACCAAAGGAATACCTTTTTGTGGCATTTAAATTTCACTTCCTAACACAGGAAGTGAAGTAGCATTCTGCAGGGAGGCAGGTTTCCTGTCTGCTGAGGTAAAGGATGCAGGGGCCAAATCGAGGCACTGTGTGGGGCCAGACCATGATGCCAAGCAGCAGGGGCCTGTCTTTTAGAGCCAGAGCTCAGAACAGCTGTAGGTCAGCTCAGGTATTTAAGAAAGAGAAGGGTCAGAGCTTCTGGTCCTGAAACCCAGACTTTTATTTTATTTTTTACTGAATGACTGGCTGATTAACCTTTTTGCAGGGGTCACTAATGGCTAATGTCAAGACACTGTAGAAGGAGGGAAAAATAGTTACAACTATTCCATAGCATCAGACTAACTTTTCCCATATACTTGAATTTTTTTTTTTTTTTTTTAAAATACAAGACCAGTAAATAAATTGCAGTAGACCAGACATTTAACAGCACGTCCATCGGACTGGCTCTCTTCACAGGTAAATCCTGAAACATGCTGTTGCGATGGCAAGACTGGCAGTTAGTCATCGCAGCCACTGGAAAGTCAAAAGGAAGTTTCTCAATGAAAGAAATGCTTTCTTGGGCTGCTGCAAAACACCTAGTTATGCTCTCTGTGCAGAAGGAGATGCTTTGCTGACCTCTGGCTGTTGATGGTCACCCGGGCCATCAGAGATGGTCCATCCTGCTTGTCCTTTGTCTGAGCGAGTTAGGTTAAGAAGCTGACAGGGGAGAGATGAGATGTTCTCTTTCTAAATCTCCTTAGAGTGCACTGCTTCAAGTAGCCACTCATCCCTCCCATCCATGTGGCCAGCTGAACCACGGTGACACAAAGCAAGAGCATGGAACAGTTCAGGGACAGACGTTTCAGATCCAGAAGCAGAGAGGGGCTGAAATGACGAGAGAGAGAGAGAGAGAGAGAGAGAGGAGAGAGAGAGAGAGAGAGAGAGAGAGAGAGCAGCCCTTGGACAAAGGGAGAAAGCAAGGGTGCAATATATCAGTCCTGACCCAGGATCCCTCCAGGTGACTGCGAGGAGGAGTTTATTGTTCAATTACCTAGGAGTTGAGGCACTGAAAGGAATCCAACAAGGACCCAGGGCTCTCAAAGTCCTAGCAGGTAACAGCTGGATCAGAACACCAACCAACCGTCAAAGCAAGGCCATCGCTCTTCCTCCCTGTAGCTCAGGTTTGGGTGCACAGCTGAAAAATTTGTCCCAAAGAAATCCCCCAGCTTACTATAAGGTCAGTGTTTCATTTAACAAAATATTTTTAATAACTGTAATATGACAATGACCATGTTTTAATTGAAAAAAAAATCCAAATTATAACTTTTTAGTGATTCCCTGATCAACACAATGATTCTGTGCATTCCCTAGCTAGCAGCTACTAAGGGGGAATGTATCCAAAAATCCTGCCCTCTGCCTCCAGCTTAAAAAAAAAAAAAAAAATCCTAAAGGCTAACTGAACAAATGAACTTGGATTTTCAGCATATCCATTATAATTTTTCCTTAATTTGTGATTTTTCCAGGCAAGTATCTGTCTTTATGCTTCTGAGGATTCTGTTAATCCATGTTGTGTAATATAATTTTAAGAAAAAATAAAAAAAACTTACCTACAGAACATATGAAATTATGTAGAAAAAAAAATTATATCCGTAATCTGGACATAGAAAGAGAAAAAAAAGTAAGGAGTACACTACACTAGGAATTCCAATCTGTAATTAAAAAAGAAAATCACTCTTCACAGGGCAGCATGGTGAAGTTTCTGGAACTAAACAACCATGATTAAAAAAAAAAAAAAAAAATGAGACACCAAATTGGATTGGCAGAAGAGGAATTTATGGATGCAAATCACTTGATGACATGTAATCTATTTTGAGCTGTATCGTATGGGCAATGATATGAAGATATCATTACAAGAATCCCACTACAGGAAAACTTGGAATGATTCCATTTTGGTGGCCCATTTCATCTGCCAGTGCACCCACTTTACCTCTGCCCAGTGTGAACAGATCCGTGAACAAGCAGAAAGCTTTCACCGCTGTGCTGCTCAGCCTTGGCTACACAGCAAGCCTTGGAGGAGTTTGAAAAAGAACCCAGCATTGAGGCTACACCTGAGGTCCATTACATCGACTCTCCGCATGTGACATGAAGGCGCCTGTTCTTTTTATAGACCCCCCAGGTAATTGCAATGTGCAGCCATGGTTGAGAACCGAGCTCTCCCGCCTGCAATTGCTTCAAAAATATGTTAAGAGGTCTCAAGGAAGGCAGTGGGACAAAAGCCCTCACCTGTGGGCTTATTAGAACGTCATCAGGCAACTAATTCTCTGCCAAATTCTCTTCAAGCATCTCAGTCTCTCCATAGCACATCAGTTTTCCTAAATCTTACTAAAGGTTTTTGTTTTGTTTTGTTCTGTTTCTTTTGCCTTAGATAGAAGGTGGTATATGAATGGTAAGTACATGGGCTTTGGAGTCAGGTGGCCAGAAAAAAAAAAAAAAAAAAAAAACTGACCTCTACTGCTCCTAGGCTTTGTGACCCTGGGCAACAAAGGTAGCATTTCTGTCTCTTAGTTGTCCCCTCCTGTGAAGCAGTACTAAACACTGTTGTATTACACGAGAGACCATTCGCAGAAAGCACTCAAAATCTGACGTGAGGTAGCACATAGTATTCACTTAGTATTTATTACCATCATTTCTTGTAGAAAATATAAGGTAAAGGCCATAGGTAGAGCTGATATGGCTATGCAGGAGTATGAATTTATTTTGGTAATGGTGGTAAGTCCTGGTGACAGCATTTGTGTTATACTTACTTTTTAATTTTTTTTTTTTTTTTTTTTTTTTTTTTTTTTTTTTGGGGTACTGGGGATTGAACTCAGGGGCACTTGACCACTGGGCCACATCCCCAGCCCTTTATTTATTTATTTTGTATTTTATTAGAGACAGGGTCTCACTGAGTTGCTAAGTGCCTCACCACTGCTGAGGCTGGCTTTGAACTCTCGATCCTCCTGCCTCAGCCTCCCAAGTGCTGGGATTACAGGCATGCACCACTGTGCCCAGCTATGTTATACGTACTTTAAGCAAAACAGTTATCTACCTGTATCTACCTGTATGCTTCAAGGTTCTAGCTAAATTTTGTTGAGCAAAGGGTTCCGCAAATTAAGAAAATGTTTAAAATTATTTGTGATGTAATTAATTTACTTTTATTCTGTAGATTGAAAACACAAACTTGGGAGTAGCCTGGGCCAATGGAGTCTTGGTTTGAGGCCTCTAGTAATGTTAGTTAGGTGACTGCCTGGGGTAAATGTGGGTAATGGACGTGGCCAAGTTTTTGGCTTTCAAATGGTTTACAAAGCATTTTTGTTTGGTACTGTGCTTTGGGAATTTTGCTGACAGAGATAATGAAGTCGATAAGACTTTCTTAGTCATAAACTTGAACAGAAATAAAACCACCAAAAACCATCAACAGGCCTTGAGTAGCACAGTGCTAAACAAGGCCTCAGATCTTCAGAAATGTCACAAGGTTTTAATATTCAGGGGAAAATTTATATTCAGCTCTAGTGAAAATATCCTACTTCAGCTGATCTGATTATGATTCAGCATTCTCAAAGAAGAGAGAAGTATAATTTATTATTGTTATTACATTGGCTGGTGATTGGAAACATATTACCAATGTACAAATTAGAGCCTCTAATTCTAAAGTAATTATCAGCCAATTTCAGAGTTGTTAACAGGATTAGAATTATGAATATATTAGCTGATTCACCGTTACAAATCAAGTTTTGATTAGATAATACTACATGCGAATATTTCTTAAATTCAAATTTCTTAAAAGGCTTTATAGAATAAAATTTTTGATAAAAATTTTTAATAATGTATTCAGAGCTCAGGAGGGAGAATAAATGATTGATGGTTTTCCTTTATAAACCTTATTACAGGTCCTGATTTGGTTGGTCTCCAACTGTTTTGGCTCAGAATTAGGAATTCTAGTTTTGATGATGGCTCATGTGCATTGATTAGAAAAACATCTCAAAGAGCTATTAAGCATCAAGTTAATCACTAGAAATGTAGTAATGGAGCATTTTATACTAAAAGTTCTCAAAGATTCTGATTTTCAATTTATTATAGAATTAGTGCCATTATGGTCTGGATATATGGTATCTCCCAAAAGCTCATGTGTGAAACAATGCAAGAATGTTCCAAGGTGAAAAGATTATGAGAGCAGTAACCTAATCAGTGGGGAAATCCACTGAGATGGATTAATGGGGTGGTAACCATGGGCAGGTAGGGGTGGCTGAAGGAAGTAGGTCACTGGGGGTATGCCTTTGTGGTTTATATTCTGGCTCAGGTGAAGGAGCTCTCTCTCTCTGCTTCCTGGATGTCAGGAGCTAAGCAACTTTCCTCTACCACACCCTTTCACCACCATGTTTGGCCTCAGGCCCAGAGTTATGCAGTCATTTGAACATGAGCTGATTCTTTGAAACCTTGAGCCAAAATAAACTTTTCCTCCTGTAAAATGTTCTGGTCAGGTTTTTTGGTCATAACATCGGAAAGCTGACTAAACAATATGCTCTTAAAGAAGTATCAGTAGTTAGTATCTACATAAGAGCACATTCGCCTATTAATTTAGGTCCTACTTGAATTCTACCTGTCAGTATAATCCTTCCATCAACAGCATCAGGTAATATGAAATGCTTCAGAGCAGGAGGGTAATTGGTGGGTATGTAATTAGGATGATTTTCTAATGTCTAAAGGACATTGTTTGTAGTACATTTGGATGTTATGTATCACTTTGTAAACAAAGGTGATTCGTCTTAAAATAAAAACCTTTGGGTCATCAGGGGTCATCAACATGACAGAATAAATTACAGACATAAAGACCTGACACATCTCACAAGGGACAGACACTTCCAATTTCTAGTTTGTTGGGAAGAGCCAAGCAGACTTGCAAATCATAATCCTAAAGAAGAGAATGTTCTTCAGAAGTAAGGAGACATGGAAGGTGAATTTGTAATTTCGAAGATGAATAGGACATATTAAAAAAAAAGATGACATTTAATATAGCCTCCATTTTCAAAGCATGCGCTCAACAGATATTATCCTTTGTGAGTGGGAAAAGCTTACTTTGTTCAGATACCTGAAATGAGGCTTTAGTTTCCTGGATGGTCTGACTTTAAAAAAAGAACAAAACAATTCGTTTTCCTGTATCTCTAGCCCGCATGCATGATGGCTTGAGTCATCTTTGTAAAAACAAAAAGGTGACCATTTACTTCTGTTGAAATGTTTCCCTTTGCCTTTAAACATGGGTCATGCAGAAGGGATCCCACCCATAGCTCCAGAGTCTCCGCTCCTCTGAACAAGGCTGTCTCTTGACCTGTCATGACATACTCTCCAAAGAGTGCTACTGGTCCTCAAATGTGGTTCTCTTTCTCTTGTTGCTCCAAGATTTCTCTTCAAAGACTGTAATTGTGACATATCATTGCTTCCCAAAAGAAAAAAAATGAGCTTACCAATCATGAGTCTTTGGGATCAAAGGAAATATTCAATTAAAGGGATATATACCTTTATACATAAATTACACATTATTTAAACCCTGTGTGAAAAACCATGTTTTTCCAAACTGAAAAGTAAGAAAACCTACCTGACTGGATCCTATTCATAGCCCAAAGGCAAAATAGAAATTACTGTAATAACAGAAACTCACAGAACTACACAGGCATCATAACTGACTTAGAATAGATTTAATATTTTTCCATGTCCAGAATATCAAGTTCATATCCCTGACCGTCTCATTTGATAGACCTTGGCTATTCTTTTGATTACTTGTGTCCTCAGGCAGGGCTGCCAAGTCCTTTTCTAAGCTTCACCCTGTCCGTAGTTCAGGACTCCTCAGCTTCAGCTCTTGCTCTGCTGCCAAGCTCTCCTTCACTGCCCGGGCTTCAAAATGAAATGCTTCCATGAAAGAAAGCCACCCCTTCACTCAGGGTGTGCAGGGAAAACAGCATTTCCTTTCCATCCCTCTCCTTTGATAAATCCAATAGGATGCGGCTTTGAGCCTTACAGCCCTTTTGTTGCTAGTTTGCAGCTGCTTGTGCTATCTCCATCTCCTCCCCGGCCCCTTTCCTTTTATTTATTCAATTATGTAACCATAAAACTTGTTTTTAAGTATGCAAGGACATAAAATACCAGGATTTTAGTGTCTGTGGTTCCCATAATGAAAATTAAAAGATCTGATGAGAACTGGCAATAATTGAGCAATAATTCTGATAAATATTCTAAATACACCCTAAAGTCTATGATTGAGTATATGGACTCTTAGAACTTAAATAGCTGTGCCACACACTCTCTGAGAAGTTGGTTGAATCTTTGCACACATTTTAGGCAAAATGTTGGCAAGTTTTTAACTTTTAAGAAGTTTCTGCAAATCTCTGCCAGTCTCTGCAAAGCCCTTTTCTAACAATGTAATCAGAACCAATTTCCATTCCCTCAGGGCTCCAACTATGATAAACTTACTATCTACTTTTCCAACTCAATGAGTAAAACATATAATTTGACTGGAACTTCCTGTTTTATACTCTAAGTTACTTTAAAAACTATTTAAAAAGGCGAAAGATTCTGAAATTTGTTCTACTCTCAGGGAGAAGGCAGAGCGAGGTATTATGAACACTTCTGAACACCATAACAAAGGAAATCATTCAGCACCATTCCAGCACACTCCCCACTTAGGAGGCTCATGCATATTTAAATGAATTAATTTATTTTCTGCAATTTGCTCTTTAAGAGCTTAAGTGGCCATTTGTTGCTGTGTATTTCAGGATTCTGTGCCTTGTTCTCTGAGTCACCAACTCATAGCTTGAGTGCTCCAGGTGTATTTCTGCTCCCCAAGTATTTTAAATCACCCATTAGGAAATCCAATTTCCTATTTATAAGACCCAGAAGTGATTTTCCACTGTTAACTTTTTCTTAATTAAGGATAGAGGCCTGAATTCACAGCTGAACTTCTGGTACGACAGATATTTATTGGCTTCATGAGAGTCAACATTTTAGGATGCCATCAGTAATGGAGTCTCAGATAGTCACTTAGGATGGGCCACGCTTGGATTCTCTTGGGATTGACATTTGGGCATCCCTGCGAGTCCTTATGATGGTATCTGCTATCTGTACTCTGCACTAAGCACTATGTGTGCAGATCTCAATTCTCTCCACAATCCACAACGTGGTTATTAGTTTCTCTTTCATCATTTCAATTTCAAAGATGAGAAAATGTAGGCTTAGACAAGTACATCACCAGGTCACATACCTACTAAGTAGCAGGACAAGTATTTAAACCCAGCTCCCCTTTCTTTCCAAATTTTATACTGATCCATTCATATCTAAGGCATGTAATTGTGTTTTAGCAGGTATAAAAATGATTAAGTTCTAATTTCTGCTTTTAAGGAATTATGACTCAGTCAGGAAAAGGGTGCTAAGGCAATTATACAAAACATTAAAACTCAAGGCTACAATTTCCTTAGAGATACTCAAAACATACTTTGAAAATTCAGAGAAATTAAAGTTCACATCTGGCTGGAAATAAAGGGAAAATCTTCAAGATGCAATTGTTGCTTTCAGAGGCCTAGAAAACAAAGTGGGACTCAGAACGCTGAAATTGTGGATTCTGGAACATCAGATAAATGGCCCATTCCAGGGCACTGCTCTTGAACTATGGATGACTGGAATAGTGAATCTAAGAATATGAAACATTTGGTTTTATTATGGATTGGAGTTCAAAGCCTATCACCTGCTGGTGGGCTCCCCCTATATGAACAATTCCTAAATTTAAGGAAAATCACTTTGGACGCAGCAGAGGTGTGTCTCCATGATGAATAGAGTGTCTTTACGACTTACTTTTGTTTTGAAGGATTTGTCTCAAAGGACATCTCAGCTACTCATATTGTGAGACAGAATGGAAATCTCTATGGAAAAAGTAATAATCTTAGATTCGTGTCAGGTTTTGTATCTGATTCCATCCTAGGTTTAACTGCTTGTAGATCCTCTAGATCTGGTCCAACTTAGTCTCCAGCCATGCCACGGTACATTCTCCATCTTAACTTCCCATTCTGCCACGATGCCCGCTATTCCTGTTTCTTCCTGGGAGAAAGCAGCTTACGCTTTCATTCTTCATGATGCAGTAAAACATCACAAGGCGAAGCTGTAAGTGAGTCCGTCTTTCCTGATGATCTCATGTTAGTGCTTGCCATCTGACTCAATCTCATTAGAACACTTTTGGCTTTTAACTAAGGACAAGTGGTCCAGAGCCTGTGCAGTCAATCTGGCTCGGTAATCTGTTTCAGGGCTTCCTTCATTCTGTAAATACGTGCTCCATGCTTACTCTGTTCAGGAGCCATTCTAACTGTTCATGATACAGAAGAGAACTAGACAGGCAAGGTTGCTGCTCTCGTGAAGTTTCACTCTTAGTGAAGGGAAGACAGACAATGATCTCACAAGATGATTGAAAACAGCAATGACTGCAATGAAGAAAATAAAACAGCACAACATGCTGGAGAGTGCTGTGTTGGGGGTGGGGCAGGAGGGCACCATGCTCATTTAGACCTGGTTCTTAGAAACCAGGGGACCAATATCGAAGCTGACACTAAAATGCTACAGTGTGAAAGATACACTGGAAGAGAGGAGGACTAGAATTTGGGGCAGAGGAAACAATAAGTACAAAGGGTTATGGCAGGAACTAAAGGTTGGTGAGACTGGAGTTGAGTGAGAGAGAGAAGACGGCCTCCCGGCTGGAGATGAGGCTGGGAGACACAGCAGGACAGTGGCTTCACTCTAACTATGAGGGCAAGCCATCAGAGGCTTCTGAACTGGGGAGGGGCAGAGACTTACTTTGGAGTTAAAAAGATTGGGTTGCTTTATGGAGAATGTCATCCATTAGGAAGACTCGGCAGGATTCCAAGAGAGACGGGAAGATGGCCTGGACTGGGCTCGCACTAGGATCGTGACTGAGGAGATGGGAGAAAGAGAGAATGGAGCCAAGGCTTTTGCTTTGAGCAACTTGTAGATGATGTCACCTACACAGGAAAGGGGGAGGCAGAGAGAAAAGCAGGTGGAACAAAATCAAGCTGTTTGTTCAGTGGTCTTGTTAGGCCCGATAAGGTTCTTAGACATTCAATCAACAAAGATATGCTCAATGACAACTTCCGCACCTACTCTTCTGCGCAGCAAGGATAAGATACAAACAAACGAGATGGGGTTTCTGAACTGTGGTGACGATTATATTCCAGGAATCTTGGTGCAAATGAAGAACAGGTGGAGAGGGCAGGGGTGGAAGGATATGTTTGAGAAATAGTGGCATTTAGATGTCCTTAAAGCTATGGGTCATAATAAGATGATTTAGACACAGCTTAGAGAGGAAGAGAGGAGGAACCCAGACCAGACCAAGCAAAAACAGGTTTTCTTCTTAATGAGAAATGATGTAGATAAAATATACTTATTGACTTCAAGGTAACAAACTTGTCTTAAATTTATCTTTAATTTTCTTGGGAACATTGACTAACATGGCAAGTGGCCCTGCCCTCTGCCCTGAGTTTCTAGATTTTTAGGCACAAGTGTGATGAATTTACTGATGCACTATTCATTTTCTTCTTATCAGAAATTTATTCCAGGGGTATAATGAAAGAGAAAGCCCAACTAGCTATAAAATTTGAACTACGAAACTCTAAATAAGTGTGATTGGTAATGGTGGCTGAATACGTAATGAGACACCCATAGATGAGGGGTGTGCCCTTCCCATCCCCCGCCTTTCACCCCCACAGGCTTTTTTTTTTTTTTTTTTTTCAATCCAAAGAAGAGGCTGAGTTGCCAGTGACAGGCATTTAGAGTGAAATTTCATGTTTTAATGAACTGAAAAATCAAAATCATGAATACTTATACTTACAAATTATTTGGGGCTTAACATACGGTGGATTAAGACACATTGGGACGCTTAAGAACTGCTACCTTGGCCACCCTTGCCCAAATCAGTGGTCCCAAACCACTCTGTCCACTATTTCCTATCTGCTAGGGAGAAATCTGGAATTAAAGAATCCTTTGTTTTCAACAATTAGTTCTTGTTGTGGTTCACATTCTATAAGAAAGTTTTTTAAACCCACTCTCCTTGACAAGTGCTTTAAATCTACCAAATCTTCACTTTCGCCCAGTCCCATACTCACGGTTGCTATGGTCCTCCTACTGCTAAAGACTTGGCGTTTGTCCTGAATGCTGTCATCTATGAACGTCTTCACGGTCACACCCACCTCAGTGTTCTCATTTCATGCCTGCTCTCCAGGCTCCAGGTAGAACTGAACACTCCTCTCTTTAACTCCCCCCCCACCCCCCAAATTCCCACTTCCAGTCTCTCCGTGCCTGTCACACCCACACCTCAGCAGCTGCTCCCCATCCCTTCTATCCTTCCCATGGTCTCTGGAGTTGCTCAATTCTTTCTGGTCTTTTAACACAAATAGACTTTCTTTTATCTTGGACCTGACAACCTCTTGGATAATGAAACCTCCTTTTCTATGTATCTTCCTGTATTGCTGATAAACTTCTTTGAAAAAGCTTAATAAATGCACTGTCATTGTACCCTCAGCAGCAGGCACCCTCTAACCACTTGAAAGAATAGAAATCTGTCTTCTGTCCTTACTATGCTACTACTCTTCTGCATTTTCAACAGTGACAAAACTGTTCCTCTAGTAAAATCCCATGATTTGAATCTCTCCTTTTTTTTTTTTTTTTTTTTTTGGTATTGGGGATTGAACTCAGGGCACTTGACCACATGGGCCACATCCCCAGCCTTTTTTTGTATTTTTATTAGAAACAGGGTCTCACTGAGTTGCTAAGTGCCTCGCCATTGCTGAGGCTGGCTTTGAACTTGGAATCCTCCTCCCTCAGCCTCCCAAGTGCTGGGATTACAGGTGTGCACCACTGTACCCGGCTATCATTTGGATCTCTTTTGCACCTGATCAAACTCATGAATCCTCTTTAAGTGGCAAATTCTTCCTTGGAGAACCTGTACAATCCTTTCCTCCTCCTGTCCAGCTCACTCCTGCCTACCTTTTTTTTCAGGACCTACAATTTCTTACCCAACTGTAAATATGACAGCTTCCCAACATTAAGTAACCTCATTCTCAGTTACGTACTCCTCTAGTTGATATGGAAATGTGCAAGGCCTAAATATAGAAACGAGGGAAGGAGCCACTTGGATAAGGAATCTTACTATTAATCAATGTCTGTTAAACATCTAGCATTAAGGATCTTACTAAGTAGGACAGGGAGCAAAACCTAAAGGACCCACAAACTAAGTACACAACCTAGTTGAGTAGATTAAAATAAACATACAAAATAATTGGAACAAACATAAGCCCACTTTTTACACTTACATAATACGGTTAAGAATGCCCCATAGGAAACGGTAGAGTAAGCAGAACTGGGGTTTTGCTGTTTTCTTTCTTTTTGCAAGGCAAATACTACAAGATTCATGAATAAAAGACACACTAATGAGAGAACCAATTTCATTAGCTTTTGTTTTTATAATGATACTTGCCCTCAAATGAGAGGGTTTTTGTGTTTGTTTGCTTACCATTTTCAGCATCTAAAAGGGGAGTCTAAATGAAATGCTTAGACATTGACTCAGGTTCATAGCAATGAGCTTAAAAAAAAAAAAATTCAGGGAGCAGAGGATTCCTCTGAAATTCTAAGTATCTCCAAGGAGTTGGGATTTTCCAGATTCCTCCACTGCCCCTCACTATCAGCCCCTCTTTTGACACTCAGACACACATGCACATACCCCAAAACTCTGTCATATTCACATTCTCGATTATATCACTTTAAACCACATTAACTTCTGGCAGCATTTATAAATATATTCTACCCTTAAAATTCGACCTAGCCTTTATTATTTTAATTGCCTTAAAAGATTTATGATTTTATAAATAAAAACAAAACCCTTGCTTCATTTTCTTTTGCCATAGTGCAATCGATTCTGTCCTCTTGCAGAATTCACATGGGTAAAATGCACTTGCTTATATAAAAGTGTTGCTAATGACATAAAATATGCATGACACTCTTCTAGACAACCAGGAAGAGACACAGACGACAAGACAAGCACTAAGTCCTGGAGGCAGATGCACTGTAGTAAAGGGAATAGGAAATATGTACAAAGAATGGCATTGGCTGGTACCATGGTGCACTTCAAGGGGTTCAAAGGAAAGAGAACTAGCGTTTAGTTAGGGGAACCTCATGAACAGGGTGATCTGCAATGGCCCTTGAAGCTGGGGGAAATGCTAAAGGGGAACGCATTGGGGGGTGAATGACAGGGAGTGGGGCCCTGTATCACAGAGAAAATGGCCTGTATGTTGGAGGTCAAATGCCTGTTCTTTGGCTCTCAGGACAGACTAAAATAGCACAATACTACATTAAGGATAAAGATGAAGACTAATGTTACAGATGAAAAGTACTTTTGAGTTTAGAACAAAGTCACTCATTTTAAAGATAAAGAACTGGATAGTATCATTACCCTAAGTACATGTACGAACTCAAAATTGTTGTAAAAATACGTTATATGAAACCATCCACTTGAAAAATTGTGCTCTTTGTATGTAATATGAAATGAACTGCACTCTGCAAACGTGTATAACAAATTAGAAAAGAAAAAAAAAAAAAAAAAAAGAACTGGTAGTACGGTCGGGGAGAACTGCAGCTGTATGTGCATCCTGACTGCAGGGGCAGTCTGCCGGGGATGCCATCCTTACCCACTTTGCCCCGTGAGCAGGAATCAGATCCCCCCCACCTGTTTTACTGTATCCACCTACAGGGATGAGCCCATTTTACTTAATTCCCAGGGCAGTTAATGTGCACCATGCAAGCCAGTAGGAAATAAAACTTCTTTATCCTTACTTACAGAAAATCAGCCTTTGGTGAAATATAAGTCAAATGAAACACACACAGGTTTCAGTTTGTACTTTATATGTCAAATTCATCTTGCCTGCAGTGCATTTCTCTTTCCTGGAAGTTTTTTCTTTTCCACTTGTACACTGTACCTAAATACTTCTCTAAATGGTCAAAAACAAAACTTGGTTATCATTTCTAGCTGGTACAAATAATCAGAACACCTTAGTTTGATAATTTTTTTTTCCACGTGTACTCATTGAGGCACACAAACACAGAGAAAAGAATTTCAGAGTTAATGATAATTGACAGGAAAGTTTTTAATGTGCCCTTAAATGTGGTCCAGAGAACAGGTCAAATAGGCAACCTTGTGGCTGCGTTGAGAAGACAGTGCTGGGGCTGTCGGCGCTGGAGTCGGGGGCGGGGGGGTGATCTGGACATGGCTGATGGATCATCACTGAAGTGTTTCGGTGACCATGACCAGTGCTTCGACTGTGACTTGGGGAAAATGAGCAAGGGTTCTAGAGTCCCAATCCTCGCTGTGAACACAGCAGCACAGGACAAGATGGCACAGAATGTCTTCCTCTACAGTTTTCAAAGCTACCGTCATACAGTGAACTCCAGCACGTCAAACCTACCAGCAGGGTATACAGGGCACCAACCCCTGACGCAGCCTTCCTGTGTCTCCTCCTGTAACTGCTTCTCATGGGAACTCTTCGCTGCCACCACATAAAAACGGAGGAGGACAGGGATGTCCCCCTGGAAAATCTACTCCTGGCAGTCATGATCCGGACCCCTCCACCTCTCTGTGGCTTCAGGAGGCCTAGCTCCAAACTGAGGGGACCCTTAGGCATCACCTACCAATGCTCTCCGTACCCACGAGAATCCAGGTAACTTCCTAATACTGTACCATTCGTTGGTTACCGAGTCGGAACTTGATGTCATCTTTCCTCCATGTTACTCACTGAAGCAACAGTTTCATGTCTTTTTCCTGCTACGTTTCAGGGAAACGAAGATAGAAATTACATTCAGAAAAGGCAAGTTATTTTTTACGTAATATCTCTAGAGATTTATTTTGTCAAGGGGCTTATAACTTTGAGCTGTTCTCTTTTATGCACTGGTTTATAAACTTCTCAAAGTCAGGGATCTTTTTTCCTCTCTTTGGTTCAGTTTGACTAATTCTGTTTTGTACCCTGTTAGCTTGAGAATTTACCCACTCATTATGTAATGGTACCTTGATTTTCCCTTTTAAGTACAGCAGAATGCATTTTGTTATTATGGAAGCATTTACTTCACGTACACCTTATTTGGGCTACAGAGATTCATACTCTGCACGTATCTGTGACAGCATTCTGGTGCACACGCCTCTGCTTTGCTCTGCTGGGTGTTCCTCCAGTTTGATCCCTCCTTCTTTTAATTTAAACCTAGTGTTCTCCAAATATTTTCAGCTTTTTCACAATTTGACTTCCAAAGAAACTGGGGGACAAAGTGGCAGCTCACTGCTGAGAAGCCTGACTGCGGTTTCAACCTCCTGCAACCAATCCATCCTGAACTCTATTATTATTGTTCTTTCTTGTCCTCCCTGGGATCTCTAGGCACTCAAAACCTGCCCTGAACCACTTGTTCCCCTTCATGAATGCTAAATACTTCTTTTTTTCATGTGGAACTACTTGCCAACGAGTTCCTTGAGAACCATGATGAATGGCAACATTTGGTTTATAATCACCCCAGAAATAAGCTATCACAGGGGACCCGAGTTCCGTTTAAATGACACCCTCTGCAGCCTACACGCACAGTGGCTGGTGCATCTGAAGTTCACAGAGTGCAAAGAAACAGCTTAGGTGGCTCCTACAGCAGGACTTTAATTGTGAAGGTGCTTATTCTCTATCTCCTTTGCTTTGAACCTGCCCAGTTTCAGGGAAAACTCATTTGAGATAAGTTATTTCATCATGTCCCAAGCTTTTAAAAATTGATATGTATATTATTAGTGATCAATCAAAATTGTGTGCATAGAGGACTGAGTCAGAAAATATGAACTCAGATAATTTATTTAACATTTTGTGTCTCAGTTTTCTTATGCATAAGGTGGGGATGATAATACTTATTCTACATTAATAAAAAGCTTGATGTTATACAAATAAGAAAGAGTCTAGAGAAAAAAGACAGGGGAAAGAGCCATTCAGGGTACAAAGTATCATTATTTGGGCCCAGAAGAAAATTCTACCTACTGTACTGTTTCCATAGTAAAAGTTTATCTACAACACCCCTTGATTCTTTCTCTACCATTCATGGAATCACCAAAGTTATTGCTTTCTTGTCTCAATATATTAACTCTATGGCTGAATGCACAGAGCCCACATCTGAATCAGCACAAAAATGAAACGTGGAGGAGGGAAAATAGAAAGGGACTCTTGAGCTTCCACCAAAGTCATACTCATCCGTCAACCTGCCCACATAAATACTGGGAAATCAACTCATTTAAACAACTTGGGAGGCAAACCTGAGCTGTAATAGTGTTCCTAAGTGCAGGCCAATGAAATATTGGCCTGCACACAAACTCCCATTTGTCATATTCTCTACAAATGCACGTTAATTGTTTTCATATTTAAATGCCCAGAATCAACCATAACAAATGTGTTTGTCAGATTGTTGGGAGTTTTCTAAAAACAAAACAGGACTACTATGACATATAGTAAATTATTGTTGGTTCTGTGTTCTTAGCAGAACCACACAAGGGCAAGGACTTACTTAAAAGAAGAAAAATCATTCATGTCTAATTTAAATTTTAAAACAGAAAATGGAACTAGAGCCAAGTTAATGAAATATATATTTAATCCTAGTTTGTAGTGCCCTATGTGTCATTAGTCTTCTATCCCTGGAAATGTAATATTTGCTTACATATATAATATTTAAAAATCCTACAGAATGACGTAATCTAAAAAAATAGTAATGTTCCTCCTGTATTCTTCTAACTCGAGAAGTGATTTCACTGCTTATCAACTCTACTGTCCCCAAACTTGGTCCATTTCATAAAGCTGGATCTTGTGGTTTCCTCTGATTATCAACATGTGCAATCATTTCCTAATGCTAATACCCAGAACTTGTGAATTTCATGGTTTACAACCACAGACCAACCCGATGCATGTGCACAATAAGAAAATCCAGACTTCTGTTCTGCCATGGTACTGGTGCATGCGGTGTGTGTGTGTGTGTGTGTGTGTGTGTGTGTGAGCTGGGAATAAAAGTGGCAATGGTGTAACTACCAATGGTTTGATAGTGTGTGTGCATTCAGTAAAATAACTGATGACCCTTCAACTGAACTTTAAGGACCTTTTGGTTCCTGCGATTCTAAGGATATGAGGTTATAAAAGCTACAAGGGAGAGTCAAACTTTCTTTCTCCTGTTTTCTCAATGTCTTAATCACACATTGGATTACTGCCTGTCGCTGGTAGAAAGTTATCAGTCTCTCATATAAGTACAGCCTCAAAGGCTGAAGAAGAGAGGGAACTTAAAAGGTTAGAAAGAAGAAATAGAACTAATAAAAGAATGGTTACAACCCACAGGTGAGTGGAGCTTTATCTCTGGCCTAAGCAAACTGTTTAACTTCTTCACAGTTCCCAAGCATCAGAACATACACTTGGATAATCTTGAGCAGGAACTCTTAGCTTTTCCTCGCTGTGACCAAAATTCCTGACAAGAGTAACTTAGAGGAGGTATTCTGGCTTAGATATGAGGTGACCCCCCAAAGATTCTGTGTTAATGAAGACATGTTTGAAGCTAAAACAATTAGAATTTGAGAGCTGTAACCTATTCAGTGGATTAAGTCATGATGGCTTAATAATTTAAATGAACTAAATGGGGCATGGCTGGAGAAAGTGGGTCTCAGGGGAAATGCCGTTGGGGACTATATCTGGTCCCCTTGGCTTCTCCCTACTTTTCTCTGGTTCCAGCCTGCCACAAGGTGAGCAGCTTTCCTCCACAATGCCCTTCTGCCTTGAAGTGTGGCCATCACCTCAGTCCCAGAGCAATGAAGCTGCCAAACGTGGGCTGGACTTCTGAAAATGTGAGCCAAAATAATCTTTTCCACTTCTAAGTTGTTTTTGTCACAGCAATGAAAAAGCTGACAAAGTTGGAGAACAAAACCCAAAACAAAACAAAACTGTCTCCATCAATGTCTTATACGGGCCCCAAATAAAACATGTCCACATAATTTGGTTTTTATCTTGAGTCTTTCCCATGCTAGGTAAGACCAAGATGAATGACAGCACTGAGATACATTTTCTCAAAAAGAATATAAATTATCTTCATGTACCAATTTTCAGTCATTCTAAAGATTCAATGACAGAACAATCGTATCCAAGAAGTATTATTTCAGAAAATTGTTAAATTCACTGATTGTAGACTTGATATGTCAAGCTGAATTAATGGTCTGCCAGAAAGATTCACACTATAATCCCTGTAAGCTGTCACTAGGTTATGTAAGTGGCAAGAGGGTCTTTGAAGATATGAATAAATTGAAAACATTGAGGAGAAATCACCCTGGATCATCTAGGTGGTCATGGGGTAGTCTAAACTCCTTAAAAGAGGATGCTCAAGAGTCAATCAAAGAAAAAGTTTTGACAATGGAAAAGAGGTCAGAGAAAGACAGAGGTAATGATGCTGCCAGCCCTGAAGAAGGAAGGGGTCAGGATCCATGAATATATATCTAAGTCCATCACCAGACATCAAGATTTTCTATATTGCAACAAGAATTCCTTCTGCACTCTATTTTCCCCAAATCTGCACCCCATCAGCCAGATCTCTTTTACTTGTGTTTTGTTATTGCTGTATTGACTGATTTCTCTAGTTTCACTCTTGAATGTCTGGACTTTGGGAGTAGATGTCAAAATTATCCTGATACTAAGACTATACAAAGGCAGTATGAAAAGAAAATTACAAAACAATTTCACTTAGGAATATGGTGGATGCAAAAAATCCTCAACAAAACACTAGGGTGCCAAATCAAGCAACATATAAAAAGAACATCATGACTAAGTGGAACCTATCTCAGGCAAGCATGCTTATTTAATATCTGAAATTCAGTTACTATAATACATTGTATCAATAGAATAAACAATCACGTTTATCTCAATATGTGCAGAAAAAACATTTGAAAATATTGAGTACTCGTTCATGCTAAAAAACACTCAAGAAACTAAGCACAGAATGGGACTTCCTTAATCTTCTATAAAAGACAACTATGAAAACCTCACAGCAAACCCATACTAATGCTGAAATACTGGATGTTTTCCTTCAAAGATTATGACCAAGCAACAATGTCCACTCTCACTGCTTTTATCCAGTATTGTACTAGGTGGTCTAGCCTCAGCAATTTGGCAAGAAAATAGAAATAAAAGGCATTTACATTTGAAAAAAATTAGTCAAACTACCTCTGCAGAGACATGATCTTAAATAGAGAAAACTCCAAAAAATCCATTGAAAAATCATTAATACCAATAAATTGGTTGTGAGATATGAGCTCAGTTGATACAAAATCAATCATATTTATTTACACTTACAAGTAACAATCTGAAAATGTAATTAAGAATATAATTCTAGCCAGGCAAGGTGGTACATGCCTGTAATTCCAGTGGCTAAGGAGGCTGAGTCAAGAGGATCACAAGTTCAAAGCCAGCCTCAACTTAGTGAGGCCCTAAGCAACTTAGTGAGACCCTGTCTCAAAATAAAAAATAAAAAGGGTTGGGGATGTGGTTCAGTGGTTAAGTGCTCTGGGTTCAATCTCTAGTACCAAAACAAACAACAAAACACCACAGTTCTGTTTACCACAGCATCAAAAATAATATAATACTTAAAATTTAATTTAATAAAAGAATTGCAAAGCTAATACTTTAAAAATATGGAAAGAAATTTTAAAATATAAGACTAAAGAAAAAACATTCTGATTTTCCATTGTTAAGATGGCCAGCTACAGAATTCATGCAATCCCTATCAAAATCTCAGCTGACTTTTTTGCAAAAATCAATACACCAATCTTTGACCATTATCTCGTTCTACATAAAAATTAAGTCAAAATGGACCTAGAATTTAAATCTAAGGGAAAAAACTGAATTTTTAGGAAAATAATAGGAGTGAACCTTTATGATATAGGATTTGGCAAAGAATTTTTAAGTAGGACATCAAAAGCATAAGCAACAACAAAACAATAACAAAAAAAGATGAATTAGGTTTCCTCCTCATTTAGAACATTTTTACTTCAAAGATTACCATTAAATACAAGAAAACCCACAGAGTGAGAAAAATATTTGTAAGTCATATACTTGCATTCAGAATGTACAAAGAACTTTTAGAACGCAGTTATAAAAAAGACAAACTGCCTAATTAAAAAATGGCCAAAGGAACTCCATGAAAGAGACACATGGTCAAGAAATATGGAAAAAGAAGCTCCACATCATTAGCCAGGGGACATGAATGAACTCATAAAGAGATACACTTCACACAAGAAATGGCTGGAATCAAAAAAATTCAGATAAAAATAACTGCAAAGATTTGGAGATGGTGGAACCCTAGAAAGCTGGTGGTGCGAATATAAATTGGTGCAATCTCTTTAGAAAGCAGTCTGGAAGTTTTTTCAATAATTAAGTGTATATTTATAATAGGACCCAGCAACTCCCCTCTTAGGTATATACCCAAGAGAAATGAAAATCAGAAATTTCTCAAAGAAATTGTACAAAACATTCATAGCAGTACTACTTATAATAGAATAAGGTGGAAATAATCCAAATGCCCGTTAATATATAAACAGATAGAATGCAGCATGACCATATAGCAGAATATTGCTCAGCTATAACTAAGAAATGAAATGCTGATAAATTTTACATTGATGAACCTTGAAAAGATTAAGGTAAATAAAAGAAATCAGTCACAAAACCCATATATTATAGGATTCCATTCATATGAAAGTCTAGAATAGGAAAACCCACAAGAACAGAAATTGGAGAAGGCACTGATTAGGGCTAAGGATAGGGGCTAGGACAGGAGGACAGGAGGGTGACAACTAAAATGTAGGTGGTTTCTTTCTGAAGTGATGAGCATGTTCTACAGTTATTAATGGTTGCATGCACCCCTCAAAATATCAATTATTGAAATGTTCACTTTAAATGGGTGAATTTATGGTATGTGATTTTAATTACAGTAAAACTGTGAAAAGAAGATGTCCTTGCCTTCTAGCTTAGTTTACTAGCATGAGAATCAGCTCTTGCCTTCCAGAAGGTTATGTTGGTTTGATTCCTTTTGCTTAGCTTGCTCACAGTCATAGCCAGGATGTGTTTTAGACAGAGACAGTACAGCACACACACACATCTTTGCAAGACCTTTTCCTAGGGCACAAACATGGAAATGACAGATGAGACCTTTGTTCCCAGCATTGCCTCTGACCAGTATTTTTTTTTTAAATATTTACTTATTTGCTTTAGTTGTACACAATGCAATGCATTTATGTTTACGCGGTGCTGAGGATCAAACCCGGGCTGCGCACGTGCTAGGCGAGCGCTCTACCGCTGAGCCACAACCCCAGCCCTCTGACCTGTTTTTATACAACGCGAAGTTAGGTGGTGTTTAGTAATACCACATTATACCTTTAAAAAAAAAAAATGAACACAACAGTATGTGATCTCTTAAAAATCATAATATCTCAAGAGTAAAAAAAAAAAGACTCACATAAATCCAAATTTAACATGTCAAATATTTTATGAAAGACATTGACTGATGAGAAAACTAATAAGTAAAATCTGATCCAAAAGAGAATGCAAACTACAGACATGTCTGTGGACCATCAGGATTTGCTGAGATTAATCTATCAATAGGAAATTGGCCAGTTCTATAGTGTGATAATCCATGTGTTTACACAGAACAAAATTTCATTTGACTTAATATGAACTGGAATCATTTTCATTATGACCAGTCAGTTAACATCAAAGTACACAAATGTGCAAAATAATAAAAAATTAGAAAAGTCTAAATGTTCCATAGAATCAGAAAAGCTCTGAACCAGTCCTATCAATCCACCGAAAGATATCTGGGATTTTTCATTTTTTAATCCACTTTAAAGACTTTTTCAGGTTTTCATGACAGGTTAAAGAGTAGCATGTTTGTGCATATAGTCTGAAAACTTAAGTTTCTCTGTCATTGGATCTATCAAATTTTATCAGCTATACAGTGTACATTTCCCCCACTTTTCTTCAATCATAAGTAGTATTATTTTTGTTAGCAGACATATAATAATAATGCATATTCCAAAAAAAAAATGGCATCTTGGATGTGATAGAATGCAATAATTTCATCAACGTGCTAACTCGAGAAATTGGTTTTGAGGGTAGACGACCTCAGTTAACATATTTCTTGGGGAAGACAGCTAAAAAAAATGTCAGCTGGGATTGGTGGTACACACCCGTAATCCTAGCTGTTCAGGAAACTGAGGGAGGAGGATTATAAATTCAAGGCCAGCCTCAGAAACTTAGTGAGACACTGTCTCACAATAAAAAATAAAAAGGGTTGGGGATGTAGCTCAGTGCACAGAGTGCCCTTGGGCTCAATGCCCAGCATGGCTCCCTGAAGCCACTTTATATCCAGTTTATGAGAAAATTTTAACATTTTAATTCAATTGTGAGTGAATTAATGATTATGGAAGACTTGGGAAACAAAAGACAGTATCCTTGAACTAGACAGGAAATACTGATGTCACAGTTTCAAAGTGCTTTTTATCTTTTTAAGCACTGGACTGGAAAATCAATAATTAAAAACATAACAAACATCTGAAAATATGAAGCATCTCATATATTAGTAGCACTAGCTTAGGAGAGGTCACAACCTACATGGGTACAGCCACAGCTGAACTGTGACAATGGAATTAGCATTGCTTTCTGAGTTTAATGGAGTGAGCAGTAAGAGTGTTTGTCCCCCATAATACATTATTATTAGCAAGTACAATTTTACATATGCATAAAATGGTCCCTTATTAGGGTCCCTTACTAGGGACCCTTATTTTTAAGTTACTTAAAAATTTTCATAGAGAACTTCTGCAGAAAACCTAGGTACTTGTATATACTTATTACCATTTTATTCTTCAAATAGATGAAAAATCTTTTAAAACTGTTTTCTCATATTCCTTTTCTTTCAAAATTCTTTCACTTGAGTTAGGAGAGCAGGGTCTCTTTCAGTCAACACTAAGACATTGTTTCCTTCTGTCATTTATTTCTATATTTCTTTGAAGAGACACAAAAGAATGAACAATGAATACATAATTTTGATCACAATTTGAGTGTTACAAATGAGAGGCCTGGAAAAACGGAAGTCAACACCATTTCATATGTTTCTTAAGCAAAATTGGAGTCAAGTTAGAAGTTCTATTCTGTCCCACCGAATTTTAGTTTTCTTCTTAGCCACTCCACTATCTCTGCTTTCCAGGCTTTCTCCATTTCCTATCCACAGTTACCACTTTCCTTGTGTTTACTTCTCTTAAGTTCATTTACCCAATTATGGAAATTTGGCCAATCTATTAATTAGCGCTATGAGTTGCTATTTCCTTATCTGAAAAAATGGGGACAATCCAAACTGTCATAAGTTTATTGTAAGATTTAATGTACTTCATAAAAATAAAATGTAAAATGCCATCTGGATGTTATTATTGCAGTTGTTCAAATTGGTCCCATCCTTTTCAAAGTTTCAGGAACTTGTGGAGTTGACACCTATCTATTTGCACTGTGTGCTGCCACCTCCGATGGACTGACTGTATACACTGAAAGATGGTGCATGACATTCTATACGAAAAGGAAACTCTTGATTTTTATTACTTAGGGTAGCAACTTGCAAACCCCAGCTAATTTGCCAGGGTTATCTAGGAAGGAAATCCAACTTTGAGTGATCATTACTCATTAACACAGATACATAAATTAGAGAATGTAGCTGTTTTCCTAGCAGAGAGGAGATTTTGCAAGACTGAGGTAGTTTGAGTAAGTCCTTGAAGAGAGTCTTTTGGAAACACATGTAGGATCCTGTGCAGTTGAGTGAAGTCACAAGAGCGTGGAGACAGGAAACTACAAGGGGGGCAGAAGTGTGTTGGGTTCTGAAAGAAGGTAGTCAGGGCAGGGCTCATGCTTAGGGCTGAAGGTGGCTCTATTGGAACCTCAAACCAGAATAAGTCTGAAATTCAGATTTCCCCGGTGTTGAAAATATGAATTTTTGGATATTTATGTTCATAATTTCTACTTATGTTTTTAGGAGTCGAGGTCTGATTGGAGTCAGTTCGGAATATAATAACAGCTTCTGCCAAACCTTGTCTGAGCTTTGCTGCTAGCTCTTTCCACTTAGCGGGTTTCCCTTCCCCACACTTGTCTTATCTACCAGACCCAGATCGACCAGGGCACTCGATCACTGAGTCACATGCCCAGCCCTATTTTATATTTTATTTAGAGACAGGGTCTAAGTTGCTTAGCGCCTTGCTATTGCTGAGGCTGGCTTTGAACTTGCGGTCCTCCCGTCTCTGCCTCCCAAGCCGCTGGGATTACAGGCATGCACCACCATGCCTGGCTGCTAATGATGCAGACCTACTGGCAGCAGGGGAGCCTCCCTTTTCTAAAATTCCCCTGACATCAGACTTAGACACCATGGATACAATATCACAAACGTCCTCTGACAACTATACAAAGCTCACAATGGAACCAACTCATCAGTGGTCAAAAAATAAAGAAGGATCTGGAACAAACAGCAGCTGCACAGACAATGTTGGCGTGTTCCTTTACCAAGATGCCCTTC
Organism: Tamias sibiricus; assembly: GCA_025594165.1. NCBI lineage: Eukaryota > Metazoa > Chordata > Mammalia > Rodentia > Sciuridae > Tamias > Tamias sibiricus. Next base: position 141,361,375 of record CM046664.1, on the reverse strand, counting down.
TTTTCAAATAATTGGGAATCAGGAATCAAGGTTTGGGCCTCTATTTGCAGTGGCTCTGTAAGATTTGGAGCCGACTCTCTATATAAATTCAGGGATATATCCTTAATCGAAGGACAAACATGAATTAGTCTGGTCAGGCTTCTATAATAAGATGCCATGTACTGGGTAGTTTGTAAACAACAGAAACTTACTGCCCAAAGTTCTAGAAGTTGGAAGTCCAAGAAAGTGATAGCAGCTTTGGGGTCTGTGAAGGGTCCGCTCCCTGGTTTATAGATGGCACCTTCCTGCTGTGTCCTCACATGGCGAAAAGGGCAAGGAGTCTCTCTCTCCTTTAGAATAATCCCATTCATGAGGGATCTAATCTTTTCTCAAGGCTCCAACTCCTAACACTACCACATTATTACACTGTTAATTAGTTTTCTTTTTCTTTTCTTTCTTTCTTTTTTTTTTTTTTTTTTTTTTTTTTTTTTTTTGTGGTACCGGGGATTTAACTCTGGGGCACTCGATCACTGAGTCACATGCCCAGCCCTATTTTATATTTTATTCAGAGACAGGGTCTAAGCTGCTTAGCGCCTCGCTATTGCTGAGGCTGGCTTTGAACTTGCGGTCCTCCCGTCTCTGCCTCCCAAGCCGCTGGGATTACAGGCATGCACCACCATGCCTGGCTGCTAATCAGTTTTCAATACATGAACATGGATAAAGCAGACATTCAGAACATAGCAGCAGGGACATTACTGGATTACTAGAAAAGCTTCAGAATAAGGAAATTTACTTGTCTTTGCCTGAGCTTTGACAGGGGTGGGGAAAAAGGGAGGAGGGGAGAAAAAAGAAAAAAGAAAGGAAAAAATAGAGGCCTTAATTCCTTGTGGTTAAAATTTATACTAGAAGTTTCTTCAGGGAAACCTCATACCTAGGCCGCTAAGTAGTGCAGGACTGCCATATCTCAGGGCATTAGCAGAAACAGCTTGAAATCTGAGCTAGGAAGACACCCCCAACTAAGCTTCCAAGTATTTCCACAGAGAAAACCCCAAATATGAAAAGACAACCATATATATGAAACACAGGACAAAAGAGTCCATCATGAGTAAGAACAAAGGAAATATTGAAAAATGCAGAATCTTAGACTACAAAAGAGACAATGAAACTAGAATTATTAGATAAACACCATACTGTGTTCCACCAAAGCTATGCTGTCATTTATTACAACATGTATCAATTCAAAAATTTCTAAGAAAAGAAAATAGTGGCAATTCTATTACGGCACTTAATTTTTATTTTTTATTTATTTATTTTTTTACAAGTCAATAAACTACATAATTCATCTCAACTTCTGATATTTAAGAACTCCGCAGGAGGGGCTGCTGGGAGGTGGGGATCTCTGAAGGCCTGAGTCCTGCTGTGCATACTGGCCCCTGCTCCTCGCTCCCCTTTCCTTCCTCCTGATGCTCGTAGGGGACACAGTGGCTGAAGTACAACAGACGTGACCGCGACACGCAGACGGAGGATGGAGGACCTCCCTATAACTGCCTACCCCTGCACTGTGAGGAGGCAAACACCGGTGTCCTTAAAGCTACCATTTCAGTGAGTCATTTTTTTTTTTTTGGGGGGGGGCGGGTACCAGGGATTGAACTCAGGGGTACTCGACCACTGAGCCACATCCATCCTCAGCCTTATTTCGTATTTTATTTAGAGACAAGGTCTCACTGAGTTGCTTAGCCCCTTGCTTTTGCTGAGGCTGGCTTTGATATTTCTTTTTGTTATCAACTACAGAAGAAAGAGAACTTGACTATGAACAGAAATACGCTTGTCTGTAGAAAATCAAGTGAATCTATAGTCACATTTTTAAAAATAATAAAAGTGTTCAGCAGCAATTAAATAAATGCGATTCCAATAAAAATTATGATGGAATTACTGAGTCTGAAATTTATGATGAAAAGTGAGAAGGCAGGAATAACCACGAAAACTCTGAAGGAGGAGGCTGGAGACTCATTCCCATTCCCATACCTATTGTAAAGCCCAGGAACCAGGGCAGTGTGGTATCAGAGCAGCAATACGTAAACCAAGGAAGAGGGCAGAGACCCAGCAAACACACCCACACGTGTGAAAAACTTGGGAGAAAGGATGATAAATGATTCTAGGGAATTGACTATCAGGAAGACAAAAAATGGATCCCTATCTCATATCATGCACAGAAATGAATTTCAGGTCAAACAAATTCCTAAAACTAAGACTTAAAAACTAAAGTGAAAGTACCTTCACAACCATGGGGAACAGAGATGGCTTCAGATACAAATGGTACCAACATTAAGGACAAAGACAGAAATTTCTCTGCATTTAACTCTATAACCTTTCTTCCCATAAAAACAAATAGAAATTTCTAGGAATCAATAGCTCAGGCAAAAGAAAGCAGCAATCTACATAAGTGGATTCACCATGGCTAATGACTACATAAAACTGCTGACCCTCGCCAGCCAGCTGGGACTACAAGGAAATACCAGTTACAGTCAGACTGGCAGAAATGAATAATTCTGACAATACCAAGACCTGGTGAGGATGTCGGGCAGGGGAACGCTGGTGCTCTTGGGGGTGAGTGTGTCCCGGCACACCCACTGTGCAGGGCAATGGGGTGCATTATATGCTGCACTGTTGTGCAGCATCTAAGAGGCAGCTCTTTTAGTCCCAAGTATTTACATACCAAAAAAAAAAAAAAAAAACTCTTGCACAAGACACAAGTCAATGAACGTCCACAGCACACTGCCAAGAACTGCAAAACACTGTAAATATAATTATCTTTAATAATACTTGAGATACTTCTCTTCTGGGAGATGGGACATGGGTAGCTTTCATATTGTTTCTTTTAAAGTCAGAATGTAATGTGAGATATTACAGATTAATATCAGATAAATCAGATTATTTTTGGAACTTCTGGCATCAGATTTTGAAGCATGTGCACGGGAAGAGACCAAGCCACGTGGCCACCAAAGGAGGACTTGGACATGATTCCCCAGGGTGACTTGCTTGCCACTGACCCAAGGGTGAGCAGCCCCTGACAAAGCGCCTGAAGACCTTTCCCCCTCTCCAAGCCCAAGCCCACTCCATGGCTGTGACAGACAATCTCATATTGACCTCGGGGCTCTTTTCCCGGATGAGGGTGCTGAGTTAATCAGGGGCCTCTGTGAACAACATCTGTCCACTCTTCCTTCTTCAGGTGAACATGAGATCATTCACATTCATTTTTATTATTTTTAACGAGCTAGAAGAACCCTCAAATAAGAATTTTTCCATAGATAATGGATGAAACAAGCTATGTGTACTCTATTTCTCTCATACTCCTCAAAGTTATTTTTAAGACATTTTCAGAAACATGTAGATAAAAAAATAATTATTTCAAAAGTCAAAGCCATCTGTAACTACACAAATAAATAACAACATATTGCATTTAGACAGGATTAAAAACTTACCCCAAGTAGGAAGGTTAAGAGCCCTAACCTTATCCTGCCGAAGGCCTCCCTTCCAGAGAAAGCTGGTTTACAGAAATGGGATGTTTTCAAGAGCACAGAAGAGTCCCACCCCCTCTTCTGGCCCCTTCCTGTCACTGTAGGCAAAGGAAGCTGGGCGGCTGCTCCCGTACTCCTGTCTAGCCCCAGCCCTGAAAGGTGCCCTCACCATTCCATGCAGGAGGAAGTTCCCCACCGTCAAGGTTGGGTCCTTAGAAATAATGGGAATTTTTAAAAGTAAAACTGTTGTTTTAGGCTGGAATGTTTTCAAAAAAGCTTATATTGGGAGCTCATCTCAGTTTGGTTGGAGAGCTTCAAAGCCTGTCACCTGTCTCTGAGCACCTGAGGACACCTGCAGGAGCCATCCTTTCAAATTCTGATGAGCTCTCCAGACATGTTTTTCAAAACATCTCCAGCCTTTCCTAATTGTTTCAGCAGTAACTGATAGAAAGGACTTTACAAAAATCTTTTTATCGTCCAAATATTTATTTCCTTGTGGAAATCTAAGAGTTTCCCATATTAAAAAAGAATGACATACTTCCATACTTTACCAGTATAACCTTAAAGATACTGGTTAATACTGGTTAATCAGGGGACACCTGCTTTGTCTTTCAGCCAGATTTCTTTGATTAAATTACTGTTATTCTTAGTGACTAGAATGGACTTGTTTCACTATACCTGGTGGTTTCCTCTGGAATTAGGATTTAGCTCATAAGCAGATCCCCCTCATTTTTTTGTTCCTTTAAAATCTGACACTTTTTGTGTAACTAAAGCTAATACAGTGGGTAACTGTTGGACAATGTCTTAAAATTTAATAAGGGCAGCTATCAGATTGTGATATCTCAAAGGTTTGACTACGAAAAGAACTTGCTATTTTAATTAAAGCAACTACTTCTAAAAAGCCAAGTAGGTTTCATGGGCACAAAACCATTAAGAAAGTTGGGCAAAAAGTCCTTAGAGATAACACTAGAAGAATGTTACATAAGGAAACCTGGACTTCATCAAATTAAATTAACAAATTTAGTTAATTAAGTTTTAGAAATAAAAATATAGGCCAAGCACTCTTAGAAAATATTTGCAAGTCACACATCTGATAAAAGACTTGCATCTAGACTACATGAAGGATTTATAACTCAGTGCAAAGGAGAAAAAACCTAATTAATATCTAATCAAAATACGTGGATAGGAGTTTCTCTAAGGAAGATACACAAAAGTCCCATAAGGACAAGGAAGGACATTTAATGCCTTTAGTCATGACGGAAATTTAAATCAAAACCCAGTAGGACACCACCTTCACAGCCACAAGGATGGTTATAATCAAACAAAGCAAAACTAAACAAAAACCAAACAGATAATACCAAGTGTTGGTGAGGATGTAAAGAAGCTGAAAAACCTGTGTGCTGCTGGTCCGAGTGTAAAATGATACAGACACTTTGCAAAATCATCAGGCAGCTCCTCTGTGGGTTAAACAGGGAGATTCTTATGACCCAGAGACTGCACTCCTAGAAAGCAAGAAAGACATCAAAAAAGGAGACTTCCCTTTATGGAAGGGCTTTACTTACTGAGGTTCCACTTCAGGCCTGTGGTTGTCACGTGGTTGCATGGCTGTCCAACAGGAATGAGGCCGCACCAACTTCCTTCCATCCCAGTGCCCACGTGCAACCTGTGCTTTCCCTGCAGGAGAGAAGGGACTGCCGTCAAGAAGGGGAGAGAAAGGAAAGGAGCTTAATGAGCAGCGAAGACGTAGCTGCACGTGCCCCGGCCCTCCTGTGCTTCATTCTGCTTCGTATTAACAACACGTGTCGGGTAGATGCTGCCTGATCCTAGAAACTTTCACCTGGATCAATCCTAACAATTTTTCAAGAGAGCTTGTTAACACCAGTGAGGACCCCTGAGGGGAACCGGAGGCATCAACTCTGAAAAGGAAGAGGAAGGGGTTTGCAGGCCAAGGCCACGGGGAAGATGCCAGGGTCGTGTCAGATGTCCACTTAAGGTGACCGAGGTGGCAATGCATGGGTTGAACACAGGGCACTTTTAGGCCAGTGAGACCATCTGTGTGAAGCTCTAATGGTGAACACCTGACATAATCGATTTGTCAAGACCCACAGAAGTATAGCAGAGCGAATGTTAATGTCAATTACGGCTTTGGTTAATATTAACATATCAATATTAACATATCCCTTGTAACAAATGAACCATAGTAAGGCGAGATAATGGGGGTGGGGAGGAAAACTGTGTCTCATCCGCTCAGTTTTCTGTAAACCCAAAAACTAAAGTCTACTCATTTAAAAACTGTCTCACAGTGACTATGTCTCACCCTTATATAGGACCAACAGCAATGGGACAGGGTCTGAAACCTACACCAGGTACAGCGCCACCCAGAAAGAACCCACAGCCACTTCTTGGAAGCTGGTACAACCTTTTCTGCCTTTTCCCTCTGGGGAACAGTTTTTATTTCGTCCAAGCTTGAGTCCTCAGTGTTTTGCATGGAGGGCTCCTCTAAACTGATTTAGGCTGAACAGTTCACCACGTGAACTTGAGTTTTGTTTCACCTTACCATGCTCCACCCTAGCAGTCCTTCTCTCCGAAGATACAAATACTGAATGCATTACGAGTGATCCTCTCTCGATGCCAACCAGAGCATGCGTGAACCGGTTCTCAGGAGTATCAAAGCCTCCTGATGCTAAAAGGGGGTGAGAGCGGGGGGCGGGGCAGGGGGGCTCCTAGAAATTCTGATTTCCTTAGAATTACTTTGGTTTCAGCAGTGAAGGAATAAATGTCGGTGATGTTTTGGGGAAGGTGGATACTGGTCCGGTTTCCTGTTCAAAGGCTCATCTCCTATGCCCCATGAGAGAGTATCATGTACCAGAATGGTTCCAGGTAACCCAAGCTTCCTGGGCCGTCGGTGGCAAAGGACAGGGTTCCCTAGAGCTGGAAGAAGGAAGGGAGGAGTATGCATGGGCCCAGACCTCTGTGCCTCCGCTGGTGACATCATTTCTGACAATGAGATCTGTTGTTAGAGGTGACTTCCTTATCAGAGAAGGATTCATATCTTACTGGTTTGTCTTAGCTTTGGTGTATTACAGTTAATTCTTGTTTCTTAACTGATGATTTTCTTCCCTGGGTTTTTGGTCTGCTTAAATAGTATGGTAATGGTTAGCTGAAACATAGGTATGTTTGATGAAGGAAAGAAGGAATTATTTTTCAACTGGTGGATATGAATTCCCTAAGAGAAAATTCTTCAACTTACATCATACAATGCAAAGGTAACAGCACATATACATGTTAAGTTTTATTTTCCCAGGGAGAGAGATGGCTGTTATAAAATCATTGATTTAAATGGTGCAGTAGTAAGCTTCCTTGTGTAGCTTTGCTGTGTGTTCACTGCTTTCTTCGTTATTTTAAGAATCAACAGACCTTAAAATTTTCAATCTGGGAATAAACTAGTTTGTGGACTTGAGAAGTCATAGATAGGTCTTAGCCTACAATCAATTAACATTTTTTTTCTCTTATTCCCAAAAGGTGCTTTGCCATCTGTGAATGGTCTTTGTATTTATGAATATGCAAATTTCCCTTTTGTGGTTAAAAGACAGCAGCATTATGCTTTCCTCCTCTATCCTTAAGACTATTTAACATTTTTTAAAAGTGAATAAATGTGTAAAGGAATTCTGTTTATTCCTTGGATTTCTCAATTCCTAACAGGTCTAGCCTGTATGTGCCTTGACATCGGCAGGCGCACGGCTGACGTTACAGAACTTCCTCAGGATTTATGCCATCACTGAAGACCAGAGGCACACGAACTAATCATCTGCTTCCATCTACTCTCATGAATCACTGCACAGGTTCCTGTTCCGTCCTCTGTTCTGAGCTAAGATGACTCTTTAAGTCAAAGGCAGGTCCACAGAGTAAAGAAGGTACAAAAATCAATCACAGCCACTTCGCTTTTCTAACTGTGATTATTTGAACATATCTAAAAACCTCCATAAGGTATGAAGTTCTAATTTAGTAAAAGGTAACAAGACGTGCTCATATGGCACAGGGTCTGGAGATCATGCTTACCATCATGCTAACGACAAGCAGTACCACAGGGGTGCTTTTCCTATGTTCCAATTCCAAGCTGGAGCAAAAATATATACAAGGGGATAACTATGAAGGGCTAAGAAATCTCTGTCATTTTATTTTGTATTAAACCTCCTCTTTGCAAATGACTAGGACATAACTGAGAAAAAAGATTAAAGCTCACCTATATTTTGCCTTTGAATAATCCCAAACATAGAGGCATATGAATTGCTTACATCTGAGTCCTTAAATCCAATAACTATGCTAACATTCATGCTAACAGAGCTTAGCATGGATCTCACAAAATATATAGCAAATTAACAAGATCATTCACAAGCACGGAACACAGGGAGAGTACAAGGGTACTTCCTACTTAGTGTAGAAGATTCAAGGAGTCGGTGACAATCATAGTTCATAAAGTAGACAGGCATTCATAGAACTGCTCCTAACACTCAACCTACACCCTATTAGCTGGCTAATTGCAGCTAAAATTTCAAGGACACAGAGCCACACATGTGGAATACTGCTGCAGAATGATCCAACACAAGGCTAACCTCGCTCGCTTGGGTAGTTCATCTTTTAGTTTGTTCAGGTGCTTTAAAAATATGTCAACAAACACTGCAAGAAATTAAACAGCCTGCAGGACAAAAAGTAAAAGTAGATGACTGAGGATCTGTATTCACTTTACCAGAAGAGGCTACTTCTCGCATACCAACACAGCCTTGTGGTGGAATATTTTCATGCTGGGATTGCTCACAGGATGAAAAGCAGTCACAAGGGAAATGGTTGCCCCAGTGAACTTGTAGTTATAAAACCTCAGAGCTACAAGATTTGTGTATTTTCTTTGATTCTGCTCCATGAATGTAGAATTCCAAATAGAAGCATGATGGGTTTATCTGAAATAGCCTGTACAATCAATGCTACATGTGTTTAAATGTAGCATATACACATATGTGCTAAGTAGATGCCTGTAAGGTGTGTGTGTGTGAGTGAGAGAGAGAATGATCTCAGTATTTCCTTTTGAAAATGCATTAATATCTTATCTTTAGACAGCTTTTTAAAGTTTCAGATCACGTTAGATAATTTTCCAAAGTGCTCTGCACAGAACACTACTGCCAAGGTCAGAGAAGATTGGAAGAACTGTTCCCTGTGTTGTCCTCTTGGAAGTCACAATGTCTGTCAGCATGTCTGTGCTCCAGGTAGTCTTGCAGCAAAAACAAACAAACATTTTCCTGAATGAGTGTTTCCCAGACTCCCTTGCTGTCAAGCCTCCCTGAACCCCTCAAATAGGACCTCATGCTTTCCCACGTGAACTGATCTTCCTTCACGACACCACTTAGGGAAACATTGACTTGGAATAAGTAGTTATTCTGCAAACTTTGTCTGCAAAATGATGTTTTGGTTTAATATTTTCACAGCCAGAACACTTCAATGATATGTCTTAAAATTAATGAATAACTTACACTGGATTTTTGTTTTGCAAATTGTTGAATACACTCATGCTGAAATCACATATGCTCTGATATTAGTTTAGACATGTTCCACCATTAGGCAATTAATACTTAATTGTCATCCCAAAGAAAACCTTTTCATAGACACCTAAGTTAAAAAAGTTAAAAACATTTGTGAAATAAACTGCTATTGTTAGAGACAGTAAAATGCTATTATGACAGGCTAAAATTTTGATTAACCTCCTGACACTGGACAACTTCAAAATAAATTTGATGCAACCAATGTCTATCCTTTGCTTTGTATCACCTCTGTATTTATGTTTTTTTTACAAGGTGTTCTGCCCTATCTTTCTGCTTTCCTTTATTCTAGACAGAGAAAATAATCTGCTGACTGCTCTCACACTAAATTGTCAAAAACTTACACTTGACCCCTCCAAAAGATGCTGACATTTTAAATGATGACTTCTAAAGACAGTATTTGTCACCAAAGTAAGCTTTCCTACCGGTGGGAACAAGACAAGAAATATGTATTTTGAATCAGAGTGATCTCAAGAGTTTTGAAATCACTTCAGATTGAATGCTCTTCTCCTTAGTGTGGAACAGGATCAGGATGCCCGCATCCTCCTGTCTATTCCTATTCTACTGCTCCAGCTTTAATCTGGGGAAACCCCAAAGCATAGGGCATGACCTGCTTCTCTATGACCCTCCTACGTATGCAGCACAGCACAGCACAGGTGAAGTACTTCTAACTGCTACGATGTTTAATCATTTGTGCCACAAAATGGACCATTTTGCTACTGTCTTGTAGCTCTTAGATGGGTTCACATTGTAGCTATAATAATAAAAGAATTTCTTGGATGGCAAGTTGCCTTTTTGCAGAAGCCCTGTTTGGGGAGATGGCGAAGATTGCGGTTGACTAAGGGCCATGGAGATGTTTGGGCATTGCCGCCTTCTGTAGTCTCATGGGACTTGGCCCAGGATCTCGGGGGACTTGGCCCAGGATCTCGCGGGACTTGGCCCAGGATCTCGAGAGACTAGAGCCGAGACTGCTGATCAGGTCTGCGCCATTTGGTGTGTGAGTTGTTTAGTGGTGTGTGTGGTGCGTGTTAAAGTCATTGTTAGAGCCAGAGAAAAAAGTTATCAGAATAAAAAGCCTATTTCCAGTTCGCCTCTGAACTTCTTTCCGCGGCTTCGTTGCTCCAAGCGGCCATCGCTTCAGGCGGCAACACCTTTTTAAAATTCTTTTTAGTTACACATGACAGTAGAAAACATTTTGGTATATTTCTAATATGGAATATATTTTATTCTAATTAGGGTCCCAGTCTTGTAGATGTACATGATGGTGACATTTATTGTGGTGTATTCATATATGAACATAGGAAAGTTATGTCAGATTCATTCTACTGCCTTTCCTATTCCTATCTCTCACCCCTTACCTTCATTCCCTATTCCTTTTTGTTTAATCCACCGAACTTCTATTTTCCCTCATCTTTGTTGTGGGTTACCCATTCACATATCAGAGCGCATATTTGACCTGTGTTTTGGGGGGATTGGCTTATTTTACTTAGCATGATAGTCTCCAGATCCATCTATTTACCAGTTAAATTCATAAAGCCATTCTTCTTTATGGCTGAGTAGTATTCCATTGTGTATAAGAACCACATTTTCTTTACCCATTCATCTGTTGAAGGACATCCAGGTTGGTTCCATAGTTTTAGCTATTGTGAACTGAGCTGCTATAAACATTGATGTGGCTGTGTCACTGTAGTATGCTGACTTTAAATACGTTGGGTAAGCAAGGAGTGAGATAACTGAATCAAATAGTGGTTATATTCCTAGTTTTTTGAGGAATCTGCATACTCCTTTCCAGAGTGGTTGCACCAATTTGCAGTCCCACTAGCAATATATGAGTGTGCCTTTTCCCCTACATCCTCACCAACATTTATTGTTACTTGTATTCTTGATAATTGCCATTCTGACTGGAGTAAGATGAAATCTCAGTGTATTTTAATGTGCATTTCTCTGTTAGAGAGTTGAATTTTTTTTTCATATATTTCTTGACTGTATTTCTTCTTCTGAGAGGTGTCCGCTTAGTTCCTTTGCCCATTTATTGATTGGGTTATTTGCTTTCAGAGTTCTTTGCACATCCTAAAAATTAACGCCTTATCTGAGGTGCAGGCGGCAAAGATTTTCTCCCATTCGGTAGGCTCTCTCTTCACACTCCCAATTGTTTCCTTTGCTGTGAAGAAGCTCTTTAGTTCGATGCCATCTCACTTATTGATTTCTTTCATGAGGATGTCGGTTCCTAAGCTGACATGCTGGAGTGTGGGGCATTTTCTTCTATTATGTGCAGAGTTTGTGATCTAATTCCTAGGTCTTTGATCTACTTTGAGTTGAGTTTTGTGCAGGGTGAGAGATAGGGGTTAAATTTCATTCTGCTACAATATGGATTTCCAGTTTTCCTGGTATCATTTGTTGAAGAGGCTATCTTTTCTCCAATGTATGTTTTTGGTGCCTTTATCTAGTTTGAGGTACTTGTACTTCCATGGGTTTGTCTCTCTGTGTCCTATTCTATTCCACTGGTCTTCATGCCTATTTTGATGCCAATAACATGCTGTTTTTTGTTACTATATCTCTGTAGGATAATTTAAGGTCTGTTATTGTGATGTTTCCTGCTTTGCTTTTCTTGCTAACGATTGCTTTGGCTATTCTGGGCCTCTTACTTTTCCAAATGAATTTCAATGACTGCTTTTTCTACTTGTATGAAGAACATCATTGGAATTTTAATAGGAATTGCATTGAATCTGTATAACACTTTTGGTAGTATGGCCATTTTTACAAAATTAATTCTTCCTTTCCAAGAACATGGGAGGTCTTTCCATCTTTTAAGGTCTTCCTCAATTTCTTTCTCTAGTGTTATGTAGTTTTCATTGTACAGGTCTTTCACCTCTTTTGTTAGATTGATTCCCCAGTGTTTTATTTATTTATTTTTTTGAGGTTATTGTGAATGGGATAGTTTTCCTAATTTCTCTTTCAGCTGATTCAACATTGGTGTATAGGAATGCAGTTGATTTATGTGTGTTACTTTTGTATTCTGCTACTTTGCAGAATTCATCCATGAGTTCAAGAAGTTTTTTGGTGGAGTTTTTTTTTTTTTTTTTTTTTTTGGTCTTCTAAATATAGGATCACGTCATTGGCAAAGAGAGATAGTTTGAGCTCTTCTTTTCCTATTTGTGTCCCTTTAATTTCCTTCTTTTGCCTAATTGCTCCGGCTAGAGTTTCAAGGACTATGTTGAATAGAAGTGGTGAAAGTAGGCATCCCTGTCTTGTTCTTGTTTTTCAAGGGAATGCTTAAAGTTTTTCTCCTTTTTTGAATGATGTTGGCCTTGGGTTTAACATATGTAAGCTTTTACTACGTTGAGGTATGTTCCTTCTATCACTAGTTTTTCTTGTGTTTTAAACATGAATGGATGCTCTGTTTTGTCAAATGCTTTTTCTGCATTTATTGAGATGATCATGTGTAGACATACATACAAGGAGCCCTGTCTCTCCCGTTAGATAGATAGCACAGTGTAAGAAACACGTAATTATATGTCTAGTAAATATCTGATTGGTTAATTGGTTAGAGTAAAAGGGAAAAGTATGTCAACATAAAAAGGCGTCAACATGCCGTGAAAAATCATCTTTTTCAAAATTTGAGTAGATGAGTGGGCGTCCAGATGACCTGAAAGGCTCACGAGGGAGACCTCACGTTCTTTGTCCAGGTGTTTGCTTAACCATACACCAGGATACATGAAGCACAACCAACCCTCAGGAAACCTCTTTCAATAGTTCTCAAAGCACACTTTAAATGCATGCACCATATACATTTTTATGTAAATGTATACCGTACATTATGTATTTTTATATGAAATGGAAACTGTAATACTACCTTGCTGAATTATTCTCAGTAATAAATAGCATAAGATATGCAATGTTCCAAGAACAGAGCTTTAGGCATTTATATTATAAATGTTGATTAAGGTACCCTTCTTCTATCATGTTTAATTTGGATATTTGTATCCTTTTCTTTTCTATTTTAAAATCCAGTCACCTTGCCCCTGTCATTTATAACAAGAAAATAAGTGTGATTATCCTTCATTAGATGCATGTGAAATATTAGGAAAGAGTAAAAGAAACATTTTTTAAAATTTAAACATTTTTATAGTACATGCTCATTAAACATGAAGATATCTCAGCAAGAATCATATCTCCATGATAAAGAAGCTTTTACCAAATTACTTTACACTTCCTTCACTTTGTTCTTTGTTCTTTTTTTTTTAAGTGTTTTTTTAAAAATATTTATTTATTTGCTTTAGTTGTACACAATGGGTTTATTTGTACGTGGTGCTGAGGATCGAACCCGGGCCGCGCACGTGCTAGGCGAGCGCTCTACCGCTGAGCCACAATCCCAGCCCCTGTTCTTTTTTTTTTTTTTTTAAGAAAAGTTTAAGACCTTCTGAGGCCTCATATGTGGTGCCATATCCCAAATGTAATCTTAAACTTATTTTTTAGAATTCTCAGTATACACTGAGCCTACTGCTATGGTAGCACAAGGTATTTTTAACTTTTTTTTTTTTTTCAAAGACAGCAATAATCTTGGTAAAATTCCTATCAGATTTTTAAATCCTCTGGCCTCGTTTCCCATGTCTTCTCCTGACTGGCAAGCAGGTCCTGGGAATGCCAGCACTGCAGAATGCATTTGCATTTTGCTCCCTGCAGCTTTCTCACTGGCAAAGAGCTGTGCAGAGTCCCCTGTGAGAGGCCATCACCTTCCCAAGGTTTCCCTAGCCATAGCTGCCCCCCTCCACCTGCCCCTCCCTTCCGTCAGATCATGTGTTCACCAATGCCCCAGGAGCTTCCCTTCCCTGTTATCTGAGAGGCTGCAAGTCATGAAGACAGGTAGAGCTTGGAGGTAGAGGTGAGGTGGTTTGTTAGGGGACAGAACCCCGGGAATAATGTTTTCTATTTTCCCATCTACACAAACTCCAGGCAGTGACTGCTGGCTGACAAGGTCGGGGGACTGACGTTCAGCATATTTTACTAAGTGGTAGGTGTTTACTGTTTTTTCCATGCATGTTCATTAATACTTATGAGCTACTGTTAGCACCCCTGAAAGAAGGAGGTTAAAAACACAACAATTTTGTATGTATTTCTTTCACAACTAGCATGTCTATCCAATTGTATTACCAAGAAACATAAGGAGAAGGTGGTAATTCAATAATAAAGAAAAAAATGTTAGTCCATTCAGCAACCTACAACAAAGTACCACAGAACTGGTGACTCACAAACAACAAAAGTTTAATCGTCACAGTTCCAGAGTCAAGATCAAGTTGCTGGCAGGTTCACTGTCTGGTGCAGGCTCACCATCTAGTTCACAAAAGGCAGCTTCTAACTCTGTCCCATGTGGTGGCAGGAGCAAGGGGACTCTCTCAGGTCTCTTATATGAGGATGCTAGTCCTTTTCACGGGGGTCTTCACCCTCATGACCTAATCAACTCCCAAATATCATTACTTCAGGGATTAGGATTTCAACATACGAATTTTATGGGGACACAAACCAAGGGCCCAGCAGTGAGGAAACAACTTTGGCATCCGCTATGTTAGCCAATTCTGCAGTGCTCACAATGACCTTCAGTGGCAGAGCCACTGCTAAGTGAAGGTGGTAGTCTCAGCTGTGTGATTCACTTGTTCACATTACTCCATTAGTAATGGGCAGACCAGAGATCTGAACACAAGCCTGTCTTGATTTTAAAGTCCACATCTCTTCACACCTACTTCATCACATCTTTTAGGCTTCTAACTTTGAAAGCTGGTGAGGCTCACTTCATTCCTTTGTTTTCTTCCCATTCTTTTCTTTTTCCTTTTTGTTCCTTATATTCAGCCTCTAAGTTAGGCTTTTATGCACATTTGTTCAAAGTTCATGCTTACTAATACTTACACAGTAAATTAAATGAATTACTAAGGGAACAAACACCTGCTGGCTTTGATCTCATCCACCCACCTTCAATACTTCCCATTCTATTTATATCTCCATTCATTTAACTGTTTGTTGTTAGTAGTTGTATATAAGAGGCAGAGAAGACTCTGTAGGACCCTCATTCACGTTTTCAAAAACACATATTACTGGGTTTTCCAGAAGTGCAAAATAGTTAAAGCAAAATCAATAACCAGGCTAAGATCAAGACAACTAAGATATGAAAAGCATTTTTTTTTAAAAATGTTTATTTATTTACTTTAGTTGTACACAATGCAATGCATTTTGTTTACATGGTGCTGAGGATCGAACCCAGGCTGCGCACGTGCGAGGCGAGCGCTCTGCCGCTGAGCCACAATCCCAGCCCTGAAAAACATTTTTTATAAACTAAGACAACTATAGGAATCAGGAGCAAATAAGAACACTGTTTTTCCCCTAAGTGTTATAAAATATTGACAAGAGGCAGGTAGGTTAATATTCAAATGACACAAGTTCTAGCACAGCTCAGACGTCACCTCAGCTCCCGTTCTTTACTTGCAGCTGTCTATGCATGGTACTGTGGGCACCCTGCTTGAACTCAACCACAGGAGTTAATTTTCTCATTAATTTCCATATCTACAAAGCTCTGCACTATGTTAGGCAAACAGGACAAATACAATAAACTTTTATCGCACAGGGGCACTAAGCTTAGCAGTTTCCTACAACTACTCTTTACTCCCCATGTCTGCCAGTTACCACCTCATTACACCCATTTCTTGGTTCCTTTTCACATTACAATTCCTAGGAACGCTTGTCTAAATACACTGTCTCTAATTACGGCCCTCCAAGTTTCTCTTAGATTCATTCCAAGTAAACTTTGGCTTTTGTCCCGCCTCCCTTTTAAGTTGGCTTTCATCAGGACAACCAAGGGCCCCAAACTGCTAAATCTGAAGGCGAACCATCAGTTCTCACCTGACTCAACCTACCAGCCCAATGTGCACAGCGTTATTGACCCCTCCTCCTTGAAATACCATCTTTACCTTGCTTCCAGAAAACCACACTCTCTTGGTTTTTCTTTTAACCCGTGTCCTCCTTTTCTCTCCAAATTCCTAATGCTGCAGGACTTCAGGACATAGGCCCTAAATCTCAGCTGGATCTTCCTCTCTAATCTATCTATACCATGCCCCTGAGATCTCAGTCATCTGGATTTTGTCAAATCCTAAATGTATATCTCTAGCCCAGACCATTCCTCCAAATTCTGGTCTTGAATGTTCAACTGCCTACTTTATAGATTTTACCTTGAAGCTACCACATTCAACAGCTTTTTGTCTCAGATGGTGGTGACTCAACTTTCCAACTGATAAGCTAATGTTTTTCATATTTTCTCATACCCTACTTCTAACTCATAAGGAAATCCTACTGTCGCACTTCATAACATACCATCTATATGTCATGGCCAAAATGTTGGAGTAAACACACATTTCAAGTTTGTGAACCAAGATCTTAGTATTTACAGTAGTCTTATTTTCTTACCTCTTCTAGATAAGAGTCTTTGACATCAGAAATGCAGAAGGAGTGATACTGTTTTGTGGGATTTGGGGGGGATGTGGGTAATGAAGGGGATTAGATAGTTTTTTTTACCTCTTGAGAAAGTTATGGTCAGATTTTGGGGGACAAGTATGTCTTAATGCTATTTAGTTTGGCATTTCTGTGCTGGAGAAGAGATCATGATGATGAAGGCACAAACACACTGGCCATGGTGTGTTGGGGTGAAGTAACAAGGGAGATGACAGCAGTCTCCATTGGTCACAGCTCACATGCACTCAGGCCGCACACTCACACCCCCTCCTACCTGGCTGATCCACTCAGTCTTTAACCCTCCTCCGTTCACACAGGTGAGGTGCAGGTGCTCCTGTGTGTGTCCATCAGCCTCTTCCCCCTCCTCTCTCTCTGTAGTAGTCAGTCCCCAAGAGCATCCGCAGTGCACTCTGCCTCTGAGTATGTAAGCCTCTTGTATTCCCCAGCAGGAGACTGCAGAAGTGATGGCGTGGGACTTCTGAGGCCACAATCACTTAAAAACAAATAAATAAAAGGTGCAGCTTGCTCTAGAGGAGGCCAGTCACTGTGTCACCGGGATGCTGGAGTAGCCCAGTAGGGAGCCCACGTGGAGAGAGGAATGGGGCCGGCACCCCCACCTGCAGCCAGAGCCAACCTGCCAGCTGGGTGAGTGGGCCCTAGAGTCAGAGGCCTGAGGCCAGGACAAATAGCTCCTGAGACCCTCTGCCAGGAGCATTCTGCCAACCCCAAGTTCCTGACACACACAGACACTCTGAAGGGAACGGCATGTCACAGGGTCCTGGGCAATGTGCTGCAGGACAAGGCTGACTAATGACCCTAAACCTCGGGCTGTCATTTTCCAGGTGCCTCTGTGTCTGTACTGTGTGGTCCCTGCATCCCCACGGCCATCTTCGTTCTCAGCCTCTGACCCTTCTGCTCCTTCAAGTGTCCATAAAACAGAAAAATGGGCATCCTAGAAACATTTTTGTTCAAACGAGTGTATGGATTCCTTTCAAGAAGTATAAAATTGACAAGTTTTTGTTGTGGTTCATAAAGGGGAAAAAAAAAAATCCTACTACTTTTTCCTTCCTGTCTCTAGAGGTTATCTAGACTGATTTTTCCCCTTTATCTTTATTTTTTTCTTAAACTGTTGTGTGAACTTGGGAAAGGTAACAGTGAAGGAGGAGAAAAATGTTCCCTAGCAGTTATGAAATTAAGATAGATGAGACAATCATTAAACACAATCATTTTATGCTTAGTGCCACTCTAAGTACTAAAGATAACTATGCTGTATGTGATTATTAAAACAGACCACATCAAAGGAAGAACTAACCATATTTCACAATGAATTTGGCACAGTGGGACAAAAGCACTGAAAATACTGTACGTTAACTATCTCTCTTCCTGTCCAAAAGTTACATTAGCTTTCTGCACTTAAATACATGGTAAGATGTGACCACATTGTGATTTTAAATTTGATTTGGACATTATCAAGTTTCCAAAATTGGATATTCTCATACCAGGCATATTTCAGAAGTAAGACACAAGAAGCTGCATCCTGTGTTTCCCACATTGCATTTTCTGCTTTACTAATTTTTTATACAATACATTTTGTTTTAGTTTTGCTGTTACCAATTTTTGGTATCCTAGAAACCACACTATGATGGAAAAGAAAGGTACTCACAACAAAGCAGAATTACCAACGTATTTATGGCCTTATCATTTGACAGGGAAGGTCAAAGCTTCTCAGAGTTTATTCATAACCCTGCACTAGCTTTCAATTCTTTGAAAATTGCTCCTTGATACCCAGCTTCCCTGAAATCACAGAGAGTGGCAGCCACTCTCTTAAAGGATAAATCATATTCTAAATAACTGATCGCACTTTCTTCCTCTAGATCTGGACAAGAAAAGCACTGCCTTTTCATTGCTGAATGCTGGCACTTAGAGAAACCAGTGTACCAAAGATGCTCCTAGGTTTAATTTTTATAGTTGTCTGTAAGGAAACAGTCTTTGAGATTATAAAAAAATAAAGGTCCTGCCCCTGAATGTCAGTAGCTTTCTGATAACCTCCCTTTGATTTCTTAAATCCAAATGCAATACTATTGCCTATGCAGGGATGGTGTAGCATTATTAATCCTATCATGACACAGTTATTCCACAACTAAAATGAGCAAAATGTGCATGATTTTGGCACACTATAATACAAGTCGATGACACAGTGGCAAGTGAAATAGTATTTCAAATTTGTTGTGTAAACTCTTTGTTCTAATTATTAGTAAATTACAAATATTTAAAAATATTTAACTTCTAGCATTTCATTCATGGTAGATGCATATGTATTTGGAGACGTATTCAAAAGACTATAAAAAGACTTTGGAAATGAATAAGATAAATGGATTGCAACAAAAATTTTGCTTCATTCATACAATCAAAACAAATCAACCCCCCCCCCCCACACACACACACAAATCACAATCTCTTGCCTAATTTCTGGCCAAAAGCCAGTCCTCAATACTGAAACCAGTGATGGAGAGGATGTGTCCTCAGGAGGAAGAACCGTGTGACAGCCCCCAAACATATAATTCCCTAGTCTTTCCCCAAAGAGGTCTACACACATTTATTAAAGTAACCTCTGGAATCTCATCGGGAAAGGAGACTGTCCAGACATTGCTGCGATATGCCCAAGAGTTGCAGAATGAGGATCAGTGTCGACAGGAAGATCCAGGATCCTGAGGCATCACCCAAGATTGAGGGTGTGAGTGGGGAATAGGAAATGTAGACTTGGACCTAGTCCATCTCACAGTAGGTCTGCTAGTCCATGGACAGCTTGGTGCTTGAGGATAAAATTAGAATGGACATACTTGAGAGTGGTCAGAATTCCCACACTTGATTCCTTAGCTGTGGGGTAAAAGTGGGGAAGACCAACAGAATTATCTGGAACTGTCGTTAGTTTGTCCCTGCCCCTAGAGATGGTAATTCAAGTCCATTGCTGAATACAGGGGAGAAGGGGAAGATGAGTTTCTCTCTCTCTCTCTCTTTTTATAATGAGTAACTGAAGTTCATCCTTCCTTTTATTCAAAGAGACCATGAGGACATCGGAGACACTGCCATGTCTCTGTTTGAGGAACACACAATGTGGGGTGAGAGAGGAGGAAAGACACGAAGCCCCACCTCTGACAACAAGCTGCCCGGGGGATGTGAACAATGCCAGGAAGGGTTCAGGAGAGCACCACCATTCAGGGCTGGGGTGGCAGGCTCTGAGAAAGAACCGATTTATCTGAACAAGGTCTACAAGTGATGCTGTAATTTCCAAGGCTAAAGATGAGACACAGGGCTGGGGATATAGCTCAGTTGGTAGAGTGCTTGCCTTGCATGCATAAGACCCTGGGTTCAATCCCCAGCACCACAAAAAAAAAAAAAAAAAAGAGAGAGAGAGAGAGACAGAGACGTCCAGAGAAGGAAAAATGGTGAGAAAGTACAGAGACCTAACAATAGAGAGTCATAGCGATACTCTGAAGCCAGTACCATAGCTGAAGAGGAAACTGGAAAGAAAAACCCTATTATAGTTGTCCTTAGTTGTCCTAGGAGGACACGTTCCAAGACCTCACCCAAGGGGATCATGCTTTAGAAGCGTCTCTTATAAACAGAGATGTGTTCCGAGAACTGTGTTGTTAGGTGATCCTGTTGTGTGAACATCCTAGTCGGTGCTTACACAAAGACAGCTGCCTTGTCACTGGACAATACGATCTTAGGAAAGCCCCCATCTGTTGCCTGAGATGTCATTATGTAGTACACGACTGCTGATTTTTCCTATCCACACACACCTATGATAAAGTGTCATTTGTAAAATAGGTACACTAAGATGTTAACCACAACAGTCAAACAAAACAGTTGTGAAAATATGCTGTAACCCAATATATGTAAAACTTATGAATCATTTCTAGAATTTTCCATGAGAGAGATCAGTTAATTCTGAAACACTCCCTTACATCTCCAATTAATTCTCTACTCTTGACCCTACAGGTATCAGGATTTGAGAGAGTGACAGTAGAGTATCACCACTGCAACCAGGTAGCCCTGACTGCGGCTGCTGGGCCAGATACGCCATTTGCTGGGAAGAAAACACAGCATCCCTGTAAAGGAACACGTGTCCATTTCCTTAACTCCCAGCAGAGGCCCACAGCAGCCAACGGAGTATGTGGTAGACCCTGCTTCAAGGCCTTTGATGACACAACTTCATCCCCCCACCCCCTTTTCCTTTGAACTATCAGAAACGGAGACGTTCCCCAGGCATCCTTGGAAACCGTATGCTGAAATGGCAGAGCTGAAAACACTCTGGGTGCCTGAATGACCCAGCAGACAAAAGCTACCCGACTGATGTGGTCAGCAGTCCAGAACTGTGACATGAACACAAAAGAAATCTCCCGTGGAATCTGAATCAGCAAAAGATGGACTTAGGAAAATAGGCAGACAGAAATCGCAGGGATGTTAACAGGTTCTATGGAAGAGAACTGAAGCTAGGATGGGAGTCAAAGATGAGAGATGGCAAACTCTGTTTTCATTCCATTCATCACACTTGTAACCACACAAGGCAAATGCTACGTGCTACTATGAAGCTTGGATATGTTTAAAACTTCATTTTCTCTAATATTATTAATTTTTTTTCTAAAAATAATATGTATTTTTTTTCAGAGTTCACGTAATATTTGTAAACATGAGTTACTGGGCATAGAACTCTAAAAGTTAAATAGATGTAAGGCTGAAGGAGCATGCTCAGGGATAAGGTACACTAAAAACAGAAAATGATGAGACTCAACCTTTAATGCACAATCAACATTCAACTGAGAAACAGAGAAATAAACACACATGGGAAGACAGAGACTGCCAGCCAGAATCAGCAGGTAACAGAGAACTTTGAAAGAAGGGGCATATGTTGGTACAAGGGCACTGAGATGACAAGCCCTGAGCCAGCCACTACTACTTGATAAATAAACGCACACACCTGTAACCACACATTATAAATTGATCTATGCTACTTCTGTACTTTGTCATAAAAATAACTTTGTTAACTATCTGCGGGAAAGGGCAAAAGGTTTTCTGTAACATGGAAAGGTTTGTTTCCATGGTAAGTTCCAAGGACAATTTATTTGTGAATTTGAAACCAGAATACGATTTTCTTTGGTATGACAATCTTTCTGTTCACCTGTAACTGTTCGCTGTAACAGTTCGCTGTAACTGTTACTCATAGGAACCCAATTTTACCTGACATAAGTTAATTTACAGTGACATCGCTGACCTAACTCTAAATAATTCAACATTTAGAAAGGACTGCAGCTCTTCTCCAAGTTAAGAAACACAGGCAAAGCTGTATTTCCTTCTGTTAAAACATATTTTCAAGTGAAATAAAGTAGCTAACAGATAACTTCACAATCTAATGCAGAACCTTAAAGTAGTCAAATTCTAACTTTGGCTTTTAAAAGTTACCTTTACTGAAAAATTAGAGCTGCTCATTATGAATGTAAAAGCTATAAAATTATGTAAGAAAACTCACTGAGACAAATTTTTATAGACTCGTTGAACTGTATTTCATATGTTCTAACCACGATGTCTTATTTGAGAGCTCTGCCCCACAGTGAAACAGATTGGAACTGAAAAACAAAGTCACTGAGGTAAAAAGAGATAATGAAACACATCATCCATTGCTCTTTAATTATTATTTTTTTTTTCAAATTTTGTGAGGTTGTCCTCTGAATATGGGAATTTTAACAGCTCATGCAGAAGATGGTTAAAACAAGGTCAGTACCCTCATTGCAGAGTGAAGATGCTAATGATGAAAGGATCCTGAAGGGGAGCCTGACCTGAAATGTGTAGAGTAATCCTAGTGCTCGCCTTGTCCCAAACATGGTGATGAGCAGTATTTGCCGCCCTCCACACATCCCTCTCCTCTATCTTGTAATGCACCTGGGTGGATTGTGTGGAGCTCCAATTTCAAGTATTTCAGCAACATTAGTGAAATAAAGCCTCATGTGGTGGAGGAAGAGGGGGGCAGAGACAGAAGACACCCAGGTGTAAGCGCTCCTGCCCACTGCAGGGACAGCCCAGCAGACACGGGAGGGCATCTGTCCACTCTGAAATGCTGCCAGACCTCAGACTCTCCTTACTCCCACCATGCTAATCCCTCTAGTTCACCAGCCTCTGCTTCTGACTAGACTTCTAATATGGTCTGTCTCTTGGGGGATGTGAGTTAAAAAAAAAAAAAAAAAAACTGGCAATATGGACATCACATTTTCATGATGCTGAGACAGTTATTTTCTTATAAATCACCAGAGTAGCAGTGAGAGAGAGGATTGCACACACACGATTTCAATTATTACCACAGATTTATTTCTCATTACAAGGAGTGAAATTAGTTTTATGTAACTTATGAAAACATGCATTCCAAAGGGAAGATAACAAATGATATCTATGATACATATGGTGGTAAAGATAAGCAGCACATTTCTACCTGCCACTTCTCAGTCCTTTTATCCCTCAGCCTAAACATATGTAGTCAAATAGAATATGTGGGGGGGGAAAAAGAAAGAACAGTTTCTGATGTAGAAGTCTGCATTTTGGCAGAGGGCAGTGTGGAGAGGGTAACACCATGACCTCACAGG
Organism: Tamias sibiricus; assembly: GCA_025594165.1. Taxonomy (NCBI): domain Eukaryota; kingdom Metazoa; phylum Chordata; class Mammalia; order Rodentia; family Sciuridae; genus Tamias; species Tamias sibiricus. Next base: position 141,338,161 of record CM046664.1, on the reverse strand, counting down.
AAACTGCTCTCTGGACTCATTAGAAGGAGTGGAAGTACCCTTCACTGCCCGCTGCAATTAGATGTGTTAATGCACATACATCTGGTGCTTTTCATTGAACGGGAAACCTTTCCACTCTTCCAGTTTTAACATGGGAAGGTGTAAAAACTAACAGCGTCACAAAACAAGGGGTGATGAGTGAAAAGCAAGAAATAGGGCAGGCAGCGCAGGAGCTCCTGTGCCTAGTGGTGCCAGGACAAGCTGTCCAAACAGATGTGTTAAGACTTCCTGCTGCAGAGCCTGAGCCCAGGTTAGAATGTGTCTTCTAAGCATTTTGATGAATATGGAGAGAATAATGAGATTTTTTTTTTCCCTCTCTAAAATATATGCCCTGAAAGTACCACCAGCCATTTTTATGAGTCCTCAGCAAAGTAATGTAGGCTTTTTTGGGTTTTGTTGTTGGTGTTTTTTTTTTTTTTTCCTTGCACCAAAAGAAATATTTTCTTTATTTATTTTAGCTTCTCTAGGATGGTCACTTCTTTTGGAGAAAATGTCACCTCCATACATATAATAGCTAATATAATTTCTTCCTAAATAATATAAATCAAACTATAAATATAGTTTAAGACACAAAACCATGGAAATGTTCTAATTATTTTTATATCCTAATGAGAATTTTATTAATTATTTACAACACCCGAAAGTACATAAACATGCACTTGAAGTATATGTACATAAGATAATGAATTTGTTATAGTTTTTAAAAAGGCAAATTACAGATAGATATACAATTGTGTATAATAAGAATGACTCGTTTGTATAAAAATGGAAAATAAATAAACCCTGTAAAAAGAGAAACCTAGAATTAATGATATTTGTGAGTCTTCTAAAAGGAAAAGAGATAAAGTATATAAATATTAATGTCTGATTTAAATAGTTTTTATATTCTTGGCAAGCCCAGTTGTCAAGGATAAACTTCTGATATCACAAACCTGACAAGAATTGTATGGAAGTGACTTATTTCTACTTAAAAATTCAGCAATTAAGGCTTTGCTTTTATTAATAATAATGCCAAAGTAAATTTTTCCCAGTTAAAAAGGATACACATTTACATGCCCATGGGAATTTTCCTCTCAAGGAAGATGGTTCTGAAACTATAATATTGAATACTTGATAAAGAAATTCCATTAACATATTATAGATTTGCATCAAAACAGTTTATTTTCATATTGAATTTAAAGATGCAAGTCACCTTGAGTTCTTTCTTAGATTCTAAATGTAACATGGAGAAACATCCCCATTTCTAAAGGGAATAATAAAATGTTCTATGAAATACACTCACCCCTTAAGCAACCAAAGTTGGTAGAATGGAGGGAAGATGAGGAAGGTTTGAACTGCACATTTCCTTGGGTAACCATGTATAGATGAAATATTTGTGATAAAAAATTTAATTGTGAAGAAATACGTAGCTAAGAAAAACCCTCCACCATAATGACACTCAAAATATATTCAACTCTAATCTCTTAAATAGAAGTGTAGGTAGTTTTAAAAACAAAATTTCAGGTTAAAAAACAACAATGAAAAGGAAAATATTAAAAAAAAATAGAAAAAATATCTTGAAAGGTTAAAACTAACAAAATACAGTGTTTGTTCCAAACATGTATCTGACTCCCTATTCAAGAATCCTACTTGAAATTTCCAGTCATCTTTAACTGACAGCAAAAATCTCCCAGTTCCTACCCTGCCCACCTCCTTCCTCTCCCAGGAAATGGTGCTAGTATCCAACAACCTGGAAACTAAACCAATGGATCTGCTGAAGACATGCAGTCAGGCCGGTGATGGAATCAGAAAAGCTATTTTGTAATGTTCGAAGCTGATATTTAAATTATATAGGGAACACCCATAAATTAGCTTTAAAAATCATCTACATTAAAAATCATCTACATTAGAAATGTAAATAAAGATTAGGAAGCACAGGAAGAGACATTCACAGTTATTAGTAATTACAGAAATACAAATTAATATACTGAGATACCACGTGATTCCTATGTACCAACATCCAGAAATTTGAATAACATGAGTATTAATAGGGAAATAGAGATAAATTTAAAAACACAATTCAAAAATAGGAAAATCTCTCATTTACTCCTGGTTTGGTAAAACTATTCCAGATTTTATCAAAAATTTAAAATTCTGTTCACCAAAAGATATTATTTCCCTATAGTCTTGAGTTTGGGAAGTATTAACTCAAGTTATTGTCCCCAAAGACAAAAGCTCTAGTTTCTCTACCAAATCAAGTTAGTAGCTATAAATACCTCCCTTGATGCCTAGAATGTGGTCTCTAAATATTTTTCTTACAAACAGGGCCCCTGGAGAAATTCCAAGTCTGCAGCAGAAAATGTGCAAGAAACGTGCAAGAGAGAACGTGTTCTAGAAATGGGAAGGTTATCCAAGACGACTGTGCTCATGTCAAGAGGATTCAAGAGGCAAGCTGAATGTTCCTGCTGGCCAAAGATGGGACACTTTGAGCAGCCATAAAGATAGCTGACAGGAGGGAGCCTCTTCCAGGAGAAGAAAATACTTTACAGAAGGATTCCAGGCAACAGATCACAAAGAAGTGATAGGAGTTTAGAATTAGTGTCATGCAAGTGCTAATAGATAGATTCCAGGTGAGCAATAATCATCAATGATTGAACACCCCAAGAGACAAATACCATAATGTGATGACACCTATCTCTGCAGTTTCCCCCATAAAAAATGCTTTTAACTGTTCTCCTCACAGCTCTAGAACTAACTACAAATTACAACAACTAAAAACTCAATGCAAATTGCACAACACATGTGAAGAGCTTAGACTGTAGAACAAAGGACAAAGTTTATCCAGGAGAAATGTTAAGGGAGGAAACGAAAAAAAAAAAGAAAGAAAGAAAAATGTATACAGACAGAAAGAAAGTGATGTGTAGACTGAAAGAGATCTCCAATTGTAATGTACTATCTTTGTCTGAATCCCTATTCAAAAACAAACTATAAAAATATTTTCAAACAATGAAAAAAATATAATCATTGTATTTTTGTCATATTAAGCAATTATTTTTACCTGTAGGTAGAATAATGGTATTGTAGTTACAGTTTTTAAGACTACCTTACTTTTACAGACATGTACAAAACTATCTTTTAAAGATAGTTATGAAAAGAATATACACTTTGCAAAGCATATATTGACAAAAGATGCTATATGTTGGGATGGTTTCTTATGTAATGGAAAGGGAATCCTTGAGGGAAACAGGAGAAAAATCAAGAAATAAACAATGAGGCAGGAGGATCGCGAGTTCAAAGCCAGCCTCAGCAATGGCGAGGCACTTAGCAACTCAGTGAGACCCTGTCTCTAATAAAATACAAAAAAGGGCTGGGGATGTGGCCCAGTGGTCGAGTGCCCCTGAGTTCAATCCCCGGTACCAAAAAAAAAAAAAAAAAAAAAAAAAAAAAAAAAAAAAAAGAAATAAACAATGAAATAAACTGACAGTAGTCATAATGTACAAAGAAATAGAAAGCATAATTAACTCAATTCTTTCCAATTGAAGCTTAAAGAAGTAAACAAACAAACAAAAAACCAACAAACAGTAACTTCACATGTGTGGCCTCAAACACTTTAGTTTTCATGAACATCTTGATTCCAGTGCTACAGATGGTGAAGCAAAGACAGCTCCCCAGATCTATAATCAGTCAGCACTGTAGCTGAGACTCACTCATCCCGCTCAGGACCACAGGCTCCAAGACAGCACCTCAATTTGCAATAAGTAATTTAAACTTTTCAGATCTAACAAACCAAAGGACTATGGACACCACATTGCTTCTTCATACCCTCAATCCTTAACTATCCATGCTGTCATCATGTAATTAACCTTGATATACAGTCCCCTTCTCATATCCTTTCTAATCGTTCTGAATGCTTTCCTTCCTTTGAATATAATTCTTCTGTAAAAAAAAGTGTTACTGCAATAAATGTCTTTTTTGGTTTATGTGTATGTGTTTTTAACATGAACAAATGCTGGCTTTTGCCAAATGTCTTTTCTGCATGAGTTGAGATAATCATGTGGCTCCTTTTTGGGATATAAATGCAATTTACTGGTAAAAAGCATTGTTGACAAAAGGAATAGAGGAGAAGATTTGTAGAGTTCCTTTATTTTTTTAATGCTGCACATCAACATTTTTATGCCAAGTACTAAGTTAGAACTTGGTACACAAAATTGTGTTAAATGAAGTATGCATTAAGGATAAGAATTTTAAAGAATTATGCACTACTTGGCTATAAAAATGAAATTTCTTGATGGTAGTCCATTGAATAATACACAATATCTATCATGGGCTGCAACTAACAACTCTGTAGCCATATTTAATACTATTTTAACTATTTTAAATGGTGTTATGAACAGGGCTACAATGAACTAGTACTTTCAAGGGTAGGAATCTTATCTGTGATGCTAGGTCAGTGACCAGAACGTAAGTTTTTCTTACTGAGTTATATCTATGGCCAATCAGTCTGGGCTTCTAGCCTAGCACTGAAATCAACTTCAACAGTTTTTGTCTCAGAGAGGGGACAAAATCAGCACAGGGTTTGGATATGAGTGTCCACCAAATCTCATGTGTTGACGGCTTGGTCCCCAATGCAGCAAGACATGCAGAGGTGGGCTTTGGGAAGAGGTGGGCTTTGGGAAGAGGTGGGCTTTGGGAAGAGGTGGGCTTTGGGAAGAGGTGGGCTTTGGGAAGTGACTGACCTCATCAGTGGAATAATCATCCACTGACAGGCAAATGGACTCCTGGGAGGAGGTGGAAACTGTAGGCAGGTGGGGCATGCCAGGAGGAAGTAGATCAGTGGGGACAAGTCCTTGGGGATGAGATCTGTCCCTCGCTCCTCCCTCTTGTCTCTGTTTTCCAGTTGTTATAGCTGAGAAGTTTTCTTTCACCACAACCTTCTGCCATGATGTTCTGCCTTAGAGGCTGTCACCAAGAAAGGAAACCTCTGAAACCATGAAGGAAAATTAATCTTTCTTCCTCTAAGTTGTTTTTGTCAGATATTTTGGTCACAGTGATGAAAAGCTAATGCAATGCTCAGTCACAATACCTGGTACGTCAGCTTTACATATTACTCGTCGTGAATAAGACCTCAGATTTCAGTGTTTTTCTCACTTGAGAAATAGGAATAGTAATGTGTATTCCAAAGAATTATGAGCTTCTTATTAAAATTTACAAAAGAAAATCAAGTTAATACATGTAATTACTTAGCATAGTGCCTAGCACACGATGAAACTATTAGCCATCAACATTATTTCTATTATTATTATTGAAGAATTTTGGCTGTTGGCCCCATTCAACAATTTTTTTTTTTTTTTACTTCAATTTAAGGTCCTAGGTATGAATATACCTGAGCCCTTTCCTTGCTAACTGGCAGGACAACAAGGTAAATGATGAGAATTTGTTTGAAACAGCAGGTTTCCATATAGAAGTCTATGCAGGCTCAGAACTTCTATAAATGTTTAAGGTAAGATTTAAAAATCTGAGTGTATATGAAATGAATATTCATGCTTTTCATCAGATTCTCATATGGGCTCACGAGTCCACAAAAGTTGAGGATCTCTTATTTAAATTCTAAAGTGATGCTCCCCAACTTCCTGTCTTCTTTCTGCAGCCTCCCAGACTACCACATCCTTCGTTTCACTCCCAGAAAGAGCAAGCTTTCTAGATTTCTCCCACATATGCTGTGCAGTTTCCTTACCACACAGCCTTGGTCACGTGGTCCCCATGGGGGTCTTCTACCCTTCATTCCTGGGAACCCCTACTTATCTGCCTGCTTTGGGGGCCCACCTCAGCAATGACCTCTCCAAAAATCTTTCCTCTACCTTTCTGCAGGAATGTTATGTTGGTTCTCTGGACTCCCATGATATTCTGAATGATGAATTTGTTAACTATTGAATTTATTTTATTTTATTCTGCAACACTTGTTTAATGAAGAGACTGTTAACTCCATCTTATTCATCCTCAGTTTAGCAAAATGCCCAATACGAATAAGTCCTTGATAATATGTTCATTAAATGAATACATGAAAAAAATTTGTTCAACACCTTTTATTTTTCATAAATATTTCTCTGCTTCTGAAATATTGTACAGTGTGAAATATGCTCAGAAAAAAATATGAAGTTCTATTCATAGCTTTTCAATTACTGTTATCAAAATCTCAGAGTGCCCACTTGTTAATAGGTAGCATCATTCAGGAGAAAAATCAATCCTTCTCTACTGTCCCTTAAGCAATATTTTTGTACATTAAACTTGCCTGGTAAAATATGACCAATGTTCTATACTCTGTGCCTTTACCTGGAGGGCTGCTAGTAGGGGTGACATTGGCTTCCTGTCATAAGACAACTGGAAAGGCCAATACGTATGCAATGAATCAATTTGCATACCCCTCTCTCACCATGCCATTTACCAGAATGGAAAAGAAATCAGATTTGTTATTACCAGTATCTGAGCTAAAATAAAATATTCTTCCTCCTTGATAAGAACAGATAATATCCATTCATTTCTTTCTACTGAAAAACTTGTTTATATGCAAAAAAAGGTAAGAATAATTTTGTTGTAGAAGAATTACATGGTCATTATATTTTCTTAATGTGTTTACTGTTTAAAATTATTTCTTCTATACAGAATGGTATTGTGCTAACTTATAAATCATGTTGTGGGCAACAGAACTGTGGAGCAGAGAGAGTTAAAGGGGCTGTCTGACATTCTGAAATGTGTCTTTAACAGGCACAACAACCCTTACCAAATCACTCTGCCTTTTTGGGGACCTGGTTTACTCATCTTTAAAATTTTGTCTTACAATCTCTATCTCATATGGTTGCTTTGAGAGCAAAATAATTCTTAACAGGAAAGTACACAGAAGTCCCTAACAGATGTTTTTTGAAAAACACACACCCACAACCCACAGCACTCCCTAGCCTGAATTTTCCGTTTGTTATTTCAAAAGTCTGCCACACTAAGGCTCCTCCACGTCATGGAACACGAAGGAGCCATAATAAGACAATGAGGAAGCTATAGTAAATGGGGTGGATTTCCTAGTTTCTCTTTCTGAGCCTTGGCCTATTCCCAAAGGACTTAAAAACAGCTTACTACAGGGACACAGCCACATCAATGGTTTATAGCAGCACAATTCACAATAGCTAGATTGTGGAACTAACCCGATGCCCATCAGCAGATGAATGGATAGGGAAACTTTGGTATATATACACAATGGAACACTACTCAGCACTAAAAGAGAATAAAATCATGGCATTTGCAGGTAAATGGATAGAGTTGGAGAAAATAATGCTAAGTGAAGTTAGCCAGTCCCCCCAAACCAAAGGTCCATTGATCTCTTTGATATGAAGATACTAACTTATAAAGGCAAGAGAAAGGGAATGAGAGGAATGAAAGAGCTTTAAATAGAACAAAGGGGGGGAGGGGGACAAGGGGATAGGAATAATGGCAGACTGAGTTATCCATGATTACCCTAAATACATGTATGAAGACACAATTGTTGTAAAAATACTTTATATTAAACCAGCAACTCGAAAAATTGTGCTCTTTATATGTAATATGAAATAAAATGTACTCTGCAAACGTGTATAACAAATTAGAATAATAAAAATAAAAAAAAAAAAAGACAATGAGGATGGACTGCTTCTAAATAGGAGTGGTCTCCAGTGCAAAAAAGGGACACATGGGCAAATGTTTATAATATACCAAGTTTTATATAAAAAAGAGGGGGAAATGAGAATACATATACTCATTTGTTTTGTTTTTGTTTACAGTTTTTACAAGAATCTGGAATATTCTGAAATAGTATGGTGATGCTGTAGAGATGGGAGTAAAAGTGAGACCTCTCCTGAGGATACCTTTTTAATCAACCTTTGCCTTCTGAATTATAGAATCATGTTACTAATTGAAAAATAATAAAGTTTTATAACTCTACTCTGCCACAAATGAGCCTAAGAGCCGATGAAATTAATAGCAAGAGCTCCAGAAAGAACAAAACTTACTGTTTAAAGTGAAATTTTGTAGACACAATTCTCTGATTGGAAATCAGAAACACCTGCCAAAAAATCTTAGATTTCACTCAGTAGTTTTACAGTTTATGGTAGTAGAAATGTTATTACTTTGAAACATGTTACTATACATTATAGCATAAAACAAGCATGTTGTTTCAAACTTGGATGTTTTTAGGTTAAAGAAATAAAAATAGAAAACAAATAATTTTAAAAATATATATTAAAATTAATTCCCAAACATCAGCATTATTAATGTATAATTTACATATATATTCACATATGCTTATTCATAAAACATGCACATATATTCAAACAAATATACACAATTTTTTTTAGTTCTGTTCACTGGAAGTCTAGAAGCAATACCACACATTAGAAACAAGCATTCCTATTGATTGGATCTTGAGTTTTAAACATCACTTCCCATTCTGGAGTATTTAGGATAATGCAATGTGATGTCTGTGACTTACTTTCAAGTAATTAAAAAAGAAAATACAGCTATAGGTAGAGACAGAGCATGCAAATAGTTCCCAGTTTGACTTATCATATTTTATCATTATGATTGTGAAAGCAGTTTGCATTCAATAAAAAATGTGCTTCAAATTTTGAATTTGGGTCCATTCTTGGGCTAGCAGTATGAGTGTTATAGTTTGGATATGAGGTATCCCCCAAAAGCTCATGTGACAATGCAGGAGGCGAGACAGTTAGATTATGAGAGCCTTACCTAATCAACGGATTAATCCACCTGATGGATTAATAATTTGAATGGATTTTGGGGTGGCAATTGAAGGCAGGTGGTGGCACGGCTGGAAGTAGGTCATGGGGGGAGCAGTTGGGAATGGTATATCTTGTCCATGGCTTCTCCCCTCCACTTTTATTCCTAGTTGCCATGAGTTTAGAAACTTTCTTCACCATGCCCTTCAGTCATAGTGTTCTACCTCACCTTGGCCCAAAGCAATGGAGTTGGCTGACCATGGACTGAACCTCCAAAACTGTGAGTCCAAAACAAACTATTCCTCCTCTAATTTGTTCTTGTCAGGTATTTTGGTCACAGTGATGAAAACCTGATTAACATACCTTGGCACTATCTCATGATGCCAGGCAGAAGCACAAGTCAGAGCTCCCAGTCAGCCAGGAGATCGTGACAGAGAACAGTGTCCACTCAACAGTTGCTTAGCTAGGAAGTCCAGCAGGTGAGGTGTTGGGACTCCATGTCTGCCAAGGGGACCGGTTTTGGCTGCTTACCACGCCCTAGTAGGACCGGGGCTGAGCCAAGGGGTGTGGCTATGACATAGCGTGAGAGACTGAACTGCTCTGCTGGCTGATTGTCTAGTTCTAGGCCTATTTAAGTTCAGTGCCTGGTCAATAAATCTGAGTTTCTGGATTCTCGCTTGCTATACAAAACTCCCTGGGTGTGGCGTGGTTTTTCTGTTCACCAGACAGAGGTTCACCCAGCTATTTTTGCCCTTAAGTCCACCCTCACCGGGTAAGTTACATTTTCCTTCTGCTGGCAGAGGAAAAACCCCCTTTAGGGCCCAAAGGCGGGGGTTAGCTTAGAACTTGGCCCCATTCATAACTCAACAGCCCCAACAGCGAGGTGTTTTGAATGCTCTTTCCAATATTTTCACGTGACAGCAGGGTTACTGTAAGTCCAATAACTCAATTACTATAGGGTGAGGAGCATCTTTGTGTGATAAAGTGTTTAAAAAATTAAGAGTAGTTGGTTGGAATACATTGTTCATTGTGTTATTGATTTATTTGTATATATGATGATTTTCATAATAAAATATTTTTGGGAAGGAAAAAGGTACACAGATTATTTCAATGAATACTCCTAACTGAACCACTCAGTGCACAACAGATATTTAAAACTGGTTACCTTTTCTTACGTGATCCAATAAAATTTATATATTTTTATGTGTACCTGTAAAGCAAAGGATATAGGACTTGGATTCAGAAAATGCCTAGACTGTTATCAGATTTACCATACACTCAAAATGTTGCTCTGCACATAATTTTCTCATCTAAGAAATAGAAAAAATATAGAGTCCGATTGCTAAAACACTGCTAGGCAAATCAAGTAAGACAATGATGAAGGCACTTCATATGCTGAATGTGCTGTATGCCTCTGCAAGATATTATTTTTGGTAAATTCCCAGCTGTTCAGATCCAGAGGTTATTTTATGATTCCTGAATAATAGTCAAGAGATATCAGTAACATATTAAATTCAGTATGTCTTCAGTGTAGACTATCCTTCCTACTTAATATTATATCAACAATTTGCAAACTGTTTCAGAAGGTGGTATGGAATTAGGGACATCTTTAATCCTATTCTATATCAAAGTACATCTCTGTGTGTGTGTGTGTGTGTACATGTGTAAATGTCTATCATCTTGGGTTATACCCTGCAAGTTGCTTCCTGAAACTTAAGCATTTTTAAAAATTTCATTGTTACACTTATTCTATATCCCTCTAAGCCAAATATCACAATTCAAATAATGAAAAATTTTTCCTATGTACGTATATGAATGCATCACAGTGAATCTCATGATCATAACCATCCACAAGACTGGGGTCCTAATTAGAGTAAGACACATTCCATGCTTGTATAATTATATCAAAATGGTTTCTAGTCTAATATACAACTAAAAAGAACCAGTTTTTTTTAAAAAAGACATACAGGAGAGTGGTTTTTAAAAAATCCTTCCTGGTGAACCTGAGATACAGAAGGCTTTTCTTTTTCTCAGTAAAATTTTGTTGGAGGAGCTGCGTTTCTTGGGGCAGGTGGGTGTGTACTTCCATGTTGTGCGCGTGTTGTGTGTGTGCATGGGCCCAGGAAAATGCACTTTTGCCATTCCTTGGAAGAGCTTCACAATATCCAGGGTAAGTATGTTGTTTGAATAAACACCCTCAACTCCCTCCCTGCCCCAGCCTAACTTCTTCATTTGTATATATTTTCCTCACTTCTACTTTTGGTCATGTTTGGAACAAATCAGATTGAAATTCTTCCAAATTTGGGGGGGGGGGGGGGGGGGGGCGGTGGGAACTCTCAATGGCTGAAAAGCAGCACCAGGCAGCTGGTGCAGTGTGGAGCTCTTTACCTAGAGCCTTCCTCCCAGAGGCTCATTCCTTTCCCTGCTGGTGACAGCAAACAGCTTCACCATTCATTGATACTGCATCAGTAACCTTTTGTTTTCAAAGGAAGCTGCTGAGGAACTGAACTAAGCACAGGGTGACACAGCGTACTGTGTCCTTGGCAAGGGGGACTGTGGAAGGGGTGGGGGAGGAAACAGCATCACTTCCCAAATTCCATGACTTCACCTAGAATTGGATTATGATGAATTATGATGACAGAGTTCCGACAAACACTGATGGCGTCCTTTCTGCTGTTTTACCTGCACAGCACTCTTAGGATCACATCCAGTCTCCCAAACCGATTCTCTTGTCACTCATGGTTGAAAATGAAAGGCCAATGTAGAACAAAGTTTTGAAACAGTTTCTATGGAGATTGAATGTTGCATTTCCTCTCCCACAGCTTTGACCTCGCTGAGGGCTCACCACCACAGGTCTTTTCTGATGACCATCTTCCCATATATCTCCCTCAGTGGAAGACCTGTTTAAGGTCAAAGGACTTGAATACTGTGTGGGTAGGTGGGAGGTAGGGGCTCCATTTCACTCCTTTCCTCTTGAGATAAGGTAGATGATCAAACACTTCCTATTTGTTTGGATTTGGCTAGCACCGGGTAAACTAACTGCGATAACTGTTATCTCCTCTTTGATTAAAGTGTATAATTATATATTTTTAATTTAGAATATGAAGAAAAAATATAACTTAATGAATTTTATTTTATGATTGGAGTATTTGAGGCCCAAAGGAGAAGAAAAAAATGTCTTAAAGAGTGCTTGGTCTGAACATTTTTTTCCTCCTCAAAATTCATATGCTGAAACCAAACCACAGAAGTGATGGTGTCGAGAGGTGGGTCCTGGGGAAGTGATCTGCCCTCACAAGTGGGATTATGGCCCTTATAAAAGAGGCCCCATGAACTCAGATGCCCCTGCCTGTGTGGGGATACAGTGAGAAGAGCCCTCCATGAGCCAGGGGTGGGCCCTCACTAGAAACCGAGTCCGCCTGCACCTTGATCTTGGACTTTCTAGCCTCCATAACTGTAAGAAATAAATTTCTTCTTGTAAACCATACAGTTTATGGAATTGTGTGACAGCCGCCAAACGGACTAAGACCAAAAGTGAGAAAATCGATCCAGATAAAGTGAGTTTACAGCAGTTTGTTTGGAAATGCTGTGTGGAAGGCTGAAATTTTTAAGTAGGGCTTTAAAAGAGAGTGACTTAGACAAACATGTTTTTGGCAAGGAATAGTGAGTTCGATTGTAGAGGAAGAGTAGTGGAAGTCAGGCTGGAAAACGACAGATCAAGCAGTTTTCCCCAGTCCTGAAAGGGAGATTCAAAAGTCTGCCTGACCCAGAGGTCCTCCTCGGCTTAGGTCCACACCAAGGACAAACAGGGAGAAGATGAGGGAAAGACTTTTGAAAATCCTGGGGCTAGGGGTGGCCGGGACACTCCTCCTTATTTGGAAGAGAATATGAATTAAAAATGGGTGGAACAGCACTTCTGCAGTGTGTGCCCATGCAATCAGTGTCCACAGACATGCAACCAGTTTACAGAAAGCACAGCAGAGCCGCTGAATGCCAAGCCCCGCAGGGAAGAAAGACAGACACCATGCCATTCACACAGTCACGGGCCTGCTGGTTGTCCACTTGGAGAAGGTCTCACCAGAACAATTTTATAAGCCATCTTGAGTTCCAAGGCGAGTCCAAAAAAAATTCAACTGCTACCAGGAAACAGCAAAAAAGGGCAAACAACAATACTAAAGAAATGTACTTTTACTGCTGTTCCCATTTAATCCCCAACTAATGGTGTCCTGTTTCTAATCGAATTGTGCTGTGACAGTTGCACCTTATCAAGTTTCTTCCCGAGTGCCTAGTCCAGTTCATCTTTCTTATTCTTAACCCCCTAACTAACTACTCACACCCCCTTGAAGCACTAAACCATCCTGATTTCAGTAACACCATTCTCTTTTCAGGTCTCTCATTTCTTTTCCTGTAAGATCCTCAGTGGGGTCAGGGGTCTGCCATTGCTCTTTTTACTTGGTACCTTGGTAAAGAATGCGATGAGTCCTCCCCCAAGAGTCTAAGATGATTCTCAAAAGGTATATCTCCAGGTTGGATCATATATCCTTTTAGGCAGTTCTACTTGGTCCTAAAGATAGATCAGTCTCTTTACATTCCAGACCCAACTGGCCATCTTCTCATTTTGATTTGTTCTCATTTTCTTTCTCCCCAAGGACAGCACCAGTAATGCAGCCCCATCCACAGCCTAGGCACCAGACTGCCTCCTCCTCTCATTTCTAAAATTTTGCAGGACACACCCCACAGAACCCCAGCTCTCTTCTTCATGCTCATGTTGACTTCTGAACTCACCATTTCTTCCTGGGATTCCTAAATGAGTCCATTGGCCATCATTTCCCCCTAATCATTCTATTCTCCAGCACTACGAGAAGAAACAACCGGAAATGCCTATCAATTGCCATTCTGACAAAATGCTTAGTACCTGGCCTTCACCTTCAATGTTATGACCATCTTCCAGGCAATACAAACAAGCCCCTGCTGCACAGAGCCTGCCTCTGGCTGCACGTCCTGTGGTCCCCCAGGCCCAGCAGGTCCAAAACTTTGCTGTTTGCCAAATGTGACAAGTTCGCTAAGATCATCTTGTCTTGGCACATTACATTACTTCCACATTAAGTATTTTTACTCCTTTCTCTGCCTAACTCCTTATCAGGTGTGAATTTCGATATCAACTCCTCTGAGAAACTATTCACGAATCTCCAGCAACCCTGTGCTCAGTCCAAGTCAGGGGCTCTGTCCAGCCATCCTCACAGCACTGTGTTTTCTTACAACATATTTCTGAATTTTAATATCATTTTTCTGTCTCTTCCACAGAACTGTAAGCTGGAGAACGGAAGCAGAGCCTCTTATTTCCATACTTCAGGTTTCTGCAGAGTCTATTACACGACAGGTGTAATAGGTGTTCAAATGTCTGTAAGTATTTAAGGTAGTAAGTCAGCAAAACAAAACAATACCTAAAAAATGAATAATCTGAGTGTTGGGTTTAATTCTTAAAGAAAACTAGTTTAATTAAACATGGGTAAAATCACACAGGAAAAATTACTATACCAACTTAAAGAGGACACTGAGACATTAAAAAAAACCCAAGAATTGTATAGCCCTGCATTTTTTACTTTTTACTGTCTTATTTCACATTAAATACAAGGTCTTCCCACTAACATGCGTAGACTTACATCTCCTATGACAGGATACGTTTTGGTGTTATAATTTTAAAATGCTGTGAGGAAGAGGAGTAAAAAGAACCTAGAAGGAGAGGGAAAAGAGAGAAGGAGAGAAGAATGGGCATTGAAAAACCTCCCCTGGAAGCTGGGGAAAGTCTGAAGAGATGGACAAGGGAATGCAGAGGGAAGGCGGGTGCCGTGTGCGCACCAGCAGGGACTGTGGCCCTCGCACACCACAGCAGAGAAGCCCAGGGAAAAGAGCAGGCCTGGCAACCACAACCACACTATTGGGAGCTGGGCGTTCAGGTGAGGCAAGGAGCATCCTCACCTGGCCAGACCTTCCCAGGCAGGGGGGACAGAGCAGCATTTGCCCTCTAGAGGAGGAAGGTAGGCTGGGAAGCCTTGATGCAGAGGGCTACTTCTAGATAAGATGCCTGTGGTCCTCTTTTGGACTAGCACTGCATGAGGTCTGCTTAATTTTCAGCACCAATTTGGTTTTGTTTTCTTTTGTAAAAGCCATTAATTGTAAAAATCAATAGAGAATAGTGTGATAATTCAATACATGTGTAGAGTGTGTAATGAACAAATCAGGGTAGCTAACATTTCCATCTCCTCAAACATTTTTAAAAAGATCACCGATGAATATTACAGAATTATACATATTTACGGGGCTTGGTGTGATATTTCAATACATGTACATAATGTGTACTGATCAAATCAGGGTAATTAACATTTCCATCTCTTTGTTATCTTGTGTTTGGAGCCTTCAAGCTTCTCTCTTCTAGTTATTCATAAAATATACAATAGGTTATCATGAGCTAGAGTAATTCCTCTTCTGTAGAAGACCAGAATTCATTACTTCTATGTAACTAAGTTCCCTGATACAACCTCCCACCATCCTCCTGCTCCACTATGCTTCCCAGCCTCCCGTGATCGCCATTATACATTCCACAATCAACTTTTAAAAACATCTACATGGAAGAAAACTTGTGGTACTTTAAGAAGTGTCTGACTTCTTTCACTTAACATAATGTCTTCCAGGTTTACCCATTTTTGCTGTAAATGATAGGATGTTGTTCTTCTACTGGCTGAATAATATTCTGTGGTGTCTATGTCCCACATCTGTGTTATCCCTTCTTTCATTGATGTCACCTAGATGGATTCCATGTGTTAGCAACAGTGAATACTGCAGCAACAAAGATGTGCACGTTCGTGTCTCTTCGATATCAGCATCAATTTTCCTTCAAAGAATCACTATAAATATCCTTAGGCAGATCTCATAAGTGTCTCTGCAAATGCCTATATACAAAATTATCTTTTAACACTTCAGTGCTGTTTAGACTATTGGTTCTTTGCTGCCATAAAATTATATCAGAGGACAAGGACAAGCCAATGACAAAAATTATAAAAAGAGGGAGGAAAGAATAAAAAAGTAAAAAAAAAAAAAGATTATTCCAAAGAAAGGAATTAAAATGAGACAAAAAAAATAGAAGATTTTAGAGTTGTCTGGAATTGAGAGCTCTCTGCCCCCATTTCAAATCATGCTGAGATTCACTTCTCAGATGCTGGCGCTGATGAGACTGCTTGACATGGGAATGGATTGGTACAGGGACCCAGGACCCGAGCTCTCAGCAGAAACACCACACATGCCAAATCTGCGTCATGAATATTCAGCTTCTCTCAGACTATAAACATCTTCTTATCATATTCACTACCAGTAATACAAACATATCCTGTATAAAAGGGCAGGACTTCACCCAGCAAATAATTAATCTGATGAAAGAAAGCAATTGGCAGTAAAACATAACTGAGATCACAAGGAAGGCATATTTACAACACATGTAGAAGTTTGCTCAACTGAGATAAAGACTGACAGAAGTCTGCTCTGTAACACCATCTCCACATCCGTTCTAGAATCCTGATTAGGAACCACTGAACAAGGTTTGGGGTAATGTAAAAGGCACGCCTTATTAACTCCAGGACATCTCATTTCTTGGTCATAAATCCTATTAACTCGTGTTACAAACTGTCATAAAACTTGGAGATAAAAGATAATTTATGCTCAGTGTACAGAAGCTCATGTTTCTGTGCTCCTCAGAAGCACAGAACCAGAAAATGAGAAAGCGTGTATGTGAAACCTGGGGCCACCCAGTCTGTACAGGCAGCATGATAAACACAGCCCGGAGCGCTGTCTTCCGAGGGAACAGGGCCCAACAGGTCACAGACGTCAGTGATGCTTCACATTGGAGTATCTCCTGTTTCATAAGCTCTCCTGCTCACGGAAGGTGATGGTATCTTACAAAGAACACCTTTTTTTTTTTTTTTTTTTTTAATAAAAGGAGGAGGCTCACTTTTGAGGGAAGAACTATTATGCATCCTATTTTAAAATTTCCATTGCTACATGGCAGATTGAATATTTCCTTCAAAGAAAATACATGCTAAGGCTCGCAATCACAGATATTTTGACCTGTAGTAATTGACATATTCCAAAATTCAATATGAAAATTTATAGGCTAATAACCCAGGCATATTTATATAGATGCAGAGCTATAGTTTTGTATCTTTTGTATCTTTAAAATCCAACTTACAATAGATAAAAATAAATCACAGAAAGGGAATAAGAAATAAATCACAAAAAGGAGAAGGTAGACTTTAGACTGGAACACACAAAACAAATTTCAGGGAACTGCTACTAGCTATACAACTCAGTCCCAAATGCCTAACATAACTCTAATCAATGAACAATCATTACTTATTTATACATTCTAGTAACATAACAGTCTCATATGTAGACTCTCCAAAAGAGGCATAGAACATCACAGATCATCACTAAGAAGACTAGAGGGTAAGATCAAGAGAAGCACATTTTAGTCCTAGGGGTCAAGGAACATCCTGGCCAATTAATGTCAATATGGCAGAATCAACAATAGTTCTCTTGCAGGTTACAGTGGTAAAATGTTTACAAAACAAACAGCTCCCACAAGAGAACTTATTCCTCCTGCTAGTGTCTTTTATGTCAGACAATTTATAGTTGTAAAGAAAATTTCAGAAAGCACTTTTCTCAAACCTAACATTCCTGATAATTAACATTTATATTGAATTTTACCATTTTAATGTATGTTAACAAATCTCAATGGAAATCTCATTTAATCTGTTTATAAAATAAAGATTATTGTCATAGGAAGACGTTTTATAGTTTAGCATTTTTTCTTTAATTTAGAGATATTGCAGTAAGGCGGAATGTATTTTTAGAGTGAACCCAAGTTTTATCTTATTTGAAAATGATGTTCTAGGGGGAAAAAAAAAGATATGTGTGTGTGTGTGCATATATAAGTATACATATATTTATATACATATATTCACATACACACACCACTGGCCATTCAGCTACACATTGTTTTATGGAAAATTACCAGCCTATGGGCTGTGACTTGTTTTAAGAGCTTGTCATTTGTATTTAAGTCCATTTACCCCATGAAAGAGGAAACGTAGTGGTGTGGAAAAAGTGTGGAGGCAAAAGCCTTTATTACCTGTCCTGCTTTCCTCAAAGTATTGCTATGAAGTTCAAATGAGCTCCAGCTTGTAAAATCATTGAATATCTTCTGACTCAACAGTCAGATGTTAGTGTTGATTTTTCAAATAAATTGAAGAATTTTTTTTTAATATTTATTTATTTGATTTTAGTTGTACACAATGTGTTTTTACGTGGTGCTGAGGATCAAACCCGGGCCGCGCACGTGCTAGGCGAACACTCTACCGCTGAGCCACAACCCCAGCCCAGAAGAATTTTTAATGTCATTCTTTGTCACTAAACTTATCAGACTGTCTTAATCTTTGCTGTGTAATATTAAAATGGTTTCAGTTCAAATCTGTAACATTCCTTGTGCCTATCCTGATTGTGATTGTAATTCTCAATAACAATGAACAGCATCCATGGACCACCTATTCTGATTGACCCCCTATGTGCACCTCCACATTTCCTTACTGGCAGCTAATGTCTTTCTCATTATCTCCGATAGCAAACATCTACTATGAAGATTCTGTTCACATAAGTTCAGTAGAATGTATGTTCCAAGAAAACAAAGGTTTGTGTCTGTTTTGTTGATTTCTTATTCCTAGAAAGGAGCCTGGCAAATATTTGTTGCACTAATTGAGTGACTAAATCATGTGTGCCTATGTAAAACTTTCCCTTACTACACCATGCCCAGATTATCTGTTCTCTCATCATCTTTATGCACTAATCCTTTAATGTCATTACTGTGATCGTTTGGATCTTCAGAGTCCCCAGCAGGTCCATGTGGTAATGGTTCAGGCCCCAGGGTAGTAGTATGGGGAGGTGGGGCCAGGGGATGTCTTAGGTCATCAGGCATGATCTCAAAGGGTAGTGGGAACCTGCCTCTTTCTTCTTTTTTTTCTTCATTTCCTGGCCATGAGATGAGTGGTTTTATTCCACTATATTCTCCCACCATGATGTTCTGCCACAGGCCCAAAGCAACAGAGCAGAGCCAATGATCACAAACTAAAACCTCCAAGACTGTGAGCCAGATAAGCCTTTCCTCCTTATAACTTGATCACCTTGGGTATTTGTTATAGTATCAGAAAGCTAACACAGTTATGAATACATTTTTATAAATTTTCCTCCATTAGACAGGAACTGGAGATCAGACATCAAATGTAACTACTAATTCCAATGCAGTAGGTGCTACATAATTGCTAAGTAAAGGAAGAATATGGAGTTTGAAATCTGAATTCCTTAGCTTCTCTTCCACATTTTTCTAGGAAGCACCAAAGCCAGGTGATATAAGAGCCAGAAAAAGATAAAAACAAAAAAAAAGGTAAAACTTGCTAAACAATGCTCAGTATATATTTGACTAACTATACTAAACAACAAATTTTTCACAATGGTACACTACAGATGACAGCAAGTTGTGGGGGGTAAAAGTAAAATTATACATAGTATAATACAAGAAGAAAAAAAAACCTGCCCTCTATCTTTTTTAAAATGTTGCTAAGTTTTTTTTTTTTTTTTTTTTTTTTTTTAACCAGAGATTGAACGTAGGGGCACTTAACCACTGAGCCACATCCCAGCCCTTTTCATTTTTTATTTTGAGACAGGGTCTGACTAAGTTGCTTAGGGTTGTGCTAGGTTGCTGAGTATCGAGAGCCACCCGTGGGCCATGTGTGGACTACATCGTGCATCGCACCCTAATGAAAGGAGAATCTGGTGTCTGGGAACTTCCAGTGGACACTTCCTCTGACTGACTGCCCTATTCAAGCTCTACTAAAGGTCCCACACAGCACCGGAGATGGGGTGACCTGCTGTAGCTGCACAGCCCCTCTGAGATGGGCGTGACATGCCAAGATGCCAATCAATCTGCTGACTGCAAGATATAACAAAGGAAGACTTCACCCCTGTAACTTTGTCCCTTGTACCCCCTTAAATAAACCACTGGATCTATCAAGGGCTCCATCTTTTGAAAATATCTTTCTGACTTTGTCTTTAGTTCTTCATTAATTATTCCAGACTTTAATTTCTTAGGTGGCTTACATCCTCCCAAGGAAGAAGAACCCCCTAACAAGGCGCTGGAGGCCTCCCCATAGCTGAGGTTGGCTTTGAATTTGCAATTCTCCTGCCTCAGCTTCCTGAGTCACTGGGATTACAGGTGTGTACCACTGCACCCAGCTGCTGATTTTTTTTTTTTAACTGAAATCTACCAATAAACCTTATAAAATTTGTTTATTTAATAAGAATTCTATTCTATGCCCTACATTGATAGAAATTTTCCTGATACTTATCATTGGATAAGAATGACACCATTGTTAAAAAAATTTACCTTAAGGAGTAAAATTAATAATCAGGCAACTTAGGAGTAGTAAAAGCTAAACATTTGCTCTTTAAGTACTTAACAAAATCAAATCCAGTTTCCAATTATAAGGACAAAACTCAAAATATATGAGAATTCCATTTGATATATTTGCCAAGTCTTGTGTTTCCCTTGTGTTGAAGGTTTTCTCAAGTGTCATTCACATTCAGCTGTTCAAAATGCAAACGTGCTAAATTTAATTCTTACTCAATTTAATTAAAAGTTACAAGATTTTCTTTTCCTTCTGGCTGCAATAAAATGTAAACTTTGAGACTTCTCTGCCTTTATGCTGGGCAGGGACTTGGGACTCCATAGGAAAGCCGCTACAAATAAGCAAACAGTGGACTTCAGGACTAAAAGACACAGTGAAGCCAAAGTTCCCCACATCTTCTAGAATGCTAGAAGTTTTGTGGAAGGAAGTACTCTTCTATTTACTTTTCACTTACTGGCTGGAGTAGGTAGATGAGGGACTCCTCTTGGATCATGATAATCGGCAGAGGTGTGATGTCAGTGGCTCGGAACAGGGTGTTCACAGACGCCATGATCTGGTCAAAACGCCCAGCAAGGCCTCCCAGTGTCACGATCATGTCCACCTAGATAAACAGGTGAAATGGGAAGTCACATGTTTAAAGAACTTAAATAACCAAGTAGCATTAAACCCTGAATGGAGCCTTCAATATTCCACGCTACTTGTTCAGATGAAAGAATTAATGTGCTTATTCAAGCTCACATAACTGGAAAGTGGCAGAACAGGATATCAAGAAGAAATCTCTCTTTTTTTTTTTTTGGTGCTGGGGATTGAACTCAGGGCTTTGTGCATGCTAGGCCAGCACGCTACCAACTAAGCTATATCCCCAGCCCTCAAGAAGAACTCTTAACAAACTAGAAGTCTTTCCCATCTGCTTATTCACCTAGAAAACTAGCTCACTCTCCCCTTAACAATTCATTTGTGCATTTCCTTTCATGTGGGTGTCGTTTACTTAGCACAGACATAGGTGATGTTTTATTCTCCTTTTTGTGGGGGATTGGGAGTGGGGGAATATGGAACCTGGGGGGGGCTTGAGGAAGTTAGGGACTGAACCCAGGGCCTGGAGCTTGATAGACAGGTACTGTATCACTAAGCTACACTCTCAGCCCAAAACTGGTGGAAAATATTGATCAAGAAAGATGGAGGATGGAAGAACTTATTTAAAACATTTATTACAATCACAATTCTAGGCAAAATCCCAAAATGTGCTTCTCCTTCCCAATTTACATAATTCATTTAAAATGGGTATGCCTCAAGAAGGGAACAATAGAGGATTTTGTTCCACTGACTCAAGTCCATGGCTTGCTGGGTTCGAGACTGTTCAAGGAGGCCTATGTGTAAAATAAAAATCCAAGGAATAGAAATGGAGGGATTAATAGATACTGGAGCTGACTCTTCCATTATTAACTTACGCCAATGGCCCAAGCACTGGCCTCTGCAAAAAGCTTCAACCAGTTTAAGAGGCTTGGGATATAATAACCTCCCAGATAAAAGTGCAGTAATTTTAAAATGGGAGGATGATGAAGGCCATAAAGGAACATTTCAGCCTTATGTTTTACCTAATCTACCGGTTACTTTATGGGGAAGAGATATTTTGCAACAAATGGGAGTACACCTTGCAACCAAGCCTGCAGATGTTAAATGTGAAAACTACAGGGTAATCTTAACCATAAAAGAACTCATTATCAAAAAGTACAGAGTAATCTTAACCCTAAAAGTAATCATTGTCATAAAGGAAAAAGATATTTTTTTTCGGGGCCACTGAGAAAATAATTTTGAAAATACCATGGCTTTCTGATAAGCCAGTGTGTGGTCCCTCAGTGGCCCCTATCTAAAGAGAAATTACAAGCGGCCCACCAATTAGTTCAGGAACAATTAGAAGCAGGTCATATAGAACCTTCCACCTCTCCCTGGAATTCCCCCATATTTGTGATCAAGAAAAAGTCAGGAAAATGGCGATTGTTACATGATCTTAGACAAATCAATAAAACCATGCAAGTTATGGGGCCTACTCAACCTGGACTTCCTAGTCCCGTAGCTATTCCAAAAAATTTCCATCTTATTACTCTTGATATAAAGGATTGCTTCTTTTCTATTCCCCTACATCCTCTGGATGCCCCCAGGTTTGCTTTTTCTGTTCCTTCTATGAACAATAATGGCCTGATCAGAGATATCAATGGAAGGTTTTACACAGGGAATGGCTAATAGCCCCACCATATGCCAAATATATGTTGACAAGGCTATCCAAACCCATTAAAAATAAATATCCAAACCTCATGTGTCTACATTACATGGATGATATTTTATTGGCCCACCCTAATCAAAAAATCTTATTTTAATATATTCAGTGATGTGGTAGAAAATTTAAAAAAATATGGATTATATATAGCAGAAGAAAAAGTTCAAACCAGATCTCCCATATTATATTTAGGATTTAAAATCATGGATACTTTTGTTAGACCCCAAAAAATTTTAATAAATAAAGAACATTTGACCACCCTCAATGATTTCAAAAAACTACTGGGAGACATTAATTGGCTTCGCCCTACACTAAATCTCACTACTGGCCAACTAAAACCTTTATTTGACATCCTTCGTGGAGATCCTGATCCATCTTCACCACGAACATTGACTCCTGATGCTAGGAAAGCTTTAAAGTTAGTAGAAAAAGCCATCGAAGGAGCTCATTGTGATAGATTTGATTTAACTCAACCGCTGATGTTGATTATTATTTCTTCACAATATACACCCCACAGGAGTATTTTGGCAACAAGGGCCTTTATTATGGATACATTTGCCCGTCTCTCCTAAAGTATAATTGAATCTTATACCTCCATGGTGGCTAAACTTATTCTTCAAGGACTTAAGACTTCTACTAAAATATTTGGCATTCACCCTGCTACTATTATTACTCCCTATTCATCATCACAGATTGAATACTTATGCTTCAATGATAATGATTGGGCTATAGCTAAATGCTCTACTTCTGCAAATTTTGATAATCATCTTCCTAAGTCCCTATATTATCTTTTTGTATTAATCATCCCTATTATATTTCCACAGGTAATAAAAAAAATCAACCTATTCCTAAGGCATTTAATGTATTTACAGATGGGGTCCTCAAATGGTACTTTACAGTAGTCACTAAAAAAGAAAATATGACTTACATAACTGCACACAAATCAGCTCAACTAGTGGAATTGGAAGCTGTGGTAAGAGCTCTGGAAAATTTTAGGGACCAGCCCGTAAACATTTTTTCAGATAGCCACTATATTGTACAAGCCGTCCCATAAATTAGAGTTAGCAGGACCAATAGCACCTCATACTCCAGCCTTTAAATTGTTTTATCAAATACAAAAACTTTTGTGGGCAAGAAAAGAACCTCTATTCGTAGGCCATATTAGAGCACATACTAATTTGCCTGGTCCCCTCCATGAAGGTAATCAAAAGGCTGATGAACTTACAAAAACAGTATTTATACTTTCAGCGCTACAACAAGCTACTTTATTTCACTCCCAGTTTCATGTCAACAGCACCACCTTGCAACGTAGGTTTAAAATCACAAAGGAGCAAGCCAGAACAATTGTAAAAGATTGTAAATCTTGTATGACACATTTGCCCAATCCTCATTTCGGCGTTAACCCTAGAGGATTGATGCCCAATCATTTGTGGCAGATGGATGTTACTCATGAGCCAAGTTTTGGAAAATTGCGATTTATTCATGTGACCATAGATACATGTTCAGGCATGATTTTTGCTTCCTTACATTCTGGAGAAAAAGTTAAAGATGTTACATCTCATTGCTTGCAAGCTTTTGCTGCATTGGGCATCCCTAAAATGCTTAAAACAGATAATGGCCCCGCATATACGTCCTCATCTTTCAAAGAGTTTTGCGCAAAATTCAATATATCCCATAAAACAGGCATCCCATACAATCCTCAGGGTCAGGGCATTATTGAAAGAGCAAACCGAACACTGAAAATTATGTTATTAAAACAAAAAGAAGGAAATTGGAAAAGTCCTAAGGACAGATTGGCAGTTGCCCTGTTTACCTTAAATTTTTTAACTTTAGACTCTAATGGTTATTCTGCTGGAGACAGACATTGGAATCCACACCAACAACATAAACCTTTGGTTTACTGGAAGGATGTTCTTTCAGGTACATGGAAGGGTCCAGATCCAGTATTAATTTGGGGAAGAGGATCTGTTTGTGTTTTTCCAAAAGACGAATCCTCTCCAATATGGATACCATCTAGATTAATAAAACAGGTACCACATCAAAATGATCAAGATGAAGTTATTGAAGAATCAAGATTAATAAAAAAGGTACAAAATCAAGAGGACCAAGATGAAGGTATAGAATGATTCCCTCAAAAGAGTCCTTCAAAATATTTCACAACTTAAGTGTCATTTCTCCCGGCCGGGACGAGGAGATCTCTCTTTAGTGTGCACACAATTGTATTTTTTTTTCTTCTTTTTATATTTCTTCTTTTTATACATGTCTTTATGTCTGTACATTTGTCTATATTTCATGTTAATGTGACGTCACAAATATATGTTTGTATGTTTGTTTGTCCAGTGTGACGTCACATAGATCAAAGCGCTTATGAAAAAGAAAATATATATATATATGGATCCAAATAACTTTAATTCATTTTAGGTTTAGAGTATTCAATTTAGGTAAATAATTTTATAAATGAAGGTACTTTCAATTTTGATTTATAGGTGTCCCTGGGACTTCTCTTTAGCAAACAATATGACTAGTGCTATATAACCTGATATTTTGGTGTTTTGACTTAAGATTGTTTATTTGTTATTAACTTCATTTGTTTAATAGCTCATTAATTTCAATTATCTCAACAGGTAAAAGATTGCTCTGTATACAGAGACTCAAGGGTTCCAGCTAACAAATTATTTCTCTAAAGTGCCTTTACCTTTTCTTTAATCTATCTTTAATGCAGTAATTACCCTCAGTCTTTCTTTGTTTTGTTCTAAATATGATATTTTTCCAACTTATGTTTGTAGAAGCTCAACCAGCGATGTGTGTGTGAACAAAAATCAACTTTAATTTTCTAATCTAATTATTCTATTTTGTAGTTTGACAACTCGCCTCTTGACTCAGTGCTGCAATAGCACTGCCTTTCCTTTAATAATTGATGCTTGAGTTTCTAGGTAGCGGGCCCTGAAGATTTGCCGGTGGCATTGTCTAAACATAAAAAAGACGTCTACTGCTACAGCTGCAGGGATTGCGGCCGCCGCAAGCATCCCTGCTGCTCAAACATCAAACAACCTCACCAACAGTGTGGCCTCTGCTCTACATGCATGGGGCCTCCTACATCAACATGTTACAACAAATGGACATTTTGATCTTTCATTGTTTGGGACTTTACGGGACAATGCCTTGCGGGTATTTGTCTAGAGAATTCAGTGTGTTACTTGTTGGAACTTAGGGCAGCTGATTTGTTTAAACAATTTGATATGCTATGCAATTTGGCTCATCACCAAAAGGCTTGTTGCCTTAAAGCCGCAACATCTCCTCACAATTGGACGGCTGTTAGTCATCATATATAGTCGATCCTAAAGGGCTCCATTGGATGTCCTAGAGCATTACCTCTTTTAAAACAAAAAGGGGGAAATGCAGGAGCCCTGTTTGGGGATTGGCTTGAATTGAAGTTGACTATGAGCCGGGGAGATTTGGCCATTGTCGCCACCCGTAGTCTCACGGGATTTTGTTGCGGGATCTGGAGTGACTTGGCCGAAATTGCTGATCGGGTCAGCGCCATTTTAGTGGTGTGTTTGGCGTGAGTTAGTTGTTAGAACCAGAGAGAAAAGTTATCAGAATAAAAAGCTGTTTGTCTCCAGTTTGCTTCTGAAGTTCTTCCCGCGGCTCCGGTGCTCCGAGCGCTTCAGGCGGCAACAAATATAGAAACTGACAATAATTATTCTATCTGGTATAAAATAAAATTTGCTCAAAAACAAAGAGTATTTGTATTTTTAGTTTTGAAGGAGTACATTAAAGAAAAAAACTAAGATAAAATGTAGTCCATAAAGATGGCATGATTTTAGAAGGACAGACTGCTACCCTGACACACCAATGGAACCCTGACGAATAATTCCTAGAGGAATAAATGATGTATTAGCTCCGTAATCCAAAGGATGTGAAGTTGGTTGGTTGGTTTTGATTGATTTTATTTTAATTCTTTTTTGTTTGTTTGTTTGTTCATTCAATGATTATAGCTCTTGTGACCTGATAGTGCCCAACACAAAAAAAGATGCTCAAGAGTTTGATGAATTAATAAATGAAGAAACTTCAACAAAAGACTCGCTAGCCTGAGGGAGAAGCAGAGACACTACCACACTGTGAGAATACGTGGGTTAGAACAGGATTAAGGAAAATGTTAAAAGTGCAATACAAGCCGGGCGCGGTGGCGCATGCCTGTAATCCCAGCACTTTGGGAGGCTGAGTCAGGAGGATCGCGAGTTCAAAGCCAGCCTCAGCAATGGCGAGGCACTTAGCAACTCAGTGAGACCCTGTCTCTAATAAAATACAAAAAAGGGCTGGGGATGTGGCCCAGTGGTCTAGTGCCGCTGAGTTCAATCCCCGGTACCAAAAAAAAAAAAAAAAAAAAAAAAAAAGTGCAATACATGACGGAACCATGAAACTTGGAATGGATTTCCTATTTCAGAACTTATCAGAGAGTAAGGGAGACTGGGAATTATTACTTTGGATGAGATGGTTCATGTCAAAGCTAGACTATTTTAATAGAGGCAAATCATACATCTATAGGACTACCATGATCTTTGGAGAGATTCTTCTACCACTCTAAGAATTAGATTTGGGACCCCAAAAGAACCATGTACCCTAGGAAACATGTATTACTCTGAATAATAGTTAATGACAAGGACACCTGTTAGTTCTTCAGAGGAAAGAGGTAACTTGTAAGCCATTAGATTTGCTGAAGTCTTCTGTCTTGGGTATCAAGTTTGGTGGTAGCATCTACCTGTTCTCAGAGGAGACCTTACAGGGAAGCATACTCCAGTGCAGTTAGGAAGGGCCCAGAACCACACATGACTTCAGGAAAATTACAGAATTTGCTTTAAACTGAAGAGAAATGAAAGAAAAGAAGTAGTACATGAAATATGGAGACAGTTTTAAGGCTCCAATGAAAAGAACATTGGCATATTCATATCCACATAATCCTAAATTCACATCAGAAGCAAGGCCTGATAGAAGTTTATTCACTATGCAGATTCTGGAATCCCTTTTTCCAGGTTCTCAATTTTTCATTACTATACTCTAGGCCTTGAGGGATCCCATAACCTTTAACGCTGAAATTTAATTCCCATCTTCTACAACAGGATATCATGATGAATAAGCAATATCTGTAAATCAGTCCCTGAATTTTTCAGAAGAAAGAAGCAGCAAGATTACTTCTCATCACTACTCATTTTCCCTACAGGAAGTATTTAGCAAGATTGATTAAAAACATTATCGGATCAATGCAAGCTGCAGGTGGGTGGGGGAGGGGTTGCACCCACCATGTCTGCCTTTCTCTAGTCCTAGCTGCCAGTGGGACAGGGGATTCACAGGAGAGAGGACAGACACCACCCCTGCCTATTTGCATAGGTTTTTTACAAAGCAAGACTGACATCTCTGAGATGGTTAATGCCATTGGGACAGGGCCTTCCAAGGAAAATAGGCCATTATGGATGGCAAGAGTGCCTTTCCTAGGTGGAGCCAAAGCTTTATTTTATTTTAGCATTTATTTTTGATTTCACCAGTCATGCTTTGTTATAATCTTTGATAGTCTTGTGTCTCTCTCCTTTTGGAGGAAGCCCAAGAATCAGATACCAGCACTGCTTTGCATCGGAGCACACAACAGGTATTTACTGAGCTCCCCTAAGCATATAAAAACTCAGGAAAAAACACTGAAGATAAATAACCAGAGAGGCAAGAAGCTAATTATTAATTAGGCTGCGCAAACATCATCTAATTCCTACAAAATACCTCCCTACTTGGAAAGAGTCCCAATAGTTAGTAACTTTTAAAAGTCAACATGTCCCGTTTATTACCTCATACACACGTTTGATGAATTCATAAGTTTCATTTATAAGCTAATGACAAATTGGAAAAACCCAACAAATGCTTAATGATTATTTATCACGTGCTAGGAAATATCCTAAACACCGGGATATATCAGTAAGAAAATGAAAGTCCCTTCCTTCATGGGGTCCACATTCAAATGGAGGACAGCATACACTCCTAAATATAAAAAATAGGCACATTCCTTAGAATGTGGGCAAGGTGGTAGATGCTGAAGGAGCATAATAGAGACAGGGAAAAAAATTTAAAAAAAAAAATGCTGGTGGAGAGGGTGCTTCAGCTTAGCATGAGGGTCCGGCTGCACTGAAAAGGCATAAAAGTGGCAGCAAGGACCCCAAAGAGGTTGAGGGACTTAAGAACACAGGGGCACCGGGGCCAGGTGTGTGGAGGAGACGCTTCAAAGAACACACGAGAGGCAGGGAGAGGTTACGTGGCCCCAGGCATCATCAACAGGAGGCTCCTGGCAACTGAACAAGAAATTTGTAGCAAGTAAGAAAAATCAGGAAAACGTGAGTGCTAGGTTCGCACGATTCTCTCTTGAATTTCAAGAATGCTAACTGCCCGCTTAACGTCTGCACCTGGACGTCGTCCATCAGCGACCTCAGGGTGGACCGGCTCTTCCCCACTTCAGCTGCTCTCCTCATGGCGTCCCACGGAGCCCCAGTCATCCTTCCACATCTTTATTTATTCCCTCAAGAAACTTCAACAGGTCTGACTTGGAGATGTGTTCAGAATGTCCACTTCTCACTACCCACGACCTCATCACAACCGTGAGCAAGCCACCGAAACATGACAGGGTGTGTGAGCCGCACGTGTGCCTCACAGGATTGCCACAATAGCTACCAGCAGGTCCTTCGACTTCTGCCTTGGCTTACTCACAAACTAGTCTTAATGCAGTTTCAAAATAATTCTGTTAGAATGTGAATACATTACAACATTCTTCTGCTCAAAATCCCTCAACAGGTTTCCAATTTTTCTTTCTTTTTTTCTTTTTCTTTTGTACTGGGGATTGAACTCAGGGGTACTTAACCACTGAGCCACATCTTTATCCCTTTTAATTTTTTATTGAGACAAGGGTCTCCCTAAGCTGCTTAAAGCCTTACTAAGATGCTGAGGCTGGCCTTGAACTTGCTATCCTCCTTCCTCAGCCTCCTGAACTGCTAAAATTACATGTATGTGCTTCTGTATAAAGCAGTTTTCCAAGTCTTACTAGGATCTACAAAGCCCTGCAGGATTTGATATCTAGTTACCTCTGTGACCCCACCTTCTATTTTGCTTTTCCTCTTCCTCTCTGTTCCAGCCATATTTTCATCCCTTCAAGTTCTTGAATACACTAGTCCCTCCAACTTCAAGGACTTTGTACTTGCTTTCTATAGGGAATGCATTATCCCCAAATACTCATTTGGCTGGCTTCTTTACTTCCTTAATTGGCTATCTATCTAAAAATGTCCCCTCCTCTATGGCCAACACTTCATATTCCCATTTCTAACTTTAGATTTTTTTTTTCCTAGCACCTCTCAAAATCTAACACAATGCCAAATATTTTTTTTTTTCTTATTAAGCTTGTTCTATTGTCACCCGAATTAGAAGATAAGTAATGTGCAGGAAAAGGTTTCCTATCTCCAGTACCTTGAGTGAAGCATGGTACATAATAGGTGACCAGTGAATATATGTTGAACAAAGGAATGAGTGAGACAAAGGCTGAAGAGCAAGGCTAGAGGACCCAAGTGCTGGGGAACATGAGGAAGTGCTACAGTTGGGGCTCAAGAGACCGGGGCGGAGGGTTTAAAAATCTTATGATGGACAAGGTCAAGAAACGAACATAAAATCGAGCAACTGAAGTAACGAGGTAAACAAGATAACCAAGGGAGGCAAGCAAGGAAACCAAAAGTAGGTGTATCAGGAGGTATATTTGAATGTACACAGAATTTACCATGAATTAAGATAGTATTGAAAAAAGTGTTGATGACTTAGCAGTCAACTCACAAGACAGGAGGCAGGCGGCCAAGACCATAACAAGGAGGACTCCAGTAATGAGCAATAAGGATGAAATGATCTGACAACATGAGATTCAGACTTGAGAGATTTTTAGGGGAAAAGAATGGAGGAGTACTTTCTAAAGGAAATAAAATGAAAGCCATAGGGATTTTAAAATTAGCTGCATTTAAAGAAGAAAAATGAAAAAAAGCAAGATTAATTTTAACACATTTTAATGTGAAATATGTAAATATCAGCCTTTTACCATGTAATCTATGTAAAAATAATAATGAGATACAGTACTTTTTTTTTTTTTTTTTTAACCAGTGTCGTCTCCAACACCCACAATGTATTATTTCACCTGACTGCACATCTCCAAGCTCATTAAGTGCCCAGGTGGCTAGTCACTACAGCCTGGAGCAGAGAAGGTTTAGAGAAAGCAGAGAACAGTGAAGAACCTACCCCGCCTCCAGGGTCACACAGGGAACATGGTGGGAGAGAAAGCAACACAAACAGCAGTACCCTCATGGCTTCTGAGCATCACCCTCCTTAGGTGAGAACCCAGCCTCTCCTGGAGTTAGAATGGCAAGATACTACAAATATAGGACACTTTAGTGAAGACACCATGAATTTCAGAGGTCACTACAGGGGAAATGCTGTGTTCTTTGACTGATATTTCCCCAATCTCCCCAACCCCAGCCACTGGTAACCAAATTCTACTCTCTGTTTCTATGAGTTCAACTTTATAAGATTCCACAGATATGTGAAATCATGCACTGTTTGCTTCTCTGTACCTGGCTTATTTCATCCAACATAATGTCCTCCAGGTTCATCCATGTCTTGCAAATACAGAATTTCTTTTTTCTATTTTTTAAGGCTGAACAATATTACATTGTGTATACCTATCCCATTTTCTTTATCATCCATCTGTTGATGGACATTTAGGTTGATTAGGTTGATTTCATGTCTTAGCTATTTTGAATAGTGCTCCAATGAACATAGGGATATAGACAATCTCTTCTATACACTGATTTCAAGTTCTTCGAAAGAATACCTAGTTGTGGCATTGCAAGATAATATGCTAGCTCTACTTTTAATTTTTTTCAGGAATTTGTTCCAAATGGATGTACTAATTTACATTCCTATCAATAGTATAAAAGGGTTCCTATTATTCCACATCCTTGCTTGCAGGAGCCCTGTTTGGGGGGATGGCTAAGATTGTGGTTGACTACGGGCCATGGAGATGTTTGGGCATTGCCGCCTTCCGTAGTCTCACGGGACTTGGCCTGGGATCTCGAGAGACTTGAGCAGAGATTGCTGATCGGGTCTGCGCCATTTGGTGTGTGGGTTGTTTGGTGGTGTGTGTGGTGTGTGTTAAAGTTGTTGTTAGAGCCAGAGAGAAAAGTTATCAGAATAAAAAACCTGTTTGTTTCCAGTTCGCCTCTGAACTTCTTCCCGCGGTTTCGTTGCTCCAAGCGGCTTTTGCTTCAGGTGGCAACACTTGCTAACATTTGTTATTGTTCATATTTTTGATAATAGCCGTTCTGATAGGTGTGAAGTGGTTTAAGTTTGCATTTCCCTGATGATTAGTGATGCTGGAATGTTTTCAATAACATACTTGTGATCACATACATGCAACTACCCTAATACATACCTATTATGCCATATTAATTAATACAGAAAATAAGGAAAAAACAAAACAAAAAAATCCTGGCTGATTTTCACATATCTCCTGTACTCAAGTTTGGATATTTTACATTATTGGTTAGCATGGAGTGGGGTGGGAATACGTGTTGCCAATGTCTTTTCATGTGCCATCACATTTGGCAAAAAGAATCCTGAAATCCCACATTAATACACTGGAGATCTGACTATACATTGTATACTTTGTAAACAGCCATGTGAGTATGCACAGGGTACATGATCTCCTCGTGCCACAGGTGGCTCATCCTTAAAAACAGGGGATGGTCAAACTTCACTAACATTTTTCAAGATTCCTTTTCACTTCTTTTGGTCCATGTTAAGTTCTCTAGTTTCTACCAGAATAAATAACAGTCATACCTATTTGTTTGAAAATCAAGTATAAAACTTGGCTTTGCATTACTCGACTTAATATAATCATGACAAGACTAAGTCAGGCAGACATAGCACCAAAAGAAGCAGCAATTTCGTTTTTCTATTTCAGCAGCAAAAACCTTTCAGTTACCAAATGACAAGTTTTTTCTCTGTTTGACCTCAAAAAGTTTAGGTAGAAAGCCTAGAGTAAGGGACAGTCAGCACACTTTAATTACATTTACGTTCCGTAAATGGAGTGCTGGAGATGCACAAATGGACTATTTCCTTGTGGCTCTTACTCAGAGATAGGGTGGTCAGATAATTCAATGTACAGAATGAAATGCTTGGGAAGTAAGGGGGGACATTATAAATAATTACCCAAGAGTGCAGGCCTCCACCAGGACTCTGCCATGGACACCAAAACACATGTTCTCCCTACTGATGGAGAGCTACAACTGACACAAGCAAAACCACTTCAACACAAATAAACACCAGGGTCTAAAAGGATTTCGATATTATGCTGAACTAGCTTCTTTACCTTTCAAACATCTGTATTGTACTATGGTGGGGCTTTAAAAAGATGATGAAAGAGTTTGGTCCAATTACATTTGTTGCTTTCATTTGAAGATAGAAGACCCAGTACAGGTTGTGGAGGATAGAGTTTGATCAAGAGAGAGCAAAAACAGATCAACTGAAAGAAACCAGTAATATCCAATTACTACATGGGAATAAAAAAAGAAAAAAAAAACTTCAGAAATATTAAAGCATATTTTAGTAAGTCTATAAAATAATTCCCGTGGTGGATGTGAAATATAATGAGAAACCAGAGAAATTAAAGACCATGGATTTTACGGCAGCAGCTATGCCACACTGACAAACACAGAATATTGGCAGCTGTGGAAATGATACTTCAGGATCCCATTTCAATTTCAACCAGGTCACATTTTACTGTAAGTCCCAGTCGAATGTCAGTCTGTTTGGGTGAGGAATAAATAGCACCTCTTATATTGGCAAGATAATGAGGCTTCCATCCATGAAGGAAAAGTCCAAGAAAATTCAGGATTTTTCTCAAGTAATTCTTGTTCAGCCCTCCCTGTCACAGCCTTAATTCATGTGTCAGTTTCTCATGGACAACCAGACTGGCCTGCCTGTCCTTCTTACCTGCACTGCTGCCTCTATAATAACCAAGCAATCTTCCACTCAGTAATGAGATCAAGTTTTCCATATCTCAAATCTGTTCTTGCCAATGTTCTGCTTAAAATTAAGTATTGGCTTTCCTGGATCCTCAAAATAAAGTCCAATCTCCTCCAATGCTGTCCCCAAATTACATCCTCATCTCACTCCATGTTTACACTCCAGAAATACTTTAGTTCTCAGAAAACACCACAGGACTGTCCCCTCCCTCCCCTGTAAGGCTGTGATTTGTGTGGGATGCTTTGCTCCACCACCTAAAAAGACAGAACTTCTTTGGACAGAATGATTCCATCCTACTTTGTCAAACTACAATGTTATAAAGTCATAGACAAGTTGTCTCAGCTCAGGCTGCTATAACAAATTACCACATCAGCTTATATCACATTTATCTCTCACAGTTCAGGAGATGGGGAAGGGCAAGATGGGGGTTCCAGCAGATTGAGTTCCGCCAAGGGCCCTCTTCCTGGTTTGCAGATCCACTCACTGTATCTGCCCATGGGACAAAGCTGACAGAGGAAGCAAGCTCTCTGCCACTTCATAAGGACTACTTCCATTCTTGAAGGAAAGTTTGGATAACTGTCCCCCAAAAGTCCAGGTGTGAAAAGGTTTGGCCTGTGGCTTATAACTACTGGAAGGCAGTGGAGACTTTAAGTGGAGACTTTATGAGATGCATACCCTTGAAGGTGACTCTCTGAGACCCTGGTCTCTTTCTATCGCTTATGTTTCCCAGCCATGAAGGAATGGATTTGCTCTGCCTCATACTCTCCCCATGATATACTCCCTCACCCAGAGCAACAGGCCCAACCAATTATGGACTAAAACCTCCCAAACTGTGAGTCAAAATCAACCTTTTCTCTTTATAAGTTGATTACCTCAGGCATTTGTTATAGTGGTCAAAAGCTGAAGAACTACACCCTTATGACTTAATTACTTACCAAAGGCCCCCTTTCCTAACATCTTCACATTGGGGATAAGGATGTTCAACATACAAATTTTCTAAGGGACACAACCATTCTGTCCATGGCACATGCTATAAGAATTTTTTTTTTTTTTAATACACTACCTTAAAGAAAAGTTTTTAAACAGCAGGGGGTGGTCACTTTTCTTTCTGAAAAGTGAGCAATGCATCCCAGGGCCTGTTTGCATTTGGAAAACTATGGAGACAATGAGAAGGCTCTACAATGGAATTTCTGTCAGCTGCAAACTACAATCTCCTAGTGAAAGCCCAGGCAGCTGAAACCCTCATCCCCACTCTAGCACTGAAGCCGCTGACCTCTTGGAGAGCTCAGCCGACTAGGAGGAGGAAGTCTTGCTGGCAGTAGTTCTGACCCACTGGTTTGGGGGGGCAGCTGTGGATGAGGCCATGAGAGACTGGCCCATCCCAATGAGGCTGTATGTAGTCCCCTCCTGCCAATCCATTCTCTTGATTGTTGAAGGATATAAATGTCAAGATTGCACAGACAAAGTGTGCACACAGCACTACTGCTTTCTGTCCTATGCTTAAACACCCCAAAACTAAGGGTTTTACCTTTATCCTCAAATACTCAGTATAGATATTGGACTTACTGTAGATATATCTCCAGGACTCAGCTGAGTCAGCCCCTCCACCAGGGGAGAAGAGTCTTTGGATGCTCTATAGGAAGGGTCCATTTCTAATGGGCTTCTCACCATCATATCAGACTTCTTCTGTAGCACCAGTGACAACTTATCAGCACAATATGAACACCAGGGCATGCATCCCAAAGGACAGCAAAATCCTAGCATCAGAACTTCTGTCTCATTCAGCTTGCACTTCTCAATCAACAATACTTAGCAGAGTAGTTGGCACATACAAAACAGATGTTTGTTAGCTGAACAGTTAGTTTTGAGACCTCAATTCTAGCAACAACAACAAACAACAAAACTTATCATCAAGTATACACTTCAAGGCTAATGTCTAAGGACCTCATTTCTTTCTCAAAGTTCTAATGGAGAAAATGGCCAAAGTGTAATTTTTCAAAGAACACTGTAATTGGTTCTTTTATTACCATCTTAGAATCTCCATCCTTCAATTCAGCTTGAAAAGAACTATTACATTATTTTCTAAAAAAATTGTGATAATCTGTTTCAAATTCTTCAATGGATCCCCATCACCTATAGATCCAAATTCAAATTCCTTACTTCAAGATTAAAGACTTTCCCTTTGTTGGCCTCTCACAACTGAACCCAGAGACTGCTGTGCCCATTCTTCCTCCCTGCAAGTGCAGTTCATATAGAGCCGTGCTTTTCTTTTTGACTTTCAGGTGGCCTTGAAGCATCTGCCAAGGCACTTGAGTTTTTGATACTCGTCTTGACAGCATATAGGATAATGACTTTGTTAACTCCCAGAATAATGAAATGCTCTTTCCATTTTTCCTGAATCGCACTTTGAATCTTTTTGTTAAATGTGTCAAGGATGGTTGCAGTAATAACGCTTTCTTTCCCCACTCAAAGTGTCTTGAGTACTAATATTTCCTTGATTAAACAGACTATAGGTTCTCCAGCCACAGAAATGAGATCCCTGGAGATGGAACATTTTTCCATATAAGAAAAAAAAAAAAAAAAAAAAAAAACAGTGTACTGTCTATAAAAATATAGAAATTCATTATTTTTCTTCCCCATGTAAATGCACCAAGGAATAGCAGGAGCAAATTTGCATGTATTTACATTTCTCTGTATCAGGAAGTGAGTGGCAAGCAGAGTTGAATAGAATATGTAAAAACACACCCTCATGAGTTTTTTTTTTATGTGATTATATTCAACTTATCTCTGCTGAAAATTAAATTATTTGAGGAGAAAAGTGTGGAATATGTTTATGAGTGGGTACAATTACATAAAATCTGGGTCTGTATAAATAAATAGAATGGATATTATAAAACCTCGTAGAGGTAATTATCCTTTCCAAACCTCACACTGTCAGGATATGAAGATACTTCCAGGGAAAAGGAATTTCAAGGTATTCTTTTAAATTACAGAGGTTATGAGAAATGGAAAGATAAACTACTTGTGGTTTGGAATATTCATAATACCTAGCATTGCATCTCAAAAATGGAAGGTATTTAGTGGAAAATGAAAGTATGATTTACATCATATTCAGAAACAACTGGATACTTGAAAGTAGATGTTGAAAGGATATTACAACTTGTATTATATAAATGTTGCTCATAGAAGCTAAATTATTGCTTGTTAGACAAAAAGAGTAAAAAAAGAAAAGAAACTTTTAAAATGCATTCTTAAAATCCTACTCTAAAAGTAGCAGGTATATTTCACTCTGGCTAAAAACTTTCTAACATATATGCTGCTTTATTGAAGTTGAGTCTCTTAAAGGGTATTAACAGTCATTCTTTCCCTTTCTGTGGAAAATGGGTCATGAGGTCCCAGGAAATGGAGTCCCATGTCCTTTTTCTTCAGTCCTTCCCACCACTTGGAACGTTGGACAAATGGCAGATAATTGTCCAAACCATTTTGGAAACAGACTGACTTCAGTAGAGATGCTTTTGTCTCAGAAGATTCATATTTCTGCACTGGTGCTCATTTTTTAATAGCAATTATCCTCTCTTGCTTCATGATGATTCATTTTCACCCAACAATTTTTTTGCTTTGCTTCACCCATAAAATAACTCTCAGATGCATATTATTGTCTAAAATGATACATGAAATGCTTGGTTTCCACGTCTGGATGAAATAATTTGACTATTTGTAGTATTTTTTGGTGTATTATTTCCTTGAAACTTACTGGCATAAAATTCTCCTCACTTTTTATTGTCCAGTTTATACTAGGTAGCTTTCAGATTTGCTACAGTGCAATCATTAGGTTTTGCAATCTGGTGCAATATAAATAGTTTATGTTAATTATCCCCTTTGCACCTTCTGGGAGAACAGAGAGCATTTTGATTGCAAATTTTGTACTTGGTCATTAACACTTTGGTTTCTAGATTTGCAGTGGACCATTTTATAATGTCAAATGAAAATGTTAAAAGTGTTACCCTAGTGACATTTATTACTTCTTGCAATTCAGTAAGTTTGTGTCAGCTGAAACATGTATACAAAAGAGCTGATCACTTTATCACCCTAAAGTTTACCTTCAAGTTAATCACAATGCTGTTTGCTATTTGGCTAAATGTGTTCCATATCTATGAGCATTATGGTCAATCTATAATCTGGGATAAAACACCTCTCTGAAATAATTTGTTTAGAGGTATGCTTTTTTAAAAATTTTGTTCTAATTAGTTTACATGACAGTAGAATGCAGTTTGACACATCATACATAATGGAGTATGATTTCTCATTCTTCTGGTTGTACATGATGTAGAATCATACCAGTCATGTAGTCATATATGTACACAGGGTAATAATGCCTGCTTCATTCTACTATCCTTCCTTCCCCCAGATGCCCTCCCC
Source organism: Tamias sibiricus (assembly GCA_025594165.1). Taxonomy (NCBI): domain Eukaryota; kingdom Metazoa; phylum Chordata; class Mammalia; order Rodentia; family Sciuridae; genus Tamias; species Tamias sibiricus. Next base: position 141,300,098 of record CM046664.1, on the reverse strand, counting down.
TCCCTTCTCTCCCCTCTTGCTAATCCATTTCACTCCAGTCAGAATGGCAATTACCAAAAGTACAAGCAACAATAAATGTTGGCGAGGATGTGGGGAAAAAGGTACACTCATACATTACTGATGGGACTGCAAATTAGTACAGCCATTATGGAAAGTGGTATAGAAATTCCTCAGAAAACTTGGAATGGAACCACTATCCCACTCCTTGGTTTATACCCAAAGGACTTAAAATCAGCATACTACAGTAATACAGCCACATCAATGTTTATAGCAGCCCAACTAGTTGTCCTTCAGCAGATGAATGAATAAAGAAAATGTGGTATATGCATGCTATGCAATATCACTTGGCTTTAAAGAAGAATGAAATTAATGGGAGCTAGAGAATATCATGCTAAACTAAATAAGCCAATCCCCCCAAACCAAAGGCTGAATGTTTTCTCTGATATGCAGATGCTAATTCACAATGTGTGGGCACAGGGCTAGGAAAGAATAGAGTTGCTATAGGTATGCTTATAAAAAGTAAGAATTCTTAGTGTCAATTTATAGGCATCAAAAAATATCTAGTAGAAATGGATAAGAAAATAGAATTACAATGTAATCAGTAAAATTTGAATTCACATGTTTCTATTTCCTAATTTTTAAAAATATCATGATCCACTGTTCACATGGGGAATCATACACATTCACACATATGCTTGGAAGGGAAGGTACATAGTAGGTCCACACATCTGGCCACCTGCTGCCATGGGATATTGTGTTGCCCACAGAATGCTAAGCAGAACAGCTACTACAGAAGCAGAGGGTCATGGAAGCAAAAAAAAAAAAAAAAAAAATTTTTCTACTTCCAGATCTTAAGAGTGCAGGGTATAAAGTGGGTATAATAGGATTCCATATCCTCCTCTGACTTAAATGGAATGTTCTAGGATACTGAGGTTCAGCACCTAACACAAAGAAGAATATATTTAGATATATAGAGATTTCTCCTGATTGCCTAATTAATCACCACTAAAATGTATATTGACCTGATAAGACTATCTCTGTTCAGTAATTACATCATTTCAGTGTTTTTTTTTCTTTCAGTCATGACTTAAGTAAAAGCAAATAATTTTGTTAAAATATAGATTCTGTTATTCTGGTGGACAATCATCAATGTGGATATGGGTACTCCCCCACATGTCCTGCTTAGGGAAACTCGGGATAACAAGGGGAAATTTTACAATCTAATAAGCAGTTTCAGGATGTTCTGTTCTATGTGCATTATTCTTACAGAAGTCCTCAATATATAGTTTCTTTCTCCATCTGCAGTTTCTGCATCTTTGCAATGCTGTATTTCAAAGTAAAATTCTCCTTTTCACATAAAGTCAGGGTGTGTTCTGCTGAGAGGCCCCACAGCAACCAAATCTGTAACTCTCTGAATTAATAGGAAATTTTGTCTGGCAAGTTAGTCATCAAGCTGAGATTCCTGGTAAGCAGATAAACTTAACCCTTGTCCCGGGGTCTATAAAAGCCTGCCTTTCCTCTGCAGGGATGGATTAGGTTGCCACAGCCTCTAAGGTAGTAAGCTTTTTATATCCATAGGAACATCTCCAGAGTCACTTCAAAGCACTGGGTTTATCTATTTTCTCTTGTTGCACAGCACTATAAAAAAGATTGCTGGTCTCTAAGAAGAAAGAGAAACAGAGATGTGAATTCCTCTTTTGAAGCCTTCTCCAAAATGATCTAGGAAACAATCTGCTAGCACTCAATGCCCAGAAATCTTTTTCTTCTCCTCACTTCCTTGTCTGATACTTAGCCTGCACAGCATTTGTTTCAAAACATGAATGCATAAGTAGTTATTTTAGCCCTTGACAAACAGAACAATGTTAGCTATGTATTCAAAAGCAAGGAGTGGTGTATCTAGACATTTTAATGTTTAACTGAATTGTGTGTGTGTGTATATGTGCATGCTGCCTGTATGATGTTACTTTCTAGAATTTCATAAACATTCCCTATTTAGGTTTGCAACATTCCTTTGAGGTAGACAGGCACAGGCAAAAAAGGCAGTGAAACTTGTCATAAAAGTCTTATGATGCCTCAGTTATAGAGCTGATGTTGGAATTATACAGTACTGCTTTCATTATTTCTTCACGAAAGTTAGCAAGATTTATTACTGTCAAGTTCACAATGGCTTATGAGACAATCTCTATGTATTCTCATTTTTTAACTCTTGACTTTTGCAAGCAACTTAGAAACTGGAAAAAGGAAAACATTCAAGAAGTTATAACATACCAATTAAAGAAATAAAAGAAGGTGTCTCAACTTAACAATCTTCAATTACAAATAATACACACCCTTTAAAAGTTATATATGATCAAATAATCATAAATAATAATATACTATTGGACATTTAAGCACATATTATGTTCACCAGCTTTTTGTCACTGTGACAAAAATACCCGAGAAGAGCAGTTTAGCAGACAAAAAAAAAAAAAAAAAAAAGTTTATTTTGGGATCATGGTTTCAGGATTCATTCCATGGTCTGCCAATTCTATCACTCTGAGCCTGAGGTAAGGGAGAACACATGGTGGAAGGGTGTGGTGTAGAAAAGCTGCTCAGTTGATAGCAGACAGGAACAGAGAGAGCTCTACTTGTCAGGGACAAAATATATTTCCCTAAGAAAATGCCCCCAGTGATCTGCTTCCTCCAGCCATGCCTTCAGTTACCACCCAGTGATCCATTCAAATTATTACTCCATCTAATGGATTAACCCACTAATTAGGTTAAAGCCTTCATGATATAATCATGTACCTGTGAACATCCTGCATTGTCTAACACAGGAGCTCTGTGGGGCACACAGGCATATGCTGAATATTTAAATACATTCATATTTTCCTACCATCATGCAGATAAAAAGAGTGCCAGGCCTATCCTAAGCACTTGAACATCTAACCTCTAAATATGATGCTTTAGAGATCGATCTTTTGGGAAAGTTTAAGGTAGGATCATTACTTTTAATAACTATATTCATTATCACAAATGGTAAAGATGAGGAAGACGCTGGAGTATCTGCTCACTTGTTGCAGGAGAATTGATATGACATCATGAATGCTTCCAAGAAGAATCCCAGAGGGTTCTATAAGCCAAATGAGGTTTGTCACAATGTCCTCTGGATTGGTACTTATGTTACTGGAAATGCACTTATTCATTGAACAAATATTTATTGAATAAATAACAATGGGAAATAATAAAAGATTTAAAGCAGATACACATTTAAGATGTACCATACAAATTTTAGTAAGAGGATGGAATGAAGGGAACAAAGAGAAGTTAACAAACAAGGCAGGTAAAGAAATGATGAATGTCTGAGCTAATGTAGTGGCTACAAGACTGCAAAGAACAAAGTCTGACTGCAAGCTTCCCAGGTAGGCCCGCACCACAGACTCTCCCAGCCCGAAAACCGCAGAGAGGCGATACCAGTGGGGGCGGCAACGGAAAAAGCCCCGGGTTGCAAGCTTCCCAGGTTCTCTGTATCTGCCTAGACATGATCCGGGATAACTGGATTAAACTGGAAGGGAAAATAGAAGGACTTCATAGGGCACTCTTTGACTGAGATCTGTTCCTGAAATTTGTTCCTGGGTTCGACTTTGGGTTTTTTTGTTTTTGTTTTGTTGTTGTTGTTTGATTGTGTGTTTGTTTACTGTTATTCCTCTTTTCTTTCTTTTCTTCCTTCTCACTTTTTTCTCCTTTCTTCTTCCCTCATCTTTCCTGTTGACACCCTGCCATTGCATTCTCAACAGAGGTAAAAACAAGTTATATGCAGAAATTGGGATTTCTAGAACTGGGGCAACTAAATAATACAGCAAAGCGATATTACATATAATTTATTGTCTTTTTTTTCTCTTCTCACTTTCTCTTTCCTCTCTTTTAAACCAATCCCTACTTCTTTGTCATCTCTTTTTTTTTCTCTTTTCTTTTTTCTCTTCTCTCAACGGTTGCATAAATTTAGCTTATATATAAATCAGTCTTTCCTCTAAACCATTCACTCTTTCTTCTCTTGTCTGCTGATATTAAACCACTTCCATAGAATTCTCTTTTCACACTTCCTAAGAAAAATCAACCCAATACCCTCACTTCCTTCTTCCTAAACTTATCACCTCTGTGTCCAACACTTGAAACTATAAAACCCATCACAAACATACAGAGTAAATTGGAGACAATATCTGAGTTAACTAAATCTGTACATTGTGATCAAACTGTGATTATCTGAATAGAAAGTGTCTGGTTTTAAAGTGTAAAGTATTTATAAGGGGATCTGATAGCATTGTACTATAAGAGCATCATAAGGATTCAAGGTAAAAATGAAATAGTCGAGGTTCCACAGTGCTAGAACAAAAATCACACAAGCAATATGAAGAAACAAGGGAAGAAAGTGACTCAAACAAATCAACATATCTCCTCAGAAGATTCCATGGCAAACACAGTTGGTCAAATGCCATAGATGGAATTCAGATATTACATATTCCAAATGTTTATGGAACTTAAGAATGAACTAAAAAATGATATAAGGGAGCAAACACAGGTGGTAAAAGATCAATTTGACAACGAACTCCAAAAACAAATACAGGAAGCAAAAGATTACTTCAATAGGAAGATAGAGGTTCTAAAGAGAAACCAAATAGATATTATGGAAATGAAAAAAGCAATAAACCAAACTAAATGTTCAATTGAAAGCATCACCAACAGATTAGACCACTTGGAAGAAAGGACTTCAGATAATGAAGACAAAATATATATACTTGAGAGAAATGTAGATTATACAGCAAAAACTGTAAGAAATAAAGAACAGAACATTCAAGAAATATGGGACAACATAAAAAAGACCAAATTTAAGAGTGATTAAGGTGGAGGAAGGCGCAGAGTTCCAAGTCAAAGGAATGAGTAATGTATTCAATGAAATAATAGCAGAAAATTTTCCAAACTTGAGGAATGAATGGGAAAACCAAGTTCAAGAGGCTTACCAAACACCAAACATACAAAATCCTAACAGATCCACACCAAGGCATATTATAATGAAAATGCCTAATATACTGAGCAAGAAGAGAATATTAAAAACCACGAGAGAAAGGAAGCAGATTACATATAGGGGAAAACCGATCAGACTATGCTCAGATTTTTCAACCCAGACCTTAAAAGCTAGAAGATCCTGGAATAGCATATTTCAAGCTCTGAAAGAAAAAAGATGTCAACCAAGAATCTTATACCCAGCAAAACTGAGCTTTAGATTTGAGGATGAAATAAAAACCTTCCACGACAAACAAAAGTTAAAAGATTTCACAACTCGAAAGCCTGCAATTCTGAATGCCCTGGGCAAAATATTCAATGAAGAATAAAAGAAAAATAACAATAAAAATCAACAAGGGGAGATATTAAACTAAAGGAAATACCAAACAAATCAAGTTAAATACCATAAACAAAAATGGATGGGAATAAGGATCAAATCTCACTAATAACCCTGAATGTTAATGGCCTAAACTCACCATTCAAAAGACACAAATTGTCAGACTGGATTTAAAAAAAAACCCAACAATTTGCTGTCTCCAAGAAACCCACCTCACAGAAAAAGCCATCAACAGACTGAAGGTGAAAGGTGGGAAAAGTCCTAACACTCACATGGGCTGCAGAAGCAAGCAGGGGTTTCCATTCTCATATCAAATAAGGTAGACTTCAAGCCAAAGCTAATCAAAAGGGACAAAGATGGATATTTCTTACTACTTAAAGGAAACATTCACCAACAAGATATAACAATTAGAAATCTATATGCCCCAAATAATGGGGCATCTGCATTCATCAAACCCTTCTCAAGTTCAAGAGTAAAACAGACCACAAAACAATTATTCTAGGAGACTTCAACAAACCTCTCTCACCAATGGATAGATCATCCAAACTAAAGCTAAATAAAGAAACTTTAGGACTCATTAAAACAATTAATAACTTAGACCTAACAAACATATACAGAATATTTCATCCCTCAGTGAATGAATACACTTTCTTCTCAGCAGCTCATGGCTCCTTCTCCAAAATAGACCATATATTATGCCACAAGGCAAATCTCAGCAAATATAAAAAAGTAGAGATACTACCATTCATTCTATCAGACCATAATGGGATGAAATTGAAAATCAACCATAAAACGAAAAAAAACAAACAAACAAAAACTATTCCAACAGCTGGAAGCTAAACAACATGCTACTGAATGAACGAGGGGTTGAAGAAGACATCAAGGAGGAGATTAAAAAATTCCTAGAGGTAAATGAAAACGCAGATACATCATATGGAAATCTCTGGGACACTATGAAGGCAGTAGTAGGAGGAAATTTCATTGCACTGAGTTCATTCCTCAAAAGAAAAAAAAAATCCAACAAATAAATGACTTAACATCACACCTCAAAGCACTAGAAAAAGAAGAACAGATCAACACCAAGAGCAGCAGAAGACAGGAAATAATTAAAATCAGAGCAGAAATTAATGAAATTGAGACTAAAGAAGCAATTCAAAGAATTGACAAAACTAAAAGTTGGTTCTTTGAAAAAATAAATAAAATTGACAGACCCTTAGCGATGCTAACAAAAAGAAGAGAAAAAACTCAAATTACTAACATCCGTGATGAAAAAGGAAATATCACAACAAACACCTCAGATATACAGAAGATAATTAGGAGTTACTTTGAAAACTTGTACTCTAATAAAATAGAAAATACTGAATGCATCACAGATTTCTAGAGTCGTACAAATTGCCCAAACTAGAGCAGGAGGCTATACACAATTTAAACAGATCAATTTCAATCGAGGAATAGAAGACACCCTCAAAAAACTACCAACAAGAAAAAGTCCAAGTCCTGACGGGTTTATAGCTGAGTTCTACAAGACCTTCAAAGAAGAACTAATACCAATGCACTTCAACTTATTTAAAGAAATAGAAAAAGAGGGAGCTCTCCCAGACTCTTTCTTTGAGGCCAATATTACATTAATTCCAAAGCCAGGCAAAGACATAGCCAAAAAAGAAAACTTCAGGCCAATATCTTTAATGAACATAGATGCAAAAATCCTCAACAAAATTCTGGCAAATTGAATATAAAAACATATCAAAAAGATAGTGTACCACGATCAAGTGGGGTTTATTCTAGGGATGCAAGGTTGGTTCAACATTCGGAAATCAATAAAAACATAATACATCACATCAATAGACTCAAAGATAAGAACCATATGATCACCTCAATAGACGCAGAAAAAACATTTGACAAAATACAACACCCCTTTATGTTCAAAACACTAGAAAAACTAGGAATAATAGAAACATAGCTCAACATCATAAAAGCTATTTATGCAAAGCCTCAAGCTAACATTATCTTAAATGGAGAAAAACTGAAAGCATTCCCTCTAAAAACTGGAACAAGACAGGGATGTCCCCTTTCACCACTGCTACTTAACATAGCACTTGAAACTCTGGCTAGAGCAATTAGACAGATGAAAGAAATTAAAGGGATCCAGATAGGAAAAGAAGAGCTCTAATTAGCACTATTTGCTGATGACATGATAATATACCTAAAAGACCCAAAAAACTCTACCAGAAAACTTTTACAACTAGTAAATGAATTTGTCAAAGTTGCAGGATACAAAATCAATACCCATAAGTCAAAGGCATTTTTGTACATCAGTGACAAAGCCTCTGAAAGGGAATGATGAAAACTACCCCATTTACAATAGCATCAAAAAAAAAAAAATACCTGAGAATCAACTTAATGAAGGAGGTGAAAGACCTCTATAATGTAAACTATAGAACACTAAGAAAGAAATTATAGAAGACCTCAGAAGATGGAAAGACCTACCTTGTTCTTGGATAGGTAGAATTAATATTGTCAAAATGTCCATACTACCAAAAGCAATATACAGATTTAATGCAATTCCAATCAAAATCCCAATGACATTCCTCAAAGAAATAGAAAAAGCAGTCATGAAATTCATCTGGAAAAATAAGAGACCCAGCATAGCCAAAGCAATCCTTAGCAAGAAAAGTGAAGCAGGTGGCATCACCATACCAGACTTTAAATTATACTATAGAGCAATAGAAACAAAAACAGCATGGTACTGGCACCAAAACAGACTTGTAGACAAATGGTACAGAATTGAAGACACAGAGACTGATACATATAATTTCAGCTATCTTATATTAGACAAAGGCGCCAAAAATGTACAGTGGAGAAAGGATAGCCTCTTCAACAAATGGTGCTGGGAAAACTGGAAATCCATATGCAACAAAATGAAATTAAACCTTTATCTCTCACCATGCACAAAATTCAATTCAAAGTAGATCATGGACCTAGGAATTAGACCAGAGACAATACGCCTAATAGAAGAAAAAGTAAGCTCCAATTTCCAACATGTTGGATTAGGCCCCAAGTTCCTTAATAAGAATCTGTAGCGCCAGAATTAATATCAAGAATCAATGAATGAGATAGATTCAAATTAAAAAGCTCCTTCTCAGCAAAAGAAACAATCAGTGAGGTGAATAGAGAGCCAACTAATTGGGAACAAATATTTAATACATGCACATCAGATAGAGCACTAATTTCTAGAATATACAAAGAATTCAAATAACTTAAGTCCAACAAAACAAATAACCCAATCAGTAAATGGGCCAAGGAATTGAAAAGACACCTCTCAGAAGAAGATACACGATTAATCAACAAATACATGAAAAAATGTTCAACATCGCTGGCAATTAGAGAAATGCAAATCAAAACTACTCTAAGATTTCACTTCACTCCAGTCAGAATGGCAGCTATCAAGAACACAAACAACAATAAATGTTGGAGAGGATGTGGGGAAAAAGGCACACTCATACATTGCTGGTGGGAATGCATAATGGTGCAACTGTTATGGAAAGCAGTATGGAGATTTCTCGGAAAACTGGGAATGGAACCACGCTATGACCCAGCCATCCCACTCCTGGGTCTATTCCCAAAGGACTTAAAAACAGCATATTACAGTGACACAGCCATCTCAATGTTTATAGCAGCACAATTCACAAGAGCTAGATTGTAGAACCAACCTAGATGTCCCTCAGTAGATGAATGGATAAAGAAAATGTGGTGCACATACACAATGGAATTTTACTCAGCAATAAAAGAAAATAAAATAGTGGCATTTGCAGGTAAATGGATGAAGTTGGAGAATATAATGCTAAGTGAAATTAGTCAATCTCAAAAATCCAAATACCGTATGTTTTCTCTAATATAAGGAGGCTGATTCACAGTGGTGTTGGGTCGGTGTACACAGAATGATTAGAGGAACACTAGAAAGGTCTAAGGGGAGGGAGGGGAAGGAAGGGAGCAAGGGGGGATGGAGGGGAAAAAAAGAAAAGGTGGTTGAATAAGATGGATATCATTATCCTAAATGCATGATTGTAGATTTGAATGGTATGAATATACATTGTATACAAACAGTGTTATGTAAAAAGATGCTCTATATGTTTATTATGAATTATAATGCATACTACTATTATAAATACAACTTTGAATAACAAAATTAAAAAAAAAAAAAAGATCAAAGTCTGCAAAGAGATGGAGGTCTGGTGGTTGGTAGAGTAAAACATAAGGTTACTCTTTGATTCTGACCAGACAGATGGGACAGTAGTGCCACTGAGTGAGATGAAAAAAAGAAAACACCACCACCAACAACAAACAGAAAAAGGAAATAAAAGATATTTATGAGAAAAATAATGAGTTCTGTCTTAAACACTGAAATGAAGTTCCTCTGGCCTTCCAGTTAGTAGGTAAAATACAGTTTTGGAGTTTAGGATTAGCGGTATCAATTAGTGAGTTAATGGCACACAAGTGGTAACAGAAGCCGAGGAAAACAAGATAAAGAGAAGTGGGTCAACAAGCAAAGGGCTGTGGAGAAAATACAGGTGGTGAGGAGATTTCACAGGCCTGGGAGAGAATGCAAGAAAAATAGAGTGGGTCCTTCCAGAGCCCATGCTGATATAAATATAGGCAGGGACAGACCGTGATTGAGTCCCACCACAATTTGAAATCCATCCCTTGGGAAAATAGGAAGGTGGGGAGGACTGGGCTGTTTCTACAGTTTAAACACTTGATGAAGTCTCTAGCCAAGACTTAAGATCTAGTGTTTACGTGAAACAGTTGCCTACACGTGTGGAGAGACTCACAACTTGAAACTTCTTGAGGGCACCCTTTAAAGGTGAGAGAATGCACAAAATGCATTGATGATTTCCCTATTAAGGAACATTTGTCTAATCTGTTTTACTGTGAGTCATGGCTCAAAAGGATTAGACTTGTTCTGTAGTGAATCATTTTACTCTGGAATAAGTTTAGATTTATTAAAAAGCTGTACAGATAGTACAGAGCATATAACCTTCACCCAGTCCCCAGTGTTACATCTTCTTGTACTGTGGTACCTTGGTCACAACTAGTATTGATGTTGGTCACCACTAGTAACTGAACTCTAGAAATTATTCACATTTTACTAGTTTTCTACAAATGTCCATTTTCCATCTCAGGATACAGGTCAGGGCACCAAAATGCATTTAGTTGGTATGACTTCTTCACCTCCCCTGGTCTGTAACAATTTCTCAATTTTTCATTTTTCATGATGTTGAAAATACTGGTCCGATGTTAATATCCTTCAATTTGGTGTTCCATGAAATTTTAAGATTAAACTGCAATTATGGGTTTTAGAAGGAAGTCCGCAAGCATCCTTCTTATCTTGTATCCATACAGAAGGACATATGCCATCAAATGAATTATCACCAATAATGTTTAACTTTATTTATTTATTTGATTAGGGTACACGGGATTGAACTGAGGATCACTTGACCACTGAGCCACATACCCAGCCTTATTTTGTATTTTATTTAGAGGCAAGGTCTCACTGAGTTGCTTAGCACCTCGCTTTTGCAGAGGCTGGCTTTGAACTCACAATCATCCTGCCTCAGCCTCCCAAACCGCTGTGATTACTGGCGTGTGCCTCTGAGCCCTGCATAATGTTAACTTTGATCACTTGATTACAACGGTATCTTCTAGTATTCTTTACAGTCATATTAGTATTTTTCCCATTTCAGCATACATTACACCACACACACACACACACACACACACACACACACACACACTTTTTACATCTTGCTTTCTTCCGATCTGGCCAAATACATTAGTTCATTGAATAGGTAGTGCAGAGACACCAGTGTGCCCTGGATGATAACACAGGGCATGATCATCCTTCCTCCTACAACCCTATAAGCCAGATCTCCAATCAGATAAAAGTTAGTCCTAAATTTGATTTTCAATTGAGTAGCAAAACATTTAACATTAACATAAAACAAGGCATTAGAACATTATGAAGAAAAATGTTCACCTAAATCCAATACTGATGGCTACTGGATATATAGTATTTGCTAATGTACAAAGATAATGCATCTACCTCAGAAATGCCATGTAAGAATTAAGTGAAAAGACAATTTATAATTTATTTAAAAAGTCCTCATAGTCAACAATTGAGAACTCCAATTCAGACATAATTAAATAGCATAGAAACAATCCTAATGTGTTTAAATCACAATTCAGCATTTACTCAGGGTACTCCAAGAATAAAAATGAATTTACTCATATATGTAAACCCATATTCTTTACACAGTATTTACCTGTAGTCATTAATATTTATATGTGTATACATAAAATTTAGCCACTTAATTTCATTCATAGTACCTGTTCAGTATCCTGCATCATTTGATTAAAAAACTGCTTAAAAAGCAATACGGTATAAGAGAGATAAAATGTACTGGAGTTCTGTCAAATAAAACTGGTATAGGTTTATGTCTCTAAAACATGTAGATAGAAATTAATGGCAACTATTCAAATTTTGTCTAATAATGTCTATGTTTGAAATGTTAGCAATTGAAATAACTGATTCTATTGCCACATAATGCTAGTAAATATCTTAAATAAACCTATCTTGTTATTCTTAGAACCTTGTAATCTAAATTCATTACTGCTTTATCCTAAAGAACATGCATCTTACATTTTTAGATGGTTGGAGAAATAGCTTTTAATGTTTTCCACTGAATCTCATGGTTTCAATCTCCAGAGTGTATCATAGCTTCAGAATATGTGCTGTTTGAAGATTCAGTCATATTAGATGGTATTCTGATAATGTATTATTCATGACTCCTTTACAGACAACCATGTGGCAACATAAAAGTAAAGCGTTACAAAGCCACATGTATCAGAGAACCCTTTTGCAGAAAAATAACAGTTGAGGGCAATTAAGTTTCAAATAGGTAAATAAGTAATTTGAGGAGAATTTTTTTTTAATCTTGTGTTCTAGATAGTAAACTCCTTTAGGATAACAACAGAACCTAATCCAAATTCTATAAAGTTCTAATATGTAACACAGCATAGTTTCTTAGCATATTAAAGACTACTTAGCATTTCACTTATTTATATTATAATTAAAATTTTATTTCATAGTATGATCTCTTATCTTTGATTACATTTTGATTACAAATTCATATTTATAACTTAATAAGCGGAAACCAGAAATATATGATAATTTGATAGGATTTATGAAGGTAAGAGAAGCATAAAAATTATTTGATACTGCTTAAAACTATGTACTTAAGAAGAAATTTTAAAAAATTCTTCATCAAGTCATGTTGAGGTAGGAATATGTATAGAAGGGAAACTTGTACTGTATTCTAATCTTGTCTTTCTCTTGCTATTTTATCAAAGCAAATGCAATGTTGTACTTCTCAATTAAATGTAAAATCAGATGAAAGCTCCCAGAAAGTCTATTTTGGATTTAATACTCTGCAGCCCACCCACCCACCCCCCGATTCACAGTGGACACATTCCAGGATCCCCAGTGGATACCTGAAACCACAGGTGGTACCAAACATCATATGTTCAAAGTTTTATTTTCTTAAACACACTTGTAAATTAGGAACAGCAAGAGATTAACAATGACAGTTGATAATAAAATAGGATAATTATAACAATATACCAGAACAAAGTTTTATGAATATGATCTCCTGGTCTCCTTTCTCTTAAAATAGCTCATTGTACTGGACCAACACTTTCTCTTCTTGTGATGCTGCACACTAACCCAATGTCCCTGTGATGAGATTGAGTGAGGTGAAGGGGGACACTGTGACAGCATTAGGCCACTGCACAGAGTCAGCCTGAGCACAGCCCTGTGATGATATGTCAGTCAGGTAACAAGGAGAGCACCTGATCGGCTAATGGTAGGGCGGCATTACCATACACATCTACTGAATAAAGGGATAACTCACATTCTGGAAAGCACAGAGCAGGACTAGTGAGATTTTAACATGCTACTCAAACTCGTGCAAAATTTAAAACTTATGAATTATTTATTTTTGGAAATTTCTGGGTAATTTTTTGATTACAGCTAACCACAGGTAACTGAAAATGCAGAAAATTAAGCCACAGATAAGAGGGATTGCTATAACTACTTTTTTCAGTCTATATGAGAGCTACCTTGGAAAGTTTTAATTGTGAGTAATACAGCCTTTGCTTAATCTAACTGTACTTTTTAAAAACAGCAAATTAATCCCTGCGTTTTCCATCATAAACCTCTTCAAGTTATCTGCCATCCAGCTCACTGAAGTTGAAAAAGTTAAGAACCAGACCAGCTCACAAAATGCCACGTGTGCATACTGAATATTTAAGCTAAAGACACTTAAAAAACACGAGGTACAAAAGTCACTCTGCAGTTTCTTGAAAGCAGGAGATGAAATTCTCACATACAAAAGGCAACATCCTTATGCCCAAGGCTGAGAAGTCTAAACCAAAAGTGTTCTATACTGAGCTGGCTAAAGTAATTCTTATCTTTCAAGCTTCTCCACATAATTGAGTTGCTTCTTCATGATTCAGTACTTTGTGTCCAACCCTGTATAAACCGAATTGACTCAAGTGCTTCTTGGGGCTTCATTTCTTTACAATGGCTCCTGTGCCCTGTGAACTTTTCATTAAGAAAATGTGTATGCTTTCCTCCTATTGATCTATGCTATGTCAACTTACTTCTCAGGCCTATCCTGGACCCAGAGAAGATGGAAGTAGAGAGTTAACACCCCTGAGGAGTGCTACCTGTCCTGACAGTGCCTGTGACACTTCTTCAAAAGCTCTTCTTCCCTTTGCCACCTAGCTCCTATTTGTTGATTGTGTCTCAGCTTCTCTCAAAAGCCCTTCCCCTAAATGTGTTATGCTCTGCTCTCCTGTGTGTTCCCATAGAGCATAAAATATACAAAATATTCACAGAGCACCTCTTATGTGCAAAGTACCACCGTTAAGTGTCAAACAAGCAGAGCTGACTCCAGCTTCGGGGGCTATACAGTCAAGCTGGAAAGAAGACTTCAAGCAATTAGAAATGATTAAGAAAATGATCTTAAGTGTTCACAATGCCCTAAAAGAGAAATAAAGGGGGGTATAGAAATATGGAGTAGTAGCACCTAGCCAAGACTAATAGTTAAGGAAAATCAGGGAAACTTGTCATGCATGGTCTAGGCAAAGAGAAGGAAAAACAGGATTCTAGGCAGAAGGAATGAACACCCTGAGGTAGGTGAGAGGAGGGAATACATCACATTTTAGAAACAAGGAGAAAGACTGGTGCAGCATATGGCTGGACCATTGGTCAGAAGCATGCAGGGGCCTGTGGCCACTGTGGCTGGCCACCACTGCATTTTTCTTTAAGCAGGAGCTCACTGTTAGGCTGTAGGCAAGTTAGTGATCTGCTCCCACCCAGATGGGACCCCTTCAGGATGCAGCACATGATGCTACCAAGTCCAGGCTCTTTCCCTACAACCTCTAAGCCATGTCTGCACTCCTCCTGAGCAGCCTCTGGTTTATGAGAAAGCACAGCTGGAGTACAAGGTCATTGCGACCTTTGCCCAATGCAAGTCCTGTAGCAGGTATATTTATTCAGGACTCCCCTGTAGACTGACCCCATCTCCATCAGGCTTTTTTGGCATATCATACCCTTTTACCCCAGTCTGAGGCTCTCTCTGGACTTGGGTCTTGAGTTTAAGATGGGATTATTTCTTTTGAGCCTCAATGACTAAACACTATATTATAGATACTACCAATTAACAACAAATGAGACTCACATAATTGCATTCCTAGCTTTGAATAATTTAAAAGTGGAAATGCTAGGAAAATCGAAACACAGCCATGAAGATTTACAATTTTTTTTTTTTTTAAGAAACTCAAAATCAGCTGTATCTGGATAAAGTGGATAACTTTCCATTGGCTGTTTTCTGTTTGTATTAAACAAATATTTAATTATAGCAATTTATTGCTGGAAATAGCACTGCACATTTTGTATGTTCAGCAAAGGTAGAATGGAGATGGGAAATGTTCACTTGATTACATTCGTTGAGTTTGCACATTGAACTACTTGCCAATTATGACAGTTAACGAGGTTTTTCCTCAAAGGAAGAAAAAGATTTTATTACTTCAACAACTTCAACTCAGAAAATATATGCTAGAGCAAATCTTTGATACACTGTATTGTAAGGAGGACGTTTTGGTTAGAATTGCATAATGCCTATCCCATCCCTCCAAATGTGTATTAGCCATGTGGTTTGAATATGTGAGCCATGTGGATCCATCCACTGCTCACTCTATTCTAAGAAACTCAGCTTGCTCTCATCCTCCTCTGCCAAATACAGGAGAGACTTCATGGAGAGAGGTTGGGAGTTCAGTTTCATGATGGTGCAAGTGATAATGACACATCTCCCTCCGCCATGCCTTAATCGCCCAACTGTGTTGCTAGTGGCATGTAGGGACAACAGGAAAACCAGTCTGAAGACCAAGTCTCTACAGCAGGGCTGAGATCTGACTGAGCTGTGCCTGAAGGCTGCCCTCTCTCACTTGATTACTGAGGACAGGTCCACACACATTTCCTGTGATTAGTGCTATCAAAAGCAGGCTAATACATAAGAGTATCTTCTTGGTTGAAAAATTGATCATGCATCTCACCTTATCTTTTTGCCCTGGCCAAAGAAGAAAAAAAAAAAAAAAAAGATTAATTGTCATCCAATGTTATAGGTGTAATTTTATAGATCTTCATTAAGAAAATATTTAAATACCATTTGGTGTCATTTCAACAGATACCAAAAGATACAGTAAAATAAAAACTTGTAAATTAAGTAAGTAATGTGATTAAACATTGAGATTATAGGTGAAAATCACTGAACACCCTTAAAGAGTACATAAATGTAAAGCAGTAGATCCTTCTCTGGCTTAAAATATAAATATCTTTTCCTCCCAACCCCCCAAACACACACACACACACAGAAAGTTGGTATTTTATTTGTTTCCATATAAGTGTTCAATTGACAGCCCATGGTCCAAACAACGCCATATTTGTTTGTTTGTTGCAGTCAATAAACAGATACATTATAAAATACATGCAGCTCAACATGGCAAAAATGAACCAGAGATGAAGAATACCTAGTCACTTTAGGCCACCAATGAGCTCTCAGTTTTGATTACCTTAGACGTGGTCCAATTCATTCATTTTACACCTTGTCACTGTAAGATGTTTAGATTTGTGACTTTTGAGTTATGTGCACCTGCTAAGGTTTTTTATAACTTATTTGATATGGGGGGGCGGGAACTGGCAGAAATTTTAAAAGAACATCACAAAAGTAATTAATTTTTCAGGTAAGTAAAAGCCTTAAGCTCTTTCATATCCTTGATGATAAGAGCCTTAACCACCACATTGGTGCATATCTTACCTGTAGTTCTTTTTCATCTATCTTCTTTTGGAGCACTTGAAGGCACTTGGTAAAGTCAGTGTGGTCCTGATCTGGAGTTGAAATAAGCTCACAACCCTAATGAAGTGAAGAAAAAAAAAAAAAAAAAAGAAAGAATTAGTAAAGTCTTCAGCCTCAAACGAGAGCCAGAGCTGTACCACAGGCATCTGTAGACATTATGTATGACTTCTCTGTAATCAGAATCATTATCATCATCTTTTTATTTCACAGGAATGGGGTTAATATACTATAACATTCCAACTACACTGATGTGGCATAACCTGTGCTCTTCTTGGGGAGAAGGATTGTCCCCAGAAGGGTACAGGTCATACAACATTAATAGTCTTGGAAAACATTGATGTGATGACAGAATGACTTTGGTACAAGTATAATAAGTTATATTCACAGTGAAATTACCTGAAATTAAAATGAAAGAATTTCTAAAAATGTCTTTGAAGTTCTTTAAGAGAATCTCATAAGTTTACTTACATGGATAGAAAGACTAATTTTGATTTAAAAAAAAAGTAATGATTAAATTTTACATTTTAAATAAAATTAAGTTAGCTGTTCTTTATACATTCTTTAGAGCCCAGCTTACCCCCATGTGAAAAGCAGCACAAAGAGCTATGCCAGCATAAATGCCCCTTGGATTCCCTTTCAGACGTAATGAAGTGAATTTACAAGATTTGCTTCTCTACAACAGACATCTTACCTGCTGAAAAGCACTAAAACATATTTACAAATATAAAGCCACCAAGTGCCAGCTCATTGGCACTAGTCAACTTAGACGACTGAAGAAATCATATTTTTGAAATGACACCTTCTTCCCTACTGTTTCACTGGGGCAAAGACAGGTAAAACCAGAGCACCATGAGACTTCAGACTTCTTAATTCAGAAGTAAAACAATTCCTGGACTCTGACAAACAGCTGAGTAAGGGAAAGTTAAATATAATCTAGTCTATAAAGTTGCCATTCAAAGAGTTCTCAAGGATACAAAACACCCGTACTGCCTCTTAAATTATTCTAAGGACCATTCTCGGTAGATTTAAAGGTTCTTCTGTTACCTCAAGGTCTCTTTAAATGCATCAAGCTCAACCTGTGCTTCACTCATTTATGACTGTCCTACAATGTAGTGACCAATGAAAAACTTAACTTCTCATCATTCAGAAATATATTATGCTCTAAAAGATGTATATGTCATCTTTACAAGATCATTGACATATACTTTCCTGACCCTAAGAGAACATTGAAATTTACTATAATTGCTTAGGCAAGGGTATAAAGAAGTGACTCATCTCAGGCTAACACTCCTAGAAAAGATCTAAGCATATGCCACAGCATACAGGAATGTTATCAGGGATGAAGAGATTAGACTGTCACCAGATCAGACACAGTCATACTGAAAGTTCCCTGAGGGCAAGAGCTGGGTTGCATTTATTAGTGTTTCTACTTCCTGGCATTGTTTTGCTATAGAGTAACTGTTCGATAAATCTTTAAATAACATTTCTTGAATATTAGATACGTAGCCTATTAAATGTAGTGAATGTATACTGGCAAAGGGGTAGGACCACGCAGCATCTTATTGTAAAATATAGCATTTATGACAATGGAAAACCATCTTTCTCTTTTAATGCTGACAGTAGAAACAATAAAAGGAAATAAAACTTAACAGGCAAATAGAAATAGCAACAGATGATGAATAGATCCCTGTCTGCCACATAGTTGCCTTCAAAGAATCATCAGAGAGAGCCATGGGGAAAATGACACTTGAACAGAACCCAAGAAATTATCTAGCACCACAGCAATGCTGCAGATTAAGAAAATAAAATAAGAGAAAACCATTGTCTTGAGGACAACTGGCCAACAAGACAGCAATAAGCAGCAGTGTGGGGATGAGAAAGTGGATATCTTCACACCCTAGGTAGGGGGAACACGTTCTTATGAACAGATGTCTTGTGACATTTCTAGAATTGGTTCCATGAAGATGACACTTCCAAAAAAAAAAAAAAAAAAAGAAATCCACTAAAAACATGTAAGCAAGAGTGGAATATCTTACTTTATCTCATCACTTAAAATGGACCCAGGGAAAATCCCAGGTCAGGCCAAGGAGAGAGATGACTAATACTGACAACTTCAGGACGCACCTACACCAAGAACCTCTATAATTTCTAGTCGAGGCCTTTGACAGCCATCCACAGCTTCTTGGGATTTTCACGAATTTAAACGATTCTAACCTCAATAGAGATTGAGACTGAATTCACTGGAAGTGGGAAAAGTTTCAACAGGCCTCTCAGGGCAGCTTTCAACACTTAGGAGGCCTGCAAAACAAAATACGCATCACAGTGCAATCACAAACGGGCCTCTGGCCAAACAGAAATGTTTTCACTGCTTCCTGGGTCCTAAGGTAACACATCAGATTGAACAGAGGAGAAAAAGGAGGCTGCAGATGAGAAATACCAAGTTGCTACAGAGAAGCAGTCATGGAGAAATGCTATCAGGACCAGGCAATGCCCACCTACATGTTAATATTAATTTGCAATTACTTATTAGATAGAATAAAACTAAATATCACTGTGGCACTGAGATTTTTCACTGGCTTGACATTTTCTTAAAAAAACAAAAACAAAAAACCCTTCACACTCACTATCCAAGTACCTAGGAAATACTGAAGTTATGAGATTTAGCCAGTGAGGAAAGCACAGCTTTTCTAATAAATAGTTTGTAATATTATCTTCCTAATTAAAAAACATGTTTTATCTCAATATATACAAAAATCTTCCAAAAGCACGAACTATAAAACTCCAATCATCTTATACCAAGATTTGAGTGGAAACTTTTGCTTTAATCACTGCTATCTTTGATTTTTTTTTAGTTGCATGAAACATTGTTTTAGGACACAGAGCCACCAGGTGGCTCCAATTTCTTTCTATATATATTTTACATGTAGTTTTTGTCAATATACAAGTACATTTTAAAATAACTCTAATAACACACTCCTTTGATGAGTACACCATTTTTCAAGATAGATTATTATTCTTAATACTGCCTTTTATTAATATAGGTTCATAATGAATTAGGAAGATTTGGATTGATGTAAAAAATTCAGTATATGTTAATATCAAGGTTATTCTGATTTTGTTTTAACCTTAAAAAATATTTAAAAGTAGGGAACAACAACACCCTACCCCTACCATGCTTTCAAAAACATATGCACATTAAAGGAAAAGCAGGAAGAACAGAAAAAGTTAAATTGACAACTTTAAAATTCTGTTCCAGTATGTTGAATTAACTGTAGACTGCTTTATCAGACAGCTCTCACCCCACAAATCTAAATAAGGAGAAGCCATATATAGTTATAAATAAACTTCCAGAGGTTCAACCAATACTTTTTAAGGGCTTACTATTATGTCTGCTGCTTTATTGAATAATACTGTATACAGAAGAGGTAGGCATCCACCAGACACTAAGATCAGGAGAAAAGGGAAATGTGAACATCATAATACTAAACATAAAATACAAATATATTTATGTGTTTATCTGTAAAACAGGCAGGTTCCTCTTCTTCGTCTTCCCATACTGAGAGATTCTTGGCAAAACTCGCCCACATCCAATAAGTGTTTGAAAGAAAGTCAGTCTTCGATTCATCCCTAAATTGTTCCCGTTCTTTTAGCTAGCAGCATGGACATTTGAAATTCCATTTAGACTTTGGGATCAAGCTACATTCCTTAAAACAGATCATTATTGGGAAACCCTATACTTGGGAATAAGTATAACATCATCAACACTGAAGCAGTCCCCACCTGATCTGTCCAGTAGACAGACTGCAAAGGGGAACAGCTCATCACGGGGCCAGAAGGTGAAAGACCATATTGAAAAATCGCTTATGGAAAGTATCTCAGGTTTATTCATCATTTTATAATTCATACCTATATAAGGATATAATTAGCTTTCAAGCAAAAGAAATCACTAAAAGCACCCACATTATTTAGCATTACCTATTATTTAGTCTTAAAGTGTACATGAAAAGAGTACCAAAGACTCTCAGGGTTGGAAAAGTAATAAATGCCATTTGCCTAATCAACAAAAACTTTCAAGAAATTTGAAAAGATGGTCATAAAATTAATACAAAAGCATAAAGGACCAAGGAAAGCATAGGCAATTTGGCTCAAATGAGGTAGCTGAACTTGCCTTTCTGGATATTCAGACTTAAAGAGCTGTTGTAGCTAATAAAGATGGTATGGGCAAAATGAAACACTGGAACATCAGCACCGCAAGGGCTGTGAGATGTTCCTGCATCGAAGAAAAGCTGTCTTCCAGGAACCACAGAGTGAGTGGCACCCCATAAGCACACCCCATGTAACTGTTGAATAATTAGCTGAACAAAACCGAGAAGAGAAAAACAGACACACACATATTGGAAACTTAGTAGCAAAGTCTAAAGCCATTTACAAGAAAACAAAGTAGAAAATGATCAGGCCTAGGTGTAGTACAGGTCATTTCTTAAATAATATAGAAAAAAATCAACAAAATCTACTGCTTGTAGATTTAAGAACTTGCTCACCAAAAATGCAACATGAATAAAGCAAAATCAAGTAAATTTTACAATGAAAGAAGATACTTCCCACACATATAAGTAAAAATAGTATTCAAGAACTATAAAGAACTCCTAAGAATGTGTAATGAATAAGTAATTGGTTGAAACATAAGCAGAGTATTTTAATAGGCAAATTATAGAAAAGTAAACCTGAAAAAGCCAATGACCATGAAAAGCTGTTGATTTCTTTACTGGTAATCATAAAAATGAAATTGACATACATGTCACACACCTCACTAATAACAAAATGGTGACACACTCAACCATTGTAATATTTTGTCGGTAAAAATGAATGGAAAAAACATGGATATATCATAGTTCATGAGTTACAGAATCATGCAGGCTGCACAAATGCATACCATCCCATAGAGATTGGTTCCAGAACCTCTGAGGACACTAAATGCACAGGTGCTCCGGTCTCATACAACGTGGTTTGGTGTTCGCTTATAACCTGTATGTATCCTCCTATATACTTGAAATTGCCTCTGTGTTTCTTCTAATACATAATAAGGGTAAATTCTACATAAATAATTGTTATACTATATTGTTTAGTGAATAATGACAAGAAAAAGATTTCATACATATCTATATTGGCACATTTTTTTCCTGAATTATTTTCAATCCATTGCTGCATCCATAGATGCTGATATGGTTTGAATATGAGGTGTCCCCCAAAAGCTACTGTATTAATGCAAAAGGTGAGATGATTAGATTATGGAAATGCTGCCCTAATGAGGTAGGTGATTGATCCACTGGCGGTATTCATAATTTGAATGGATTACTAGACGGTAGGCAGGTTGGGCCTGGCTAGAGGAGGTGAACCACTGGGGGGTGTACCTTGGGGATTATATATTTCATCCCTGGTTTCTCCTGCAATCATTGAAGTGTGCTCTCTCTTGCTTGCTTGCTCTCTCTCTCCCCCTACCCCTCCTCCCCCTTCCAGGCTATCAGCAGCTGAGTAGCTTTCTTCTGTCATGCCCTTCAGTCATGATGTTCTGTCTCACTTGGCCCCAAAGCAATGGAGTCAGCTGACAATATACTGATCCTCTGAAACCATGAACTAAAATAAACTTTTCCTTGGCCTAGTTGTTATTATCTGGCATTTTAGCCACAAAACCAAAAAGCTGACTAACAGATATACAGAAACTGTGAATACAGCAGCCAGTTGTATACAGAAAGCTAATGTATGTTAATTACCTCTTCACACCATTTAGTAGATCTTGATTCTTAGAAACAACACTTCTTCAGTTGAGTGGTAGCTACTTAAGTATCTGTTCTATTATTTCTATAATTATGTACATCCTAAATACTCTACATCACCTGGCACTTACGACTAAAGAGTGAGGGCAGTGCCACTTCTTTTTATAGCACCAGCATCTAGAACAATACTAATACACAGTTAAGAATCCATTAAACATTTGGTGCCTGACTGAAGGAGCCTATAATCAAGGAGATAGCTAAAGATTGCGGTTAGCTGAGAGCCATAAAAGATGTTCTAGTTTCCACCTGATAGTAATACATTATCCAAAGAATCTTTGTATGCCCGTGAACACTGCGTGACGCACCTGTAAGCTCGAGCTGTAAGCACGTGTCCTTGTTAAAGCTATATGTATATAACTGGGTGAGTTTGGTTAGAGTGTGTGGGAAGAAGAAGAAGGTGATGGTTGGAGTTAGAGCGTTTGGAGTGATTGCTGGAGCCGGAGAGAGAAGAAGAATAAAAGACCTTTTTTCATTTTCATCCTGCCTCCGAATTTTCCTGCGGCATTCATTGCTCCAAGCGGTTTCCGCTTCAGGCAGCAACAAAACATTTGGTGCCTGACCAGACTGATTCCCTTCTCTATCCCTCCTGCTAAGCTGGCACAAACCTACAGTGACAGAAAATATATGACTAGCCCATATGATATTTGAATGATTCTGTTAAAGACTCTATAAAATCCTCATATCGAGTTGAAGTATATCTCCCTTTATTGTCTTATAACTGGCATTAGTTTTACTCTCTGGGATCATATAGAAAAGGTCTTATATTTCTTTTAAATAATGCACACCATTTCATTTTCCTCATCCATTCCACTGATCCTGGTTGTAAAGTCATTTAGGATCCAGATCTCTATGAGTAACACAAACTCTCCCTCTCCGCTTGTGGAGACATTTGTGATGACCATGTGGCACCAGCTGCATCTGCATCTCGTCACTACACTGAGTGGGACAGGTGAGAGCAGAGCCCTCAGCAGAGAGCAGTCACTCCAGTCCAGGGCATCTGACTGTCTCTACGTGAGCCCCCTTATCCACAGGGGATGCCTGAAGCCACGGGCAGTACAAATCCAACATATCATGTGCTTTTCTTACACACACAGAATATAAATTATATTAATTTATACATAAGCAAACTAAAGAGGCCGACAGCACTAGCTAATAATAAAATGGACAATTATAAAATATACTAAAGTTATGTGAATATGGTGCTTCTCTTAAAGTATCTTGTTGTGCTGTACTCACACTTGTGACAATGTGAGGTGACACAATGCCTGTGTGATGGAAGGGAGTGAGGGGACACCTTCACTAGTCACTGTGATACGGCATGAGGCTACCTGAACACAAGGAGTGCTCCATCTCCACTGGATCTGAGGAGCGACCGAGAAGGCAAGCAAGGAACTAACTGACCAGCAGGTGTCACGTGAAGCATGGATGTGTGGGACAAAGTGACAGTGCATGTCCTGGACAAGACAGATTGAGGGGGCATGACTTCATCCTATGCAGAATAGCACACAATTTAAAACTTACTCATTTTAAATCAAATTGCTCATTTCTGGAGTTTTCTATTTAATTTTTTGGACTACAGTAGATTTAGAGTAACTGAAACCATGGCAAATAAAACAACAGATAAGGGAACCACTGTACTCAACAAGGCACATGCTCAACAAACCTGGGTGAAAAGAATATATATCTTAAAGATAACATTCTGCAAAAGCAAGAGGTTTATTAAGAAAATTTCATAAAACATTAAGTATTATAAATGGCTTCAAATATTAGAGAGCGATTTCTTCAATAAGAAAATAATTCCTCAAGATGATTTATGTCAAAAAGACAAAGAACTTACAAACAATTATTTTCCTTCATTTTTTTTATTCAAATACCATTGGTCCTAGTTTTATAAACATATCAGTTTTTTCAAAAATTCTACACAAGAAATAATCAGACAGGAAAGCATGCAAAGAGATTACTCACTGCCATGGAATGCTGCAAGTAATGAAGGTTCAGGAAATAGATAAATCCTGCCATCAAAACTCTAGGTGCAGTGGGACTCCAAAAGAAATAACAACTTACAAAAACAGCAATAGTAATCATTATAAATATTTCATAAGAATTCTAGAGTAGATCATCCGCACAAAATTATATACAGATATGTATATAAGTACACACACACACATATACACACACACACACATATATCAACATGCCATGAGGTATGAGGTATTAACTAATTATAAAACATTATAACCTCAAAGATACTATTCAGTCAGAACACATACTAGTTATTTAACAATATGATAAACTAATCATAAGTAAATTAAGAAAAATATGAAAATTAAAACAAAGACTAAGATTAAATGGGAGTAAAGGGCAGAGAAGAACGTGTTTGTTGGTGACTAGAATAGATGCTCAAAGAAAGAAAACTACCAAGAAGTGCCTAGGGTTTCTCCACTCCTAAAACCTCCCTGATCACTAGCAGCAATAGCAGCATCACCACCACCACCATCACCACCACCACCACTACCACCACCACCATCACTACCACTACCACTACCAACACCACCATCACTACCACCACCAGCATCACAACTACCACTATCACCATCACCACTACCACATCACCATTACTACCACCACCACCACCACCAGCAACAGCAGCATCATTACCACCATCACCACAACCACCAACATCACCAGTATCACTACCACCACCACTACTACCACAACCATCACCACCACCATCACTACCACTACCACCACCGCAATCAGCAGCAGCACACCATCACCATCACTACTACTGCACCATAACTACTACTACCACAATCACCAACATCATTACAACTATCACCATCACCACGACCACCACCATTACCACCACTACCACCACCAGCATCACTATCACCATCACCACTATCACCATCTCCAGCAGCAGCAGCACACCATCATCATCACCACTACCACATTATAACTAGTACTACCACAATCACCAACACCATTACTACAACTACCACCGTCACCACCACTACCACCATTACCACCAACACAACCGGTAAGTACTACCACCAACATCTCCACTATCATAATCACCACCATCAACAACAGCACCACTACCACATTATAACTAGTACTACCACAATCACCAACATCATTACAACTATCACCATCACCACTACCACATTATAACTAGTACTACCACAATCACCAACACCATTACTACCACCACCACCATCACTACCACCACCAGCATCACTATCACCATCACCACTATCACCATCACCACTACCACATTATAACTAGTACTACCACAATCACCAACACCATTACTACCACCACCACCACCAGCAACAGCAGCATCATTACCACCATCACCACAACCACCAACATCACCAGTATCACTACCACCACCACCATCACTACCACCACCACCATCACTACCACCACCAGCATCACTATCACCATCACCACTATCACCATCACCACTACCACATTATAACTAGTACTACCACAATCACCAACATCATTACAACTATCACCATCACCACTACCACATTATAACTAGTACTACCACAATCACCAACATCATTACAACTATCACCATCACCACTACTTAAGTTTTGATTTGAATAAGACTGAAAAGATATAATAGTCGATGCTTTTCAGTCAGTCTGGCATCCCAGTCTCTTGATAAGTGAAATCATCAATAAAACACTTTTCCAATTTCAAAAGAAAAGTTAAAAAAATAGTTATTGAGTTTGACATTCTCAGAACAGACTAACCCTAACCAACAAAGTAAAAAATTCCAAGTCTAAAAGCAAATAGGTCATATTTGACTCATATTAGTTGCTACTTTTCATTCCTTCTGTATGCTAAAGTGACACTACTGGAATTATCAATACCCTTTCCTTACCAAATGCAAGCCTTCCTGACATCAATGCTAAAACCACACAACTAAAACCCATAGTCACAGCTGCAATAAAAACATGAAATGGACAATTTGTCATGGTAATCTAAAGACATTGGCCTTTTTATTTCTTCCATTTTCTTTAAGTTCTTCATATGAACACTGCCAAAACAACTGCTTCCCCAGCATCAGTTCCCCCTTTTTATTAGATATTAGCAACTGCTTTTGTTTTCACCCTTTGAGCATTTATTTCCCCTTTCTCAGACACAAAATTTTATAAACAAAAGGTGCCAGGACTGGTATGTGATGATCAGCACAGTTCATCTCCCTACCCACCTGCTGCAAATGGTTTAGAGAAAGCACATGTCACAACTCAGGCCAGAGAGCACAAGAACGACTGCAGGTACACACGGGACATGGGATGAGGGCCATGCTCTTCAGCACAAGGTGTGTTGAAATGCAGTCAGACAATATACCAGGATAGCCCAGAGGGCCAGAGACGTACACTGTGGCCCCTGAGAACGATGCTGACACTGAGGGTCAAAGAGTATGAAAGAACTAGAGCCTAGATACTGCATCTGTCATCCAGTTGAGCATCACCAGCTAAATCCACCTCTGTCTTTTTCATTTATACAATGCCATAAATAACCTTTGTTTTATTTATTTTTTGTTGAAGCCCATTGTTTTCTGTTCCTTGCAATATACCACCAGCCTTGCCACAGATGAAGAAAATATTCATTTATGTGGTTTAAGAATAAGATACCTAGCAAATGACTTCTTCCTACATTTCAATGTTTTACCTGTACTTTGAAATGTAATTTGCACGAAGTGTGTTAACATATAGGTTTGTATCTGTCGCACATAGGTCAGTATCTAGGAACCAAAAACCTAAGAATTTAAGGATCATATGCATTGGGAGATCAGGGGACAATAAAACACTATATAGAGAATACAGGCACAGAATGGGACATGATCAATTGGATTCCATTTAGCAGAACATTCATTATCAGGTTGGGCAATGAATTTGTGCTAATCAAGAATTGTCATTAATAATTGTGTTCTACCTTATTTTGGCATTAAAGCACAGAAAAGAGTTTATAAAGATAGATATAATTTTACACTAAGGCATAGAATAATAACATAGTAATATTTGCACCCCAAAATACTAAGGCATAACTGATTAGTCAGAAACAATGAAAATTAAATAAAATGTGAATCAAATTTGCATGTTTTACACATACACCTACACACAGACTTTTTAAAAATTCTATGTTAAGTATAAAGATGATATATCTCAGTAGCTTTGTTATTCAATATACAGAGACAAATACAATTCGAAAGAAAAAATTATAATTATTTAAATGTAGTCACTTGTTAAATGGGGGAAGCAAAAGTCATATGCTCATTACAGTACACTAAAATTAGAGATAGCTGCTCAGAAAATTATTGATTGATTACATAGCTTCTCCTCTATACAGGAGTCACTGTAGGATAAAAATTGCAATGTTGAGAACCAGATCATATTAGAAAATATGTAATAATAACAAAATAATAACAAATTGAATTGGGAAATATAATGTCAAATTAAATAAAAAATAACAAATTGAAATGATTCACAATAATCAAGAAAATATCATGAGTTCATATTAAAATGATATGTGCCCTCAGATCTAAGAAAACAAAATTGGAAAGCAAATATGCTGGGTGTAGAAAGATATAGAAAGCTACAAGTAAGGTAAATTAATCCTTATCATCGACATGATAATTCATCTGATTTGGGGAACCTAAAGAATAGAAAGAGGCAAACTTAAATGGGAGTAGTACTTTACACAGGAGATAACAAACTCATGGAACAAATGATCAAAGAAGTGGTACAAATCACACACACACATGTAGGGGCAAAATTCGTGTCTGAGGCTGGGTTCTAGCTCAGTGATAGCATGTGTGCTTAGCTTGTGGGACTCTCTGGGTTAATCCTCAACACCAAAACAAAACAAAAAAACACTTATCTGGAAAATTCTTGTTGGTTATTTAAGGAAAAGAAGGTTTTTAGGCAGGAGGAGAAGACACAGGAAAGTGATTCTGCATTCTCAGTTGCTAGGATGGAAGCAGCACATATCAAGCACTCAACGGGTTTGATGGACAGAAGGGTTCTGCTTCTCTGCGAGGTGGGTGAAAAGAGGGATTTCACTAAAACTCAATATTGAAAAGTCAGAGTGCCTTATTGACTTAGAAACTTTAGGTCCATTAAACAAGGAACAGGGACAAAATTAGAGCTAAGATGCTTGCAGGAGCAGTGGCATAAACACACAAGGACTCATAGAGTTGAGAAAACTATGGACAGTCTCAGTGTGGAACATCCTCAAAATGGAAGGGCATGCTGCAGATCCAGAGGTTAATTGATTGGCACAATAAACCGGTACAGGAAAGATGCGCAGTGTTTCACAGTTTTCCCCAGAGAGCTGAGGCAGGAGCCATCTCAGGCAACTATGCTGGGGTAGCAACAATACTAACCAAGAACTGGGATCCCGAGATCAAGGCTGGCTCTGATACACAGTCCTGGCAGACACCATTGGTGTGACATAGACTGTGCCTAGCAAACCCAGAGGAAATCAGGCACACAGACAGAGCATTTTGCTTGGGGGAATAGAAATCAGGGAGGCCTAGGAAAGCCCCCTTTGAGTCTCAGGACTCACAGGACCAGCTGAAGTGGGTCAGGAATTTGAACAGGGAGCTGTGACTGCACACTCAGGACTGAGCCTGAGAGGCTGGGAAGGTTAGTTCTCCACGGGCGACAGAAGCTGCAAAGAATTGGCTCCTTCATCCCATGAGGAGACTCCTGGGGAGAACTCCTGAGGTAGACTCCCGGCAGAGAGGCAATTGCCAGATTGTAGAGGTGTGTCAATCTCATATCTCCAGACTACTCACCATGCACTAAAGCAACTGGGGCTCATTAGACCTGAGTCCCAGCTACCCAAACTGTTCCACAAGCCAGCAGCAACTTCACCCTGGGGTGGAGCTGACTGTACTTCCCATTCCACCCCACCTCATACTGCATAGAAGGGAAGCTGAGAATTTTTGAATTTCAACTGGCATCTCAGTGAGCAACACACACAAAAGGAAGGATTTGACAGGTCAGGCCTACTCTTGTGCTTAGTACGTACCTCGAGAAGAAACAAACAGAAAGACGGTTGGGCACAGACAGTGAACATAAATTCTCATTGACTATTTTGTCCACCACAATGGAAATGATTCCTTAATTTTTCATCATGATTCACTTATTTTCTGTTTTAGTGAGTATAGGCTAAGTGATTCACAGACATTTATACATGCACATACTTATTACTTTTTTCTCATTTCTAGCATTTTTTGAAGGTGATTATTTTTGGTTAGGGTTTTGATTAGTACATTTTGGTTTTGTTTTGTATTTGTTTTCATTATTCTGCTTCCCTTGTTGCTCTTTCTTTCTTTTCTCTTGCTAATAGCCAAATTCTATTTTTCTCTTTCACTCTTCCTTTAATTTTTACTTCCATTTTTCTCTTCCCATCCATAACTATCACATCCTACCTCTCTTCTGCACTTTCTCTATTCACCTTTTGAAATTGCAAATTCTTTTAAACCCACCTATATCTTCTTTTTTCCTCTTAATTAACTCTATTCTTAACCTAGCACTAATTGGTTTATATAATGCCAGCCTCCATCACTAATACTGTAGTGATTATTTTTGCTGCAGAAATCATAGATAATACCTGTTGTTTGATTTTATGAAAGACATAATACATGATTACTTACTGTTTTTACTGATGGAAATTCCTGATCCTATCACTTCTATTTATTTTGCTCACTAATACTGTAGATGTAATAGTAAGAAACAAGTATTTAATTTAATACTGTGCATTATTTGCACAGATTGTTGCTATTGTTTGGCTCTCCTAATCTTTGAGGTACTTGAAGCCTACAGGGATACTACAAATTCATAGGAAAGAAACTCTGTTGTTTGAGATCCATTTGGGTAGCTGGATAGACACACAAATAATATGAAAAATCCAGGGAACAAACCATCCCAAACAACTTAGAAGGCCTCAACAATAGACTCCATTGACACCACAATAAAGGAAATGTCAGAGTAGAATTTAGAAAGTTCATAGTTAAACTGATCTACAAGGTAAAAGATGATGTAAGGAGTGAAATCAGAGAGAAAAATACAAGAAGTGAAAGATCACTTCAATAAGGAGATAGAGACTCTGAAGGAGAATAATACAGAAAACCTTGAAAGGAAGGAATCAATAAACCAAATTAAAAATTCAATGGAAAGCATCAACAATAGACTAAACCACATTGAACAGAGAGATTCAGGCAATAGAGACAAAGTATATATCTTGAAAATAAAGTTGATCAAAAGATGTTAAGGGTCCATGAACAGAATTTTCAAGAAAATGGGATAACATTGAAAGGTCAAATCTAAGATTCATCAGGATAGATGAAGGCTCTGCAGTACAAACTAAAGGTATACACAATCTTTTCAATGAAAATATATTAGAAAATTTCCCAAACCTTAAGAATGAAAGGAAAAATCAAATACAGGAGGCATGTAGGACTCCAAATACATAAAATTATAACAGACCCACTCTGAGGCACATTATTTTTAAAATGCCTAACAAATAGAATAAGGATAAAACTTTCAAAACTGGGCTGGGGTTGTGGCTCAGCGGCAGAATGCTCGCCTTGCATGTGCACTGCCTGGGTTCAATCCTCAACACCAAGTAAACATAAATGCATTGCATTGTGTACAACTAAAGTAAACAAATAAATATTTAAAAAAAACTTTCAAAGCTGTTAGAGGGAAAATACTGGTCCCATATAGAGGAAAATCAATCTGGATCACAGCAAATTTCTCAACCCAGATCTAAAAAGCTAGGAGATTTTGGGGTAGTATATACCAAGCTCTGAAAGAAAATGGACCCAAACCAAGAATATTATAGCCAGCAAAATTAAGCTTCAGAACAGAAGATAAAGTCAAAACCTTCCAAGATACACAAAAGTTAAAAGAATTTATAACTATAAAGCCTGCACTAAAAAACAATAACATATTTTGTGAAGAAGAAAGTGAAATAAAATGAAAACTAGAAGCGGGAAGAACTACACTAGAAGAGTAGTAAATGACAGGAAAATCTAATTCAATTTAGAAACTAGAAATGAATACAAATGACATGAAATAAAAATTATCTCTCAATAATAACATTGAATATAACGGGTATAAACTCATCAATCAAAAGATATAGGCTGGAACATAGATGCAAAACTCCTCAACAAAATCCTGGCAAATCAGATACAAAAACATATCAAAAAGATAGTGCACCACGATCAAGTGGGGTTTATCACAGGGATGCAAGGCTGGTTCAACATTTGGAAATCAATAAACATAATACATCACATCAATAGACTTAAAGATAAAAATCATATGATCATCTCAATAGATGCAGAAAAAGCATTTGACAAAATACAACACCCCTTTATGTTCGAAACACTGGAAAAACTAGGAATATCAGGAACATATCTCAACATTATAAAAGCTATTTATGCAAGGCCCCGAGCTAACATTATCTTAAATGGAGAAAAATTGAAAGCATTTCCTCTAAAAACTGGAACAAGACAGGGATGCCCCCTTTCACTACTGCTATTTAACACAGTACTGGAAACTCTGGCCAGAGCAATTAGACAGACGAAAGAAATTAACAGGATCAAGATAGGAAAAGAAGAGCTCAAATTAGCACTATTTGTTGATGACATGATAATCTACCTAGAAGACCCAAAAAACTCTACCAGAAAACTTTTACAACTAGTAAATGAATTTGGAAAAGTTGCAGGATACAAAATCAATACACATAAGTCAAAGGCATTTTTGTACATCAGCGACAAAGACTCTGAAAGGGAAATGATGAAAACTACCCCATTTACAATAGCATCAAAAAAAAAAAAAAAATACCTGGGAATCAACCTAACGAAAGAGGTGAAAGACATCTATAACAAAAATTATAGAACACTAAAGAAATAAATTATAGATGAACTCAGAAGATAGAAAGACCTACCTTGCTCTTGGATAGGTAGAATTAATATTGTCAAAATGTCCATACTACCAAAAGCATTATACAGAGTTAATGCAATTCCAATTAAAATCCCAATGTCATTCTTCAAAGAAATAGAAATAGCAGTCATGAAATGCATCTGGAAAAATAAGAGACCCAGAATAGCCAAAGCAATCCTGAGCAAGAAAAGTGAAGCAGGGGGCATCACCATACCGGACTTTAATTATACTATAGAGCAATAGTAACAAAAACAGCATGGTATTGGCACCAAAACAGACTGGTAGACCAATGGTACAGAATTGAGGACACAGAGACTAATACATATAATTTCAGCTATCTTATATTAGACAAAGGCGCCAAAAATGTACAGTGGAGAAAGGATAGCCTCTTCAACAAATGGTGCTGGGAAAACTGGAAATCCATATGCAACAAATTGAAATTAAACCCTTATCTCTCACCATGCACAAAACTCAATTCAAAGTGGATCAAGGACCTAGGAATTAGACCAGAGACAATACACCTAATAGAAGAAAAAGTAAGCTCCAATTTCCAACATGTTGGATTAGGCCCCAAGTTCCTTAATAAGAATCCTGTAGCGCAAGAATTACTACCAAGAATTAATGAATGGGATAGATTTAAACAAAAAAGCTTCTTCTCAGCAAAAGAAACAATCAGTGAGGTGAATAGAGAGCCAACTAATTGGGAACAAATATTTAATACATGCACATCAGATAGAGCACTAATTTCTAGAATATATAAAGAACTCAAAAAACTTTACACCAAAAAAACCCCAAATAACCCAATCAATAAATGGGCTAAGGAATTGAGAAGACACCTCTCAGAAGAAGATACACGATTAATCAACAAATACATGAAAAAATGTTCAACATCGCTGGCAATTAGAGAAATGCAAATCAAAACTACTCTAAGATTTCACTTCACTCCAGTCAGAATGGCAGCTATCAAGAACACAAACAACAATAAATGTTGGAGAGGATGTGGGGAAAAAGGCACACTCATACATTGCTGGTGGGACTGCAAAATGGTGCAACCACTATGGAAAGCAGTATGGAGACTGCTTGGAAAACTGGGAATGGAACCACCCTATGACCCAGCCATCCCACTCCTGGGTCTATTCCCAAAGGACTTAAAAACAGCATATTACAGTGACACAGCTATCTCAATGTTTGTAGCTGCGCAATTCACAATAGCTAGGTTGTGGAACCAACCTAGATGTGCCTCAGTAAATGAGTAGATTAAGAAAATGTGGTATATACGCACAATGGAATTTTACTCAGCAATAAAAGAAAATAAATTAATGGCATTTTCAGGTAAATGGATGAAGTTGGAAGACATAATGCTAAGTGAAGTTAGTCAGTCTCAAAAATCCAAGTACCAAATGTTTTCTCTGATATAAGAAGGCCAGTTCATGGTATTGTTGGATGGGGGTACATAGGAGGATTAGAGGAACACTAGAATGGTCAAAGGGAAGGGAGGGTAAGGGAGGGAGCGAGGGGGAGGGAGGGGGGAGAAAAAAAAAAAAAAAAAAAAAAAAAGAAAAGGTGGTTGAATGAGACGGATATCATTTTCTAAATGCATGATTGAAGACCTGAATTGTACGAATATACTTTGTATACAAACAGTTGTATGTAAAAAGATGCTAAATACAAAAAAAAAAAAAAGATATAGGCTGGCAGATTGGACTAAAAAATAAGACCCAACAATATGCTGTCTATAAGTCACTCAACTCAACATGCAAACACTTCCATAGACTGAAGGTAAATACATGAAAAAAAAAAATCATTTACACGGATACTGTAATCAAGCAGGGGTTTCTAGTCTCATATCAGATAAGGTGAACTTCAACCCAAAGTTAAGCAGAAGAGACAAATAAGTTCATTTCATACTGCTAAAGGAACTCATAAAATAAGAAATAACAATCATAAATATTTATAAACATCAAACAAGCGCTTCTCAATGTCAAGAATCAAATACATCACAAAACAACAACTGGGTACTTTAATATGCCTCTGTCATCAGTAGACAGATCTTCCAAACAAAAATAAAGAAGCTACAGAACTAAAAAGATACAATTAATAATTGAGACTTAACAGACATATATAGACTATTTTGTCCATCTTTCTTCTTAGCAGCACATGGAACATTTTCTAAAATAGACCACAAAGCAACTCTTAGCACTTCAGAAAAAGAGAGGTGGGCTGGGGTTGTGGTACAGTGGCAGAGTGCTTGCCTAGCACATGTGAAGCAGTAAGTTCGATCCTCAGCACCACATAACAATAAATAAAATAAAGGTTAAAGAAAAAAAAAAAACACAATTATTGACATATAAAAAATAGAGGTAATACCCTTCATTCTATCATGTCATAATGGAATGAAATAATAAACTGATGATATGATAAAAAATAGAACTTACTCTTAACACTTGGAGAGTAAATGATACACTATTGAATGATGACTAGATAGTAGAAGAAATTGGGGATAGAATAAAAATACTTAAAGGTAAATGAGAATAGTGATATAACTTATCAAAATCTCTGGGACACTATGAAGGTGGTTCTAAAAAGAAAGTTCATGGCATTGAAAGCCCATACATTAAAAGAAAGATCACCAAATAAATAATCTAACATAATATCTTAAGGGCCTAGAAAATGAAGATCAAATCAACACCTGAACAATAGAAAACAGGAAATAATTAAAATCAAGCTAAAACCAATGAAATTGAGATTAAGGAAATAATTAAAATAAATCAATGAAACAAAAGGTTGGTTCTTTGAAAGAATAAGCAAAATTGACAATCCATTAGCAAGTTAACCAAAGGGGGGAAAAACCCAAATTACTAAAATCTGTGGTGAAAAGGAAAATATCACCACAGGCATTACTGAAATACAGAGGACAATCAAAAACTATTTTGAAAATTTATACTCCAATAACTAGAAAATCTTGAAGATATCGACAAATTCCTAGAGACCTACTCAAGAGAAACCAGGAGGATACAGAAAATTTAAAGAAATCAATTTCAAGCAATGAAATTGAAGAAGTCATCCAAAGCCTAACAACAAAGAAAAACCCAGGACTGGATGGATTCTCAGCTGAGTTCTATGAGACCTTTAAAGAATTAATACCAATCCTCCACCAATTATTCTGCCAAATACAAAAACAGGGAACTTTTTCAAACTCATTCTATAAAACCAATATTACTCTGACACCAAAATACAACAAAGACACATCAAGTAAAAAAAAGTTCAGATATCCTTGATGAACATTGATGTGTGGAATATGTGGATAAAGGTTGATATGTGGAAGCTAACCAGCAATAAGGTGGGAGAATGGGTAGGAAGAATAGAAGTTTAGTAGGGAGGGGGAATGGAAAAGGAAAGACTGTGGAATGAGTCTGACATAATTATCCTATACATATACTAATACACCACAGTGAATCTCACCATCATGTACATACACAAGAATGGGGTCCTAATTAGAATAAGATATATTCCATGCTTATATAATTGTATCAAAATGGATTATATTCTCATGTTTAACTAAAAAGAACCAATTAAAAATTATAAAAATAAATGTACATTGAGGTTAACAAATACAAGATAATAATGTGGTATATAAATAATTAACAATATTTTTAATGAGTTTTAATTTAAATCTTAAGAGAAAGACAAATGACAAGGAAACAGGCTTAGCAAAATATTTCACAATAAGTAATTTTCAGAATATGCTGTGGAATGGTAAACGTTCAGATGAGTTTCTCCCATGGCCACCATCTACAGCTATAAAAAATATTTTTGCTTATAAAACATGATCCTAATCATGATAAAATCACAACCCATCTAAAAAAGGATAGGTTTATGTTTAGCATGCTATACTTACACAATTTTTAAAAAAGGAAAAAGGTTCAACCACTAAGCTTTATGGTAAATACTTTAACCACATAATTTTATCAATATATAAATTAATTTATAGGTTAGGATTATTAAAGTTGTTTTAGTCGACATTTTTTTTGTTGCTACAACTACAAGTCCTGACAAGAACAACCATAAAGGAGGAAAAGCTTATTTGGGGATTCAGAGTTACAGAGGTCTCCATCCTCAGACAGCTGGCTCCATTTCTCAGGGCTTGAGGTGAGGCTGAACATCTTGGTGGAAGAGTGTGGTGGAGGGAAGTGGCTCACATGATGATCAGGAAGCAGAGAGTGTTCACTTTCCAGATATAAAGTACATACCCCAAAGGTAGGCCCCCAATGACCCACCTCATCCAGCCATACTCAACCTGCCTTCAGTTACCACTCAGTTAATCCCATCAAGGGATTAAACCACTGATTGGGTTAAAGCTCTCAGAACCCAATCATTTCTCCTTTCAACCTTCTGGCATTTACTCACAGCTTTTGGGGATACTTCACATCCAAACCATAACAAAAGTGTGCACTTTATGTCAAAATGCATTCTACTGTAAAATAAATTATTTTTAAAAAAGATATAGAACATTAGAAAAATAAAAGTCTACCCTATGAGTATTTAAATGTTTTACAAGAATTGCCAGTCTTCTGATATATTTATTAAGTCTTCCTATGACTATCAAATATTAATCAATCTATTGGCTTTAAATGGCAAGCTCCGTGAAGTTACCCTTACATTCTGTGGTTCACTACAGTGTCCCCAGTACAAGGGACCTATGCACTGTGCAGCACAGTAGTAAGGATTCAGCAGCAAATAGAGTCACTTATAAAGGCAGAGCACATGAGATAAATCATCCCGCTCGGCCAGGGATCAACAAACTTTCCCTGTAAAGGGCTAGATCATAATTCTTCTGGGCTCTGCAGACCACAGGGTCTCTCTCAACAACTTGACTCTGGCTTTGTAGCAGTCAAGTGTCCACAGACAATAAATACATAAATGGGAAGGGCTGTGTTCAAATAAAACTGAATTTGAATTTCATATAATTTCCATGTGCTATAAAATATTATTCTTCTTTTGATTTTTTTTCCCAAACATTTAAAAAGGTCAAAACCATTCATAGATGACCATCAGTACAAAAGCAGACAGCAGGCTGACTTTAACCTGTGGGTAGCAGTTTACTAACAGAAACCTGTATTAGACCTATAATCAGTTATTGCTGTCATATAACTAAATCTATATATATTTGCAAGAACTATAATATGAGGAAAAGGGTACAGACCTTTTAAAAATCCTTCTAAACCTCATGGTTCAGAGGCGAATGGTGGTTCTTTTTGAAAATCCTTCTGAACCTCATGGTTCCTGTGGCAGTGGCACCAATAGGCAAGGTAAATATGCTGTTGACACACAGCATATGCCCCTCTCAGAGGCCTGGAAGGATCTCGAGAAATATCACACGTTACAGGTAGTCTACCTCACAAAGTTTACTAGAGTATGCAGAATATTGCTAATATTCTCCAAATAACTTTGTGTTGATGTTTACCAAACTATTTTTTTTAATTTACTGACAACTAAAATGAATTATTACAAGGCAATGAGGGTCAATAATCAACCGAATTTCAAAAGACCAATGCAAAAGCCATTAGACTGTCATTCTCGATTACTTAATTTACAGTTTGCCAATAATTTCACTAATGTAGGTTAATGAGATTTTACATTTTGCATACATAAACGCTATCAGGTTGTACTTCGCTGACTCCTCTAAAACTCTAAAGAGAAACAAAGCAGATCATTTGAAAATGTTGTAATAATATATTGATTGTTTTTTCATGCTCTATACTAAAAAAGAGACTTGGACTCATAAAACAAGAGGCAAGGACTTGTGGCTAGTGAAGACTTTTCAAGTTTGCTGTTAGCTTACTCATTTTAGGTCAAGTCATTTAGTGCCCATCCATCCACCCAGCATGGAAAATCCTTGTACAAATTATCCTGCAAACACTTTATGGGGCTGCGAGATATCTGCTGTAACTTTATGGGCTGAGCTTATGAAGTTTAGAATTCAGAAATACAATGTCCTCCTAGGTACCATACACACGCACTTTGAAAATTTATTTCCAGTGACTTGCAGATAGTCTCTTGTCTAGCATAATTAAATTCAAAGTGTATTTACTTACTAAAATGTAAGATTCTTCTCAATAAACAAAGATTTTACAACAAGGTACAGCCTAATTCTCTGAAAAATCAGATAATCTTGAAAGTTTCTAATCTTAAAACTGTGATCTATTGACTCTTAACTGTCTTCCTTACTAAATTAATATTAACAAGAATTAACATTTGAGTGTACTTTGAGACAGAAGATATTAATCACTATATGGATTACATTCTCGAATCCCCACAATGATGTTATAAAGTAGGGATGATTATCACATTTTAAGTCATGCAGACATAAGTTCTGTGAGACGAATAAGCTGTCCAAAGTCACTGAGTGCTCTGAAGCCCACTGTTCTTTATACTCAACTTTGCTTACTTAAACGTTGAATATTTTAGCAGGAATAAGCAGAAAAGTGCCTTTTAACTTTCTGTAATCTTTACTTCATTAGCCTTCTCAGGTTTTAAACACCCAAAACGTCCTCCAGCTGTTAGGCAGACGTAACCCCTCAACTCCATGTGGTTTCCATGGCAACTCGGGGCTTAGAAAACCTCAAGGCTCTCGGGGCATCTGAAAGTGGGAAGTAAACACTCAGCTTTCC
Organism: Tamias sibiricus; assembly: GCA_025594165.1. Taxonomy (NCBI): domain Eukaryota; kingdom Metazoa; phylum Chordata; class Mammalia; order Rodentia; family Sciuridae; genus Tamias; species Tamias sibiricus. The sequence continues at coordinate 141,260,765 of CM046664.1, read as the reverse complement.
TGCTTTTCCCTTTATCTGCTTTTCAACTCAATCATTATACATATTTTAATATTTATTTTAAGTGATACATAAAACAAAGATGGTACATATTAATGGTGTAATGTGATGTTTGAACACATGTATATGTTGTGTAATGTTTAAATAAAGTTAAACACACCTATTTCCTCATTTATCATTTCTTTATGGCAAAAACTTTCAAAATTTTTTCTTCTAGCTTTTTGAAATACACAGTATATTACTGTTATCTCTAACATCCTGCTGGATAATAGCACATGAAAACATGTTACTCTATCTAATTATAACTTGGTATCCATCGATCAACCTTTCCCCATCCCTAGCCTACCTTCAACTTCCCCCAGCCTCTGATAACCATGCAATTTATTTAGATATAGAGTGAGGTCATGTAGCATTTGTATTTATATTCCTGGCTTATTTCATTAACATAAATATCTCTAGTTTCATTCGTGTCACAAATGATAGACTGACATTTTTTTGTGGCTGAACAGTATTCCACTGTGTATATGTAACACATTTTCGTTCTCTAGTCATCAGTCAGTGGACACTTTTGTTGCTCCCATTTCTGGGCTTGTGCTATTTTTTCTTTTGCTATTAAACCAACCATTATGATTAACATCTCTGTGTTATTAATATATTGTCACAATCAACACCTGTGCAAAAATGTTTATTTCTGTTATTTTCTTACACATGATTTCTAGAAACAAAATTGTTGGTATAGAAAAGGTGGTGGAATGAGATGGATATCATTACCCTAAGTACAAGTATAAAGTCACAAATGATGTAACTGTACTTTGTGTACAACCAGAGACATAAAAAATTGTGCTCTATATGTGTATTATGAATTGAAATGCATTCTAATGTCAGGTAAAACAAATTAGAATTTAAAAAAAAGAAGCATGTAAGAATAACAGAGTTTCTTCTTTCAAAATATAAGTAACCACAGATAAGAAAGAATTCATCATGAATTTCTTACTGTGAATTTAATTGATTTACTTGCTTCTTAATAGCAGTATGTTTCATTAAGGAAAAGATAACTTCTATCAAAGAAGAAAAGAGAAAGTAAAAAAATTTTGAAGTGGGAAGCAGGGATGGGCCTAGAAGTGGTTTGTCCCAATAAGGATAGAGTGGTTAAAGGACAGTATGTAAGAAATAGACATGATTTGAGGATAAAATACTTGTCCATCCACAAGAAGAGGAGGTAAGAATATGTCGAAGATCATCTTCATCTTTGGTGTTGGCTCTGAAAACATGAAATATAATTTCTAATCTCTTCATATTAGAATATTGGTGTGGAAATTTTTTAACAAATAAGTAATGGTAAGTTTTACTGAGTTGGAAAGTTTCAGCTCCTACACACCTTCCTTTTCCTATTCATTACTGAGTTTGCCTTTCTTTGGTACATAAGCAAGATATACACTTAGAAGTAGTTGGGGTGATATTTTCAAGAGCCTTGAAAAAAATGAATATATTTAATTTTTAATTTAATAATGAGGTTCCATCATCATTCATTAAACTGAATTGCCTGAAACTCTGCAATTAGAACCTGCCTGCCAGATTAAGGGCACAGCAGGCATGGAGTGAAATGACATATATTCTGGATAATCAAAGATATAGATCTAAAATTAGCCCAAACTTGTTCTCAAATTTGCTAAGAATGGGAATAGGTAGATAAAGCCAATTGAAATCTAAATGATTCATGTGCTTTGATACAGGTATGAAAATTGTCTCTTTCCCTGTAGAGATGTAATCACAAAATAACCAATTCCTGCTTTCTATTTTACTGTATAAGGCATAGTGTGCGTGAGTGTTCATTTAATTTTAATTACCAGATTTCTACAAACATTTCTACTTCTGAAATTAAAAGAGGTTTTTTTTTTCTTTTTAAAACATCAAATGGCAGCCTATGAATAATAATTTCTTCAAAAAGAATGTCACATGATTAAATTCTTAAAAACTCAAAGTAACAGGTTGCCTAGCACAATGCAACATTCTCTTTCTGGTTTTCTAGATGGTGTATAAAAGAAAAGAAGAAACACAATTTAACCCTGTTTGCATCCAAAACATAAAAGACATTCTAATCCACTGCAACCTTCACGGCCCTGTGTGTGGCAAGGTGACTTTCCTTTCAACATGACATGGATGCACATTACAGCATTTCAAACAAAAAAGTAACCTTTCTGTCAACAAAAGCCAAGCGTCTTTTGAGAACAGCATAGTGTTTTAAATGATGGCGTCCTTCCTAAAAGCAGAGCCAAACTCTGAGTGGCAAAGGAAAAAGGAAAAAAAGTGACGATAGCTGGCTTGCAACTGCTATTCCTAAAAGGCCTCCTTGATATCTGGGAACCTGAATGGCAGATAGTTCCTCCACATAGATGGCCGTTTTCTCTACATGGTACCAGGGCTCTCTGTGCCTAGAGTTTATATCAAGACTGCTATTTTTACAGAGCAGCTGCTTTCTTTCTTTTTGGAAGTCTGGATTTTTGATGCATGCTATGCAGAGTGTCTGGGTGCCTACATGACTGGTCCCTGGAAAAACTTGAGGCACTGAGTCTCAAATGAGCTGCCTGCAAATGCATTCACACTTCTTGCCCCAATCCAATCAAGCACATCCTGTGTAAGTCCAATGGGGTGGGGGGATCTTAGAGTTGGTGAACTGGTTTTCTGCACACTATGACCCATGTGCCTTTCCCCTTCCTGATTTTGCTTTGTATCCTTTTGCTATAATAGATCATAGCTAATGATATGACAATAGAATTAGCCAATGATATGACTATAGGGTGAATTCTCTGAGTCATTCCCATGAATCACTGGACCTGGGGTGGTCTTGGAGACCCTTAAAATAAAGAGGTAGGGAAATTCTTTTCCAGTGAGCATGCATAAAGAAGCTTCTATTTTACTTTATAATGGTCCTGCATGTACTCAGATCTAGAGACCTGCCATTGGTCTGGGTTTGGTCTAGGTTTCTTTGCAACCACAATGAATGATGAAACAGCCCCCACTGGAGGCTGCCTGGACACATGCAGAGCCTCCCCATTACCAACATCCCCTGACACAGTGGTGCATGTGTTTCAATTGTTGAAACTACAGGGCCCATGGTTCACAGCAGGGCCCACTCTCTGCGTCGATGTGCCCTGAGTTTCCACAAGTGCAACCATGAATCCATCACTGTAATACCACATGGTACATTTCACCACCCTAAAAATCCCTTTTACTATGTTCAAGGATGTGCTGATGATTTTCTTTTATAGGCTTTTAAAAAGTAGGAAAAGTGTAGCTTTCTTTAAAAAGCTTCTGAAACAGCGCAAGAAGCTTATAAAGCATCAAGACATTTGAGCCTAGTTGGAAACTAATATCACAGTGTAGGCTTTGGTGGGTAACAGGTAGATGTGCTGGGGTAAAATGCATTTGAGAAATACTAAGGTAAAATTCTATTTTGGGCACACTGACTTAAGCCGATACTGTGCACAGCGAGTTTCCAAAAGGGCATGTGGAATGTCAAGTTTCACAAACTCATTTAATCACAGAAATCTTCTTTATATGAGTATCATGCAGAGCAAGTCCTCTGCTGCTCTAGTTATAAAAGAAGTATTAGATCTTGCTTCATGTGATCTGCAATAAGAGCCTTCTAATGATTAAGGATACCAGAATGAATGGTTATGAACTGAGTTCCCAATGATCACGTGTCAACAGGGTTAAGGAAGAATATTGTGATAGAATTGTTTTCCTCAAGCTCTGTAAACCAAGGAAGGACTATCCTACACCTCTGGGTGGGGGACTGTGAGAGGGAGTAACCAATGAATAGGCCCTGCGAGCTGGGTATATGAGGGAGACAGCCCAGAGACCCAGGAGAAGAGTAACACAGAGGAGCATCAGAGGGAAGTGGGTACACTGCAGCTCACCTGTGCCTTGTGTGAACACTCTCAGAAGTACAGGGCAGAGGCTCTCCCTTTCAAAGTATGTTAAATAAATTCAAACAAAACAGGCTTCAAAAAAATATAGATGGCAATCAAGTCAAGGTGAAAGGGCGATGACTGAGGCAAGTGTAAGAATTAAGGTATATTCAAGAGATCGTTTCACATAATGTTCCCCTGGAGGTCTCATCCTTTCCTCGGTGAGATGCTAATAAAGTTAGACAGCCAGTTTTAAGAATATAAAGTGAAGAACCTGTCACTCAGCTGTCAATGGAAACTGCCTGTCTGTAATTCTCTCAACAATGGCTTTATATCTCAGCTCATGTTAATTAGTCTTCACGTTTAAGCCTAAAGATTTATGAGGCTCTGAATTTTTTGGCTCTTTCTGTTGTTTGTTTGTTTGTTTGTTTGTTTGTTTTTTTAAAGAGATTTACAAATAAATGGAGTTGAACTTTAAATATTCTGTAGCTTCTTCTATTAGGCATAATAGTCAAACTTTCTAACTTTTTACAATTTCTAATAACACAGTTTGTCATTCTCTCTAAATTAATTATTTTGCCACATCTAAAAGTTGTTGGCAGGAAGAACTGGAAAAGAACACAAAGAATAGAAAATAATAAGATTTGTGAGTTGAGGTAGATCAATGCTGATGTTTTCAACTGCAGACATTCTGCGAAATTTAAATAATCAAACCCAAGGCTTAAGGATATTCTAAGTGATTCTGATTATGAATTGCAATTATATTCATAAATTCATTATAAAGATTAACTGATTAAAATAGTTTTAAAAACAGGAGATATTAAAAGCTCATAAGCAAATAATTTTAGAAAGTAAAACAAAATACTACCAACTTAAAATAGTGTTTTTGTATTTCCAGAACACTTCCATGTCATGGTTTGATCATTACTACATGAAGATGAGAAAGTCAGGGCCAGAAAACATGTGGTAATAAGGCTTGCATATATGTAAACTAGCACAGTGACTTGCACAGTTACTTGAAGACAACAATCACTCTATTACTTATGAAAAAAATTTAAATGTACACAATTGATAGCCAGGATTAAGTCTTAGTTATTAAGTCTTAGTTATTAGTTACCTGTCCCCCACTCTATTCCCCACCTTTCCTACCCTCACCACGCCAGAATCAGTATTCTCATCTTTTAATTGGAATTAAAATACAAGCATTTTATGCTTAATTTCATCAGTAGTCCATTTATAAAAAAATAAAAAAGTCATTCTATCTAAATGTCAACTGGAAGCCAATTTATGATTCCTTTGACTGAAAAAGTTATATTTAAACCCAAATCCCCAGTCTCCTAAAACGTAACTGCAACACATTTACACAGGCAACAGTCATTATGAGAAATGTAATCTGATGAGCCATTTTCAGCTTCAAGGTGACACCTTTATAGCATTTTATATTTATAAAAGGGAGCACTGGATTAAAATTTTGGATAATCTATCCTTACCCATTGAGAAAAGGCTTCAAAAATTTAGGTATGGCCTTGCCAATATTAGATGACAATGAGAAACATCACAAAATACTGGCTTAATAAAACATATTCTTCCATAATTCATGTCATTTGCTTTAAAACTTTTATATTTTCAAATTCAGAGAAATAATGAAAAATAGGAAACAATGACCTGCCTGGATTTCTATCTCTGCTCTTCTAATTTATACAGTGCTGGAATCATCTGGTGGCCTGGAACACCCTTGTTATATCTGTACTAGAAAAGAAGGGGCTGAGCCTCAACTCAGCCTTCCCGCTAGTCCCATTCCCCAGTTACACCTGAGTTGGTTGTCTCTGGTCAATCAATTCTTGACTTTGTAGCTGCCATTCTTCCACGGTCTTTGGGCACCATGGTCCAATATTCTTGACCACTGCTTTAACACCATACAGTGTTCTTCCAGGTTGGAAGAATGAACAGAGAAGACTAAAATCAGAGGTTGAGCCTAGAGTCCTATTCCTCTCAAGACGAGAGTCATCTCACCACCCTGTCCAGAACACAGCCTTGTATTAATCAAAAAGCTCTCATGGAAAGCCAAAATACCTTCATGTGGTATAAAGGAAGGCTTTCTCATATCTAAAGGATACCATCACCATGCTAACTGCCTACTACCAGATCATCTCAATTTCTCAGTGATGTATGTTGGCTCAATCTACATCCCGTGACATAGCTTTAAGTATCATCCTGTGATCCTGCCTTTTAGGTAATTTACCAATGTTACATTTTGGTCATTTGGCCCAACTAGGATCTTAGCCTTGCTGCCCCAGGATTGAGGGTGGTGCAGAAATGTGAAAACAGAGCGTTTTGTCACCACATGGACTCATATAGTATTGTTGGTGATAATGGCATTCATTCCCAGAGAAGCTAACAACCATGCAAGCACAACTGTTTACCCCAAAAGCCAAAGGTGCTACCTGTTGAGAAATCCAAGTTCCAACAACAGTCTTTCCATAAATAGCACGGACCCTGAGCCTAGAGCTATCTCTGTCAGCTCTACCATTTCACTCAGGACCTTCAGCTTCTGGGCCTTAACATCCTCTTTAGGAAATAAGGCTAACAATGTTTTATCATATTTTAAATATTTTTTATTATTACATTTACAACATATTTATCTCCAGTCCTAATTATCCTCATTTATGGAAAAAAATTGTAATTCTGTAACTTTTTACGGAATTATCTAAATATTGCAATGAGTTCTTCAATCTCCTAAATATTAAAGAAGCATACTTGAAAATTCCCTTCCTATATCCAGTGAAGACCTTGCAGACTAACCAGCAGAGAAAGTATCAGGAGTTACATGACATAGGGCAGTTTCTCCTCAAGTTTCCAGTAAAATTAAAATGTATGTGGACATGATGGATGGAATAATTATGAAGACTGAAATAGATGATTTAGTCTTGAATTAAAGAAGCATCGAATGACCCAGAAAAATGAACATAAAATAACAAGGTGAACAGCTCTAAGAGACATTCCTCATAACAGTGAACCAGCGTGGAACAACTAAGACAAAGAAACAAAAGAGAAGGAAAGTACAAGACTTTACAGCTACCTGGAAGGAGGATTTATAGAGTAAATTAAGGACTGCAAGACATTCCCAAAGCCAACACCGCACATAAATACACACTGACTCCACAGTCAACCTTATGATTTTAACCAACTTAGTATTCTAAATTTCATCTTTCATTTCACTCTCTTCACTAGAGAGCCAGACCAGGTTGGGGGCGGAGCAGATCTGAAAGTGGAGACAACCTTATTTTTGAAAGAGAAGCTTAAAGACTGTTGAAGTTGGAGATAATGGCTTGTAAGAATTGTGTGTAATGTTGCATTAACTTGTAATGATCATCATTATTAAAGCTACAGCCAAACACTCACCATGAGCTCTGTAGGACACATTTAACTATATAAAAGACATCATCTGCGCCCTCTAGGAACATGCCCTGAAAGTTCAAAAACAGTGCGTTCACATGAGCAAACGGAACTGCACTAAACCAACCCTGAACAATCCAGTTTAGAAATTAGAAGACTCAACTAAGCCTTAACAACTGTAAATTTACTTTTAGGGCCAAACACAAGCAAAGAAATATAAGAGAAGTTTATGATGAGGTATTAACTTAAAAGTTTGCTTTTAGCCCTGTCCCCACTTCACTGCATTCTGAAATGAGAAGATTGGCCTCCCTTGTTCCCACATTCTGGACAGGAATAATCAGACTGGTGCTTCCAATTTTGACAAGCCGGCAGCATTAAGAGCCAGGGAGATAAGTCACATCTGGCCAGATCTTCAACCTGTTTTTTGAGTATGCTTGTCCCTGCCTCCCCCACTGTTTCCTCTGTCCCCGAAAATATGATTAATATCTATGCATTTGCAAAACTCTGCCTTGTAAGCAAGGCTGAGGCTTTCCATCCCAACGAGGTGGAGGTATGGAGTTAATGAGAAGTGAGACTGTGGGGAATGAATAGGAACATGCCAATGTTAAAGTAATTGAGCATGAATATCAAACACTGACTTGGGAACAGTCTTCATTTGCTGAAGGAAAGTCTGATCAGCTGGTGGGCAGATGGAACGGGCACTGATCTGCATTCACTGCCAACCCCAGAATTTCTGTCTCACAACAGCCTATACTTTATTGCCAGGGAACCTTTGTTTTCCCACCTACAATCACAGTATTTTTCTCTCCTTTATCTTATTTTCTTGCTTCTCCTTACACTTACTTTCTTCTTTCCCTCTCTCCTTCCTTTCTGAAAATGGACTCTTATGTCTTCTTTTTAAAATTGCCTCATGTCTCCCCCAAGCCTTATAAAGACCTTAAAGTATTATAATCTCAATGCCTGCTATTACTTTTTTTAAAAATGTGTAATTTGCCAGCCTCAGTTTAGAATAACACTGATGACGGTGTTTCAGATAGAAGAATCACTAGTGATGTAATTTTTCCTTTAAAAACACTACACTGCCTTCAGTGAAACCCAGTGAAACCTTGCATTATTAATTACTTCAATGCACTTCTATGAGATTCTATCATCCCCAATTAGATCATATTCTTACATGGCAAGGATCACTGGAAGAGTTGCACAATAGTGACAAAATGAACATCTTAATGATCTATAGGCTATTAGTAAATTGTATTGAATCATTTTATTCAGAAAAAAGTAACAAGTATCATGAAAACTAAATGTTGAAAGAAAAACTTTCATTCTAAATTTCTAGGAGCACATAATTATGCATAGTTATATTTTCATATAATTATATATGAAAATGTTTTAGTAACTTATAATGCACAAAAATAGACACAAATGTACATCAACTGAGAATCAGTTAAGAAAAAATAGGTTACATTTGTTAAATAAAATTAAAAGGATTATTTGTGGAAAATATAAAATAACTATGAGGCCTATAGGCAACAATAGAATTCTATTATATGAATTTATGTAACCTACAAGCTCATATAAAATATATGCCTTTATAGGATTGATCAAATGCCTATCTAATGGTGATAGAATTTCTCCAAGATTAAGTTTTCATTTGTCATTTTAAAAATTTCCATTCCAGATGTATATTACAATGTCTATAATAAATAGTATGAAAGTAGCCAAACAATGAACCTTTCAGTCCCTGCCTACAGACCAAGGAAATCAGAATAAACACAGAAAAAGCAATCATATGAGAAAAATCTTGGCTATGAACATGTTCATGGTTTACCTTAACACTGTAGAACTCCCGGACCTCAGGCCTGATGGAATCAAAGTCTCCATTAATGAATTCAGGCAAAAAGCTGAAAGAAAACAGTTGCATGTAAGTAACCAGACCTGTATATTTACTTATTAAACTTTAAAGTTATGACTATAAGGACTAGAGAGAATACTAAGTTATTCCAAATAAAAAACAAGCAAGACTATTTTCAGAGTGAATAGGATGTCATATCATACACTCTTGGTTTCAATACTATATGATTGAGGCAAACTCTGCACACCCAACCCATTTTTCAACTCAGACACATTGTCAGACAATATTTATCTTTTCCAATAAATAAATACCAAAGAAGTTAATAGGTTTAAAAAGCTCCAAATTAAAAAACCATAGCACAAATATTTGTCCTGTTCCCCTATTTCTTTCTGCATATACACAAAACCTTACATTATTTTACTCTCATACAAGTTTGAATAGAACAAATCATAAGGAGGATTCAGCAATCTATGCCAAGCCAAAGTCAGCTCAAAGATGTTTTCCAGATATCCAACTGACATATTTCTAGAATTGGGTCTTCTGCATGGGTTTGAAACACTCTAAGAGTCCTGGGTTCTAAACATAGGAGGGACTCCCAAATGCAGCTGTTTTAGTGATACTATGATTACCTTAGTTTCTTCTCTGCTGTTTATTTTTTTTTCCAAACCTCATTTTTAAAAGCCTACTCTATTCCATCTATATAAACTTATTATTTTTGTATAAAATATATACATGGCCTTGTAGAATTTCTTCCCACTTTAAATACCTAAATGTGCAAAAATAAAATGTCCCTGATGACTTACTGATCGTGCAAAACCCTTAGCCTCCTGAGTCTAAGCAAGTCATATAATGAAGGGAATGTTCATTTTCACATCCTGCAAAAATACTCTTCCCTTCATATAACATGAGAATTCAATGAGCAGCAATTCATCTACCTAATTGCTCTACTTTGAGAGGAGAATAACACTTCCATTATTCTATTCTGCTCAAGAGGGCTGAATTGTCATGGGCTGGACCAGGTCCGTAGTTAAAGGGAAATATCTCCCTGGATATTGCATGTGGAAAGAGATGAAGCCACAGAATCAGAAGACAACTCTAGGTCACCAAAGCCAAGACACAAGGGGCTATCTGGCTTCTGAGGAAATTCTACCAATATCCCCAAGGGCTCAGAATAGAATTCAGGCCCATAAAATTTTTAAGGAAAGCTTTCCACACTTTCCACCTTCCACTTAACAAACAGAAAGACAAAACAAAACAAAACAAAACAAAATTCCTTGTCCTTCACCTATGTGTGTGCAATTACCAGCTGAGGGCAACTGACTTGGCTGTCAGTGCCCTCAAAGATCAAGAACCAGGGCAAAGGAGGCGGACAGAGTAAGAAATCTGACTCAGAACACCGTGTACATGTGTTCAGGACAAATTAATAAAGATGAATATGAAAAAAATAATAAATTTACCTTGTGCATGAAAACAACTTTTTATGGTTCTTAACTCAATTGGAAATGCTATTTCTTAGGTCCAGTCTAATCTGAGTGATGTGTGTTGGGCAGATCTTCAAGCTACACAGCTTCCTAGCACTCAGTGGCAAGAGCAAGATCTGTGCCACAAAGAACTACTACAAAAGATCTTTCCAGAAGAAATCTTACTGATAAGTCTTTTCTGGAAAGATCTCTCGGACCTAGTCCATCAGATAACAATTTATTCCTTTTGAGGAGCCATAATAACAGAGTAACAATTAGATGAATGGCTACTGATTTAATTCTCGTGCTATATGAAGGGAATAATATTTTTGCAGGAAGTAAAAATAAATAACTATCCCCTTTGTTATATTATATACCATTCTTGGCCTTAGGAGGCTAAGGTGGTTTTGCTATAGCAATACATCATCAGGGACGTTTCCTTTCTTTACATTTAGATGTGTTAAGTGGGAAGAAAGATTTTATGTAAAAGTAATAAATGATGGTATATATAGATGAAGTAGAATAGGCTTTCTGAACGAGTTGTGCAAAAAATACACAGCCAGGAAGAGAAGTAAGGCAACTTTCTACTACAAGAAGATCTTAGTTGGAATGAGCTAGGCCCAGTAATTTTTTTCATTAACCAATTCATTACACAAATATTTGCAGCACAACTAAGTGCCAGAGACTTTTCAGAATAAGGCGGAATTGGAAAGGAAATAGAAGTACATCGGCTTATAAATTGCATTGTCTGATTTCAACATCTTCCTATAAAAGTTCTTCCCCAAAACGTCTTGCACACTATATCTATAATTTTCAATTTCATTTTCTACCTACTTATTCTATACCTTATATTTTACCCCTATTGGAAACAAAAATCAACTATTATTTCATTTTTTCTTTATGTTTTTTCTGTAAAATGAATTCACTCAGTTTTGAAATTTCTTTAAATTTCAAATGTTTCCACATTACCACCAATGAACTTCAAGAAAATAATACTTACAGGGACCACAGAATATTGGTTTTGGAAAGGATTAAATAAATCATTCCTGCAATATCCCCATTACCATCTGTAAGGAACTTAGATCAAAGACATCAAGTTGGCCGGGCGCGGTGGCGCACGCCTGTAATCCCAGCACTTTGGGAGGCTGAGGCAGGAGGATCGCGAGTTCAAAGCCAGCCTCAGCAATGGCGAGGCACTTAGTAACTCAGTGAGACCCTGTCTCTAAATAAAATACAAAAAAGGGCTGGGGATGTGGCCCAGTGGTCGAGTGCCCCTGAGTTCAATCCCCAGTACCCAAAAAAAAAAAAAAAAAAAAAAAGACATCAGTGAATTTGTCTGTGTGGGCAGGGTCTAGTCTACTTCACCAGGTAAAACAGCCACTAAAGAACTTTTGGTTTTGGACTGTCTGGTTCAAGTAACTTCCTAATAAGACTGACCTTAAGTTGCTCTCCAAATCATAGTTCCTCAGATATCTAGAACCAATTTGGCAGTTTCGAAATAGCATATTGATTTTGACAATAGATAAAATTGAAAAATAGAAGTTGGTGCACACAAGCAGCTGAGCATCTGTCCCCTTAAGACAGATCATTTTAGAATTAGGTCTTCCTTTACCTAATACTGTGAATAATGAAAGAAAGCAATCATCTAAATTCATTTATATTTTCATGTGAAATATTAACAGGAAAACAAAATTATATAGATAAATGATACCTAACGTTTGTTAACTTTCAATATGATTTTCTCCAATGTATCACACACATGCATTCAAATAGAAGCATGATGCCTGTTTCTAAAAAGACCCATGGCAAAAATACACTGGTAATCATGCTCAAATGACTAGAATAATTATAACTTTTCATCATATAATACATTAGTTTTTGAAACTCCCTGAAATGTACTTCTTGACGCTGCAATTACAAGCCCATCTCACTTTTTCCCAGGTGCTTGTTGCCATGGCACTGGGCATTGTGAAGAGGTGCTTAATGGGATGGCACTTTCCAGATGTGGATGAGCTATGTTCTGATACTCACGACAGTTTACACAAGAAGATTATTTTCAGAACTCTTTGGGGACTGACTACACATAGAAACGGACTACGGGTATGTGAATTTGTGTAGCCATGGATCCCATTTCTGCCTACCACTGACACAGACGACAAATATCGGCCCTTTTGTGTTAATCTAGGGGAACTGACTCATTAACACTAAACAGAGCCCCGATCTCTCAACAAAGGCCCACCCAGATTTTAATATTTATGTCTTAACTCTTACTGCACTTGTCATTTACAAAACTTGAGTCCAGAAAGGGCTGAGATCTATAATGAACAAATGATCCATCCCATTTACCAACAAACAAGGAAGCTGGTATGTTTAGAAAACATGGTACCAAGTCAAACACAAGATTAGAAGACAACTTCTGCTTTCACAAGACCTTTCCTGATCCTAATGAAGGATGCTGTCCCTGCATAAAGCCTTTCTTGCCCTCAAGCAAGACACTATCGCTTCCTTAACCTTCAATAGCATGAAATCTCTTACTTTTCATTTCATTTTAAGCAGTTTCTATACATGTCCTTTGGCTTCTATCAGCTGGTGTGTTCTTTGAAGTAATATCTGTCTCTGATGGACCTCGTATGCCCCAAGCACCAAGTGCACAGGTGCTGAAAATGATACAATGAAGAAGTAGAAGAGGAGAAACATGGGCAGGAAGAGAAAGTAAGAGGAAAAGAAAGGAAGAGAAGAAGGAGGAGGAGGAAAAATCAGAAAGGGGAGAGGGGTAAAGGAGAGAGGAGGAGGTAAAAAATGGCAAAGAAAAAGAAAAGCCACAAGAAGGAAGAGAGGGGAAGAAGGGGGCAGGAAAGAACAGCAAATCCTGTAGGTGCTCACTATTACCACTGCCCTCAGCATCTCAGCTGTCAGTCAGTTAGCCTTTCTTCATGTGTAGAATGAGGATAATTCAGAGTGGTGATGGGGATTAAGAATTAATATATGTAAAGCACTTAGAAAATGCCTGGCACACAAGTCAGCACAATTAGAACTATTCAGTTAAAATATAATTTACTAGTGGAGAAGCCAAGTAGCTTGCTGTAGATTATAAGGCTGCAAGCAGAATCCAAACCCAGGCAGCCCAACTTTTGTTCTTTTTCATGACTCAGTATACAGCCTCCCACATACTCACATTTATTAAATGTACAGGAACATTCTCACAGAGAAAGCTCTCTACATAATGCACAACATGTTACTGATTGTGCTAGGCACTATTAACCTGTATAGTTTATAAAGTTTTCCCCGGGGCTGAAAAAGGATTTTTGTCCAATTCTAAAAGTAGAACAGTATTTTGACAAAAGGGTGCATGTTATGTTATCTTAAGAGACGAATGTGTGAGAACACAGTTGATAAAGAATATGACTCCAGATACAAGAAGAAATAGCACCCAGTCTGAGAGAGGAGGAACTGATGATTCACAGGCTTGGGCCAACATTCTCTGCAGAAGAGCCTAACTTCACTCAGGGTTGGGAGAGAAATGAAGATTGATGCAAAAATACAATAAGGAGAAGAAGATATACAATCAATTAACAAATACATGAAAAAATGTTCAGCATCTCTGGCAATTAGAGAAATGCAAATCAAAACCACTCTAAGACTTCATCTCACACCAGTCAGAATGGCATCTATTAAGAACACACACACACACAAAAAAAAATAAATGTTGGCGAGGATGTGGAGAAAAAGGCATACTCATACATTGCTGGTGGGACTGAAAAATGGTACAGCCAATATGGAAAGCAGTGTGAAGATTCCTTGGAAAACTTGAAATGGAACCACCTTATGACCCAGCTATCCCACTCCTCAGTCTATACCCAAAGGACTTAAAAACAGCATACTACAGGGACATAGCCACATCAATGTTTATAGGAGCACAATTCACAATAGCTAAACTGTGTAACCAGCCTAGATGCCCTTCAGTAAGGAAAAATGTGCTATATATACACAATGGAGTATTACTCAGCAATAAAAGAGAATAAGATCATGGCATTCTCAGGTAAATGGATGAAGTTGGAGAATATAGCGCTAAGTGAAGTTAGCCAATCCCAAAAAGCCAAATGCCGAATGTTTTCTCTGATATAAGGAGGCCAATTCACAGTGGGGTTCGGATGGGGAGCATAGGAGGATTAGAGGAACACTAGAATGGCCAATGGGGAGGGAGGGGAAAGGAAGGGGCAAAAGGGCGAAAAAAAAAAAAAAAAAAAGATGGTAGAATGAGATGGATATCATTACCTAAGTGCATGTATGAAGTCATGAATGGAGTGAATATACTTTGTATACAACCAGAGATATATAAAAACATGCTCTTTAAGTATAATATAAAATATAATGCATTGTGCTGTCATTTCTAACAACTTAGAATAAAAAAAATAATTAAAAAATCAAAAAGGAGAAATGTTCCCACATTTTGACTTAGTTATAGATACAATCAATTAAACTGTTTTCATTAATAAGCCTCTAAATATAGTAATGGTGTCAAGAGATATTTCAGTGTTTGAATAACTTCTGATAAGAGAAAGAATCTTAAGAAAAGCACCATCCACACAATGATAAATGAGCTGACCCATATATTTGACTACATAAAAGTGTAATGACACATTTGTGGAGAGAAAGACATGATAAGCAAAGTCAAATTATGGCACTTATATATGCAAAATACATAATCCTAAAGGACTGCTGTCCTCATATAAGAGGACTCCAAAGTGGTGAAGGAAAAAAAAAATCCAATAGGAAAAGTTACACAAGTTACACAATTGTGAAAGAATGTGAAAGCATATAAATCTAACTAATTTTAAGGGAATCGAGATTAAAGTATTACTAGCATACTATTTTGTATAAATTGTATAAATTGTCAAAAGTTAAAACACACGAATGACAGTGAAGGCTGAATGACAAGATACACCCCTCATAGAACAGTGGGACTGTGAATGAGTACAGTCCACAGAAAGCAATCCCACCCAGGGGATCCAGTCTATTAAAAAATACACCCAAGATATTTGGACAAGAAAAGCAATGTTCTACAAGATATTATGTGAAATACATCATAAAGTGTCAGGTGAGGGAAATGCAGTAGCTTTTGGTGAGCTGACCTCTGTCTACTATCCTGAAAGGAACGTCCACCATGTGCTATTTATTAAATAACACAGGTTAGATCTAGAAAACCGTGTGCACTGTCATCTTGATGGAGTTGTTTTAACACAATGCAATAAAAACAAACAAAAATGTCTGTAAATACATTAGCAAACTTTGTATAAGCATGAAAGAAATTACGGAGTTGAATAAATCAAGCTGTTCACACTAATTATCTCAAGGGATGGAATTCATTTTTCTTTGAAAAATGTCACAAACCATATCTTGGGTGCCAAGGGGGTAGCACAGTCATGGAGTGCTTGCCTAGCATGCACAAGGCCCTGGGTTTGATTACCAGAACTGCCAAAACAAGGCACATCTTAATTTAATTTGATGAGTAAAAAGAAAATTAATTATGATACTTGGGACAGCAAATGAGAAAGTGAGGATAAAATTAGAAATTAACTGGAAAGTCTTAGTCCTGGATAAGAATGCTAAATTGTTCTTAATGGTCACTGAGGTTTGTTCTAAGTGAGTCCTCCAGTCAAATCCTCTGTAGGGTAATTAATGCCTCATGTCTTAGGATACCCAACTTCATCTTCTCAAACTGACTTCACCTTCTCATACCACATAGCAGAAAAATAACTCTGTCTCTCAAAACAATTATTCAATGATTTTTATATATCCCAATGAACATTCAGAGAAAACAACAATAATGAAATAATGGCAAAGGAAATATAGATGGAATCATCACGTCATACAGTTAAAACAAATGGGGAAAGAGTGAGGAGGGAGCAATGATAAAGAAAAAAAATATATATATATACAGATAAAACTTTGCAAAAAACCTCTTGATTCAGACATAGAAGGAAATAAAAAGAACCTGCATGAGGAAGGAAGATCCAAGGGCTCTCACTCTGGAGAAACCTTCTTCACGACATATTCTGAGTCTTTGTTCTGTGCCTGCTTCTGTATTTTATTCATATAAATTATATTAATGATTATAATTTTAGTTAATTTCTATATCACTTCTATAAGGTTAATTTTTATCATCCTAATTTTATGGTAGAAAGTCAAAAATGAGAGACATAGAGCCCTGCACAGGTGTCAACCAGCTTCAAAAGTTTCTCCCTCCTGCTCCCTCTCCTTGGATGCATTGAGCAATGAATGCTCTTGACAGGCATGGGAAAATCTTGCTACTCTTCCCTCACAGGATGCATTTTCATTTCTTCCAAAATCCTGGCCCTTATTTTGAATCTGCTCCACTGTACACTCAGAGTTGTATGGTAACAAAGCAGCAGTGTGAAGGACACACAGTTGCTCCTCACAGCCAATCGTAGGCCTGCCTGGCACATGCTTCTTCGTTTATGGTTTGTTTTAATGAATGGAGAAGTGGGGAAGAGAGGCACAGACACAAAATCATATGAGGCTTGTTGAAAGGATATTGCATTCTAGTTAGTAAACAAAGAAATGAATATTCAATTCGGCAAATGAGCAATCAACATCAGCAGTGTGAATTTTATGGGTCAGTAAGAAATTTAAATACACAGACTCCTTACATCTGCCTTTGCAATAGAAATTAGCATCTCCCTCTAACCACCTGAAAATCCAGACAAAACTGATGAAACAAAGGTATGTAGATGCTGGACGGCAGCCCAAGACAGGGATTGATGGGTAATTCCATGATGATGGACACATGATGTCACTGCGCAATTGTTCAAACCCACAGAACACACAACTCCAAGAGCTTGCCCTATGGAATCTGGGTGATAGACTCACCACCTGTAGGTTTACTCACCCTTGCAGCAAATGTTCCACTTTAGTGGGGGATGCTAATAATGAGGAAGCAGAGCATGTGAGGGACAGGTGGTCACTTGGATGTCTTTATGACTTTCTCTTGATTTTGCTATGGAATTAAAACTGTTCTTCAAAAATAAAGCATTTAAAAAGTGGATAAAGGATCTGAATAAAGGATAAAAACAGTATGGCAATCAAGCATAAAACAAAGAGTTACCATTTCACCAGCAATTCCATTCCCAGGCATGTAGGTGAGAGAAATGATCACATATGTGCATACAAAATCTTATACACTTAATTAATGTTTACAGGAGCATTAGTTACAATAACCAAAAGATGGAAACACCCCTAGTGTTCATGAATGGATGAAAGGAATGATATGTGATATAACTTGGATAAAACTCAACAATTTTTAAGTGATACTATACAGATACATTCATATCAATGTTTATAGCAGCACAATTCACAATAGTCAAGCTATAGAACCAGCCCAGATACTCGTCAACAGACAAATGAGTAAAGAAAATATGATATATATGCATGCTGGAGTTTGACTGAGCAATTATTTGCTAATAAATGGATGGAACTAGAGAACACCATGGTAAGGATTAAGATCCAAGCTAAATAAGCCAGATGCAGAAAGTCAAGAATCGAATGTTTTCTAGACTAAAATAAGGAATTAAAAGATGTGTGTGTGTGTGGCGGGGGTGGAATCCCATGAAAATAGAAGGGAGATCAGTGGAACAGGGGAAGGGATTGAGGGGGAGAAAGGAGATGGGAAAATGGAAGAATGGTGGAATGAAACTGACCAAATTATCCCATGCACATACATGAACAGTGAATTTTGCCTGTATGTATATCTATAATGCAATAGTAAAAAAAAAAACTATAAATAAATACAAGAAAGATGAGTAGAGGAAAGGAAGCTGGGGAAGGAGAAGGGAGGGGAAAGCAGAAGTACTGCGGACTGAATTGAAGCAAATTCTATCCCATGCTTGTATAATTGTGTCAAAATGAACTCCAACATTATGTATAACTGTATTGCCAAATAAAAAGATACTAAATGAAATACATCCATAAAAAGTTCACACACACTATGATTCCAGTCATTAGAAGGTCCACAGTAGAGAAACAGATACACAAATCAATGAGCAGTTGAGGCAAGGGGAAGGCAGTGGGGTGAGAGCGGGAGGGGAGTGCCTCGTGGAGGGGGTAAAATGTTGTAAGATTGGCAGCAATAAGTGTGTGTCCCCTTGCTTCACATCATTGCCAACATTGAGACATGCTGGTGGCTGCACACATCTGTGAACGTGCCCCAAAACTGTGCACTCTAATCAGGCCGATGTGTGGAAGGTGAACCCTGCATCATGGGGTTGCTCCGGGGACAGGAAACACCTACTGTCGGGACAGCATCTTCCCTGGACATGCTACTTATATACCACCACACCACCAGCCACCAGAATATTCCTCAGAGAGACGTGTTGGAGGCTAGGATCAGCAATTTTTTCCTTAAAGTGTGAGAGTCTATACTTTAGGTTTTGTGAGCACATGGTCTCTGTCACAACTGCTTAACTCTGCCATGGCAGCGTGGAAGCAGCTGGAGGAACAGAAAATAACCACATGGCCATGTTCCCACATGACCACTCAGAGACAGGCTGCACACCACCGTCTGCCAACACCTGTTCTAGGCCATAAAACAAGACCCCATAGACTTGATAGGAACAAAATCATTCCAAGTGTGCTCTACACACAATTTTCTTCCTTTTCTCCCTTTTGTAAAATAATGAACTGTAATCAGTACTTACTGCATGACTAAGAGGACAAATTAGTTGATAATTTAAACGCATTTATATACTTAATAAAACTGATATTAATTAAAATCAATCAGATATATTCCTAAAGCAGGTTAAATTTTTCAATTTTCCTAAATACACTTTATCCTACTTATTATTTACACCAGCTTAACCTATTGCCTCAATGGGTTATATATTAATTATATATTCAATATTTATTTGTATAAATGCAGTGAATATATAGCTAATTTAATTTTAAACACACCACAAACTTTGAAAAAGATGTATTTTAGGAAATCATTCTCACAGACTTACATGATAATTCCAAAATGTTACAGAAGTTATTAGTCTTTGAAAATAATATTTAATGCCAATTTAATGATCACATTTTAATCAAAGAACTTTAATTTTCAGTGTAACATCTGATAAACACTTATCACACCAAGCCTAGTATGCTCCATTAGAAATTACTCCACTGCCTCTCCTCTGCTGAATATTATACCTGACTGTGGGGAATATGCTGTCAGTGACTTCTACTGCACATGAGAATGGATTTTCTACATATGAAAGGAAATTCTGCATGTCCTATGGCTTTCAATGCTCAGGATGTCAATACTTGGACAACTCTACCTAAATGACCAGCAATTTCTGGGAATGAGATTATTCCCATTCCAGAAAATCAATTTACATGTTTAATGAACAACCTATGTAGCTAGAACCAAGGAAGGATGAGATACAAAGAAGAAGAAAAAATAGTTCAACAGCAAAACTTAAGGAAAAACAGTTGTGAAAGAAATGCAATTTAAAAAATATATTATCAACTCTTTGCTCAAACTGTACTATCTTCTTTGCTCTAGAAAGAGTAAAATAAATCAAGTGTACAAATAAGAATAAGTGCTGGAGAGGCTGTGGGGGAAAAGAAACACTTATACACTATTGGTGGGATTGTATATTAGTAAAACCACTATGGAGCTCAGTAAAGAGATTCCTTGAAAGATTAAGAATGGAACCACATATATGACCCACCTATACCTGCTCCTCAGTACTGGTCCCAACAAATTAAAGTCAGCATACTATAGCAACACATACATACCCATGATTACAACAACACAATATCTAAGAGCCAAGTTGTGGAACCAGCTTAGTGTTCATCACCAGTTGAATGGATACAGAAAATGTGGTATATATAAACCCAATGGACTTTTGGTCAGCCATAAAGAATAATTATCTCATTTGTAGGAAAATGGATAGAACTGGAAATAATCATGTTATATGAAATAAGCCAGACTCAGAAAGTCAACGGTCATATGTTTTCTTTCATATGTGGAAGGTAGACAGGAAATAGTAAAAAAAAAAAAAAAAAAAAAAAAAAAAAGGGGGGGGGACTTTATAAAAATAGAAGAGAGACAAGCAGCATAGTAGAAGGAGTAGAGGGGCAGGGATGAAGGAAAGAGAGAGGAGGTAGGTACTGGGATATGAAGCTGTTATGAGCATACATTAATATGCCACAATAAACCCCACTATTCTGTATAATTAATATGTGATAATAAAACATTTTTAAAAGTAAAATAAATAAATAAATAAATAAATAAATAAGACAGGAGAACCTCAGGAATATTGGCATTACAAACATAGAGGATAAAGATGGTGTGCATATTAAATGATATAATATACACCAGATATAAAAGACAATCCATTAAAATAAATTCTTATATTTTGCATGCAACCTCACAAGTTTTCTCTGAGTTGAAAAATGTGTTATGACCTAAAATAACTCTGCATGTAAAGAGAGTTTTTCTACTAAATCATATAAATCATATAAAGTATTTCCAGAAAACAAAATTTATAATATAAATTACACTTAAGCATATAGACTGTAGTCATTTTATTCTCTTTTAACATTCCTTCAAGATGATGTTCTTAAAAGGCCAACTATCAACTTTTTGAATGGTAATGAGTTTTGTTCAAAAATGAGATATAGTGGATCACCATTGACTTAAGGCTTTTGCTGTCCCTGTATATACATAACAAGGTAAAAGGTTTAATGCAAAACCCTTCTAACAAATCACCACCATCTACTGCTATAAAAGAGTCATTCTATAAGTTTGTTTAGTCAAACTTTCTAATCATCTTTCTCAACATTCTCCAGAATCATTACACAATCTTAATTTCAAAAGACTGAAGCCAATACTTAAGTCTTATTTTTTTTTTTTTCAGGGTTAGGGACTAAACCCAGGGTATCAGGCATGCTAGACAAGTGTTCTACCACCAAGCCACACCTCAATCCTTCTGTCTTATAAATTCGATTTAATCCTGGTTAAAGTCAGAAGAACTAGATTTTAGACAGTTGGAATTGAAGGTGATTACTATTGGGGTGCCCAAGTACAGCAAAAGTTGTAAATGCAGAAAGAGACCTAGGAAGTCACAGCTAAGACAACACAATGGTGAATCCTCCATATACAGAATATTCAATTCAACTTATCAGATATTCATTTAACATGTTATAAATACCAGACTATGAATACTTATCATAACCCCTAAAGGTATGAAGTCTAAGAGTGAATACAGGTGAGCAAAAGCCCATTACCAAAACAACACTCTACAGAAAGCTCTAGTGGGACAGGAGCCACGAGCCAGGCTTAGGGAACAAGTAAAAGAAGAAGAAAGGAAAGATGCGTCATAAACTGGTATTGCATGGAAAGTTAAAGTCAATACATGAAGTCATGGGAAGAAGGTCAGAGATTAAAACAACACCCATATTCAGGCAATGCAAAGAACAGGAAGAAAACAAAAGAGGTCCAGGAAATCATATGACTTAGAGTGTTGCAGGATGCCAAGAAGGCACCTTCTTAAGTTTTTAGACCAGCCATCTGATTATATCTTTGCAGACTTCATGTGGTAGAAATCAATCCCCAACATGATGGCATTCAGAAGTGGGGTCTCTGAGAAGTGATTAGGCCACAGGGCAACTCCCCCAGAAACAGATGTAGTGGTTTTGGGGGGAGGCCTAAGGAGCTTGCGTGGTGCTTCCACTACATAAGCCCACACAGGAGGCACTGTGTATGCTCCAGGAAAACATCCCTCATCAGATACGGAATCTGCTGGAATTTTGCTCTTGCCTTTCTAGGCTTCCAGAACTAAGAGAAAAAATAATGCTGTTTATGTGCAGCTTAGTTTATGTTATTTTGTTACAGCAGCCCAAACAGACTAAGATTTATCATCTAGTCACTTGTACCCTCATCTGTTATAACCTTTAAAGGATAAGAGAATGAGGTCTCAGGCTCCCTTCAGAGCAGGCCTTTGTATACCATATTCAATCAAAGTTGTATAAGTAAATATTTCCTCTTTAATATCAGGTCACCTTCTGCTCTTTGCAGAAATTACATGTTTTCCAAAAGAGGCAGAAGAGGTGGGGAGAGGAATGAGAGTGGCTATTGGAATGGAAAGCAAAGCATGGCGTTATTTCCTAGAAGGATGTGGAAGTGGTAAGAGGGCAGGAAGTCCCAGGAAGTCTCAGGAGGTGCCACGAGTGGCTGAGCAGCCCAATGCACTGCAGAGTGGAAGGTCTCCTCCTATTTACAGCAGGAAAGAGCCCCAAAGAACATACACAGGTTAATGCCAATTCTTTGCCTGCACAAATATAAAAAGCTAGCCCACTGATAGTGAATTACTTTGTGTAATTTATTTGCTTTATGCTTCTCTCTGTGATTCAGCTGAGATGTAATATACAGAATTCAATAAATACAGCCAGTGATAAATGTCATTAGGGTCACTAATAGGTTGTCTGCTCCTCCCAAGCTTCCTACTGCCAAGTGTAATAAGCTGTCTGGCTACAGCTTCTGCTGGCATATGGTGTTTTTAATCTCCATCCTGCTTTTACTTCCACAGTTTCCCCCATGGCAAGAGCTCAAGTTTTACTCAAGAAAATGTTGAGGAAAATATTTCTTAAGGAATATGCTAAATATATACTAAAGTAAATACTTAATTTTCTATCCTTGCCAGTTTCTGTTTTTAATCTTAATGCTTCCAACCATTACACATGGACATGTGAACCACAGTCCTAAAAGACAGAGGCTAAAGCCTTCCAGTTCTTCCCCACAAAGATTTCTCTATTAGAGGAATCTCAAAGAGTGCAATCAGATGACAAAGGCTTAGCTGTTCTTCTCCTCAAAACCACAGAATCATTAGATCATGAATACCACTAACAAAAATGAAAGGATAGGGCTGTAGCTCAGCAGCAGAGTGCTTGCCTCATACGTGTAAGGCACTGAGTTCGATCCTCAGCACCACATAAAAATAAATAAAGAGAAAGATATTGTGTTCATGAAATAAATAAATAAATAAATAAATAAATAAATAAATAAATAAAAGGACTACTTGGGAAATACTTAAAAGAAACCCAAAAGACAAAGCGTGAGGGTACTCATTCAAATAGAGTTGACACTTCAAATGGAAATAAAAACCAAATAGAAAATGTAAACAATAGACATGATACCAGAGACATGAAATTTAAATATCTCAGTACATACATAAACTATAATTATTTTATACACATATATATACACATATGTATACACACACACACACACACACACACACACACACTTAAATACAACATTTAACATTTCCAGCCTCCAAAGACTTCCAGGTTACTAAGTCTGATGTTCAGTTTTCCCATGCTACTTACTTTGTCCATCAGAAGCACCACTGGACACCATTGGACACTTTCTATTCCTTCTCATTTTTCATGTCATTTAAGGATGAGGACCATAGTTTCTTCGTTTCCCCTAGTTCAGAGGTTATTCCTGTTGTCTCCTTGTTAGTTTTCAATAATCTCGGACTTTTTTTTTTTTTTTTTTTTTTTTTTTTGGGTACTGGGGATTGAACTCAGGGGCACTCTGACCACTGTGCCACATCCCCAGCCCTTTTTTGTATTTTATTAGAGACAGGGTCTCACTGAGTTGCTAAGTGCCTCACCATTGCTGAGGTTGGCTTTGAACTCACGATCCTCCTGCCTCAGCCTCCCAAAGTGCTGAGATTACAGGCGTGCGCCACCACGCCCAGCTAATGATCTCGGACTTTTTGACACTGTATTTCCCATAGCTCAGTCCCTGGACTTTGCTATTCTGATTTATGCACTTCCTAGGTTATCTACCAACTCTTGTGAACTTAAGGTCTTTACATATGGAGGACTATGAAGCAAGCATCTCCTCTCCACTCAGACTCAAGCATCCAACTCAAGTAGCCTACTCAAAATTTTGTGTATAAGTAACTCAAACTCTACACAGACTTCACTGAACCTCTGCTCTTTCCTCCAAAGAAACTGCTCATTTTGCAGTCTTATCAATCTTACCTAAAACAATTTTTTTTTCCGGTTGCTTAGTCCAAAATCCTTGGAGTCATCCTTGACTCTTTCTTCTTGCATCATAACTGACTTGTCTAGAAGTTCCATAGACTTTTCTTCCAAAATATATTCCCCATCTGGCTCTTTCTAACTATTCTCCATGTCACAACCCTGATAAGACAGCTAATGTCACTCCACTGCTCAAAACCCTACAGTGGCTTCCCGTTTCACAGTAAATCATTACCATTAACAATGAAGCCCTTCACAATCTGCTCTCACATGCTCTTCTAAACCACTCTCCTTTCTAAAATCTTCCCCTTATTCTCTTCACTGATAATATGTCAAATTAGCTGTAATTTTTTTCTCCTTCCACAATACACCCCTTTATAATGTGACTTTACAAATTCTTCTATCAGAAAATGCTAATAAGAGTCTGTTTCCCCATCACTGGAATTTGGATCAGCCTGGTCACTTGCTTTGACAAAAAAAAAAAAAAAAAAAAAAAAAAAATGCAAATAAAATGAGAGTGTGTCAGTTATTAAACTTAAAGAAGTTGTAGCCTTCCCTTTGGTCTCTGAGAACTCTCACTGTTGCCCCGAGACAGTACTGGGCAAGACTGATGGTCAGAGAATGAGAAGAAGAGTCAGCTGCTCACTTTTTTATTGGTTAACCTCCAAATTTGTAAGAAAGTCCCATCTACATGCTGATAACATCAGCAAATCTATGCAACTGTGATGCCATGATACTGTAAGGAATATATACATCTGGTCTTTATTCCCTGGCTTCTGACACAAGAACTTCTAAGACCATTGGAATCTGCTGATCAGTGTCTTTTTGCTGATGTGATGACTAGTAGCTCAGGGTTCCTAGAATAGCTCCAGGTTGAAGGCTAGTCCCAGAAAGACCAAAGCATGTTAGAGGATTGGAACTTTCAGCCCCAGCCCCTACACCCAAAGGAAGGAAGTAGGGCTGGGGACTGAGTTAATCGGCAATGGACAGTGACTTAATCAGTCATTTCTACACAACAGAACTTCCATAAAAAGTCCTAAATGATGGAGTTCAAAGAACTCCCAGGTTGGTGAACACCTTCACACACCAGGAGGGTGATATATCCCCAATCCATGGGGGACAGAAGCCCCTGCCATAGCAACCTCCCTACACCTAGCCCTATGTACCTCTTCATACGGCTGCTCAATTTTATCTTTTCCAGTACTATTTATAACAAACTATTAATATATGCAAAGTATTTCCCTAGTTCTGTGAGCTGTTGTAACAA
The DNA here is from genome assembly GCA_025594165.1 of Tamias sibiricus. Lineage (NCBI taxonomy): Eukaryota > Metazoa > Chordata > Mammalia > Rodentia > Sciuridae > Tamias > Tamias sibiricus. Next base: position 141,234,827 of record CM046664.1, on the reverse strand, counting down.
GTTGTGAAACATGAGGAAGAGGTTCTGGGAACTCCCAATTTGGAGCTAAGTCAGACATGATTTAGTCAGTTTTCTTTCTTTCTTTTATTTATTTTTTTTTTTTTTTTTTTTTGCTGATGTGACAAAAAAGACCTGACCAAAACAATTTGAGAGGAGAAAAAGTTATTTGGGGGCTCACAGTTACAGAGGTCTCAGTCCACAGCCAGCCAGCCACATTCTTCAGGGCCTGAGATGAGGCAGAACATCATGGTAGAAAAGTGCAGCGGAGAAAAGTGGCTGGGAACATGGCATCAGGAAGCAGACTCTCCTCACCAGGGACAAAAGATATATCCCAAAGGCACGCCCCTAATGATCTACCTCCTCTAGCCACACCCTACGCCATAACCCTCTGAACTTTGCTGCATTGTCTCACACATGAGATTTTGGGGGATACCTGACAAAAAACCATAACAGACAGAATGGTGAGTAACCTGGGAACCCATTAATTCTGATTATCTAAGGAAAGGGACAGTTTTGTGGGACCAACTCCTTAACCTTTGGGGTCTATGCTCACTCCAGGCAGTGAATATTAATTTGAATTAGTTGTAGGACACCTAGCTGGGGGTTTGAAATGACCTGCAGAATTATTTGGTATAAAAATCCACACATTGGTCTCAGAAGGGTGACAAACACAGAAATTGATAAAGCACAGGATTGACAAAGTTTTCCTTTATCAATCACTTGACTGACAGGTGACTGAATCCAAAAGATCTGCTTTGCTGACCCTTGGACTTGTGAGAAAATAAATGTCATTGTTTAAAGCCAGGATGCTTTGGGGCAGTCTGCTATGTGGCAAAAGCTGATACCAGCTGGCCCATCACTGGCTCTTGGTCTTAACTCCTCAGTAAGGGCCCCTCCCTTCATCTGCTGCTGACCTACCACAAACATACTACCCCTCCTCCAGCTTCAATTTCTTCCTTTTCACTAGCAATGCACTTCATATTTTAATTTACTTATCTCTATGAAGTCAGGTATTATGTTCCCCGCTGTATCTCAAATGCCTACAATAAGGTCTGTCACATAGCTTGGCTGCATAATCTAAAATATGCTAAAAGAACATAATTTCTCATATGATATATCAATAAAAACCAGGTTTGGGCTGGGGATGTAGCTCAGTGGTAAAACACACGCTGAGCCCCAGGGAGGCCATGGGTTGGAGGCCCAGCAACACAAAAAATAGAACAAAACAAAAAAACACTCAGGTTAATAAAGCTGGCAAGAGTACAGAGAAATGTAAGTTTTTTTCACATTGTTTATGAAATAGCAGAGGAGCACAAATACTCTGGAAATCAAGCTATCAAACTGGATTCACATTTGTTTTTTAAAATTCAAAACTTTGACCCAGGTCTTTTATTCCTAGGAAATTAAGTGTCAGAAACTCAAAAGTTTTATTTGTATTGTTCATCAAAATTTTATTTATAAAAAATTATAAACTGTGTACATTTCCGATGTATACAGAATAGCTGATAAAAATGTGTTTATAGTGACATGATAATATGTTCTTAATATTTTATTAAGAAAATGGGCATGATGCAAAACAATATATACATTAAAACCCCTATTTTTTATTACATGTAGAAACATACACTAAGAAATAGAGAAACATATAAGAATTTAAAAATTGAAAAAAAAATTCTGTGTAAAAACATTAACAGAGTTATTCATAAAAGAAGCATTTCAGGTTATTTTCTTCTTTGTATTTTCCTGTGTTCCCCCAAATTCATTAGAATGAACTTATATTACTTCTACAAGGGGAGGGAGCAGAGGTAATAGGGGATGATACGTCTTTAAAAAAAAAGAAGAAATATAGAAAGGTAAAAAAGATGAATATTAAATATTATCAATTTGGCTAACTTAAATTAACTTGCCTTTGTATTATTTATATCTGTAATTATGACTGCATTAAAAATTGCTTGAAGCCGGGCGTGGTGGTGCACGCCTATAATTCCAGCACTTGGGAGGCTGAGGCAGGAGGATTGCAAGTTCAAAGCCAGCCTCAGCAATGGTGAGGCACTTAGCAACTCAGTGAGACCTGTCTCTAATAAAATACAAAAAAAAGGGCTAGGGATGTGGCCCAGTGGTCAAGAAGTGCCCCTGAGTTCAATCCCCAGTACCGACAAAAAAAAAAAAAAAAAAAAAAAAAAATTACTTGAATACAGTTCATGTAAAATAAAACAAGAAGAGTTTAGTTCAGACTTCAGCCCTTTGTTTTACCTCAAGTCTCTTGTTTTGCTAAATCTTGGAAACTTACACCCTCCCCCAAAGGCAGCCTGCTAAAAGCATGGGGGGCATTAGCATGATGGGGACCACTCACTTTTTCTCCCACATCAGAAACAAGCTTTGGAGAGCCACTGCCACTTGGAGGAAATTCACTATGAAAGCCCTATAACTGCTAATAGGAATCATAAGACCACACGATTATGCGAAAATGTTCTTTTCACTGACTGATAAAATGCTAAGATGACAGAAACTGCAGTTGTTTTTCTTGTTCCTAACACATGGAACTGCTCTCCAGTCACTAATAAGGAACTAATGTACAGCCAAGCAGGAGCAAATTGAATACACACTAGAGGCCGCTCATGATAAATAAGTGAATTTTGCATGAAGAAAAAAAAAAAAAATGATGATGATAGTTCTTACAAAGAAAACTGCATTCTAAGCTTACAGGCATCAGTACCCTTTGTAACTATTATGCTTGAAGTCAGAAACATTTTCTTCTCTCTATAAACTTGCCTTAATTATTTTTAATAAAAGAAATACATCTGAGAAAACTTCCTTAAAAAGACATATCAAAGAAATTTTATAAATATTTATTATCTTATTTTTAAAGCAAAGCTCTACCTTAAAGTCGTGAAACCTATTAAAAAGTCATGAAACATATTACATATTGGAAATATATTCTTAATCCTCTTAATTGCTACAATGACTCAGACCACAAAAGCTTTATGTTGTACAACATGAGGTTGTCTAAGTAAGAAAACTTTTTTGAAAAAGCAAAGGATATCTAAAAAAGCAAATTTACAAATCACCCCAGAAAAATTATGAGTGATCAGAGTAGAATCTAAGAGTTTACTTAGGAAAAAAAATGAAGTCTGAGAAAAAACACAGAATCTTCTGATTGACAATACACTTTTATAAAAGCAGGGAGCAATGATGCTATAATACTTTTAATATCATTTTTAAAAACTTGGGAGAAATATTATTAAATTTCTCAGAAGGTAGGAGAGCTGTTTTATCACTTAGATGCATCACAGGTGACCATTTGATTCCCTTTCACCGTCAATGAGGAATTAAAAAAAAATTTCCTAACTGGGGCATTTTACATCACAACAAGTATAGTATTAAGTTAGAGAAATGTGTATGGTGGGGAAACTAAGGGGAAAATTCATAGAGGCCTTCAGACTGTCCTGGGGCATGAAGATACCACTGTCAGACAAAGAGAAGATGCTATGGATGGATATTGGTGGGGAATTTGGGCGTTTGTTTCCACTTGTATTTGGCTATCCCTTACCTATCTGTGTAAAAAATAGAATGAAAGGAGGCACTTCCCTCTGTAGAAACTATGACCACTGCTAGAAACAAGGACATGGGCACAGGCTCCCTCAGAACCTCAGGTCAGCAGGTCCTGTACAAGTAAGGATAGTCAGGAGTTCACAGCAGGTCCCAGGCCAGCTCAGAGGGCTCAGTGCCAGCTCTGACTTGCTCTTAGACTGCAGACATAACTGTAGATCTGGTTTCCAGCACCTCTTGAACCCTGCATATATCTCAAACCTACTCTCTAAGTCTTCCCACTTATTCCATCAATTATACTATTATTAATAGATTTTTAAATTTAGATTGGCCAGAATTCTTTTCGCTCATTACAACCGAGAACACATATTGATAACAGGAAAAAAAAAAAAATATATATATATATATATATATATCCTAACATTAACAGAAGAGCTTTTCTATCAGTCTCTGATTTTCCTCTTGAATAAAAATAACCTTAAGAATTACTTTTTACTGGGTCAGAAACATGCTTTCAAGCTGTAACAGTGGAATGCTTACATTGCTGTAGAAGGCCATTTCTCATCATTCTTTAATCAGATATTTAGCATATCATGATCTAATTGCTGGGGTTGAAATAGTGAAAATGCCATAGACAAGTGATCTGGTGGAAATCTGTAGTCAGGCGATTCCTAGGTGAAGGGATAAATGCTGGGATGAGGGCAGTGCTGGGCAGGAGAACGCACTGGGCAAGCACCTCATGGAAAAGTGGTGTAAAAGAGTCTGGCACTAATAGAACACAAGGTGGGGAGAGATCCAGGCCCCAAACACCCTTAGTTCACATAGCATTTGCCATCTACTAGCTTGACAAGAGCTGCGGAGAAATTGTCACTATCAGGAAGAACTACCTAAAACAAAGGACACTGCTTAGTTAGAACTACTTATTTATCATCTGTCAGTCATCAAACCTGGTCCTGGCTGCTGGGAATATTTCTAAAGATGAATAAAATAAGTACAAGGAGTCCTGTGCAGTAAGGTAGAAGCATGTACAGAATTCATACATAATTTCAACATAATGTTGTTACATGAAGGGTTGCTTAGATAAATTTTTTTTTTTCCTAACCTGTAGCAATTGGTGTTTATCAGGAAAGACTTCTGGAGAGACAGGACATATGAGCAGAGTTTGGAAAGAAAGCAGAGATGGCTCTTAGAAATGGAGCAGAGAGTGTTCTGAACAGAAGTCTCTCCGCCTGAAGCTAAAATGCAGTCCTGGTATTTCAAGGGGCACTGCAATGGTTAGAACATAATAAGCCAAGTAGGAAATCAGTGTTCAGTGGCAGGAAGATTTTAGGCAATCATTTCTAAGAGGTGTTAATGCTTAACACCTCTCCCTTCATGGAACACCTAGCCCCAAATCATATGCCACAGGTGTCAAGGGCTCTTGTGGGATACCCTGCAGAACGGGAGGGAACCTGACCTCCAAGGCCAAAGCAGAGTATTTCTGGCAGAAGCCCTGTGGTGCAGACAACATCACATTCCCTGTGACCCAAGTGGAGAACTGCAGATCTCATCAATGAAAGGGCCAATTGCAATTCGGGATTGTGGGGTTTGGATAATGATTTAGCATTTTAAAAACAAAAGAAAAATTTGGGGGGTTGTACATGGACACAATACCTTTATTTTATTTATTTATTTTTATGTGGTACTGAGGATTGAACCCAGTGCCTCACACATGCTAGGCAAGTGCTTTACCACTGAGCCACAACTGCAGCCCCAATGATTCAACATTTTAAAAAATTTTAAATGACACTCAGGAAAACCACATATTCATGGGAAAAAGTATAATAATTCAATACATGTATACAATGTATACTGATCAAATCAGGGCAATTAGCATTTATTTGTGCTGGGAACCAATTTTTTAAATCTTTTTTAACAAACTGTCAATGGACCTTTATTGTGTTTATTAATTTATTTATATGTGGTGTTGAGAATCAAACCCAGTGCCTCACACATGCTAGGAAAGCACTCTACCACTAAGCCACAACCCCTGCCCTGTGCTGGGAACTTTTGACTGTCTTCTAGTTATTTTATTTATTTATTTTTATAAACACTTATTTATTTGCTTCAGTTGTACACAATGCAATACACCCATGTTTATGTGGTGCTGAGGATCGAACCCAGGCCATGCACGTGCGAGGTGAGCGCTCCGCTGCTGAGCCACAACCCCAGCCCCTCTTCTAGTTATTCTGAGATAGGCAAAATCTGTAGTTGCCCTACTGTGCTACAGAACACTAGAACTTACTCAATCTAGCTGTGTTTTAGAACCTATTTTACACACAAAAAAACCACACATGCACACACACACAAACTTTTTTTCTTGGGGTTGTAAAATATTTTCTATTTTTGTTTAGATACCTTTTTCGAGATCATTCAGCATATTTTTGACCTTTCAGGCTGTTGAGGCAAAACTGAAGTCTTTAAGGAATACAACTCAAAATTCTGTCAGATCTACATCTCTAGATTGCAAGTGATAGTCCAGGGCTCCTCTTGGTGTAATTGCCACTTGGACATTTTCCCATAACATTTACTAACTAGTCCTTGCTTAAATTGAATTCCAGTTGCCACTTTTCTGTCTCCTGACAACACGAAGGCCAAGACTGGCTCAGTAGCAATCCCATCATCAACTCAAGTTTCATGTCCTATAATGATATGTCACAAATAATGCATGCTGTCCAGTGTAGCCTTGGAGTTACTCTGCTGGCTCGTGGTCATAACACAAATCCCCAAATTTATTAACAAGGAAACAATGCAGAAGTGTCAAATGTGTGTTAGCAACAGGCATGTATGTGCACTCACCTACATGTATATGAAAACCCAGACCAGGACCATTCCGCAAGTTTTTAAAAAACAATTTTGCACATGTTGACATGACCCAATTACTCTCAACCATTACTTCTTAGATCAGTAATTAAAAATCTATTGAAAATAAGCAAAGTGACAAAAAAAAAAATGGGCCCTTACATTGTTCAGACAACATAATGTTAAAACAATTCAACATTTTTGTTTTAAAAAAAGTAAAATTAAAAGAGCCACATGTTACTCAAAACGTTTGACAAATGATTTGAGTTTCTTTGGGAAAAAATATCCCCAGGAGGTAATTTATTTCTGAAGACTCCATTCAAGAGCATGAAAGGAAAAGGGTTCTGTCAGGAACATACTTTATGAAATAGAATAGCCATAAAGAACAATGCCTCTGATTAAATTTAGTTGTAAACTGACTTCCTGCAGCTGCTAAAAATGATCTCACTCTGAAATTTATTTTCAGTTCATGCATGATGTGGCAAACATGGCACCTTTGCATACACATTCCTCCCTCCTCTAGGGCCTCAAATGATTCATGGCTATGCATGGATAGCTTTGAGATCTCTGATTTATAGCATTTGATAGCCAACAGACTAAAACATATTACTAAACTAATCTAATCAATAATTCAAGATAAATATGCCTTCACAGTTTGTTGTGTAAGGTTCTTTAATACCAAGACTTCTGTTGTAAATTTTCTTTTAAATGTGCTAATCATTTTTACCTTCCATCATTTTGATTCAAAGACCCAATAATGTTGACATGCTTACAGAGCTTAGTAATTTGATTGCATAAATACTTTTTAATAGAAATTTGCCAAAGCAAATGACTAATCATTGCTAAGGTGAGGCTTATGAGAATCAAGCAGAATCAAAAACATTTGTTTGTTTTTTTTTTTTTTTTTTTTTTGTAAGACAAGTTCACCATGTTTTCTTTTGGTATATATTAAAGCACATTGAAATTGCATTTTTTGACTATGAAATGCTTGAAAATAGTTTAAATAAATCCAAATTCCTGGAAAAACTTGTCAGAACAGTCACAGGAAGACTGAAATTAATGTCAATTATATTAGAGATTAATGAGATCACAATTTATGCTCAGATACTCAACACCAATTTATTTTATAGCCAAATTATATTTATTGCCTTATCTCATAAGAACCCTAAGGGAATTAAGCAAGATTTTCCAGAATTTACCCTAAGCCACAGCAAATGTAAGCTTTATATATAATTTCTAGTATTGTTTATATAGCTTTTAGGATTGAATTGCCAATTATAAGAATTTTTCTTGGTTCTAACTAAAAGAACTAACATATTTCCCAAAGAAGCACTTAAAAAATAGTAACATGTCCCAATGAAAATGCATGTTTTAGGAGTTAGGGCCACAGACTGTGCTGAATGAGTAAACAAAACTGTGGTATACCCACCTACCGGAATACTACTCAGCACTAACAAAGAAGAAACCATGGATACATAGGATCACATGCATGAATCTCAAAAGCATCTGATAAATTTAAAGATATTAGACATAAAAGACAGCACATGACACCATTTATATGACATTCTAGAGGCTAGGGGCAGAGTATAGGAAGAGGGGATCAATTGCAGAGGGACAAAAAGAAACATTTTGGGCTGGGTGAGGTGGTGCACGCCTGTCACCCCAGCAACTCAGGAGTCTGAGGCAGGAGAACTGCAAGGAGGAAGGGGTGGGGGAGGAGGATGAAAGGAACTCTAGGGGAAGGCATGAGTGTTTTAATCTTGACAGTGGTGGTGGGTAGCCAACTATATATGATTTCAGAAGTAATTAAACCCTATGCTTAAGGCAGATTTATTTTTATTATATGGAATTATACCGGAACAAACTGAATAAAAATAAAAAGGAATCAGAAGCCAAACACTGCATTCCTTCATCCCAACTACAGTAGGAAAAAATTGCTTATAACCTTTCTAAAGGGAGCACAATTATTGCAGGCTTAATAGCAACTGTGACAAGAAGACTTCAGCTATGGGCCCCAAACTGCATCAGGTGCACATCCAGATATTCTATAGTTTGTCTAATCCCAGCTTTGAAAGACCACTCATAACAAATCTTTTCTAATTAGTCAAAGCCATAAGGTTCTTCATCGAGCTTTCTCTGAATACTCCAAAGACAGTGATCTCTTTATGAAAGGTCACAAAGAAAGTATAGTTCAAAGAAGTGAAATTACTTGTGTCATAGTAAAACAGGGCACAATTAGACCTTGAACCTTCATCTAATGCCCTCATTATCAAACTCCCAGCCTGGGAGGTGCATCCACCTGCAATGAAACAGACTAAGAGAACAAATGTTTCCAAGTGACCTATGACATGCACCGATTCCTTCATCGGGGTACCAGACACTTGCTCGCAGGTGCCTGGGTTAATGATATTGATGCAGGCTTTAGAAGCTAATTCTTAAGAGCTGACCTCCCACATTAGTCAGTAATTTCAATTATATTTTGAACCTGGGCAAGCTGGGGCACAGTTAGTTTTAGAGGCAGAGTTACGACAGTCATCCTCTATTCCCACTTGATCCCTCTGAAAAGTGTTATCGATCTACTGATGAGAAAGTCGCAAGGATATATAAAGCTGAAAGTCTGAAATCTTAACGGAGAAAATTTGTGGTGTGAGAGGAATAAGAGGTCAGGACTGTACTTTGCTTTCCTGTTTGAGCGGGTCTTCCTCACCACCCCATTGCTGTTCAAGAGTGCTCAAGGGAGTAGTCACTGTTACACAGCAGACACTTTCTTGGCATGCTCATCTTTTAAATTAACCTGAGCTAGCGTAAAACAATGATTGTACCTCAATAATCTTCTAGCAGACTTCCCATCTGGATTTTTATATTCATCAGTTAATTCTGAGAAAACGAACCAAAAAAAAAAAAAAAATGCTACCTACTTCAGATATCGTACACAACACCAAAATGTATTGCTGTTCTTAGATTATTCTGCCAATGAGTCTAAGAATCCGTTAGTCCCACAAAGTCACAATCACTAAAAGAAACCTCTTACGCTTAGGTTTTGATGTTCATAGTCATAGTACATGTTGTTCTCAAATACCAATGAATTCAAAGGCAAGGACCTAATTAGAAGGCACTGTAAATGTAGGAAAATGTTAAATAAAGTGAAACATTAAACTGTGAGTTATTTTAGGCAAAAAATGTGTAATCTTTTTGATATATTTCTAGTTTACACATAATAAGAAAATATGCAATTATCCAAAGTTTCTTTAGCATCAAGATACTTCTGATAACTGATGTTACATTTAAGAAATCCCTGGCCAGAATAAAGCTTAGCCTTCATGGCATCTTTGCTAAGATATCAATGAAAAAATCATTAATTCAATAAATTCTCAGATGCTCATTAGTGTACTAGATATTAGGAGGCATATAAAGATGATTAATTATGATTGCTGCCTTCCAGGAGTTCACCACTTAGTGAAGGATATAAGATATATCTACACATAGCTCAGTCACAAGATAAAATGAGAAAGTAAATAATTATAAAGTATTATGCAAAGTTAAAGGGTAATAGATCACTAGAAATTTATACTCTAGTAAAGGACATAAGTCTTCCCAGCTCTAAATCAAGGGAAAATGCGAATGTAACATTGTGATTTAAAAGTGTTTTTATGTGTGAAGAGATGTCGAGTGATACCAGGCTGGGGCAAGGGTGCCCTCCAGGAGCACACGGCAGGAGAGCTGAGCACTGAGGCGTGGATGGCAATGCTAGAAGAGGTGCTAGCCTGTGCTCCTACAAACGTCGAGCACCAGTGCAGCACAGGATCTACCTGCACTGATGAGGCAGGATGGCCAGCCACTCAGGAGGGTCATGGGCAGCACCAGTAGGTACAAGGTCAGCCACCAGGAAGTGCCTGAGCAAAGACAGAAAGGAAGAAGAACCTGGCAGATTTAGGAGCCTCAACAGTTCTATTTGACTAGGATGCCCCGAAAGATGAACTTGAATCTCAAGGTAATGAGTTTAGATTTTATGCAGGAGACAAAGGAATATCTCCCTCCAGAACCCCCAGTCACTACATCACACACACACACACACACACACACACACACACACACACACACACACCATTCAGTGGCCTTAAGCTTTTACACACCATTAGGATCTTCAGCGTTCTCCAATACCTCCATTCTGGGTTAACTGTCCATCCTCCGTGTCTGCCTTGCCATAGAACCTATAACACTGAATTAGAACGTTCTCTTCACAGTCTTATAAACTTATAACATTGGATATTTTCTCTTTATTTCTATTATACTGCATGTTTTATAAATGCAGGAACTATATGTACATAGGATATATGTAATATATAACATATTCATAGTAATTATCAAAGTATCTAACTATTCAAGATAACAAATAAATGCATGAATGAGGGAATTACAAGTTAATTGCTGCATTCTTATTTCTGCTACTTACTAGATTATAATAGAGATCCTGTCTCATTCCAAAGCTTGGGATTTTGTTGGTGGTGATGGTATTTTTTTACCATTTTATATTAACTTTCTAAGAGACTAGGGCTTGCAAGTTTCTAACTATACTGAAAGCCTTTATTTTTTAAAAGAATGATCAAAATAAACATGTTCTCCCATATTGCCACACTGCTTTTATTAGCCACTGATTTCATGACTCCAATTTGTCTGCATGATTCTTACACTCCTCTACTTGAGTCTATCTCCCTCACCATTTACCATAATTGTGGATTATGGTGATCTTAAGTATCCTATATTAACATACACTTATGTTACTTGATTTTTTTAAAAAAAATTTATTATTCTAATTTGTTATACATGTTTGCAGAGTACATTTAATTTCATATTACATATAAAGAGCACAATTTTTCAAGTTTCTGGTTTTATATAAAGTATTTTTACAACAATTGTGTCTACATACATGTATTTAGGGTGATGATGAATAACTCATTCTGCCATTATTCCTATCCCCTTGCTCCCACCCCTTCCTCCCCCCTCTTTGTTCTATTTAAAGTTCTTCCATTCCTCTCATCCCCACTCCCTTGCCTTTATAAGTTAGTCTCTTCATATCAACGAGATCATTCGACCTTTGGTTTTTTGGGATTGGCTAACTTCACTTAGCATTATTTTCCTCAGATTTGGAGAGCTATAAATTCCCCTCTCAGAGAAATGTTAATAAACTCAAAATTCAATGTAGAAAAATTCCATCGTATAGAGTTAAGATACAGGCAAACGTCTGTGGCACAGAAGTCAGATGGTGGTTCCTTTGGGGAGAAGGAGACAGCGGTGAGCAGGAGGAACAGTCCCCAGAGTTTTCATGGGTGTGCTCCCCATGGTGAAGTCACTGAGCTGCACATCAGGATTCCTGCACTTTTCTGTACTTTAGTTCTTTAACCACCCTCATGGCACTTGACACACCTGACTGCTTTTCAGACCCTGGTCAGGAACCCTCCAGAGCTGAAGCTGTTTTCTGAGGAGGAATAATTTTGCATGGGGAAAAAAGTGATGGTGACCAAGGAGGAAGAGGGATTTAAATCTCCCATAATCCATATTAATCTGATACACAGAAAACAGTCTCTCCGTGTTCTTTCTGAAGTGGACAATTTATACTTTTCCAACTGAATACAATAAGATCATCACTAGAAAAGTAAATGTCTAATTCCTGATTTTGCTCTGCAAAATCCTAGAAAAAGCTGACTCTGCCTCTCTTGCTTTATGGTGGAGGTTCCATCTCTGTAGCTTGTTACCTTCTGATCAATGGGGCTGGGTGCCTGCTCCACCATCTCAGCTATGAGCACAAGTGGGTTTTATGCACTTGGGAGAAGGCAGGAGGAGGATGTTATGAGTGTATCCAGGCCTTCTTTTTTTTTTTTTTTTTTTTTTATTTGTAGGGGATGTAGTTTATTGGTAAAGCACTTGCCTCACTTGCTTGAGGCCTTGGATTCGATCCCCAGCACCACAGAAATAAATAAACAAATAAATAAGAAAATGTACAATTCAGTGGTAGTTAAGTACATTCACAATGTTGTAAAACTGTCACCACCATCTAGTTCCAGAACCTTTGCATCACTCCATTAGCAGTCACTCTCCATCCAGGCCTTCTTCATCCCAGACTAGCAGAGTATAATCAGGAGACTTCTGTCATTAGCAGGTTGGAGCTATAGAACAGGGATACTGACCCACATACCTGATGCTCCACCTTCAGGTTCCCCATTTACTGTTAGGAAAGCAACAAATTAGGAGTACAGGAGAAGGTTAAGACTGGAGTCTCCTAAAATTTCTTGTTCTTCATTCTAAAGTCCATATGGAAAGCTAGGATCAGACTGTCATTGGCAATGCCCATTCAAGATTTTCCTGAGTCTCCAACCTGCCTCAGTTTAATGTCCCATCTGAAGACACACCCAAGTCAGAACCTTGAAGCTCTCACAGCAAAGGCAAACCATTAATCAAGAATATGAGAGCCATCCATCGAGATCACTCAAAATTTGAAAGAAAAAAAATTGTGTAACTAAATCAAACATTCATTAACAAAGATTTATTATCTAATTTTCCCCATTTTTTTAAGAAAAGGGGAATTTATACTATTAAGCTTACATTCACTTGAACAAGTAACTACAGAAAAGTGAGTCATATTTTCTATTGTTTCTAAAGGCAGAATCAATAGGGAGACTCAAAGCAGCTCTTGGCTACTTAGGAAGAATTAAGAGATAATAATCTTTATTGTTTCTCTTTGTTTCCCCCTACACACATACATATTCAATTATCATTTGTTATTTTCACAATAGGAAAAAATACTCAGGACTTTTTATGAGAACAAACTCTGACAGATGAAGGTAGGTTGCTTTTAGAACTGAAAGAAAGAAAAACGTGAAAGATGGAGTGGCCTGGAAAAATACTGAGTAGAATAAGCTCGACACAGAAAGCAAAGCACCGCATGAGATAAGTCCACTTACACCAAGCGTCTAGAAGAGTTAAACTGATGGAGTAAGTCTGGGAATGGTGGTTGCTAGGAGCTGAAGGAAGTAGGGGATGAAGTTTCAGTTAAAGGAGATGAATGAGCCCCAGGGACCTAAGTCAGGAGTACTGCACTATATACCTAACGACATGTTAAGAGGGTGGATCTCAGGTTAAGTGCTCTTACCACCACCACAAAAAAATCAATAAATGCATCCAGTACAGGATAGGACCTGAGGCTGGGACTAAATTTTTATTATTAAAATTAACAAAGTCATTACGTTATCATAAATAAAAAAGACAACTGACAAATGAAGCCACTCCGATAATCAATAAATACATGAAAATAGGCTCAATGTCTTTAATCATCAGAGTGAAGCAAATTAAAATCACAGAATTCCATTCACAAACACTAGATGGCTAAAATCAAAAAGATGAAAAAGAATAAATATGGGTGAGCGTATGGAGCCATGCGACATTGCTGACAGGAATGAAAAATGGTACCACCACGTTAAAAAAACAATATGCCAATTTTTAGAACGTTAAACACATATGAACCCTACAACCTAGAAACTTCACTCCTCACTACCTGCCAAAGATAAATTAAAACATGTTCACAGAACATTTGCACAGGAATGGCTAACATGCCCTTGTTTATAATAGTCAAAAAACTGGAGATGAGCCAAAGGGCAGCTGATTGCCATGAGATGAGTGCATACCTACTTTGTGGTACATTTAGATAGTCATACTATTTACCAACAGAGACGCTACCAATGCACAAACCAATATCAAAAATGGGCTCAAGAACAAAAACAAGACACAAAGTTGTATGTACTGTATGATTTCTTTTGTATGAGATTCAGTAACAGAGAAAATAAACTTATAGTGATACAAACCAGGAAGTTGTTGCCTAGGGGTAAGAACCTATCTGGCAATGACCCTTAGGTCTTCTGGGCTAGGGCAACAAGTTGAGAACGTGGATGACAGGCTGTAACTAAGTCTCAAACAAAACCCACATAATTCAACACCCATGATCTACACATCTGTTGTACGTTCCTCATACCTCAAAAATTACACAATTTATCATATATCATAATGATGCACTATATATCATTTTGTATTATATATTTTAAGTAATGCCAAGGATTTGAGTCTGAAAAAAAATTTACCTTTCCAGACTGAGAACACTGAGGGACTACATCCTGTTCAGGCCCTCTCAGGGTGAAAAAAAAAAAATGGTAAGGGCAGAAATAATGGTACTCGCTCCCTAAATCTGTCACTGTTAACTTTCCACTGTCAATGAAAGTGTTCCATGTTATCTCTCCTCTGAGGGCCAGATCTAGCCCTGAATATCCAGTGGCATCTTCAGTAGAGTGACAAGAGGTCTGGTGTCAAAGGCCTTGTCCCTCCTGGGTCTGAGGAAGGGGGAGAAGGTCCCACCACAGGTATTTCCATCAGCTCCATCCCCACCTAAGCCTGTTTCTCTGGTCCAGCCTACATCAGCGTTCCTTCCTTCCTTCCTTCCACTCCAAATGTATAAATATTTCATTTTGTCTCCGACTGGAGATGACTCTTTAAAAATTCATGTTTTGTTGCATAATTACAGGACTTTACATTGCAGATATAAGTAATAAGATATGTTAAGTAAACAAATAAAAGAATACAAGCGGTCGTCCACAAACTATGTGTTGGCTCTTTAAATCTCCTGAATATTTTTTCTTCTTTCACTGTGAAGCCTTTCTGTTAAAAATACAATTAAGAGGAATTATGTTTAGTCACCTGTATCCAATTAGTTTAACTGTTAGGACTTGGATTTAATGAGATTTATTCCAAGGATTTAATTCCCACATGAAACAGTTATTTTCATTCATTTCCCTATTGGAGACTCTATCCCTACCCAAGCCAGCCATGTTCCACAGTGTAGAGTATGAGCCATAGAAAAATATCTCATTACAACCTGAATATCAATGAAAAGTACATTGTTTTATTGAACATCATATGTGGACAAAGAGTTGTTAGATAAATTACGTAAGTCTTCTTGGAAGAATTCTGTAAGTTTACTAAAAAATGTGTTGAGAAACAATAGGTATGGTTGCTTCGAAATTAATAATGGTACCCACTACCTAAATCCAGTACTGTCTTACATTCAATTGTGAATAAAAGTGTTCTTGTTATCTTTCCTATCACTGTTGGGCCCAATCCAATAAAAATAACCAATATGGGAATCTACAGTTTTTCACAAGCACACTAGATGGTTCTTATGGATCAAGAGACAGGTGGGAAGTACTTGGTGAAGATCCTTCCACAGTTCTGGTTGTGATTATGCTCATGAGCGATGCTGACCAGTAGAGAAACACTCCACACAGGATTGTTTGCAGCAAGCAGGCTACAGGCATGAGACAAGCAATATCCAACTAACTGGCCCCAGCACTCCACAACACACACTAGAGTGTTTTCCTACATTGTCCATGATGGGTCTCGGAGAATACTGCCAGATGAATTTGCACAGTATAAAATAAAGGAGCAAAAAACTATTAGGAATTTAAATTGTCTCCAAGGCTGTCACTATTACATAATTTTTGATAATGCATCTAGTCCCCAGACATCCATATTAGCATGTCTGATCTCAAAGCAAACATGCCTTCCTCCCAATAAGCAACTGGCTGCTTTCAAAATGCAGCTCCAACATTAGGGACCCAATGTTAAACATTTTGATACCATAAAGAAAAATACACCATTTCAAAATACATATATTTAATGCATACCTAGAGTATGTTACATCATATTTTTTTTGCAGCAAGTAGGTAATTTCTCAAACTATAAACATATTGATATATTTAATAATATGATAGAGATGGAACAACATTCATAACTAGTCTACTTATATCTACACTATAAATTCTTGTGTTTGCCAAGGAGTTGAACTACAAACATGTTAGCAATGAACTAGATTTAAAACCTCTTTCCATCAAACATATTCTCTCATCTAAAAATAACTCACCCATGCAAAGATCAGGAAAACCAGACAGTGCAGATAGCAAATCATTAAGAAATAAACTATCTCCTAAAAATATATATTCATGTCTAATGTAGAAGTAATTAAGTTAGAGTAAATTATATTGAGCTTTACTCCACACTAATATAAAAGCTCACATCTTCTACAACAGAGAATATATTTCTTTTATATGAGATCAGTTTTTACTCATTTAAAGTGTTCAAATAACAACTCAAATTGCCATGTGAAGTTTTATTTTAGGCAAGGTTCAAAGTCCTCACAAATATCGATATTTGATAATGCTACTTAATGAGGCTTTGAAGTAGTAGAATGAGGGTCTTTAAAATAAGAATAGATGGATCTGATTCTACTAACAGCTTCCATTGAAATAAGAAATAATACAACTTGGCTAAGCTGATCACTCTCTCTCATTGAGGTGATTTTCTGTAAGGATCCAGAAAAAAATTAATAGTGTCCATTTGCTAAGAAGATAATAAAACAAAGAGGAGCAGAAGTCAGTGGTGCCGTGGACACTGGCTAAGTGAAAGCATACCTTTCTCTCTCTCCTCCGGTGATATCATATAAGCGGTTGGCACCTCCATCAGCACAGGCTCTTAAAAGAGCTTCAAATAAAAAGAACACAAATCATTTCAATACAGGAAGCACAGAGCAATGTCATTCAAATGACAAACATTAAAAAGCAATACTGGGAAGCACACATAGTCACCCTAACCCCCTTGGATCATTTTGTACAAGCTAGTGATACCGCTGGTGCTAAAAGCGATCCTACCCATCCCGAGACAAGCAAGACAGGATCACCCACAGATCACGTTTAATTCCTTTTCACGCCCTCTGATTCAGTGCAGGAGGAGCTGGTAAATGGGGCCAGCGTGCCTTCAATATTTCTTGAAACTCGTTTTTTCCTCCTTGATAACAGGAGGTAGGCCTCAGGCTCAATGGCAGGCCATAGGACACAGTTATTATATTTCCCCCTTTTATAGATTTTTACAAGTACTTTCTTTTTATGGCCAGTATTATGAGATCCCGTTTTTTTTTTTTTTTTTTTTTTTTTTTTTTATTGTGACTCTAAAATCTCCTTTCAAAAATATATCATCAATGTAACAAGTTTATTTTAATACATAAGTAAAAAAATAATGTAGAAGCTATGTTGAACAATACACAAAACTAACTGAAACATGGGAACTGCTAAGGGAATCAGGTAAAACCCACTGCCTTTCCACCTTGGGCTTTCATCTCTTTTCTGCAGCTTCCCTGGCATTTGCTAGGGCTGATCAATCACTCCTTGAAGTTCTCTCAGTGCATGGGATGCTGTCTTTATTGCTGGTGCTTCCTCTCTTATTTCTAGTTTTCACAGGAAAATATCCCATATCTTACCATCAGCTCAGATTGACACTTTGAAGCATCAAACTAACACATACTTGGCTAAAGTCATAAGATGATGTAATGGGGTATGCACATTCAACATCTGCTTCCAATCAGTACACAAAGATAGACAGCCAGCTGGCTCAAGTCCACTGCAAGAACCAACTACAATGTGAGAAACTATCTTCCTTTGAAGTTAAAATTAATGACATATGTAACTGAAATTGGGAACGGAGGAAACAAATCGGCGCAGTCTCTTATACATTTGTGTATTCTGGGGTGTCTAATACATAAAATAATCCTGATGAGTATAGTATCTAAAAAAGGTCAGTGACACATGATTTGTTTGAGAAAGTGTAAGGTTGTAGGGCTAGTAGAGTACCATTGAAACAAAAATTCAGTTTCCACAGTGGAGATTTTCCCCAAACTTAACCTACCCACCAGGGTGAGGTGCCTTAGGAAACTGAAAAAAGGAAAGAAAAAAAAAAGGTGAAATTACCTCAAAATTTCATCAGGAAACCTAACCACCTCTTGCAACCATAGACCTGTATACCCCATGTAACTTTAAAGCAGGTATAGGGCAACTCTCTTGGAATTTGGCTGCAAAGTTATTTATTCGAAACTTGCTCTTGAATAAGAGAGTAGCTAAATCCAATACTGTTAATTGGTAGTAACTTTGAGTATATTAAAATGTTGGTGTCGGATTTCCATTGGAACAACTGGCTCTGATTTTTCTAATTGTACTCTTGCATCTAATCTGTCTTCTCTCTGGGGCTACATTTAGGATCTTCCTTTTGTCTTCAGTGTGCTGATTTCACTGTGACCCTTACTTGGAATTAACTGTGCTTCCTAAATCTGAGGATCTACTTCCTTCTTCTGTTCCTGGATAATTCTAGCCATTTTAACTTGATGAGTGCCTATCTTCTGCTTTCTGTACCCATCTACCTCCAGGTACTCCAATGAAATGCACTTTTAGACAGTCTTACTCTACCCTTCCCATTTCTTATACGATTCCTTCTTTTCTTCTCATCTTTCTGCATGTGTGGGTATCTGCTCAAATCTTTCAGTTTATAATGTCTTTCTTCATTATATTTAATCACCTGTTTAAAACATTAAAGCTTATATGCTCATTAATCCTTTTAAAAGTTCTATTTAGTTCTTTTTTAATCTCAAGGATTTTTCAGATAATCTGCTGTTGATATTTTCAATTTCTTCATTTGTTGTCTTTTTAAAAAATATACTTTTGCAATCAGGCACAGTGGTGCACACCTGTAATCTCAGCAGTTCAGGAGGTTGAAGCAGGAGGATTGCAAGTTCAAAGCAACTTAACAAGGCCGTAAACAACTTATAGAGACCCTGTCTCTAAATAAAATATTAAAAAAGGACGGGGGATGTAACTTAGTGGTGGAGTGCCCCTGGGTTCAATCCCCGGTACTAGAATAAATAAATAAATAGATAAATAAATATGTATACATGCATTCTTTTGCTAGTGGTTTAAGATCAAAATTTTTCTTTTCCTTTTTTTTTTTTTTTTTTTTTTGTACTGAGTATTAAACCAAACTCAGAGGCCCTTAATCACTGAGCAATATCCCCAGTCCTTTGTATTTTTTTATTTTGAGACAGGGTCTTGCTTAGTTGCTTAGGGCCTCAATAAGTTGCTGAGGCTGGCTTTGAACTTGGGATTCTCCTGCCTCAGCCTCCCAAGCCACTGGTATTACACAAGTGCACCACTGTGCCTGGCTGAAATTCACTTTTTAATGGACTCTCTTTTTATTTTATTTATTTACTTTTTATTAGTGCACAATAATTATACAGTTC
Organism: Tamias sibiricus; assembly: GCA_025594165.1. NCBI lineage: Eukaryota > Metazoa > Chordata > Mammalia > Rodentia > Sciuridae > Tamias > Tamias sibiricus. Next base: position 141,215,281 of record CM046664.1, on the reverse strand, counting down.
TTGGTGACATATTCATATATGCACATAACAGTCTGCTCCATTTCACTCTCCAGTACTTCCTCTTTTCCCTCAGTCCCTCTCTTCCTGATCCACTTCTTCTAAAACTTTACTTTTTATCATGGGGCACAGGAGTGGGTGCAGGGATGTCTAGCAGTTGATGGGGTTTTAAGGGATCTCCTCTCCTGCAACAGACCAAAGTCTTGACCCCTCCCACACAGCTGTTTAAATGAAAGCCACAACATCACAGGACAGCAAATGGCTGGGACACGAGAGTCTTCAGAAGAAAGAAATATCTCTTTTGAGGTTCTTCTTCATTTTATGGCACTTATAAAATCATCATCCCTTTTTACAAATTTAGTTACTAATTTAAGAGTGTGTATAATATTCACTTTCAAATTTTGAGATGTTTAAAAACAGCAGTAGGAATATTGAAAGATATCTAACTGACCATACTGACAGAAATAAAAGCCTCACTTTATTTTTCCAATAATGATTGATATATAAGACTATTTGCTGTGTTCTATGTTATGTCAAAAATAAAATAGAACCAGGCGCGGTGGTGCATGCCTGTAATCCCAGCACTTGGGAGGCTGAGGGAGAAGGATCACGAGTTCAAAGCCAGCCTCAGCAATGGCGAGGCATTTAGCAACTCAGTGAGACCCTGTCTCTAATAAAATATGAAAAAGGGCTGGGGATGTGGCCCAGTGGTCGAGTGCCCCTGAGTAATAAAAATAAATAAATAAACAAACAAATAAAATAGAGGCCCAATAGAAAAAAGCACATATTCACTTGTGTTTAATAAGTTTTCTCATCTGTAAATGAGAATAAATTTAACTGTGAAAGATGGTTATTAAACAAGTAATGATTTAATAATTATATATAGTGCTCATCCCAATACTGGGACACAGTACTCATTCAGGAAACATCATTCTGCTTTCCTTCAGTGAAAGTAAAATCTAAAAGCCTGTGTTCTTTGAGAAGAAAAATCTAGGATACCCAAAAAAATGCCCAACCAAAACAAGAGTTTCTAAAAGGACAACCAAGAGGGATGTACCATTTTACTAATTACCCACACACTTTATAACTTGTGACACTCGAGTTCAAATTATGCCATAAACCTAACTTGTAGCAAATCACAGAATATATTGTACATTTCCTATGTTTCAAAACCATCAAAAGCTACCAGAGAGAGAGATTATCTCATACATAATATATAGCATAAAACAACTAATTAGGGAGATTGGGAAGACTGATTAATAGAAACAGATGGTAAACTATCCTCATAGTATATAAAACAATTCTCCATAAGCAAAATTAACAAGTATATGAGATCTTTTTATGGAAAAACGTATTCACTGAAGCAATATAAAAATCTAAGAAATAGTAGTTTTTAATGGCTAAAGACTAACAAACAGGATGACTTGTCAAGTTTTTCACACTATATTTCTTAGTACAGATCTGTTGAATTCAACGTTGTATCTATCAACGGCTGGAAATGCAGCTCAGTAGAAGAGCACTTGCCTAGCATGCAAGAGGCCGGGTGTTTCATTCAGAACACTGCAAAAATTAAATAAATAAACCAACAACACTTACACCTATTATGTGCTGGGCTGTTTCTACAAAGTAGAATGATGAATAACAACCAGATCTAGCTCTCCAGGTTCACATTATAGAGGTAAAAAAAATGCAAACGAGAACAAAAACATACAACACAGTACAGTTCTGAGTAGGCCTATAATAAAATCATCAAATTGTAAGGAGAAGATGGGGAAAGGAGAGATGAATTCCAGGGACAAATATGTAAACTGGTTAATAATCCAGTTCAGCTAAGAACCCTGCTGTTTTTACAATCAAAAAAAAATTTTTTAATGTCTGTTACTTATAACATCTATAATGAAGTTGGTAGTTTTAGAGCAGTTTAAAAAAATATAAAAACCCAGATTAAAGGAACTAAACTTGTCCATGTCTATTCCTGTTCAAATGGCAAAAGGAGCTAAAAATAACCATGAAATTTATAGACTACTTCTGAAATTTATAAATTACTCATTACACACAAGTTGGAAGGAGGGATTCAATCTATTTGAAATAAGTGAGAAATAAGTGCCAATCTGTCTCTAAAACTATGTCCAACGGCACATCATAAAAAATGAACTCCGTCTCCTTTAAATTTTAGTAATGAAAATGTTTTCAACAGTTACAAGTATTTTCCACATATATAAATTAAACCGAATTCAAAAGAAATCTCTCAATTATATAGGGAATAATGCTGGGAAAAGTTCATATAAAATAATTTGAAAAATGTGTATACAAACATCATTGTTAATGAGAGTGACCAATTAAAGATATCATATGAAGAGGGCACTCTCAAATAAATTAGTTTTGATAAAATGCATATGCCTCAAAAATGTTTGCTTCATCAATGGACTATTCCAAGCATTACTGTATGAGTTATCTACAAATATAAAAATTCCAGAAACATTCTTGCAGATTTGTCAAATACAGCAACTTCAATGGTTGAGCAATTGCTTACTATGCATCAAGTTGATAAACAGTTGAAAACTAAATGTCAGTAAAAGTTTCTACAGCAGCTTTATATTTGAGCAGTTCCAGTGAGTATGTTAAATATATCCTAAACTAGCAAGTTTTTTTAAGTTGGCATAATGTAAGTACATGATACCGACACAAAAAGTTCACAATTATCGTTATTTGGCTTTTTCAAAATTTTCTGTTGAATAAAGTTGAACAGAAACAATTTGATTTTCTGAATAATGAACTGTTAAATTAGTTCCAGGAACTTATGGGGATGTTATGGTTTGGACCTGGAGTGTCCCCCAAAAGCTCACATGTTGAAAGTGTGGTATCCAATGCAGAAGGTTCACAGGTGGGGCTTTAATGCATGACTGGATCAAAAGGCATCTGATCTCATCAGTGGATTAATCCACCAAATGGTGGGATGGACTGCTGGATGGAGGGAGAGTCAGAGGAAGTAGGTCACTTCAGACAAGCCCTGGAAAGGCTTATCTTCTCTGCAACCCCCTCTCTCTCTCTCTCTCTCTCTCTCTCTTTCTCCCTATCCTCCTCCTCCCCCTGCCCCTCCTCCTCCTTATCCTCCTCAGTTGGCATGAGATGAGCAGCTTTCCCCTGCCACACACACCTTTCTTCATGATGTTTCTGCTTTGGAGCTCTGACACTGTGAACCAAAATATTTTTCTTCTTTTAAGTTGTTCTTGTCAGATTTGGTCATAATGATAAAAGCTGACTAACACAATGGAAAAAAAAAGTAAAATAAAATCAAAGAAAGATTTTTGTAGCTTTGGTTATCTAAAAGGACACTAGAGATAAAAGACTGATTCTAGTCTTGATCAGTCTACTTGTTAGTCCTATGACATGAAGACAATCCCAAGCATTTTGATTCTAATGCAAATGCAAGATCATTAGGTACATGCTACTGAATTCACACACAAAAAAAATTTCAGGGACTAGAAAAAGAGCCTAGATGAAACAAAAAGGAAGATGCATGAAGAAACATTCTCTTGTGCAGCTGAGGACACTATAAATTTGAGGGATATTTGGCAAATATATAAAAATTTTAATGTGTATATATTTTGATGAAATTCTATGTTGCCTACAAAAATACTTGCCCAAATTTATAAGTGAAAATGTACAAGGATATTCATTGTGACATTAGATGTAATCATAAAAAAAAAAAAACAGCAGCAAATTTATATGGCCATCATATAACTATATTATGGTTCTAATATGCAACCATCAGAACAAAAGTAGCTCTTATATGTACAAGTATGTCATCAAAACATTTAAAGAATCAGTCAAGTGTTTCCTTCAATAGCAATTCAGAGAATGTATAGAAGTATACTAAACCTAAGAAAAGTAAGAAGCAGGTAAAAATTATTTATGTCAAAATTATAAATGAAGTAATCAGTAATCAGCATTGATAAAATGCATCCGCACTGAAAAATGGCACTAGTGTCACATCACTAAGAAAACTCATGACAACTACCAGAAGATAAAGGCCATCAAGACGCCAGAATCAATGTATATTCCAAACGAGGAGTACCTGTGGAATGCCCGCTACACTTGGAAGCCACCCTTGGGAAATGACTAGATGTTGTCATTTAAGCTCAATTATCTGTCTTAGAGACTTCCTGAAAGCTACATAAACTTTGTGTTGGATGAAAACCATCATGTTTTGTTAGTCTAAATGCAAGACCACCTTTGTATTCTACACACACAATTCTTTAAAACAGTGATTATTTATAAGAAATAGGGTTAGGATAGAAAAGACATTCTATCACTCTTTTACATTTAGACACAGTGATGTTAAAAAATATTTTATGGGTAAGACGAATTACATTAAAATTTTAATTTTAAAGCCAACAGAAATAGGTTAGAGGGAAAACAGAGTTATATACTTAAGTTAGTAAGAATAATTCCAAACCAACCCCATTCTTTGGGAAGAAATCAAATACTTTGTCAGGGCAGGTCAGGATTAATTCAAAGCTACCTGTAGATAATCTAGAGGACAGAGTAGCCCCAGGATCTGATTTAGAAGATGCCTGAGTTTCCAGAAAAATCTAAAAATCTCTAATTATTCAAATCTTGCTTATTCCTAACACAAATCCTACTCCTCTAGTTCCCCAAAAACTCAATAAATCTTTACGTGCAGGAAAACAACTTAATCTGTCAATATTCATGGTTTGAGCTAGAATTCTGTCCCATGCCTAAGAAACAACAATAAGCCACTTAATCTATAAATGCTACTCTTAAGCCAACTCTCACACCCATATGAGGTGGTCTAGTTGTGGGAAAAAACAATGTGTCCCTCCTAGATGAGCCTTAGAACAGGCCACCAGCAATGACACATTAATAAGGAAGGGTGAGTACATCCACAACTCACAAGGACCAGCAGAAGGTTTACTGTCAGGCACCAGGATGACAACTAGGATGATAACTCAGGGTTGGTTTTTGGTTTTGGTAATTGACAGATTGAATCATACCTATTTATTATGGGAGACTGGAAATTTGGATCTGTGGTGGGCGACTATACTAAGCATCATAATGAAGTCAATATAGCGGAAGGTTGAGCTAGGGGACAAAAGGAGACACTGTCATAGCTAAAGCCAGACACTTACCTTTTAAGTTGCATGAGCCCAAGAATTCTCACTGGGCTCAGGTCAGTCTGAGCTGAGTTCTCTGTCTCTTGAAAGAAGAAGAAGCCCTAACTAATATGAATATCGATTCTACTTCGAAGACACTGAACCCTCCAAACTATGCTGGAACAAGCCCTTAAGAGGAGGCAGCTCACCTGCTACTGGTAAGTAATGTCACCAGTGGGCCTTGATTCCAGTCCAAAGCAGTTAGTTCGTGGACACGGTTAACAGAAACAGATTAGGATGCATTCCCGTTCAAGACTCTATTTCACGTGAAAAACTTTTTTCAAGGCATTTCATGGAAATATATGCTCTCCCCAAGAGATAACAACAATTTACTTTGCTCAGAGGAGTACTGAAATGCACACAAAATTAACTGCTGTTTAGAGAACTCTTTCAGAGTTTTAGATTGAAGACTTTATTTATAGTATATTTATGTGCAATTATTAAGAAAGCTCACATTCTTTGTAATATTCCACAAAATAATGAGTGGAATACTCTTTAAATTTTAGTCAAATCAGGAGCATAGAATTATCCCTGTTTCAAATAAAAATCAAGTGATATTTCTACTGAGCCTCTATGTGGTTTGTGCTGTGCTAGCCCTAATGATCTAGTTCATGCCACATAATTAAGATTTTTATTACCTCTTAGTAAATATTGCTGTGTAAATTCTATTATCCTCTCTCTGCCACCTTCTGTCTTCTCTCCCCTTCTAATGCACTGTGGAGATAAAGTATGACATTTAGTCATCCTTGATCCTATTTATAAAGTGTAAGATCACATACCTCTTTAACACTGAGTGACACCAAATGCCTCATTACTAAGAAATCTTCAGGAAACAGCCTAACATCAAGCTGTCTGTTCATCCTAATGTGGCACATCTAAAAGATGGGTAAAACTCAAAATGTACAAAAACTGCTAAGTAGTACAGAAAAGGAAAACCATCTTGTATGTGTGAAGCTGGCATATGCATGTTTATCCAAATGTGAATTTTAGGAACAATTAAGCAGCATCTACACTGAGTCATAAAACTTTTAGTGAAAACTGGCCACTTTATTTATTTATTTATTTTGGTACTGGGGATTGAACTCAGGGGGACTGGACCACTGAGTCACATGCCCAGCCCTATTTTGTGTTTTATTTAGAGACAAGGTCTCACTGAGTTGCTAAGTGCCTTGCTATTGCTGAGGCTGGCTTTAAACTTGCAATCCTCCTGTCTCAGCCTCCCAAACTGCTGGGATTATAGGCTTGCACCACTGCGCCCACCAAAACTGGTCAATCTTTAGGAACAGGTAGCAAACATGCAAACTCCATCTACAGTGAATAAGGAAAACATGTAAGAGGTCTTTACTGACATTGCTATAATATAGGGGTCTTTGCTGTGGGTGATTGTTGGAAGCACTGTAGGATATTCAACAGTATCCTTGCCTCTGTCTGATACACAGTAATAGCACCTCTCAGTTGTGACAACCAAAACTATCTATAAATGCCAAATGTCCCCCTGGAGGCGAATCACTCCCAATTGAGTCCCAGTGCTTTACATTTAGGACCATTTGTTCCCTTCAGGCTGCCAGAGTGCCACAGCACCTAAGTGTAAGGCAGACTGCTCACCATCACCTAGAAACCCCATTCTACCTAACTACCGGTCAGGAGAATGAACAAAGTAACTTGTGTCCTAGCCACACTGCCTTCACATGTGTCCCAGGTGCAAGCATACTTAATCATCCCCAATGTTAGCCTTCCTGAATAATCAGTAGGATTTCTCAGTCAATCTGTATGGGCACTAGATACTTGTGAAACCGTAGGTCCTCTTCTAGCATAATCCCACGGTATTTCTATCTGCCTCCAGGTCACTTAAGACCCTATTACTAAATTATTGCCACTAGTGACAATAGTCAAGAGTCAGGCCCTGATGACCCACGTCATCCCCCAAGTTAATGAGAAACAGCCATCTCACAGATACAGATATAGATGGTGAGCGTGAAAAGTGACAACTTCTGCCTGATGAGTTTACTTCCTAAAGAAAAAAAAATGTTGGTAAAGTGGCAATGACAACATAATGACATGGGGCAAATATAATAAGATAAGCAAAATAATACATTGCCTGGAACTACCAAGAGGAGTTGGAGCAGAAGCCTAGGGTGATGGTGGTGGCTGATTTACTTGGCAGGAAAGTGAAAGCTTTAACACAAGAGCTTTCAAGTAAAACTTAGAAATGAAAATCACTGTTGATAAAATATGCTACACAATTAATGCGGAAGAGACTAGAGAAATTTGGATGTGTCAGTGGTAACACATCCCAGAGCATATTTCAAATGAGCGATACATTGCATATATCAAAAATGAATATAACATTAGAATCAGATCCTTTGTTACACACAAAAAAGTGATACATTTATCTCATTTTGTAGAGATCAAAGGAAAAATTACCTAATCAGTCTATGTCAACCTTTTCTAGCACCTTTGACATTTTTTTGAGGGGTGGGGGGAATGCCAGGGATTAAACCCAGGGGCACTTTACCACTGAGCCACATCCTCAGCCAATTTTACTTTTTATTAACAGAGAGGTTCTCGCAAAGTTGCTTAGGGCCTCACTAAATTGCTGAGGGTGGCTTTGAACTCATGATGATCCTGCCTCAGCCTCCTGAGCTGCTGGGATTACAGGAATATGGCACCGTGCCCAGCCTCTGACGCCTTTATAAAGATATTTAGCAAAAATTACTGAGAGTTTCTAGCAAACATATCTATTCTTTTAGTCAAGCAATGATCATTAACTCCAGAAGGTAATAATAATAGGTTAATTTCACCAATTAGACCTTACTGCCAAATAATTAAAAACGAATAAATGGATGAAATATTTTACCATCAACTAGTGGAAGATTTCACATTTTATAATCTTATAACTTGACTATTATCTTGTTCTAACTGATCACAATCATAAGCTAATCTCCTTGCTACTCAGGGAAAAGGGGGAGATTATGTGCGGCTATGAAAAGAAAGACGGGAGATGAAGTAAGAACAATGTTTCTACAAAAAGAAGAATAGCTGGGTTTAGGTTCAAGGCAACAGATGATTAGCCTAAAATTTCTGTGGTGCTTCTGGAGGCCAAGTTACAAGCTTTTGATGCAAGGGATAATGTAAAGCAAAGAACCTAAATGGGGGGCATGAAGGCTTTGCTACTATCACACTGCTTAGCTCACGGAACACAAAACGGCTTTTGCATTCAGGCTATCTCATGGCATTCTCAGAGAAGCCATTCAATGTTTTAATTGGGAGGATGTTCTACTCCAATTTATATGATAAAGGACATTACAAAAAAGTTATGAACATAGATACAAATTTCCTCAACAAAATGCCAAAAAGCCAAATTCAAGTATACAGTAGAAGAATCACCCACCATGAGTAAGCAGAATTTATCGCAGGCATGCAAGAATGTTCAACATATGCAAATTAGTAAATACGATACACCATATTAAGGGAATGAAGGATAGAAACCATATGACCATCTCAATAGAAGAAGAAAAAGCATTTAACAAAATTCAACGTCCTTTCAAGAAAGAACTCTCAATAAATTAGGCATAAGAGGAATGTGTACATGAACACAATAAAGGTCATATTTGAAAAGCTGATGGCTAGCCTAATGAAAAGTGAAAGGCTGAAAGTTTTTCCTACAAGATGAGGAACAAGATCTCCTGATTTTTCTTCAACACTGGAAGTCCTAGTCAGAGGAATGAAACAAACAAAAAACAAAACAAACAAACAAAAAAAGTAATAAAAGGCACTAAATAGTAAAGGGAAAAGTAAAACTGGTTGCTGATGGCATGATTTCATATATAGAAAATCCTATATAATTCACCAAAGCACTGTTAGAATGGATAAACAAATTTGGTAAAGTCACACCATACAAAATCAACTGGCCAAAATCAGTAGCATTTTGCTATACTAACAACAAACTATCTGAAAAAGAAATTCAGAAATCAATCACATAAAATATAATACATAGAAGTAAATTTAATAACCAAGGAGATAAGAGATCTGCATTTTGAAAACTTTGTAACACTGAGGAAAGAACCTGTAGAAAACACAGATAAATGGAAAGGCATACAGTGTTCATGGATTGGAAGAATCAATATTGGAAGAATTAGTATTATTAAAACGTCTATGCTACAATCTTCAGAGTCAATGCAATCCCCGTCCAAATTTCAATGTCATTTTCCATGGAAGTAGAAAAACTAAAGCTATGGTCATAGAGAACTACAAAAGACCTTGAACACCTAAAGCAATCTTAAGCAAAAGGAAAGGTACCTGACTTAAAAAGCTGTCAAAACCAAAACATGGACTAGCATAAAAACAGGTGCAGTAGAACAATGAAGCAGGGCAGATGAGCCTGAAATAAACCCATACATCCGGACTGATTTCTGCCAAGGGTGTCAGGAACACGCAATGGAGAAAGAACAGTCTCTCCAATAAGCAGCAGTGGGAAAACTGTATATCCATAGACAGAAAAATGAAAATGGACTCTGTATCACCCTCTACACAGGAAGCAACTCAAAATTGGTTCACAAGGTTTAAATGTAAGACCTGAAACTGTAAAACTACTAGAAGAAAATTAGGGAAAAAAAACGAGCCACAACACTGGTTTAGCTAAAGATTTCTTTCTTTTCCTTAAAAAGCACAGACAACAAAAGTACAGACAGGCGAATGGAATTGCACCAAACTAGAAACCTCCTGTATTGCAAAGGTAACAATCAGCAGAGTGAAGAGCCAGGGGTGGAAAAAGAGGGAATACCTGCAAATCATACATCTGATAGAGGTTAAATCCAAAAGATATAAGGAACCCACACAATTCAACACCAAGAAAAGAAACAGCCTGAGTTAAAACTGGGAGAAAGATTTGAACAGACATTTCTCAAAAGCAAATGGGTACTTGGAAAAAAAAAAAATCCAGCTTCACTAACTACCAGGGAAATACAAATTAAAACCACAGTGAGCTACTATTTCACTTCAGTTAAGATAGGAATTATCAAAAAGACAAAAGATATCAATTGTTGGGTAGGATGTGGAGAAAAGAAAACCCTCGTGCACCATCAGTAGGAATACAAATTGAACCAACCATTTGGAAAACAGTATGGAGGTCCCTCAAAAAAATTATAACTAGAACTATCCTATAATCCAGCAATTCCACTTCTGGGTTTATATCCAAAGGAGATGAAATCAGGACCTTAAACAGATTACTGCACTCCTGTGTTTACTGCAGTACTATTCACAACAGGCAAGATGTGAGTGCAACCTAAGCATCATCATAGATAAATGCAGAAAGCAGGTAGAATATGCGCACACTGGATACTATTCAGTTTCAAAAAAGGAGGAAATACTATCACAGGCAGCAACAAGGATGAACTTGGAAGACATAATGCTAAATAAAATAAGCAAGGCTCAGGAAGACAAATACTACATGATCTCATTTATATGTGGAACTTTTAAAATATCAAAAGCAAAGAGTAGAGGGCAGGGGATACAATGGGGAAAACAGAAAGTTATCAGTCCAAAGGAAACAAAGTTTCATTTAGGTACAAAAAATTAGCTTCAATGATATATTGGTCATAATGATTATAATAAAAAGGTGTATTTTAAAATTGCTAAAAGACATTTTAAATGTTTTCTGCAAAAACATTTTATGAGATGGTACACTTGCTCATTAGTCTGATTTAATCATTATATATTGTAAGCATTTATCAAAACATATATATGCAGTTATTATTTGTCAGTTAAAAATGTTGGGGGCTAGGGATGTAGCTCAGTTGGTAGAGTGCTTGCCTCCCATGCACAAGGCCTTGGGTTCAATCCCCAGCACACACACACACACACACACACAAAAAAAAGTTTGAAACTTTTTTTAAAACTTTTTTTTTTAAAAGATCACTCTTTGTCAGGTGCAGTGGCACATGCTTGTAATCCCAGCTTCTGAGAAGGCTGAGGCAGAGGGATCTCTTGTGCCCAGATGTTTGAGACCAATCTGGGCAATGTGGGGAGACCCTATCTCATGGAAATAAAACAAATCATTCTTCCTTTCTTGATGGGAGCAGGTTAGAAGAGGACAAGGGTGGAAGTAATGAAAATTCCCAGGTGGATGCTGTGGCAGTCCAGAAAAGATGGTGGCTGGGGTTGTGGTTACCATATCTAAGGCAGGGAGAAATGGAGGTCCTTCCAGATGTCTCTGAGAGCAGAAGTGACTGGTCTAGCTAAGCATGGACATGGAGGAGGGCAACAGCAATCAGAGACTCAGGCTCCTGTCCTGACACAGCGCTACAACCACTACTTAGTATTCCCTCCACTGTGCGCTGGTTTCTTGTCCCAGTGCTTGGCCACATGCCATAAGATGCGTCTTGCTGTTCTTGGCTCTCCATCACCTTTCAAATGTTCTGTTCTATTTGTACTATAATCATATCAACCTGCATTTATTCTCTCAATGAGAGGTTGTACACTGGTATTCTCCCACTTTTCTCTACTTACACCTACCCTCATGTGTCTCTTCCTAATGACAATATTTTATAGTAATGGTATTTGAAAATTAAAAGGCATTGCCAAAAAAAAAATCCAATAAAAATGCAAAACTTGAAACACAGCTTGTAGGATAGATGCCTTTCTAGTCAGTATTGTCACTTGGGGCAGATTTGTTGCTTTAGTCTGAGCTGGGTTTCCTTGTTTGTTTGCTTGGTTTTTTGTTTGTTGGCAATTCCCAAATCAAAGGAAACAAAAAATCAGAAGTACCCGAGATAAATTTGGATGTGTGAGATAACTTCTAGTAAAGAAGATTTGTTTGGAAACCCAGGGAAACAACTGCTGCCACTGATACACAATAGGGAACCTATGGTGAGCCAGTGTTTTTCCTGCTTATTTTCAAAACAATCATAAGGAAATTACAAGAAATGTTAAGTTCAAGAATGCTTTATATAAAAAAAGGAGAACAAAGGATAGAGATATAGATACAGAGATGTCAAATATACAGGAAAACATGTTCAATAGCATTAAAATCAAAACCACAATGTCACTACCTATCTATAAAAATGGCCAAAATAAAACACTGTGATTTTATTTTACATCAAATGTTAGCGAGGAATCAGAGAAACTAGATCACTCCCACACAGCTAGCTGTGAATGTGAAATGAAAAGGGCACTCTGGAAATCAGACAGCAGTGTATGTCACCTAAAGGTGCAACTACCCAGGAGACAACACACTCTTGGGCCCTTATCCAAGAGAAATGAACTTATGTTCACACAAAATCTGTACAAGAATATTCACAGAAGTTTTATTCACAAGGTCCCCAAGCTGCAAACAACCCAGGGGTCCCTCAACATGGAAATGGTGATGTGAACCCTGGTGCATCACACTACGGGACGCTCCTCAGCAGCATGGAATGAACCACCAGGGCAGCTGCGGTAATCTAGGTACATCTCCAGAGAACAATGCTGCTGGGAGAAGCCAATGCCAAAGGGCTTTCCTGATTCCATTTGCACAGCATTCATAAAATGACAAAATTATCGAGACTACGAACAAACCAGTGGTTATAGGCATGAAGGGCGGAGAGGAGGGCCACAAAAGGGAGCAGTGGGGATCCTTGTGGGAATCAAGTGTTCTGTATCCTGACTGGCGGTGGATACAACAACTTCTACCTGTAAAAAAATCTACTGGAGCTAAATGCCCACAAATGGGCTCATATGCCCACTTAACACAGAAGAGGCGAAATCTGAATAAGACAGGTGGGTTACATGCACTCCAACTGAAATTATACTACAGTTTTGTAAGGTCTTACACCATTAGGAAAAATTCAGGAAAGAACATGTGATTCCTCTGTATTACTTCTTACAGGTCTATGAGACTCTGCATGTACCTCAAAATAAATTGTTTAATTTAAAAAATTAGAATAGTAGCAATTATCCATGTTCACATGAAAGGTACCAACTGATACTTTTTTGAAGGAGCCCCAATTAGGGAGATGGCTATTGCGGTCAGCTGGAAGCCATAAGTTCCACCTGATAATAAGTCTGTATGTGACGCACCTGTAAATGCACGTGAGGCACCCGCAAAGCTAAAGGAATATAACCGGGTGAAAGCGGTCGGAGTCAGGAGAAGAATGAATTCATTCAGTCAGTCATGCAGTCACTCGGTCGGTCAGAAGAAGAGTTCGGGTCGGAGAAGAAGAAAAGAATCAGAGCGGCCAGAACGTAGGCAGAGCGGTTGCAGAAGAGAAACCAGATAGAAGAAGTAATTGCTGGTCAGAGTCAGGCCGAGGCTCCCGAGGAAGAAAGAAGAAAGAAGAAGAAAAAAGCTCTAAAAGCTAAGCTCTCTCTCTCTCTAAAGAAGAAATCTCTCTATTTCAAGCTCTCTCTCTTTCTCTCTAAGCTCTAAGAAGAAAAGCTCTATCTTTCTCTCTAAGCTCTAAGAAGAAGAAGAAGAAGAAGCTATCTCTAATCTTTCTCTCTAAGCTCTAAGAAGAAGAAAAATCTTTCTTTCTCTCTCTAAGCTCTCTCTAAGAAAGTAGAAGTAAAAGTAGTAGTATCTTTACTCTGCCTCAGAGAGTTTTCCTCCCGTGGCGTTGTGGCTGGCCACGACAGGCAGCTTACACTTTTTTTCTTTTATTTTTTATTCTAAGTTGTTATAAATGACAGAATGCATTACATTTCATATTATACTTATAGAGCACATTTTTACATATCTCTGGTTGTGTACAAAGTATATTCACACCATTGGTGTCTTCATACATGCACTTAGGGTAATGATATCCATCTCATTCTACCATCTTTTTTTTTTTTTTTTCTTCACCCTTTTGCCCCCTTCCTTTCCCTCCCTGCCCATTTTGTACAGATCTTCTCTCAGGCAAATCTTGCTAATGATATCAAAGCTGTTCTAATATAAGAAATGTGATGATTTATTTATAATTATTAGTATGTGTATTTACAAAAACAGAAAGCAAAGTTTTTATGTCAGTTAAAAAATAGGAAACAATACACCTGACAGTTTCTGAGACCATAAAAAAGAATGCACAGCAGGTACCTATGACATGATGCTATTGATGATGATATTCTGCCCAGGTATGTTGACATATGCCTCATTACATCAAGATTAACCTTCTATAACCTGAAGAGGTTGTGCTTTATTTCTTATTTTATAGACAAGGAAAATGAGCTCAAGGATGCAAAGTGATCTGCCAAGTTACATAATGAATTTTCCTGTGGTCTTCAGAGTGAGAAGCCAGACTTAGAAAATAAGAGTTTTCATTTGTGTTATACAATTAGAAATAACGTAACAAATAGTTCCTGATTTAGTCAGCTTTTTTGGTCACTGTGACCAAAAGACCTGACAAGAACAATTTCAAGGGAGTAAAAGTCTATTTGGCACTCGTGGTTTCAGAGGTCTCAGTACAAAGATAGCTAACTCCACTGCTCTGGGTCTGAGGTGAGGCAGGACATCATGGCAGGAGGGCACAGCAGAAGAAAGTAGCTCAAGACATGGTAATCAGGAAGCAGACAGAGCTTGGCTCACCAGGGACAAAATATAAACCCCAAAGGCACACCCCAGTGACCCACATCCTCCAGCCACATCCCACCTGCCTCTGGTTACTGAATAGTTAATCTGTATCAGTGGATTAATGCATTGCATTGATTAGACTGAAGCTCATAATACAATCATTTCCTCTCTAAACTTTCTTGTGGTGTCTCACACAAAAGCTTTTGGAGGAGACCTCGTGTGTAAGCCGTAACAGCTTCTGAACTAGAACCTAGGTCCAGTCAGTATTTAAGTCCAGATTGTTCTTATTAGACCACAAAGCCACCACTGTACATTAAGGATAGCTCAGTAAAGCAAAATGAAGTATAAGGAATGAAATTACCCAGCTTAATGTATAAGAATTTTAAAGGTCAACTTAACTGATAGCAATAAAGCACATGGCTTTTCCAGTGCTATGTGACACAATACATGGTAGGAGCCCAAGAGGTGAAGTGATCTACTGATCCCATAATCTTTTCTTAGAACTGATTTGATGTCCTTCTGAGAGGAAGCAGAGAAAAGGTTGAAGAGATCTTTAAAATATCACAGTCACTTTTATGGACATTAGCATGCTAGAGAAAACAGTTTGCCTTCTAGACCTGTCAGGGTCCAACCAAGAGATAGCATGCAATAATTTAAACAGAGAAAATAATTGCAGAAAGAAATCTGAACATGAGATCTGCTCTAGGGAGGGAACAGTCACTGCCCAGGACAGGAAAGGGCCCAATGACAGGACTACCTGGAAATCCTCACTCTGAAGTGCTTGGAATTCACTGTGAAGCCACCTGAGAGGCTGCTGGGGAGCTGACCAGGGGAAAGCGGCACATGCTGCTGATCATAAGGAACTTCCGCAAAAACTGTGCAGCAGGCACTGCAGACACAGGGACAAGGGAATGGGGGGCAAAGCCCTTGGTCTAGCAATGTCAAATATAACATTGTTGCCAAAAAGAAAGGCTGAGAGGCCCAGACCCACAGTTAAGCATAGACAATGAAGACCTGATCTGGTGTTCAGAGGCAATAAACTGTTAACTCCAAAAGACAGAAACTTCATCTTTCTCACTCCAACACTAACTATGCAATTAGTCACTCACCAATGTCTCCTGTTCTGGGAGTCCAGAGAAGGCCCTCCTCCTCTCAGTTTCTACTCACTCTCCCACCTCCTCACGCCTCACACAGGACCTTGCACATACAGTAGGCATGCCATAATTGCTTGTTGAACTGAACTGAAATACACCACAGCCGTGTCTTTGAAATATCAGGCCATTTCAGATTTTTCAAAATATGTTTAGCTTAACTCATGAGGGTAGAAAATGCCCTGTGGGACACTGAGTTTATTATTAGGTATTTTCCTATCAAGATCTGGATTAAAATTCTAGCCTGATGTATGGAGCAAAGTAAATTCAGTTACAGAATGCACTTTGGTACTGACATACATCAAAGGAGTACTTCTCCATCTGTGCATCCTTTCTCAGCGAAGGACTGAAATAATTTGTATAAGGTGAAACTGATAAGGAAAACTATCCCTAGTGTTTTTAATCCAAAATTCTTACTTTAAAAACACATAGTATAGACCCAAAGGAAATCCTCTGGATATATAAAATGCAACTTATAAATTAAATTTAAAATACACCAAAGAATAAAGATACAATGTCTGTGACCTCCACTAGATTTGCCAATTGCTATCATTCCGCACTTTGTGCTAAAATAACACTTCAGAAGTTTCTACTCCCAAGATTATTCTCTAATGCCCCCAACTTACTCCCATGTGCCTAACTGGTAGTACAGGCTATTCTGGATGTAGGGTTTACCCTTTGTGATGGTTTGGATCTAGGAATGACCCCCAAAAGCTCATATGTTAGGCTGTGCTACAGTGTTCAGAAGAGAAAAGACTGGATTATGGGAGCTGTAAACTCATCACTGTAAAGTCATCCATTTGAGGGATTAATAATTTGAATTGACTACTGGGTAGGCAGGCAGGACATGGGTGGAGGAGAAGCCTGGATTATATCTTATCCCTGGCCCCTTCCGTCCTGGTGTTCTGCCTCACCATAGGCCCAGAGCAACAGAGTCAGCCAACCATGGACTGAACCTGTGAGCCCAAAATAAACTTTTAATACTCTAAGTAGTTTGTGTCAGGTATTCTGTCATATCAATGAAAAGCTGACAGACATAATGTATAGCATGATAATTTGTTTTTTATGGCATGCATTTGTAACATTGAACAACAGATAAAATTGTGTGATGTTTTTATTTTTAAACAATAATATTTCAAAATTTTTTTTTTTATCATAGAACATTATGTTTGGATGGATTTCCATTTAGAAATACAAATCTAATTCACTAGATTAACTTAGCTCCTATGCAGTTAGTAAAAGTTTTAAAAATTAATCTATTAATAGAAGGTAGGTGATTTACATGTTTTACTATGTTTTCAAAAAGCTTTGGTCATCATTCTTAGGCCTCCTTGTAAATATATGAAACACTTTCTCAATGGTATATACCTAAATGGATAATCACTGGCCCTAGAAATGCACATTAATTTTACCACATACTACTGAATTCCATCCATAATGAATATACCAACTTACTCCCAGTGAATATTTAAAAAAAAAAAAAAACTGAATCAGAAACACTGGTATCGATATTAAGTAGGTAAGCATAGGACATGGCTAGGAATTTGATTTTGATTACTGCAGTAGAAGCCCCTTTGCCTACATATAAAAGTGAAGGTGCTGATTGTCAAATGCTCTGGATCAGGAAGCGTCAAATGGAAAGTAGATCCTGCATGGAGATTGGCCATGCTCTAAACTTCCTCTCCTACCTATTCCCTGCAACAAATCCTTAGCAACTGGTCTCTTCAAAGCCTGTCCAGACTTAATATTGGAATGGACAAACTCCACTAGCCTTCGGGTCTTCTGTATAGTCAATGTTTCTCAATTCTCTGGACAAGAGGTACTGGTATTACTAGTGATTGGCATCAATTAACTTAATAACCTCCCAGTATATGTTGTGCATTCATTCATGCATAAATTTGTAGGCACATATTAAATGAGCATCAACTGCAGCCAAGGGTCAAGAAAACCCAGACAAGTCCAACCCTCGAGGAGTCCATGGTCTACATGTAAGCTACAAAATCAAGTAAGCACCAGCTGTGTGACATATTAAGCATCAGAAACACAGCAAGTTTATATAATATGTGCTATACGGGTAAAATATACACTGAATTTTGAACACTTTGTAAAATAAGAATATAAAAGATATAATCAAGTTTTATATTAGTTACAAATTATTCTTATTTTTTAATGTGGCTATACCAAAATAAGTTTATATATGTGACTCACCTTATAACCACTTCTGTCCAAGAAGGTATGAGAGACAAGAATAATGATGCAGTAAGAGAATTCCTAAGGTAGGGTAGCAATGTCTATGGAATTGTCTATGAGATCTAATGGACAACAGAAGGACTCTGCATCACAAAATGTACTGTATTGGGGATTCATGCTAAATGAGTAGATTTCAGCTATTTTTGCCATAAAAGTTTTAAAAATGGTTACTGTGTAAAAAAATGGATATGGTAATTTGCTTCACTGTAATAATCTTTTAACCATCTAAATACATCCCATCATATCATGTCATTTGCCTCAAATATGTAAAACAATTTTTTAAATGCTCTATGGGGGCATGCAGAAAGGACAAAGTCAGTTCAGCTTGGGGCACAAGAGATAGCAATACACAGAAACTGAGAAGACAAATAACAAAAATAAAGTTTTACTAATTATTTTAAAGGATCAATTAGGTGAGGAAAAGCAAGGAAATAAAATCCTACCAGGAGAAAGCCCAGAAGTGAGAGACCACAAAAACTAGCTATATCAGCCAAAACGAGGCTGGATTTGTCACATCGCCCCTAGCAACCCTTGATAAATATTAGCAGTAATCATCATTTTGCATTATTTCATCCTTAAAACAAAAGCAACATTGATAACTGAAGCAAAATACTGAACACGCAGAAGGTAATTTCTAACTTTCTTTGTCATACTACCATCTACTACTCTATTACCAGAATCACCTAATCTAAAGGATAAGCAGTTGCCTGAAGCCACTCACCCCATACATGAACCTCACTCAAGCCCAAGGAAGAAGCTAGTGAGGTATACAACAGCCCATGCTACTGCGCAGGTACTGACACCAATTTACAGGAAAATAGCAGGCCTTCACTTGTCTTTTTTTTTTTTTTTTTTTTCTTAGTTGTATATGGACACAATATCTTTATTTATTTGTTGTGGTTGCTGTTTTTAATGTAGTGCTGAGGATCGCCTCACAAATGCTAGGCGAGCACTCTGCCACTGAACCACAACCCCAGCCCAGGCCTTCATATTTCAAAGATAAAAAAAAAAAAAAAAAAAAAAAAAAAAAAAAAAACGTGAAATTGTAGCTAGCTACTCTCTGCTCTAGAGCTGTAGGCTTTCTGACTTTTTGTTTTCATGATTGTTTTAATTGCAAAAGGAAAAGGATACAAAATTAGAATTTTAATCAACACTGGACAAATGATAGTGACCCAAAGACAAGAACAACTTTTATTTATTCCAGTACTATATCTCGAGCTCCAAGCCTCACTGAAAGTCACTTTCATTCATGAGTGTAAATAAAACCAAGAAAAAAAGTCAGTGGAAAAGTAAAAAGAACACAAAAGGAATTGAGATTTGTTGTTAGATGATAGTATTTAAAGGCCTTAAAACAGAATTAATCTCAACAGCTGGAAATCATATTTGGCTCATGTTAAAGAAATGCTGCTGCTTGCAAACATGATAAATGGAGAGCAGCTTGCAACCGTGATGGATAAAAATAAATATTTCATTATGCAAAATGTGTCTCATTGTTGTGTTTGTAAATCTGAAATGATTATAAGTCCTGCATCACAGCACACACTGTTAGTCATCCTCACTGACTTGCAGGTACTGGGTTTTTGTTGTTTTTCTTCTATTTTTCTTCTTTATTCTAAATTTATTTGGCTATAGTGACTTGAAAATAACTTTTGGCATTTGATGATAGAGACAAAAATAGCTATCATTTCCCCGGCTTAAAGTACAGAACTATGTACTTCTTTTTAATTACATCTTTGATCCTTAGAACCTACAAAGCAATAATAAGTTGCTAATACTAAGAAGAATTCAATAATAAAGGGAATCAGTGCCTCCAAAAGGAATGGCAGAAATAAAACTCACTCCTATTCTTTTTAAAAGATGCACTCAAGCTTGTTTTAATAATTCATAAAATACACAACCTCATAAATGCACAACGAAGTACAATATAGCCCAGAGAAATGAACTGAGATGGAAATATTGATCCCTACAATATTTTAATAAGTGCAATAACAAGGTGTGCCCTCCAAACAAACAATCCACACAGCACAGCATGCCCCACTTGCTCATGGTTAACCATCTGAGACACCAGACCAGAGACAGTGAAATCCAGTCCTCGAGTAAAACAATTAACATGTAGAAGAAAATCACCAGGCAAGAAAAGGAAGAATGAAGGAGCCAAGAAATCAAATCCTAAATGTCACACTGCTGAAGGCCTTTTAGTCAGCTGGAACATATTTACTGAAAGATTTAAAGGAAACAAAAATCTTGTTTTAAGACAGAACGGAGAAGTCTCGTCCCTTTCTCCACCTCAAAGAAGTGATGAAAAACGAAGAAACGAAAGTCCCATCATTGGTAAAATGAGACCAAGTGTGTGATCCCAACCCCAGTCTTAGTATAAGAGCAGCCAAAGCAGTGCAACCCGACCTGGGTATGAGGATGCACAGAAGAGTATCTGCCACAGATGCAGATGCAAGCCATTGCAAGAGGCAGCCTGCTGCTGAGGTGAGGCGGACCAGAGTCAGGACTGGAGGCTGAAGGCCTGCACATCTACCACTGCACAGGCAGCGGCCAGCAAAGATCAGACACCTCCTAGCAGCCAGGGATCAGCTCATTCAGAGGCCACTAAAATGGAACTAGCACAGGATCCAGATGGACAATGATGATACAGGAAAAAGGGAAATGGAAGAGGGAGAAAAGAAAAGGGGGAGGGCAGGGGAGGAAAAAATAGGGAAAAAAACAAACAGGAAAAATGCATGAGAATATGGCACCAGAAGAACGTCACCAAGTAAATGAAAATCATGACTGGAACTATCACTAAATCTCAAAGAACTGTATGAAAAGCAAAGTCGCTCAAAGGAGAGATATCAGAGCTTTGAAAGATAACAGCAAAACCAATGCAGAAGATGAATTACAGGCTTGCAGAGCTCATCAAAGAAATTAAATCTAAACAAAAAGTTGCTCAGAGAACAATTGGCATCATTAAAAATCCAGCACAAGGGGCACGGAAGAAGGGATGAAGAAATGAGCAAAAGGAAAAAATTAACAATGAGGTACAGAAGACTGAAAGAAAATCAGAATTAGTCTTTTAAGAAAATTACATGTGTAAAACTGCTTTCCCAAGACAACCACAGAATTAATTAAAAGAGAACCTTCCAATGCTAACAGGAGACTTAAACTCAAAGACAGAGGGCACACACCCATCAGAACACAGCAGTGCAGACGGAGCACTTGAGTGAGGCCTAATTAAAAACATGAATTCATTATAAAATAGAAGTAACAAAATGCCTAGGAACTGGAAAATTTTCACTCCTTAGTCCAACATGGAAAGAAACGCGGGTCAAGGGTATGTAATTAAATGAACTGAGTTGGTGGTGGGAAGAAAACTTCATTAAACCTAATCATAAACTTGAAAAGGTATCACACTTAAAAAAGTATGGTGCTATAAAGGGAGAAAAATGGACTAAACCACCTGAAGAAAAAAAAAAATTGATGATAGCACCCCAATTCCTGGCTCAGTCTTAACAAGGCAGCCAAGAATTTGCCCAAATTTAAAATTGTAGGACTCTTCTCCAAAGCAAATGAACACATCTGGTGGGAATTAAGACAGCACAGGCACCTCGAGGACTTAGAGGTGAGCCCAGACTCCCACATGGCTGTCTTCATCTCTAGGTGAAAATTGGCAGTCCACACACCTACCACAAGCAAACTGGTCCATGCCATCCTTTCAACTGCCTAATTCTTAGTAAGAAAAGACAACCAAGGACCACCAGAGTGAAGGATCCAGGGAAAGAAATACAGACTAATAGAAAAGCAAGGATCTAAGGAGCACCTGGCACAGGAGAACAAGGAGCGGAGACAGGTGCTCACAGGCAATTAACATGGTCATAAAGGCCTGGGATGAAACTGTACTTATAAAATGAAATAGATACTATGAAAACAAACGAGCAATGTCTTTCAATCACATGTTGCTGGGATAACTGCATAAATAGAAAAACACAGACCTCTACTGCATAGACCACATAAAAAATTAATCCAAGATGATTATAGATATAAGTGTGTAAAGTGAAAAACAACAAATCTTCCTAAAGAAAACACAGAATAAACTGCATGAAATTGCAACCCTCGGGAAGGCAAAGCAACAGCTTCATGCCCCAAGACACCAGCAACAGTAAACCTTTTTTTTAAAAAAAATATAATAAATTGGATGTCATCAAAACTGGAATTCTTTAAAACATGTTAATCAAAAACAACTTAAGAAAATGAAAAAGCAGGTCACAAATTGGGAGACTGGGTTTGTAGTACACATGTGACCTAATACTTGCATCTCAAATATTAATACCTATGAATAGGTAATGAAAAAACCACAAATAAAACAAAAAATTAAGCAAGAGACTTGAGGGGACATTTTATAAAAGAAAACATAGAAAATTAAAGACATGAAAAGATGCTCAACATCATGTGTATTGGGAAATGTAAATTAAACCACAAAGGTGCTACTTCACATGTGCTAGACTATCTAAAATTAAAGAGTAAGACCAAATGTTAAGAGAGGATATGAAGCAACTGAAATCACAAATGTTGGTCAACTACTCGGAAGACCTGTTGGCAGGTTCTTATAATGTTGAATACACAATTACTCTATGCTACTTACACAAGATAAATGAAACATATGTCTACAAGAAAGATCTTTCTCTGGCTTTACTGAGACATAACTGACAAATTCTATGTTTAAGAAGTATACATTATATTTTTATATATGTATGCACTTTGAAATTATTGCCATAATCAAGCTAATTAACATGTCCAATTTATCACATGGCTACCTTTTTAAAAAAATGATTTAGATAGAACTTTCAGAGCAACTTACTCATAAAGGCAACAACTGAAAGCAGCAAATAAAAATCCACCATCAACAGAAATGTCTGGTCCATCCAATTAATGGACCACTATCCAGGAATAATGAAGGAATAAACAGAGGGCAAAAGCAAGCAAACTGCTGGAAGCTACAGTGAATGGATGAACTTCAAAGTCCTTTAACTGAGCAAAAGGAGCCAGGCACAAACCAAGTCCATTCTTTATAACTAGTCCACATACATGCAGTTCAAGAGGAGCAGAACCGACCTGTGGAGATGAGAACCTTGCAGGTGGAGTGGGACTGGCTGAAACAAAGAGGACTCTCTGGGGTGACAGAAACATCCAGATCTTGACTGGAGTAGTGTCTCATGTACACACACATTTACAAACTCATCAAAGTGCACAGTCATTTGGTCAACATTCTATGGAAAATGAACCTCAATTTTAAAAATGAAATAAAAAATAAATAAAACTACAAGAATGCCAGAATTTGTGTGTGGTATGGGCATTTTTTGTTGTTGTTGTTGTTCAGAAATTTCAACAGGGGAAAATAACCTCCACTTCTAGTTTAGAATCACTAAAATTAGATTTAGTACCATATTTAGTAGCTCAAGTTTTAGGTTCACAAAACTGACTTTGCTATGGGTAGCACACTTAAAATATGGCAGAACTGGGGCTCAATCCCAATGTTATCTCATGCCATGCCCAGTGTGCTCTGTCCCTCTATATTTTATATATCCTTCATCTGGTAAACTGAAGTCACCAAGTTCCAATATACCACAGGCTTCAATGATGTCTACTTAAGCATCATATGCAGACACATTATTGTTATATGTTCCACTGAGAAAGAAAAAAACTTTTACAAATTAAACTATGACACATGCTTTATTTACACTAAGAAGCTGCTATACTTATTTTTAAAAGATCTTTTGAACTAGATCTTTGACATATATCACTCATGCATCTTAATGAAAGGGAAGAGTATCATAAAGTAGATGGGACTCTGCAAAAAAAAAATTCAAAAAACTTGGAATGGCAGTCATTTATTCTTTTAAGAATAAATATCTGCTCTACAAATATAAGCAGAATTTTTGTAATACCTAAATTATGACATTATAGGTGTGTACCTTCCAACTTGGATCCTGGGAGGACCCCCAATTATGACTCTCCTCATTAAAAAGAACTTACATATCCTTATTCTGTGGTTTTATTTTTTAAAAAATGGCATTAATGATTGAAATAATTTCATCAGACAATAACATTTCCTGCTATTTAGTAAATGCTTGATGAAGTGCAAATGAAAATATTCTGTTTCATTAGTAATTCAATAATATTTTCTTCCATCTAATTTATAAAATAATGCCAGAATTCACACTACTTGGAAAGTGTAAACACATTCTAGCAGGTAAAGCAAACTTGATGTCTGAAAGCAATCTGGGGACTGACAAAGTTAATCTTCAGTAAGTCAGTGGTCAGAGAGGTGTTCGGCACACTTGCCTGGTGAGAATCACCTGGGGTCCTAGTTAAAATGACAACTCCATGCTCTCTAAGTGAGAGCCTTATAAGCTCTTCCCAGGGGTGAATCCTACCAGTAGGTGAAAGAGAGAACACTTACTAGAACATGAACAACCTCAGAATATGACTACAGAAAACATTTTACTAATTATGAAGGGTGCGTTAAGACCTTTCAAATCCGTTACAAAATAAAATGCAATTTTTTTAAGAATAAATATTACTATGCCTAATTCTGTTATAAATCAAAACAAAGGAGACCTGGAGATTTATGTGCACATTCAGACTCCATCAGAGGACTCTGAGGAATCTAAGAACCTGTCCAGGAAAAATAAACCATTCTTGAAGTGCAGAGAAAGAGAGTTATTTCAGACTTTCTCAACAAAAGTTTTTGCATGTGGGATGTCACTTCGAAAACTATTCTGCTCTTTCTCTGATGTAACAACAAATTGCTTAAAATGTAAACATTATATTCTAATCACAAAAGCAAAAATGTTTGTCCGCTAAATATCATATTTAAAACATGTAGTTTCTTCTACTTATAAGTTTTATATTCTAGATTTGATTGAAGTGGGGGAGGAAGAGCAGAATGCTTTGTGGTAATGGAAATGTTCAGGATCTTGTAGAGTCAAAACAGTACCTCTATCAACATATGGCCACTGAGCAGGAAGACAAAGAAACTGAATTTCAACGTAATTTTAATTAGTTCAGATTTAAATGGTGACATTTGACTAGCAGCTGCCATATACAAACAACACAGGTCCAGTTAATGAAGGGGTTTCACATTTAAGAGTTCATTTTTGATCAACAAATGAGATGAATTCAAACTAAAAAGCATCTTCTCAGCAAAAGAAACAACCATTGAGGTGAAGAGATAGACTACAGAATGGGAGCAAACTTTTGCCACACGCACATCACATAGAGCACTAATCTCCAGGATATATAAAGAACTCAAAAAGCTTAATACCAAAAAAAAAAAAAAAAAAAAAAAAAAAAAAAAAAAAACAATCAAAAAATGGGCTAAGGAACTGAACAGATACTTCTCAGAAGAAGATATACAATTGATCAACAAATATATGAAAAAATATTCAACATCTCTAATAATTAGAGAAATGCAAATCAAAACTAAGATTTCATCTCACTTCAGTCAGAATGGCAATTATCAAGAATACAAGCAACA
Organism: Tamias sibiricus; assembly: GCA_025594165.1. Taxonomy (NCBI): domain Eukaryota; kingdom Metazoa; phylum Chordata; class Mammalia; order Rodentia; family Sciuridae; genus Tamias; species Tamias sibiricus. The sequence continues at coordinate 141,189,658 of CM046664.1, read as the reverse complement.
ATAAGTGTTGGCAAGGATATGGGGGAAAAGGCACACTCATACATTGCTGGTGGGACTGCAAATTTGTACAGCCAATATGGAAAGCAGCATGGAAATTCCTTGGAAAACTTGGAATGGAACCACCATTTGACCCAGCTATCCCACTCCTCATTCTATACCCAAGGACTTAAAATCAGCATACTACAGTGATGCAGCCACATCAATGTTTATAGCAGCACAATTCACAACTGCCAAACTGTGGAACCAACCTAGATGCCCTTCAGTAGATGAACGGATAAAGAAACTGTGGTACATATACACAATGGAATATTACTCAGCATTAAAAGAGAATAAAATCATGACATTTGTAGGTAAATGGATGGAGTTGAAGAATATCATGCTAAGCAAAGTAAGCCAATCCAAAAAAACAGGAGCCGAATGTTTTCTCTGATAAGTGAATGCTAATCCATATGGGAGATGGGGGAGGATGAGTAGAGGAACTTTGGATTAGGTAAAGGAGAGGGAAGGGAGGTAGAAAAGATGGTGGAACGAGACGAACATTATTACCCTAGGTACATGTATGATTGCACAAATGGTGTGACTCTACGTCATGTATAACCAGAGAAGTGAAAAATCATGCTGCATTTGTGTACAATGAATCAAAGTGCATTCTGCTGTCATGTATAACTGATTAGAACAAATAAAAAATAAATTTTTTAAAAAGTGCATTTTTATTCATTTTTGACCATTTTGAGATCCCACTGAGCAGCATTACAAACAGGACAGCAGGACCAGCAAGCCATGCAAAATGACAAACAAAATAACTGCCACTACCAGCTGCTTCTGATTTTTAGTGACATAGTCTTTGTTTAATTCCCAAGAGTTACTTCCAGAAGGACCTTTTAAAATTTTGTGACTGTTCAAAAGTGATCTCAGCATTCACTCTACGCACTTTTACATTTGTTTTCTGATACCTGACATTTCTCTTACAGAGAAAAACAGAGCTAGTCTTCGTTCTCACTTCCTCTTTATACTCCTCTTACAATATGACACATTTTACGGCAGAAGAGTCCTCATTTGAAGAACCTTCCATTTTAAAATGTCTTCTCGGGGTTTAATTTCAGAGCTTCCTTTTTTCCTGCTTCTTGAAATAGGAGACTTGGCTGTGGAGGTTGGGAAGGACCACTAACTACCACAACACCCACACACCCCCTTCACCCAGGAAAGAGGCAGGGCAATGATATGACAGAGGAGGCCAGCAGTGACCAGGCTGTGAGGAGGCTAAAGGTCCTGCCCCCACAAACCTTCATAGGAAAGGAAAGGCCTCAGTCCCTGCAATGACTAGCAGCAGATGTGACAGCTGGATGGGGAACAGTCCTGGTAAAAGGACAAAGAAAATGCATTATGATAAAACCTACACAGTTGGTTAAGATAGTCCATGTATTCATCCTCCTCAAGAACTTTAATCAACAGATACATCTGAAGCACACACTTCGTGTCCAACACTGTTTTGTAAAGTCACTGGACCCAACATGTCTAAAACCCACAAGCCATTTGGAAGATAATGCAAAAAAGAAATGCAACTCGGAGACCCTCAACTCACAGCATCAACTATTCGCACTTTTGGAAATTCTGAAAAGGGAGAGAGGAGTGTTGGCTTGCAGTCATCTACAAGGACTGACTTTGAGGGAAAGGTAGAGCATAGATCAAAGAAAGAGAGGACAGATTTACAAACTGAGCAAAGAGTGTAAGTCAAAGCAGAGAGGCAAGAGTGAGCGTGGCCCAGCACACAGGAAGGGCATACAGGAGAGCAGATGAAAGGTTTATGTTGGTAAATAGAAAAAAAGATGAGGTGTTGACAGGGTCAGCCTGTGGAAGAAATTGAATATCAGAAAAAAGGAATTTAAACAGATGGAATCAACCTATAGATACTGCAAAGGGATATGTCAAGAGTTAGAAGAGCAGTCTGAGAGATGAATTGCAACAGAGGGGAAAATGGATCAGAGAAAATAGCTTATGGGACTTATAATAATCAGCGAAGTAAGGTGGCAGCAGTGGTTGAAGACACATCAGAAAAAAAGGAAGAGGAAAACGAAACTTCAAAGATGATGCGTTGCTTCCATCGAGAAGAACAGAATGAAGGACTGGTGACACGTTTGATCGCAACATCTAAAATACATAAAAATCCCATCTGTTTTCCCGTCTTTCCTGGGCGTCTGGCTTAATCCATGCGTGCCAAATGAGGCCTTCCAGCGCTCTTCAAAAGAAGCAGTGCAATATACATTACACTAATCTTAAGTGCAACCACATAAGACTAGCAATAAATTTTTAATAATGTTCCTTATTTATAGATGAAAATAATATATTATATTTGCTTTCAAATAACAGTGTGAGATGAGCAGATAGATATTCAGGAGAAGTGCCCCTGAGCTGGAGAGTACTGCAGAGGGAGGGAGGGTGCCTGCAGAAACCGCTCCCCTCCACTTCTACTTGTTACACAAACCTAATCATCCACTGAGAACTCCTCTGAAGAAAATGACTGTAAAGTCTGACAATATAATCTGTAAATAATTTTCACTAGAAAAGCCCTGATACATTACAGCCATCACTAAACTACAAAAAAAAAAAAAAAAAAAAAAAAAACCTGATAGACTGTAACCTATTTTATACTCCCCCCGCATAAAACTGCAAAGTTTTAGTTACATTAATAAACAGAAAAAAAAATTATCCAAGTACTGCTTTTAAAACACATATTTATAGATTAACATCACCAAGGCAGATAAATAGCAAACATTGGCAGGGCTGGCAAGCCCCACATACACTGTATAGTACTTAGGAAAAAATAAACTTGGGAGAGTTTACATAAGCTTGAGTAGCTATAGTATATCTCCAAGCATTAAGTGATATACATGTTTCACTTTTTGTTATTGCATCCTAATAAGAATGGACATATAATTGAGTTTATGAACATGAAGTATTACTTATTCATCTTAAACTTAGTTCGGATTCAGGAAATTGTTCTTAATAAAGGGTGAATGGTTAACTATGATGTTGAGGTAACCTGAAATACAGCAAACCCTCAATGCATCTGTCTCTGTAGAACTGTGTTTTGGATTATGTGTTTAATGCTGAAGATGTTAGATCCCAAGCTCTGTAAATTTAAATGTTATAGGATCCAAACACTCTAAAACATGAAAAGCATTTTACTACATTAAGAAGAATAACATAATTAGTTTACGGTTTCACTTTTTTCCCCCTGGAAAGTTTTGCTACACGCCTAAAATCATGTTTTATGTACTAACAGTGCTTAAAGGATATATTTTTAAAAATAAATAAATAAACCACTGAACTCTCTTAGACCTGGTAATCCTTAACTCTGCATATACCTAGAAGAAATAAATCATTAAATGACTTTATAATAGAGAGCTTTGCTTTACTTTGAGCAAATATGGATTAGGGGTTGAATCCCAGATCTGCCATTTGCCATGCAAGGAGCAATATTAGCATATTACAAAGAAGAAATAAGGGAAGAAAATTCAGTTCAAAGGGAAAAAAAACAGACAAGAATAAACTGGACAGCAGCAGCTCTTCTATAGTAGAGCTTCTACTAAGAAAAAAAAATTGCAACTTGCCATTGAAACTGCAGAACAGAGCAAAACACTGGTTAAATTAATTATTGTGCATTGTTCAAGCAGAGAGTTAATTTTCAAAGAACAGAACATGAAAAACATAATCACAAGTATTTGTGACCTTGAGCAAGCCACTCAACCTCTCTGTGCCTCTGTTTCCTCATCCATCACAGAAGGGGAACAGAGGGCCTTCTTCTCAGGTAAGAGCTGAAGAAGCCATCTATGGACAGATATCAGGATGGTGACTGGCACATGGCAAACACCTTAAATCATCAGGTGGCAGTGCCAGGGCCACTGTCATCATCAGCACCATCAAAGTTTGAACTGCTCCTCCTTCATCTACACAAATGCAAATCTGGGTTCTTCTCAATTTCTTCTATGGTTAGTAATGGTCAGTTTGGAACTAGGAACACAGAGTCCTTCTCAGCCTTCATCAATGAAAGCAGTCAAATGGCAAAGCTGAAGTGCATTCTAAAAAGCCCAGCAGCGCAGATCCTGTGCTTTTATCGAAGAAGTGGGTAACTATGTGCCCACATAACTGCTATGGGACTCTTTAAAAATCAGGTATTTCATAAACAAACCACAAATTATTTTTTTTTCTATGACTGTGCTGAGAAACTGCATATCCTCATCACTCACAACACCACACCCTCCTGCCTCTTGCTCTAACACGCCAACCCCTGTCCCTTCTCAGGGCCTCTGCACCTGTTGTTCTCCAGGCCAGGAATGCTTTGCCCTCTTCTCATGTTTAGATTGCAACTTATATGTGACCTCTTCAGACAAGCACTTCCCGATCACCTTATCTTTGGATTTGATTTTACTGCCTCCAGATATGCTGCTCCAGCTGTTTATTTAAGATCTGCCTTTGTCTCATTCCTCCCCCACCAATCAACTATGAGCACACAGATCATGCCTTATCCAGGAGTGCGTCCTCAGATTTGAAAATGCAGTGGGCAACCGAGTTGTGCATAACAGCATCCAACTAAATACTTGTTTAAGAAATATTTTAATGTTGACCTTCAAATTTCATTGTCTTAAGGTTTTCAATGCACATGGTTAAAGGATGGCCTCCAATCACAATGGCTATTCCTTGTACTCACAAAGCTATTTTTACTTGCAAATACCTTTCAGATTCAATATCTTAAGGTAATGTGAAATTTTTTTGTTCTTCAGAGACTGGGATCTATCTATCACCTGTCAATATCTGTATGTTAAATTTAGAGCCAGGAGATAATAATAAATCTACTTTTCAAAAATCTTTCTTGTTCACAAATCATGTTAGCTTATTACAAAAAAGAAATAACGAAGAAAAATCAGTTCAAAGGGGAAAAACAGACAAGAAGAAACTAGGCAACAGCAGCTCTGCTGAAGTAGATCTACTAAGATAAAAAAAAAAAAAACAAAAACCTTGCAACTTGCCATTGAAACTGTAGAAGAGAGCAAAAGACTGGTTAAATTAATTATTGTACATCATTTCAGCAGAGAATTAATTTTCATAGAACATGACATGACATGAAAAAAACATAATCACAAGTATTTCTAAAGGGAACTATACTATATTTACACTATGAATCTTATTTTAGTAAATATAATCACATGCCCACACAAAATTAGAAAGAAATACTCAGTGGTGTGAACACGGGATTTTTCTAGATAGTATAATTACAGAAATCATTACTTTTACTTGGTGCTTTTTTGTTCCTCTGTCTAAACTTGTAAATCACCTCTGCAATTGGGATAAAAATACTGGGGGCTGGGAAGGTGGTGCCTTCTGTTTCCCATGAGCATTTTTTCTTTGGGTATTGCTCCTAAGAAAAAAACAAATGGAGTACTGAATCCAGTTAAAGCAATAATCTAATTATAGTCCTTAAACAGAAAAAGGAGAATAAGCCTATGGTAAGCATCGGTACTTGAACCATAACTAGATCACATTCATGAAATTTCCTAAGATGCTAAAAAGATAGAAACTGTGCATTGTTTGTAAGAAGAGCAACTCCAATAATGGCTACTATTTATTGGGTAATTAGACCTTCCAGCTTAGATATTATCTCACTTCGTCCTCATAGTAAATAAGATATTTTTATTATTTCCATTTATTACATAGGAAAACATAAGGAATCCCTTGTAAACAAGTGGAAGGCTCACACACACACACACACACACACACACACACACTCACTCATTCACTCCTTAAATTTTTTGGTGTAGATATTATGCTATTCCTTAAATGTCTGAAAGATTTCACTACAAAAACAATTGCTTAGCTTCTTTTTTTTAATTTTAAACTGCTTTGTGAAAGTCAGCCCTTGCTAATTGCAGGTTCCGCATCAGTGAATTCTGATTCAAAAATCAGAAAATATTCAGAAAAACTATAGCATCTGCACTGAACATGTACAGACATCTCTTCTTGTCATGGTGCTTTAACAATACAGGACAACAACATTTACACAGCATGACATTGCATTAGGTATCATAAGTAACTTAGAGAAGGTTTAAAGTACGAAAGAGGATGTTCAGAGGTTATATGCAAAGGCTCTGCTATTTTACATAAGGGACATCTGCAGACTTTGGTATCCCACAGGGAGTCCTAGAACCAATCCCCACAGACACTCAGGCACAACTGTGATTATATATTTATTTCTATCATAAATTCAATTTTTAGACCAACCTGTATACCAATGCCATGTCTGCAAATCCCACTTAGATTAGGTTATGGATAACTAAAATTTCTTTATTATAACACTTTAAATGATAGTAATAATCTTGTTACCCCAGAATAAAATTTTTGTTTAAATGATTTAAAATTGCATATCAAAAACATTCACTGTTAATGTACTTCAAGTCACTGTGATTGGCTGCTTCAGAGGGACATTGTACTAGTCAAGAGCCAGGCGTCCACATACCCACTGCTGAAGAAACAATGCCTATTTCCTTATATCCCATCTTGGCCACAAGACAAGCCACATTAGCATGCCACTCCAATTGCTAAAAGTATTACTCCAACTGCCAAAAGAAATGATTACACTCTTAATTTTATCTACATAAAAAAATTTATCATTTCACACTTTTGTGTGTGTGTGTGTGGTGCTGGGGATTGAACCCAGGGCCTTGTGTATACAAGGCAAGCACTCTACCAACTGAGGTATAGGTTCTACCACCTCCCAATCCCACCATCCTGAGGATTGAGCTTCAGTACATGAGCCTTCAGGAGACAAACCCTATCCAAACCATAGCAAGCATCTTAGAGAGACAGTAAGAGACATTAGAAATTACCTTTTCTCAAATATCCAAGTAACAAGGCACAAAAAATCTCTGCATTGATTGATTGATTGATTTTTTGATAGCCCTAAAATGTCATTATTTCTTCATTTTTTCAAGATTAAGTAATCAAGATTAATAGGATTCTTTTTACAAACAACAATAAGTATTGGCAAGAATGTAGGGAAAAAGGCACACTTATACATTGCTGGTGGGACTGCAAATTGGAAAGCCAATATGTAAAGCAGTATGGAGATTCCTTGGAAAACTGGGAATGGAACCTCCATTTCACCCTCTCCTCAGTCTATACCCAAAGGACTTAAAAACAGCATATTACAGGGACACAGCCACATCAATGTTTATAGCAGTACAATTCACAACAGCTAAACTGTGGAACCAACCTAGATGACCTCCAGTTGGTGAATGGACAAAGAAAATGTGGTATATACATACACTAGAATACCATTCAGCATTAAAAGAGAACAAAATCATGGCATTTTCAAGTAAATGGATGGAGTTGGAGAATATAATGCTAAGTAAAGTCAACCTATCCCAAAACACCAAATGCCAAATGTTTTCTCTGATATAAGAATGCTGAGTCATAATGGGGTTGGGGAGGGGAGCATGGGAGGATTAGAGGAACTCTAGACAGAGCAAAGGGAAAGAAGGGGAAGGGAATGGGTATGGGGGTAGAGAAGATGGTGGAATGAGATGAACATCATTACCCTAAGTACATGTATGAAGACATGAATGGTGTGACTCTACTTTGTGTACAACCAGAGATATGAAAAATGATGCTCTATATGTATAATATGAAATGTAATACATTCTGCTGTCATATATAACAAATTAGAATAAAAAAATTTTAAGAAAAAAGTTTAAAACTTCAAGTAAAGAATATCAGTTTGGGCTGGGGCTATAGCTCAGTTGGTAGAGTGCTTGCCTCACATGCATAAGGCCATGGGTTCAATCCCTAGCACCGCAAAAAAAAAAATATATATATATATATATATATTTTACATATATATATAAATTTATACCTCCCTTTATTGAAAAAGGAAATGCTTCTAGTTGTGCTGCATTTTTTATTACTATAATATTTGATTTTCCTATAAAAGTTATTAGCACAACAGTGTCTAAAACATGAATGTTAAATTTATAGTACAAAATTTATATTGAGTATCTATCTTTCCTTTTCACTCTATCTACGCAAGCAACACACCGCCAAAGCAAGCTGATTTACAAATACCAAAATAATAAGTATAATGGAATTCCATACATTTTCTTTGGCTTGATTCCATTTCCAATAAATACATTAAAATTTTCACTTCTTGAAAAATAATCTAAACAGTCATCTTGCCTACAGTGGTGTAAGTTCATGAATTAAACAAAATGAGGCAGCTATGAATTTATGCCATCCAAACATGTTAAAATACATCATTGAACCACTTTTAAACCTATTTATAATCAAAGGTTCTTATTGATTTATCTACCACGTGTAAAAGAGATTAGCCTAAGGAACAGTGGAGGAGGAATCAGCATGAACCCCTGCCATGCATATCCACTGTAACAGACCAGAGGAGGGATGCACCGGAGTGGCCAGACCTACACAGGCCACCTTAATCCAAGCCGCCAATCTATATCTGTGTATGTCCCAGGAAGTCCCACATTTCACAGGTTTTTACTTTAAGAAGAAGACTTTTGCATGTAAAACAAAATTAAAGAACTTTAAATAATACTGAGTATATAATATATGTGTGTGTGTGTGTGTGTGTGTGTGTGTGTATAAAATCCTATGTATTGGCATTTATCATCCTGGACACACATGTGAAATGAGAGCAGATCTCCAATCAGCAGGAGAAGGAACAGCCTTTCCTGCCAGGATCTGAATTGGACTAGAGATGTTTCCATCTTAACTCCAGCACTTCATTAAAAAACATTAAACCCAGTCTCTGTCTGCATCAGTCAGTGTCTCTCATTCTTGTCAAACTGTTAGCTAAGTGAATTGGAAGGGTAAAATAAACTACTCTTCCCAGTCCAATTTATCAAGACTGAATAATAAAATGTCATTACTGAATCATCATTATTCTGAACCAAATGTGATATAGCCACAAAACACAACATGGAAGAAGAAAATATGCACATTTCCCCCCCTAAACTTGTTAAGGATGACCGTTAAATTCCACTTTCTTCTGACAATTGTGATTTAGATGATAGCCAAAAATACACAAAAATAAATTGTCTATTCTATCTCTTCCATGCTTTCTTTATTTATGGTGGTCGTAACTCTGCAACCCACGAGGAGTGGTAGTGAATATTGTGTGAAGGCAGCAAAGTCAACATTAACTAATATAGGCTGGTCTGATCACAGAATTGCAATGCTAATTGCAAACCTTAGGCTACCGAGAAAACAACAGGTAAATCCCTTTAAGACTTCAGATATCAATCTGTGTGTGCTGACTACTGAATTTACCTAATATACATTTTTAAATAAATGATTGAAGAAGCAAAGTCAATATGTGTAGTTCATTTAAATGTCATTAACTAGATATCCAATCATTATGTTGAATATGTGTCTACTTAGAAGTAAATACACTGAGTAATTTTAGCAGCAACACTGATCAAGCTGACTTTTGAAAACCAAGCAGATAATCAAAACAAACTTAGTTGAAACCAAAAGGAACGAAAAATTAAACATAAATGACTCTTTCTGCATACATTATACTACAAATGCATTCCAAAATCACTACATATCATGGATCACTCATTCCTTTTGAAAAGTATTTTCTCTGGATGGATATGTTTTTTCCTAAAATTTTCTCCAAAAATAGTGTTGTATTTAAAATAATTTATGTGTTAGTCAGCTTTCATCACTGTGGCTAAAATACCCAACAAGAACAACAGAGAGGAGAAAAGTTTATTTTGAGCTCATGGTTTCAGAGGTTCAATCCATGGTCAGTCAACTCTACTACTCTAAGCCCAAGATGAGGCCAAACATCAAAGCTGAAGGTCAAGGTGGAGGAAAGCAGCTCAGTTCACAGCAGACAGCAAAAGAGAAAGAAAGAAAAAGAGAGTGAAGAGCCAAAGACAAAATATAAATCCCAAAGACATGCCCCCAGTGACCTACTGCCTCCAGTCATGCCCACCTGCCTACCCACTTGTCCATTCATTTTTATTAATCCACCCAATAGATCAATCCTCTCATTCACTTATTGCCCCCATAATCTAAGCATTTTACCTCTGGACATTGCTCCATTGCTTAACAAGAATTTTTGAGGGACACCTCATATCCAAACCACAATGATTTATATGACATGTTTGAACATCGTATAAAACCTAAAAGAAGTTACAAAAAACAAAAAAAATTAAAGATTTCGCTGAATAAAAACACTCTTTTGTGTTTTTTTATTTTATATGGGAACAAACAATGCTACTTTTCAAATTAGGATCTCTTCACCTCACATAAAAGCCAGTTACCATCTGCATACTAACAATAAGCATATGTGGAAAGCAATATTTAAAACACAATATCCTTTAAATTCTCTTCAAGGAAAATAAAATATTTTGGTAAAAACTTAACAATATGTGTGTAGGATCTGTAGGATAAAAATTACAAAATGCTAATAAAACAGATCAAAGAAGATCAAAATTAAAGGTAATTTCTTAGTAATGTATAGTTTTTAATAGTTTAGTAAACTGCAAGTAAATATCACTGTCAAAATTTAGATTAAAATTTATTCTCCTGCACTACCAGGAGAATTTGATGGCACAAAGCCTGATTACAAATACAGAGTGTATAAATTAGATGGTTCATTATTTCATATTTCTGGTATTATTCCAACTTCAATTTTCCTTATTCCAAAATGGTACTTCTTCTCAATCAAATAAGTTTGCTCAAAGCTAGAGGTAAACCATGTGAAATGATGGACAAACCCTAAAGTTGCAATTATTTTCTTGAGGACTAATTTCAGATATGGGATAATTTCATAATTGTCTTCCTTTCTTATCAGCTATACATTGATAACTCACTTATCAGTGACTCTGAAAGGTTATTTTCTTTCCCAACTATAAGGGTAATGTTCTTGAAAACCACAATAGTAAAGAAAAAAATCTTTAATAATAGAAGTGAAAAGGGGCTGGGGTTGTGGCTCAGCGGTAGAGCGCTTGTCTAGCATGTGCATGGCCTGGGTTCGATCCTCAGCACCAGATAAAAAATAAAGGCATTGTGTACAACTAAACAAATAAATAAATATCTTTAAAAAAATAGAACTGAAAAGGTAATGAATAAATAGAGTTGGTTACAATCAAAGTCATAAGAGAAAAAATCTTCTCAGCTTTCACGGTAGATGTGACTTTTATGTCACACTGTAAAGACAGAACACTGAAATGATGATGAAATTATACTTCAAATGTTAATGGGCCAGAACAGAATCCCAGCTTGAAGTACTTTAAGCAAAGTAGGCAAATTTATTTACAAAATTCCTTGTTATCTTCATGGATTTCTGCCACAGGTTTTGTCCCTGACACTCTGAGCCAAAGTATAATTCTGTAAGAAAAACTGAAATCTCTGTCATCCTTCTTAATTAGACACTGGCTACCTTTAGTTTAAAAATATATGCCAAAGAACACTGATAGGACTATGTGTCCGTCCCTGAACCAGTCACAGTAGTCAGAGGACTATCTACCAGGATACAGCTTAGGGGGTCCACCACAGGAGCCCATGGCTAAGGCATGATTGGCAGATTCCACCAGAACTAAACGGTTAAAGGAGGAGAGGAGCAGTTCCCTTAAAAAGTATGATACTAGGGCTGGGGTTGTGGCTCAGCGGCAGAGCGCTTGCCTCACACGTGCACAGCCCGGGTTCGATCCTCAGCACCACGTAAACATAAATGCATTGCATTGTGTACAACTAAAGTAAATAAATAAATATTTTTTAAAATAAAGTATGATACTAGTTACCAAAAATAAAAGAACTGTAGCTGAAAAGTGTGTGTGGGGGGAGGGAGTAAATGGTAGAGTAGACCAACAAGAATAGCTAGCTATCTATATCACTGAGTAATAACAAGCAAGCCTTTTTTATAATGTAACAATCTGAAATTAGAGTATATCTAATTGTATTATTTATGCATGCAAAAACTTGGTTTGTTACTCCTGGTGACATATCTGGACCAGGAAAATCCTTTCAATCTATAAGCTATTTGAGAACCATCCAAGGAAAGAAGATGAAATCTAATAGTTCAGTGAATACTTTCCAGTGACACATGATAGTAAGATGTAGAAAACACTAGCATTGAAACTTGTATCTCTAATGATGGCAGACTGCTGAAAAAGATACGGGGCTTAATACTCTACCACTCTTTTTTAAAATGCCTCATCAGCAATGTTATCAATATCAACGGTAGAGAAGACAATATTGTGTTAGTCAACTTTTTAGCCACTGTGACCAAAAGAACTAACAAGAACAATTAGAGGAAGAAAGTTTTATTTTGGGGCTCATGGTTTCAGAGGTCTCAGTCCATAGATGGTTGACTCCATTGCTGTGGGCCCAAGGTGAGGCAGCACATCATGGCCTAAGAGTATGATAAAGGAAAGCGGGAAGCAGAGAGAGACCAAGCTCAGCTCACAAAATATATACCCAAAGGCACACCATCAGTGACCCATCTCTTTCAGTCACACCCTACCTGCCTACCTTTACCACCCAGTTAATCCCCGCTAGGGGATTAATGCACTGACTAGACTAAGGCTCTCATAACCCAATCATTTCACCTCTGAATTTTCTTGCATTGTCTCACACAGGAGCTGTCAGGGGACACCCAATATCTAAACCATAATACATATTACATTGAAAAACATGAATAACACAAACATGAACTCTTTTACAAAAAGACTCAGATGGGTAAGGCAATGAATGTGAAGTTTTAGAAAATAACCTTTTTTTTTTTTTTTCATTTAATGTTTCCAGGTGTTGTGGCTTCAAATATGCCCACAAATGCAAATTCCTTCAAGTTTCTCCACTGATACTTCAAAAGGTAAATCTCAATTCCATCCCTCTGAAAGTAGATTTGATTTAGTGATTTACTTCTAACAAATATTATGGTGAAAATAATGGTATATGACTTCTGAAACTAGGTCATAAAAGATATTGCAGAATCTTTCTTGGATTATTCACTCCTGGAAAAGACAAAGGTCATGTTCCAAAGACACTCAAGCATGCCCATGATGGACACAAGGGATTCTCCTATTGGACCGATGAGTGTGCCTTGTTGAGAATGGATTCTGCAGCCCTAGTAAATCCTCCAGTGACCATAACCCTAGCCAAGATCTTGACTGCAACTTCAGAAGAGATCACTGGCCAGTACTATCTATGGTAAATTGCTTTTGAATTTTTAACCCAGAGAAATCATGACATAATAAATGGCAATTTAACGGTTTAATAAGCAACTTTTTATTTCTCTGTGATACAAAAAATAATGCATGATGCAACTGAAAGTCTGGGGCTCAATAAAATGCAGCAATTAATTTCCATTTAAAAATCTATTGCTTAGTTGATTGTTCCTGTTCCATTGCATTTAACACAGAAATATACACTTTCTCAACTGTATACTTTCTTACTGCTCTTTAACCTATATTATCATCCTCTGCCTCCTCCTGAATATGGGCTTTTTTTTTTCCTCAAACACATTAAGATACAAAGTTACAAAGATGCTTGCAATATAAAAGACTTTATTAACCTTAACCCAAAAAAAAAGGAAAAAAGAAAAGAACCTAGAAGAAAGCTTTCTATGTTGTCAAATAGGTATTTTTCAAAATATCATTTTAGTTACTCACATAACTTCTAGTCAAAGGAAATGCCTAAGGTTAACATCTTTTGCATACATATCAGTTCTGAATCTCTTACAAATTGTTCTTAACTTTCTGAAATTTTATGTTTAACTAACATATACAGTTTATAGAAATCTTAAAACATTAATAAATTTCATACTTTAAATATATTTATGCTAGTTTTGCACTTTCTTTTTCAGTTGTTCTCTCCTTCTCTTTTCTCTATGTTCACAAATAATATTTTTTCTTTCCTCTAATCCCTATCCAAGAAGCATACTAGGATGAACGTATGCTTCTCCCTGTGTATGCACAGACGTATGAATTTTCAGAGACACTAAAATATGCATATATGGACTTATTTTAACTTCATTTATTTTAGAAAAAAATTAGATCATATGATTTAAACTTTTCTTTGCAATCTACTTTTGTTTCTCCCTCAATAATACCTCACTGAAATTCCAAGGCAAGGAGTATAAAGATCTCATTCTCTTTTCAAAATTGCATAATATTCTGAGACACAGATATACCCTAATATATGGCAATATTCAATAATGTATAGGTGCTTTGTTTTCTAATTTTCTGACTCTACTAGGAAAGCGGCATAAGTGTCCATATATACATATATATGTGTATGTCCACATATATATGTAGATACATACAGATGCGTGTTTTCTTCACATACTGACTTACATTTCTATGAAATAGAGAATCTGAGGAGCTGCAACTGTGGAATTGAAGAGATGTACACTTTCACTGTGAAAAGGGATTGCCAAATTAAGGTCCAAGGAAAGAACATAATAATTTCTATCTCTGCTAACACTATTAGATAACCCTATTTCCTATGTTGCCAATAGCAGTAGCCAGTTTTCATTTTTGTCAGTCTAATAGATGGAAAATGACATTTTGCTGTTATTTTAACATTCATTTGCATAAGTACAGTGAATTTCAGCATCTTTTCATATGTTTTGGTTTCACTTGAATTATTTCTTCTCTAAAATCCACATTTTTCCAACCTTAGCTAAAATTTGCGAGGGGTAAATGTGGCTTTATCTTAATCATAAGAGTTATTTTTATATCAGAGATAATAACTTTCTATTATCTATCTACACTTATAATTGAATATCTATTGTTTTTCTATTAACTGTTTATATTTTGTGCCAGAAAAAGGTTATGGAATTTTATATAGACAAATATACCTATCTTTTAGACTTTTGTATTTCCAATTCTAGATGAGAAGGCTCTTCTCTAATTCTGCATTTATGCATATCCTAATTATCTTTAAATATTTTTATTTTTCTAATTTTTTACACATATTTTCATTTGTAAATATTTTTACACATGATACAAATGTCTGATATTATGATACCATCTTTATGGGTAGGGAAATATTTTGTATCTTTTAATCAGCAGTAGTGGAAAGTTAGTTAATTATTTCAAGTTTCCTTATTAAATAATTTTTGAAACAAGGTTAAAAACATAACTCCATATTAACTATTTGTCATGCTTATAATGCTTATAATATTACAAGAGGTTGCCAGATTAGGATCCAAAGAAAAGAACATCATACTTCTAACATAACAGTTCCCATCTCTACTAACAATATTAGATTACCCTCTTCCAATGCTTCCAACAGCAGTGGCTGTTTCTCTCATTTTGTTAGTGCAATAAGCAGAAAAATGACTTTTTGTTATTAGTGTTTACTGTTAGCAAACTCTGGCTAAATCAAAGAAGTATGTCCTCACGAACTAAAAGTTACAAGGTCCAAGTAAGATCAATTACTTTGATTTCATAAAGTAATCCCAAAAATTACATGTGCATCATAACTTTCCTACATTCATATATGAATACACAACCAGTGAATCTCCACATCATGTACAACCACAAGAATGGGATCCTAATTAGAATAAGTTATACTCCATTTTGTATAATATGTCAAAATACACTCTACTGTCATGTGTATCTAAAAAGAACAAAAAAAGAAAAAAGAAAACAATTCATAATTACATAAGAAAATTTGAAGTTAAATTCAAAGTGTCTTCTACAGATAATATTCAACTGTGCTACACAACATTCTCCACACAGGTCCTTCTATGTAACTGTCACTATTACATCCAACTTTTGATTCAGAACAGATATTTAAAATAGAATTTGCCAAAGTGATTATGACTTGACATTGTTCTAACACCCAAATGCAGCAGAAAAGTTCAAGGTGGTAGGTAGGTTGCTTCTAATAGTTACAATGTGGCTATAGTTTTCATTATATTTCTGCCTCTCCTGATAAGTAGAGTTCTTAATCCTAGGGGCAGACTTATTTCCACATTAGAAAATATTCTAAGTAGAAGCTGGCTGCTTTTTGGCTTCTAGGTTTTCCTGTTGTTCCAGAAAGGTCCCCAAACTCTGTGGTGCCAGCCAAAGCCCAACATGAATGATGTAACACAGAGGGCAAGATGGTGACACTAACCTGGCCAGCATCAGGCAGTATTCCTCAGTTCGATGGGTGACAGATGCTCCCTTTCACACTAGCATAATACAATAAAGAATTCGAACCCTAGTGTAGTGTTTGGGCCTTTTCTTTTCTTTTTCTTTTTAAACATCACTTCTGATATCCTTGCAATTTATTATCAGAGATGGCATTTTTGCCTACAGCAGTTTTTCAAGGAACTCCTGATGTGTGTGCAGCCACACAGATCCCCCTCAATCCCCAAAGTCCCTCAGTGAATTTCAACAGCATGCACTGACATTACAACAACAACAAAAAATGCTACTTGCATACAGGTGGTTATTTCTGGTGCTGGGTCTCATTTTTAATACAGGTTAAAAGCTCTCAAGTGCAGGTCCTTCCTTTCTTGCCTCTCAAATTCCCATTCAAGGATCCTGCTAGGCACCATGGTAAAATCCCAGGTGCTGCATAAATCCTCGCTGGTCGATGTGTGACACAGACTACCAGATTGTAAATGCCTTAAAGGAAAGGTTCTCATCTCACTGTCTTTGTAATCCCAATGATCTGTAAAATCCTCTGCCCGTGGCTCATTCATTAGTAATTTAATAAGCATTTTGAACCATCACTAATTCATAATGTTGGACAAGAGACTTAAGGACTTTACAGTGACAGGCTCCTAAGGATATTTCCTTTTTCATAAAACATCATGCTTGCTTGTTTTAAATCAAGAAGATAAATTTTTTCAGAAAGCAGTTTCCTTAATTAAGAATTTAATACTCATAATGAATGCTTGTCACACTCTTCCACAGAAAGCTTACCCTGGTAAAAAATATTTTAAACAAGACTGTTCTAATTAAAATAAACCAAAGTCATTCTTTGATCTGGGAATTAAATGATAAAAATTAAGAACAGTGCCTAGCTTCCCAAATGTATCACTTTACAAAGAAATTGGCTTTATTATTTGCCTGTTCAAAATATTTTGTCTATTTAGTTTCTATAAATATTAAAGAAAAGTAAGATTAAGAAGTTGGGCAGTAAATAAAAACCTTCACTTAAACATCCATCAAGTTCAATATGGAGGAAGAAAGAAGGTTCACAAAATAAAACAGAGTATTTCAAATACAACATCACTAATCTGTGCAGCACAGGAATTTCAACATCAAATATACCCACAAGACACTCATGTAAAAAAAAAAAAGTATAAACTGCAGAAAGATCAGTGGAATAGAGGCAGAGGAACAGGAGGAGGAGGGAGGGGGAAGGGGGGAGTGCTGGGTACTAAATAAAGCAACTTATATTCCATGCATTTGTATCCTAATGGTTTATATAATTAAAAAGCATCAATTAAAAAAATCTATGTTCTCACCGAATTGATGCTATATGAGATTTTAGTACAGATAAAATTGAAACCTACCAAGGACCTTATCTCAGATGCTAAGAAAAGCTGTGCTTAAAAAATAAAATGGTATCTGTAGACCTAAACAACTCATTCTCAGACCACACCAGAGGTGTTATTGTTTAAAAAAAAAAAAAAAATTGTTAGAAATACGAACTCTTGACTCTTGAGGGTAGTCCAGACCTGCTGAATACAAAATATTGGGCTGGGCAAATGCCCTCCAGGTAATTCTGATGCTTACTAAATTTGAGAACTACCTGTCTATACCTCACGAATATATCAAAAAGTGAGGGCAGAGTATATAAAGTTTGATACACATTAAACCTCTTAAGAAAAGTGAACACCCCATCCAAGACAAATATTAAATTGATAATAAAGACTAGAAGATACTGAATTACGCCTTAATGTCTGTTTTATGATGATGCCTATGGAAATACAGAGGTGTGACCATCACCACAATCAATTTCAGAACATTTTCATCAGCATTAAGAGACATGCCTGCCCTTTACTATTTCTGTTACTCCTCATCCTTGGCTCTAAGTGTCTGCCAATATATTTTTTCTATCTCTATAGATTTTCCTGTTCTGGATGTTTCATCTGCATTGAATCATAATATGTAGCTCTTATGCCTGAATCCCATCATTGGCTTAATATTTTAAGGTTCACTGATGCTGTAGCTTATATTGTAGTTTACTGCTTTGATAACAGTAATTCTCATCATGTGGATACAATGCATTTTGTTTCTCCACCCATCCATTACTGGACATTTGAGTTGTTTCCACCTTTTGACTATTATGACTGACACTGATATGGACATTCACATGTAAATTCTTGTGAACACACATCTCCATTACTCTTGGGTATACAACTCAGAGTAGAAACAGGTCAAATGGTATATCTCTATGTGTAGCAATTTTAAGAACTGCCAAAGTCTTTCTACTAGTGATGCATGACAATTCTGATTTCTCCACACCCTTCCCAATACTTGTTCTTTTTTTTTTTTTTGAACCGGGGATTGAGTTCAGGGGCACTGGACCACTGGGCCACATCCCCACCCCGCCTTTTTTTTTTTTTTTTTTTATCTTATCAGAGACAGGGTCTCACTGAGTTACTAAGTGCCTCGCCATTGCTGAGGCTGGCTTTGAACTCACAATCCTCCTGCCTCAGCCTCCCAAGTGCTGGGATTATAGGCATGCACCACCGCGCCCAGCCCAATACTTGTTCTTATCTGAATATTTGACTCCATCCATCTTGGTGGTTTTGATTTGCATTTCCCTGATGACTTATGATGTTAAACATTCTTTCATGTGCATACTAATCATTTTTACATCTTCCTTGGAAACTGTATATTCAGATCTTTGCCCATTTTTAATTGGATCATTTTCTTCTTATTGATCTGTAAGCATTCTTTATATACTCATAGATCATTCTTTAATCATTCTTTATATACTCTAGATAAAAGTCCTTATCCACCCTCAACACGCAAATGCTACACTTGGCCCTGACACAAAGATGAGAAGCCAAGGCCTGGACGCAGAAAGCTAAGAATCCAGCTGTGAGGACAAAGGAGACTGAGGATGGGAAAGCTATGTTGAGTATCAACCACAAAGCACCTGCAAGTCTGTGGGAGCTGGACTTCATTCTCTAAGTGATGCTGACACCTGCAAAACCTCTGGACAGGAAGAACAAGAACCTTTGCCAAGGATTCTACAGATGGTATGCAGCACAGACATCAATGGAAAATAACCAGAGGTCTCCAGGTAACTCAAAGACCAACTGCAGAAGAACAGACAGGACTTGCACTAAGATGCGATCAACTGGGGAGGAAAGGACAGCAATATGGAAGCACCGTAAAGAAGAAATTGACAGTAGTTCATCATATCCATAAGGTCGAAAAAAATCTAATGAAATGGCACAAGGATGGCTTCCAAGAGTGAGCTTTAGTGAAGAACAAAGGCAATAATTCCACAGTTAGGAGGAAGACAAGATGGGCTCAAATGTTCTGGCAAAAAGATATCAATAGAAATACCCAGTGGAGAAAATATTTCAGATCCAGAATAATAGAGTTGACATTAATTCAGCTATTTGAAAACAACCAAATCTTAACCCTATTTTGAAAGTTAACAACTAAAACACTTCTAGGAAATGTAGTGCCCCATGAAAAACTTCTAGACTATTTAATCAAAATCATCTCTGTTTCCATGCACTGTTATAAAACAAAAGTTGGGTGGGCTGGGTGATGGGTGAGGGAGAAGGCATACAGTTTAAAATGTACCTTTTTATACTACAAACAAATCTTGGAAAAACAAATGTAGCGTCCATTTCTCATATCAATGTGTCCACTTACAACCTTGATTTTTGTTTATGATCTCAGTCTCTGCAGTGCTAGTGAATTTAAATATCTTAACACTTCAATCTTTATTTTATTTCCTACTATATAATGCTTATCTTCAAAAGCTCTAAAGAATATCATTAAATTTATCCATACAAAATCCATACAGAAAAAAAAAAAATCCCATTACCTTGGAAAATAAAGAGAAATGAATTTTTTTTTTTTTTTTTTTTACAGAATTAGAAAATGGTTCTTCACCCATCCAGATGTAGCAATTTTGTTTTTATTGTTGTTCTGGAAAATTGAGGAATATTTTTGTGTTTTCCTTTACACTACTGGTTTTCACCCAAGCCTATAGACTTAGATAAATACTATAAATGCTCAGGAGGAAAATGTACTTTCCAATTATTTAATTTCCTTTAGTATTACTAGCAGCATAGTTACCAGTTTATTCCTTTTATTATTTAAAAAAGGTTTCTAGTAGCTACTTTAATAATTAAAAGTGCTTATGATCATCCATTATATCATCTATGATGCCAAATTAAGATCTTAATCATTCCAAATAATAGTGGTAGTAGATGAGAAAGAATCAAGCAAACTTTGAAAAAAAACAACTTAAAAAACATTCAATTCCATAAGTTAAAAATACACATTTACTACTCTTGTGAGAAGGTAAAAATACATGGTAAAGATGTATTAGTTTATTTTAAAGAAAGTTTCTCTTACAGTTTTATTATGGTATCGAAGCTGGAAAGAAAGTGTGCTATTTGAAAGGGTCAAATGAAATGAAGACAAGGATAGCACCCAATTAATCAATCAAGTATAATAGCCACCTGGTCTGAGGAACAACACATCAATCAGAAGCCACCTTCAGACAGACTGTCTTCATAAAATTAAGGCAACAGCCACACTAGGAGGAAACTGTACACATGACGACATTAGACGGGCTTACTTTGGCTGGAGACAGAAATGAGTGGAACTTGGTGCAGGGAAAAAGAAGAAATCTGTAAACATTTTATAGGATTCAAATGGAGTATTTTATCTTCATCACTCATTGTCATTTCTGGAAGACCAAAAACTACTAGGCACAAAACATCAATCAATCAGCAATCTTCTAGAGATTAAAAGATCAATCTCATCAGAATTCGGGAGTTTGTAGTAAACCGCAAGGCAAAGTTCAATTGGAGCACTCTCGTGTCTTAGATGAGTAAAGCTTAATCAGAACTAGGTGGTATTCCACTTCAAAGCATCCTGAAACAAACCAATATGGTGAGCAGGTCTCACCAGAGCATTGCAAGGAAGTAGAAATTGCAGATTCCATCTATCAATCACCATCAGCCCTATGAGTACACCTCTTGCACTCCTTCTCCATTTATTTTATTCTAGTACCTAGCATTTCATTTGCAGACACGTGTGAGACTTGGTGGAAAAGAGTAGAAATAGGACATTCTCCACAATGACTAAATTGGCACTAGGGATTTAAGAAAAGAAAAGAATGACTTCAAAAAATAAAAAAAGTGAAAAAAGTGGAGAAGATAAGCAGAAAAGAAAGGGGAAGATAATTTCAAATGTGCCAGGTAAAAGACTTATGGAAATATTGCCCAGTCAGTAGAGAATAAGCTTTGGGTGGGGAAGAGCATCTATGCTCTAAGAATACATCAAACTATTTCTTAAGATCTTGGGTATTTACTGACGTCCATTATGGGGAAATCTGAAAAATTATACAAAATCATTTCCACTACTGAGGTTTTCTAAACACATATTCTGTAATATTAAGGCTACAGACACTTCAAAAATCATGATTCAAGCCGGGCGCGGTGGCGCACGCCTGTAATCCCAGCACTTTGGGAGGCTGAGGCAGGAGGATCGCGAGTTCAAAGCCAGCCTCGGCAATGGCAAGGCACTTAGCAACTCAGTGAGACCCTGTCTCTAAATAAAATACAAAAAAAGGGCTGGGGATGTGGCCCAGTGGTCAAGTGCCCCTGAGTTCAATCCCCGGTACCAAACAAAAAAAAAAAAAAAAAAAAAAAAAAAAAAAAAAAAAAAAATCATGATTCAAGACAGAAGAAAGCTCAGGCAATGACAAAACATTCACGAGTATTCTTCCACATACAGTGTCTAAGCCAACTCAATGTTGCAGGGCTCTTTCACAGCTTGCACACCCTGCCACTTCTCTTTAATTTTTCCTCTTTCATTTTACTGACATATTTCCTATAAGTTTGCCTTAGGATAAGTTACAGAGCCATGTAGTTATGATTCATTAAACTAAAAGAACAGTTTAATTAACTACTTACGATTTGGGCTTTTATTTGAGATACTCCTTAGATTTATGAAAGTGACACTCTCCATGAACTACAATTAACAACTATCTTTTAATTTTAATTAAAAAATGAAAAGAAGGCAGTTAAAATTACAATGAGTTCAGTGTTCAAAAAAAAAAAAAAAAATCTGAGAGAGAGGAATACATCAAACTATTTCCCAACATCTTGAGGAAGGAAGACACCATCAATAATGTTATGGTATGACTATTTAAAGGGTATACAAAATGCTTGGCACAGGGAAAAATACATTCCACATTAATAATAAAGTTGGAATGCTAACACATTGTTACTGATGCACTGAAATAGAAATGTGCCCTTCCAGCTCTTCACACAAGTGTTTAACAAGTACCAAAGTCTTCATTAAAAATAATTAGTGAATCCTTCTGACATAATAAGCATCATGTAGAAAACATAATTGAGACCACTTTAGTAGCAAAGGATTGTCAAATACCAAGGTCAGCACTCAGAATATGAGGTCTCATTAGTGTAGAGACAGAATAAATATAAGAAAATGGAATGAATCTTTACAAAGTTTCTTAAGAGGGGAGTTTGACATTTATGATTTATAACTTCTAAAAGGAGGGTGAGGAGAAAAGTGTATGCTTTAACAATAAGATACACAGTAATCCAGATTCCTCAGAACTAGGAATACAGGTATTCGGACAGCCTAATCTTCCTTCTAGGGAATCAGATATTCAAATGCCAGATGTGACAATGAAGAATAAAATACAAAGATTTGCATCGCAACCCCAAATTTCTGTTAAATTGAATTCATGGGAAAAGAGAAGGAATGCCTGCAATTACTGTGCAAGGCCAGAGGATGGCACTGTACCGCACACTAGCATCTCGGAGAATGGGATTAGAGTTGCATACTCATGGAAATTTAACAGATGTTCAATGTGATATGAAAATAGTTTTCTACAAGGAGAACCTCAAAAACATTTCTACACCCCATTGAACTAGACATATGTAGAGTAATGCAGCTACAGCCCTTAATTCTGTCAAATACAAAAACAGTCACTTTCTGCCAATAAAGTTTGGCATATGCTTTCTATTTTTCCCCTGGAGGAAAGAAGAGCTGCTGCTTTAAAACTAAGAGATCAGATATATCTAGATTTGTTGTTGAACTTTGAGAAGATCAACAATTCACTGCTTTGAGAAAATATGAGGAAGTTATAAAGCAACACAGAATTCTGCTATCATCATTGGTGCAAGAAAATTAGTCTTAGACTAACCTGTGGCATTAATGTATTACGGCTTTGGTTTGTTCTGTAAGATAAGATATAAAAGGGTGTAAGTGGAGTATATTGTCATGAGAAACTATATTAACAATTTCCCATACAAACTAAAAACAGGGCCAGGTACAGTGGTGCACACCTGTGATCCTAGCAGCTTAGGATGCTGAAGGAGCAGGATGGGAGTTCAAAGCCATCCTCAGCAAAAGGAAGGCATAAAGCAACTCAGTGGGACCCTGTCTCTAAATAAAATACAAAATAGGGTTGGGGATGTGGCTCAGTGGTCAAATGCCCCTAAATTCAATCCCTGGGACCAAAAAAAAAAAAAAAAAAAAAAATAGAAATAACATTCCATTTATAATATTATAAAAAGATTCCTATTTCATTTCCATCAATGAGAAATATTATTTTATTTGACTAGCAAGAGTTTAGGAACATGGTACTCAGAGGCCTGTTGAATGCTTTCATTGAATGTACTGCCTCATGAAAATCTTCTGAATCAATAATAATTGAGGTTAGTATAATGAAAAGGGGAAATGAAACTAAGAGACCTTCCTACAAAATCAAAGCCAGAAAGAATCTGGCAAGCATAAGCCCATGGACATAGACAAGCCACATGGACAAGTAAAACCAGCCAAATACATCAGGGTGAATACATATGATTGCTCAAGTTTCCATATTTGTATTTTTCAAGATCCTAAATTTGCTTTTCTTGGTCACTCAGATCCTTACTCCTCTCACTTTCAACTTATATTTATTTTTTGTCCTCTCACAAGAAAAATCCAGCCTATTTTCAAGCAGTACCAAGAAGATTCCCCTGCTGTTTTTCCTGCAGTATTTCTAAGTACTATGGAATGAGAAGAATGCAGAATGCCATGAATCATGATTAACTGTCACTGAAACCCCAGGAAGAGGACTGAAATTACAAAATACATCATTAAAGACAAGATGTACAAAGTAATCACAAAGAAAAAAGGGTGGCTTGGATGTACAACTAGTTTTGCAATATATTCAATAAATATTTGTCTAATGAATGATCCAGGTTGGTAATGATACACACATTTAAATACAGTATTATCAGTATTGTGTGTGTGTGTATGTGTGTGTGTGTGTTGACACAGGGCCTCATGCATGCTAGGCAAGCACTCTACCACTGAACTACATTCCCAGCCTATCAGTACTTTTTTAAAACAAAACCAAATGTTGTTGGCAACTGAAAAAAATCCACTGTACCCCATTTATCCTCTACGGTCTCCTCTTTTGAACTCCCAAGAACTTCTGGAATGCCCAACATGCCACCGAGTAATCAAAACATGACTGTACTCTTAAAGGGAAAACAAGAGGGGAAGGTATATTTCGGACACTTCAATCTTCAAAGTAAAATCACAGAGCAAAAATCTAAAATACTCTGTGTGATTCTATTATTTCTCCATTAACCTCTGCTATAACTTTGGAAAGTGTTTTCCACATTGGACATCTATATATACAATAGATGAATTTCAACTTGAGGATTTAAAAAAAAAAACTAAAATCAAGTCATAACACTACATTCATTCTTTCTTTAATTAATATACACATTCTTTGGAAAAAATAACACACGCCACTGATTTTTCTCACCTTTCACTGTCTCAGTTGTATGGGAAGACAGAAGGAGAAAAGGGGAGAGAGACTGGCGGCTTTTACAGGACAACAAAGGTTGGCAGGGGTACCGACTCTGATTTCACTGGCCCACTTCATTTCCATCCTTGAACAGCATGGTGAATTTTTTTTTTTTTTTCCTACCAAGGAAACTCAATGAGTCTACTTATGTCATAATACCCACCCCAGCATTTATATTTATTTTTGTATTAACCCGGCAATAGTTGGGGGAAAAGGTAAGCTATGTTCTAATGAAGATATTCAAAAGGCAGTGAAATATCTTAACTATGTTTTAGTAAAGGAGTATATGATTGTTCCCAAGTCAAAAATACAGAACTACGAAAACAAACAAGCAAAAAGAACAGTACACATGGGTGCCACCT
Organism: Tamias sibiricus; assembly: GCA_025594165.1. Classification (NCBI taxonomy): domain Eukaryota; kingdom Metazoa; phylum Chordata; class Mammalia; order Rodentia; family Sciuridae; genus Tamias; species Tamias sibiricus. The sequence continues at coordinate 141,164,225 of CM046664.1, read as the reverse complement.
CTCTCTACAAAATCATAAATCTGTTCAAAAGCTCCTGTGCCCACGGCTAAAATATGCTCCTTCTCTAGATGTCTATCAAGTTTCGTGGAGATTGCAGGTGTGAAACATGTAACCTCTTCTTTACTCTATGATCAAATCTTGTGCAATGGGTCTGGCCACCATGCTGCAAATGAGCCACATCCCATAAAGAAGCAGGTTGGCCTGAATGAGCAATGATCTACAGAACAGGTACACCAGAGTACACGATGGTGTCCCAAGTAAATCAGTAAATCTTTCTAATTGATGTTTTACAAGAAAAGCAAGTCTGCTCATCTACGTAAAGGGCAATAGATTGATGCCCCAAATAACTAAAAATGGCTGAATTTATTTAAATGTGTACAATAATCTGCTTAGTCAATACTTCACTCTAGATCTGTTTCAGGTGTCCAAAATTGATTTCCTAAATTCTAATTTAACAGTCGAATTAATGTGTAACCCCTGAGATATTTCCACTGCCTTCTGAAGTCAGTTAAATGTCTTCAAAAACAAAGGGGGCCAATATCAGTCCCAGGTTATAATAGTGATTCTAGGGGGTAGGTTCAGTCTACCAGTAACTGATCAGAGCTACAGAGTACTAAGGAACAAAGATTGCCTATAAGAACCCTGGGCACCAGGCTTATGAAGGAAGAGGACTTTTTTTTTTTTTTTTTAATTGCTCTTTAGATATTCTTTGTTTTTATAATAGTAGTATGTATTACAATTCATAATGCACATACATAGCATCTTTTTACATACAACTGTTTGTTTACAAAGTATATTCATACCATTCAGGTCTTCAATCATGCATTTAGGATAATAATATACATCTCATTCAACCACCTTTTCTTAAAAAAAAGGAAGAGGACTTTTGAGATCACGCTTTTATGTAAAGAAAAGAGAGTAGAAGTCTTGTACCTAATACATTTGGTTCTGCAGCGGAGACCAGGATGTATGCAGTGGGACAAGAAGTTCCACCCCTGCAGCATAAACCCCTATCAACAAGGCCTGCATTGTCCTCACTGTGCTGTCTCCAGACTAGGAACACTGCTTGACACAGATACTCAAAAATTAATGTGTAAAAAAATAAAACAAAAACAGACTGCAATACTGTGTAACTTGCTACATAAAAATTACTTTCTTTTTAGAATATTCAGTAAAACAGTTCATACTAAGTGCCATAGAATTGGAAGTCTAAGAGAAGATTTACAAATGCATTTCAGATATAAAGTTCTTGAGATTTGTGCATAAATTCTCTAAATGTCCTACGACATTGTGGTTACTAAAGCAAACCAAACAGGCATAAGACCATAAAATTCCATAAGAAAAATGCTACATGCCCATATGTGACTCTGCAAGATATAGTTCCATGCTAGCTGGTTCATTTGAGATTCATTCACTGCACTCTCTCTAAAATGAAAAGTTAGAAATATTTCCACTCAGATTATTTTTTATTACTCTCAAATGTTTGTATTATATTAGTTATGACAAAAACATATAATAGAGAAGAGATCCTGAATCTTTGGACCATTCCTCAATAAATAACTTTAAGAACTAATGATCTATTAGGAAAACATTCAGTCTAAATGTAAAGCTACTGCTAGGAGTAATGTCCACAAGACGCCCCCAGGAACAGGCAGAGAAGGACGAAGGACCCAGTCCCTCCTACACATTAATGGTGTTTCCATGAAACACACTTAGCTTCCCCTCTGCCAGGGAAGCCTCTTACCCCTGTGAAAAAGGGGAAAGTATCCTTGTAAGAAAGCCCTAGGAGCTGAAGAAGCTCTGAAGCAGAGAGGCCTGTATTCAGTTGGCTCCGTGCCTCGACTGTCTCATTATAGAATAAGGATCATTGTAATAATGATCGCACAGGACAGTTGTGGTGAATACATTCAAACTTGCATGTCGAGTGTGTCTGCAGAGTGACAGGCACTGAATACACAGGAACAACTGTTGTCATTAACTTGGCCCACTTGGCAGTGCTCCATCATGACCTACAGAAATAAATTCACTTTTCCATCACACATGGAAAGGCGTGTGTGTTTCAAGAAACAACATTTATCTTTACTGTGCCTGAAGCACTGTTTTCTAGTCTTCAACTTCCTTTTGTGTGTATACTAGCCTCACCTCATTCAACTGATGTCTTGAGTTATAAATAGATAACGATCCATAGCTTAAAAACAGTCAGGAAACCACATCACATTCTTAGTTCTGAAGAAGGAGCAGGTGATATTTACATTAATAATTGTAACTAATGATGTCAATTCAGGTCTATGGAAAGCTCTCACTAGATGCTGACCTTCTCTTTAGTAAAACAGGGCCAATATCCTTGGTAAGTCATTTTCAGAGGTTTTAAAGAAAGATATTTATTTGGTAATTCTGTACTGTAACAAAACACTTCATTCTCTCAAACAGATGGATGAAAACTCACCCTAATTAATATATCTGCTATGAAAAATACACAAAAGAGATACAAATGATGATACAACCCTGAGGGTCTGGTTGTCAATAAACGTGACCCCTAAGATGAACTCAGATGGCACCCATACCATCACTTCCACTAGCAGACATGGTAACCCTGTTACCATGAATGAGAACAGACAAGAAAGTAAGGAGATTGTTTTAGTTACTTTTTTGGTCACTGTAACCAACACAACTGACAAGCATAGAGTAGAAGAGGAAAAGTTTATTTGGGCTCATGGTTTCAGAGGTTCCATCCAGGACCAGCCAGCCCCATAGCTCTGGGCCCAAGGTGAGGCAGAACATCATGGTGAAAGGGCGTGGTCAAGGGAAGCAGTAAGCACATGGCAACCAGAAAGCAGAGCGAGAGCTCCGCTCACCAGAGACAAAAGATAAACCCCAAAGTCACACACCCCCAGTGACCCACTTCCTCCAGCCACAGGCCACCTGCCCACTGATTAGGTTATACCTCTCATACTCTAACCACTTCACCTCTGAACATTCTCGTATTCCTCACACATGAGCTTCTGGGGCCACCTCACACCTGAACCATAACAGAGATGGTTCAGGATGATTATTCAGACGCCAGAAAAGACAGAGAAGTGAGAGAACAGGAAATTACCATCAAAAAAAAGTGTTGTCACTAAAATCTGGTCCAGAATGAAAATAGACAGCTATACACTATGAAAGTGGGTACAGGCTAAATGTCTGAATGTACCCATAAAAGGCAGAATCAGTGAGCATGAAAGAACAGGAGGCTGATGATAAGAAATTCACCAGCCAGAGAAATGTATGATCTTGGAACACCGGAGACAGAGCAATTTTCCAAGCAATTTTCCAATGCCAAGGTTAGAAGTACTAGCTGGTAGCTTAAAACACTACAGTGAAAAAGGGCATCAAACTACATACTATGGTCCAAATCCAGTTGTGCGCCTATTTTTGCAAATCCATTGTTTTTGGAACAGAGCCACACCAATTCTTTCACATAGTTCCCTATGGCCGCTCTTACCAACAGCAGAGTTGAAGAACTGTGACAAAGAACACATACCCTACAAAACCAAAAATATCCACTACCTGGCCTTTTGCAGGGGAAGTTTGCTGACTTCCTGTCAACACACTAAGGGTATTAACCCATAAGCCTTACCACAGGCGTTGACGTTACTGAACATACCTGGAACAAACTGCATAAGTACTTAGACTGTTTGAATCATCTGTGCGAGTTTAAATTCTTTCATTTGTCCATTTACTAGATGTGTGACTTTGAATAGGGCATTTAAACTTCACTATCTCAGTCTACCTCACTTTGGAATGGAAATAAGACAGTGTTTATTGCATGGGGTTGACAAAGGATGGCATTAACTAGGAAAAGCTGTTAGAACATTATCTGGCACATGGTAAACACCATATATGTGTTGGCCACTGTTTTAGTAGGTGCACAGTAGTTACGAAGCAATGAATGCTGAAAAAAATGAATGGATAAATATTAAGAGATAATCTAAGGTACTAATTTGTTGAAAACACGGTAGTAGTTAATGCAAAACACTCACTGATGAGGTAAACTTTAAAAAAGGATACTGTTTAATTGTGATAAAAGAAATCATCAGAAGTGACATTAAACACAAAGATTATGTTATTCCACCTCATTTAAGTGAATCCTTGGAAACAACATAACACAGGACTTCTTAAGATCTCACTCATATTAAAACAGCCAGAATGATTAAAATCTAATTCAATAGAAATGGAACATCATATCTGGAATTAAATAGAATATGTGTCTGACTTCATATCATACGATATATGAAATGTCTTATACAACTGAACAACTATTTCGTAGTCTCCCCAAATATTTCTGCACAACTGGGACAGGTCTTTTATGCCAGCCTCATTTACAGACACTACAGCTTGTCCATAATTGTTTTGCTTGATGGACCTGAACCAAGTATGCAAATTGTTCATCAGATCTTTGGCTCAATGTTCATTTAAATGTGCTCAAAGCATAAGTTCTGAGAAACACTAAACACAAAAAGGGACACAATGGTGTCAATTTGGAGGCTCAGTAAAACTGTGACAAGCCTAACTACTGTACTACAGGATTCTTAAGTCTAACAACGAAGCTGATCATTAGTGGAACAGATGGTTCCAGATCAGCCGAACCGAAATTCAGATATGCAAAAGCCTACTATTTTCCCATCTAAAGTGATCTGCTGGGTCTTTGCCTGAATGCATTTAAATGACAAAAATGCATGTGATAGTCTACCTGTCCAGGAGTCACAACCAGCAAATCTATAAGAGCTACATCAGGAAAAATAGCTAGGTAGCAAGGAAGGACTGTGTGAAGACTTCCATAGAGTCTGTCATTAGACCTACCAAAGAGCTCACACTGTTCAGTTCTATTGAACATGTTCAAAAATAGAATGTTTCCTTCCCCGACAGCTCCTCTCCCGCCAGCTTTAACAAGTGTTTCGCCCTATGATTTTCCCCAGGCCACCTCATTCAGTTTGTTCCAAGCATCAGTAGCAAACATAACCACAGACAGAATGCAGACCAGATTCTCCACCAAACATCTTTCTCCAGTGCGGTGGTAAAGCCCATGTTACACCCTCTCATCTTTTATCCAACTCAAATGATGCTATAAACCAAAGAGTTTGCTCATATTTCAATCCATGAATATCACCTGCACTTCCTTTTAACCTATAAGGTGTGCCTGATGTCTGATATAGTTTATGACTTCAGTTTTATCAGAAATGAATCAGGGAATGTTGCCATATGCTGGTGTAATCTTAAGCTTAGACAGTTACCAAAGATCTGAGAAAGAAGTCAAGAAAAATAATTCCTCATTAGAAAGAGAAAAGGCATCACATTATAGACAAGTACCTGATGTTAACACAATCTGATCATCCATTCATAATCTAATTAACATGATCACCACTGCTCTGTGGCAAATTCGTGTTGAAAATGAGAACACGCTTTTAAGAAACCAAGCTCCCAAAAACCCAACATGAGTGATTTATATAAACCTATTCCAGGTAAATGTACATCTGTTATGCCTATTTGTTTTTTTTGTTTTTTAAATTTATACACTCAGAGACCCCTGACCACTGAATCGGAGGCCCCTGGTAGCACAGTAACTCAAATTGAAAATGAATGACCTACAACAAGAAAGCAGAGCCTTTCAAACATAGCATCGCTATGATTTTCATTTCTCATACCTTCCTAGCTGAGAAAATCATTTACTGAAATAGCAGGGCTGACTCAAAAAAAAAAAAAAAAAAAAAAAAAAAGTTAAGTAAATATAAGAGTAACATCCATTCCCAGATTTTAAAAACCTGATATTTACAGAAAAGTTACATACTAACTATACTTCTCCCCATCCATTTCTCTATTGCTCTACCTAAGTACTTTATTTCCTAATCTCCAGATGAAATGGAATCTACAAAATGCTGGCACAGGTAGGGATATATTCCAAGACTTCTCACCAAGAAAAATCATCAAAATTTCATGAGGTATAAAAGGGAAAATACATTAAAAAGCTCTAAAATTTTAATCACCCTTGAACACCTTCCTTAGGCATTTAAACTAAATGCCACAACTATTACCAACTAAATGTTGCAAGAGTAAACTGACAAATAAACCTTCAAAGCAGGCTTTTGCCTGAAATGAATCTCAAGAAATGCTTACTTAACAGAAGTCTTAGGCATAGGTTTAATTTTTCAATTTTGTAAGACTTGGAATGCAACAGCTTAGATTTTTCTGTTTTAGTTTAACAACCCAGCTTCAATCCCTAGGTTTTTATTATTCACAAGTTTTCACATTCACAGAAGTTATAAAACAAGTTGGGCATACAGGCAAAGGGGCAACAGGGATAGTAGCCCTTGGTCATTCTCCCTCACTGATTATCATGTGGCACATGGCCTCCTCTCCAGCACTCCCAGTGCTGGGACTTCTCTCTGACGAAAAATCAACAACACAAGCTCAAAGTTTCCCTACTCTATTGCCTTTACTTGGAAGGAAAGCAACACAAAAAGCGACCTCTATAAACACAAAACCTTAGCTTCTGTTATGAGAGTCAAAAGACCCTCAGTCCACCTGCCTTTGAGAGGTCTCAGTATACCTGCCTCTTACAACAGCTAAAGACTCCAGAAAGCCCAGAATTACCCTAGATGTACAAAAGAACTTCATATTTCAATAACCTAAAGAAAGTTTATTTCAGACATGAGAATTAACTAACCATTTCAGTACCCCTGACACTTGAGACACTTTGTGTTCTCTCCATGTACAGACTGAATGAGCTTTCATTCTTTTTTTTGTGTGTGTGTAAATCAAATAATCAGTTGGCATATGTCAGGCATGAGACTTTTTCAAATCTAATTCACTACAGAAAAAACAAATGAGGAACTCAGTCAGCTCAAAAATCAACATCATTTCACAGTACCTGCAAAATAGGATCTTAAATCCCCAAAGAGATAAGACTTCTTTAGATGTGGTTTTCAACATCCAAGATTTCCAACAGTTTGTAGCAATAATTATTTTGTCTCTAATATTTGCAACAAAAAGCACTCTCCTAATACTAAAATAAAGTCTTATACAATAAAAATAGATTCAAAAAGGATGTGGCTAATCAGTTTATTTGGTATTTACTGGCAATTTGAATCATATTAAATTAACTCTTTCATTTATTATAATTACTAAGCAAGTATGTGACCATCGCTGCACTGGGCTCTAGAGATAAAAGCCAAAAAGGACCTTGAGGCTGTATACCATACTAATAAGTACTGTGAAATAATTTCCAAACCCTGAGGGCAATGTTAGTACAATTAGAACATGAAATTATAAGATGGCTAACCTAAAGGGAGCTACACATAGAATACCAAGAACTTCCCTTGTAATCTTATTGGACAAGTTCTTATGCAGTTTCATTTGTGGTCATTTATTCCCTCTGGTATCACACTATCTCTGACTATAGACATAGCTTATTGGCATATTGGGTTTTCCCTGTAAGACACAGTACCTTAATCTGTGAATACTCAAGGAGTTCTGTGGTGGCAAGAACAACAACAGAGATATGTGTCAGTGGATTAAGAAATTCTTCTGCCTATCTACTTTGGTCTAAAACTTACACTGAAAACTCAGCAGAAGTATTCCTTTGGGGGCAAAAAAAAAACAACCTCATGATTTATGGAAGAAGAATAGGAGTTCTAAATAGCAAGTGATATTTAATGTTATTTTCTAGCATAGAGTTAATCCTATAAAAGTCAAAGGATATTGTAAATAAATAGTTAACAAGAACTGATTCTTACATGAAATGTCCCAGAAGTATTAATTCTGTGAAACTATTCATTTGTAACTATATTTCTCAGCATCCATAGAGATTCTAATAGATCACAGGTCTTCTTTTTTAATTTTGCAAATCTGATCAGCTGCCCCCATCTTATCATGGAATGCTGAGACAAGTAAGGCATGCAGATACCTATCTGCCATCACTGGTCCCAAAGCTATTTACGTGTGAACAAATACTTATTGATTATTCAGGATTAATACATATATGCTAGTTCTAAAATACAGTATTCTCTGCTTGAAGGAGTGTGCTCTGGAAATCACATTGAGGCTAATGGAGAAGCAATAGTAAATTCTTCTGACAATTCAATAATTGAACCATCTTATTATAAATTCTACTTTTCAGTGTTTCACTTAGCTTCCAGGGTACTTAATAGTCATGTTATTCACTCCTAAATACAGTAAGAACACAAAGAAATATAAATGCTAATTAAGATTACCTTTTTCCCAAAGATGACGAAAACACTTATCCAGAGGCTGATTAAGAATCACAAGGCAGAACTTCAAACTTCCTACAGAAAAAAAAAAAAAAAAAAGAAGAAGAAGAAGACGGTAAATAAAACAAGTAAGTGAACTGAATTTTGGGGTTGGCTTTTTGTTTTTGTTTCTGATTTTTTCTGTTTATTTTTCCCCTTATCTGGGTCTGGAAATACACCCTACTAGTGCAGATTTTCAATGTACATAGAGCTACATTTCAAACACAAATAATCCCCCATACCTTCATTTCAAGAGGAATCATAGGTTAACAAGACCTACTTTACTCAACATGTCTGTCACAGTCCTGTATTGCAGAAGAATTCAGTACAAACACAATTCATCACAAAAACAATTGGGTAAGCTTTTTTCTGTGGGAAGAGAAGAGCTCTTGATATGAATTCTCATCCTCATGGTCTATCCACCTCTTTGATAGAATTACCCTCCCACAGGCTGGTTTATATCATCCTGACATCATATGCCTCATGCTGGGGTTCTGCTGGGTGTGTACTTCCCCTCATTCACACTCTTTCCTAGTCTTCCTCTTTGCTGCCTCCATCTCTAGCCCACCTTTAACTTTTCAATGCAAAACCCTGTATGTGTTTTTACAAAGTCCTAGTAGGTCTTTCTATGACTGTTTTATTTCCTGTATTTAGATACCACTCCAAAGACTAGGGAAGATGGAAAAAAGTTACTTTTCCAACAATCATCCCAAGCCATTTATTATCGACTTCAAACAGCGCAAAGTGAAATGTAATCAGGCTGTTGAAAATCTGTCATTCAGTTCAGTCCAAACACCCTCCGCTCCACTTACAGAAAAGAAATGTTTGTTTGGTGATAAGAGAAATTAATTGTTTGTTTTAAGCAATTTCACTACTAGAAATGAAACAAGGAGATGATAAGTCATCATCCACAGCAAACATTATTGAGGGTCAATTACATCACAGGCCCTTGGAATACCAAGAGGAACAAGATTACAGGCTATATGTAAGGTAAGACATTTATAATAAAGATGATTTATTCAACAATACAATGTAAGTGTATGAGAAGCACCAGATAAACAGATCAATGAGAATGGCAGGAGTTCAAAGACTAGGGAATCAGTAAGGTCTGGTGTCACCCTAGAAATCTCTTCAAAGTGTACTTTTTTGAACTTGATCTCACAAAGAAAAAGAAGTTGGAAAGAATCAAAAAAAAAAGACATTAGAGACAAAGGAAATAGCCCACAGGAAGCTGCTATCCTTAGCCATTAGGGTAACTACTATGACAGGTTTTATAAACAACGCCCTAATGACATGACTCTAGGATAGCAATACTAATGTCACAAATTCTTGATGTTTATTTAGGATGACAGGAGCTTAAGTTGAGGCACTCAGGATGTATTTAAGAGTGACACAGGAGCAAGCAGAGGATGCATTTGATGTATGTTTGGGAAGTATCCTTACAGATGTAAGAGCCAAAGGATATGGTAAGAGCAGGCAAGCTGCGGCCACACCGCACAGAAAGGCCAAAATAAAGAACAAAGGCAAAATCACTGTCATAGAGCAGAAGGAAAAGCCAGGAAGGTAGAAGAACCTGGACAACATGCCAAGAATGTGCCTTCAAGAACACAGAATGCAGCAGAGAAGTCAAGGGGACCCAACAATAAGAAGAGGACAATGAAGGGGACAAAAATCTCAAAGAAAAACCTGAAGATCTACAGAGGGAAACTCAAGATCATAGAGACTGCAGAGTTAGTGTACACTCGGGAAACTAAGAAGAAAGGACAGACACCTCCTCCTAAACTGTAAAAATATAAAAGCATTCCTATATTCTAAATAGGGAAAGGAAGTAAGAGAAAAAGGTTGTTATCCATTTATTCCTTCAACAGACATTTATTTACGGAGCACGAAGCCCTCTTGATCTGAAACCACTCCACAGGGCAGTGCAGAGTCGTGGAGACCCCACACCAGGCGTGCACAGTCGAAAAGGGGCCGAGACTGAAGTCCACGGAGACAAGCAGAGGCACATGAAGCTTATATAGTTATAAGAAAGTAAACATAAAATAGGAGGGGAGAATAAAGAATTAGAGTGGAATGTGGAATGTTCTAAAACAACTGCTTTAGAAGAAACAGCTGACAGTTCACAATTTTAAAAGTAGAGATCCAATTATTGGGGTTGGCCAACAAAATCTAATGGCAGTTATAGACACTGGATCTGCCTATAATATTAGGAGCTTTTGCGTCACTTCTGGGGAACGGAAGCAGGAGCAGGCATAAGCAAATAGGATGTTGAGGACAGTTGGTTTTTAAAACTGGCAAAATGACTCTTAGAGAATTAAAGGAACCAAAACCAAAAAAAAAAAAAAAAAAAAAAAAAAAGAGTTAAGGAAACCTTGGGTGTTTCCTTAGGTAACTTTGGGAGGCATGATTACAGCAGAGATCAGTAATGGTCTCATGGTAGGCTCTGATTTTAGTAAAAGAACCCTGCAAGGGGGTGGGGGTTGTTTGTTATTTCTGCTGGGTTTTTTGTTTGTCTGTTTTACTGAACATTTTACCTGTACACATCGTTGTCCAGGTAAAACTCCAGATCCCAGATACCCTAGCCATAAACTGTGGTCAGACTACCTTCTGGCCAAAGAGGTATACATAGAACCTTCTTGGGCTTCTGCTGGTTAGAATCTTAGAAAGGAGGGGTCCATCACTTCAGCTTTGTCCCTTCCTGTATCCTACCACTGGGAGCAAGAATTGATGTGTCCTCTGAATCAAAGTGCAGCAGCCACCTTGGATAGTAAGAACAAGGGGCCCCGGCTGCTGACGAGTTATGAATCCTCCACTCCAGTGCTTTGAGGTCTGCCTCCAGGCTTCCTATTTGGGGGGTTGGGGGGGGATTAATCCTTAGCTGGCATTAATTCTGAGAAGCTTCTTAATTCCTAGAAGCAATAGACCCCCACCTTGAGTTCAGGAGCCAGGACTAGAAATAGAGCTCCTGTTGCTACTTTACCAGAATTTGTTAGAAGGCAGGGAAATTGCTAATTGGTTTCTTCCTCTCCTTCCCTTTCTTTCCTACCTTCCATCTTTTCTCATCAGTGGTACTCAAATTATCCAGGGGAGTTCATGGCACATGAAAATTTCTGGACCTTATCCTAGATCTGTCAAACCCCAGGCATGAGGCACAGGGATCTGTGTTTTTATAACAGTTGCCCTGACACAGATGGCCCATGGAGGGCACTTTGAGAAATCTTGCTCAGTTATCATCATGCCACTTCCAAAGACCCAGGTGTGGCTTGTTTCCTAGGCTAACATGGAACATCTCAGTAGGTGGAAGGCAGCTACCTGTGCTAGCCAATTCATTTAATTTTCAAATAATACCTGAAAAACTCCAAAAAGGTGCCAGAAAAGCAACTAAAACAAACCAACAAAAAAAACAACAAACAAACAAACAAACAAACAAAAAGCCCACTTCTCTTTTGTTTAAGTCTGTGCTATTTTGGGGTTTCCACATTCTATAGAGAGAAACCTAATTTTAATAAAGTAGTGATCATGGTTCAAGCTGAGTTAAGGTAAACATGACCTAGATAGAAATTGGAGATGACTCTAAAGCAGAGCAGACAAGCATCAACTGGCCCATTCATTCAACCTGGATGGGGCAGGAGTCTCAAGCACATGCTGAGTACTCAGTAAGATATGAATGGCAAGAAGTTAATAATATGAAAAAACCAAAGGTCCTTTTTTGTTGACAATGTCTGCACTGCCATAGAGGCATTTAATAATATTGTACATTGGTCTCAATGAACTAATGAACTATTTCCTGTTACTGATTTTTTGATATGTTCATTTGGTATTTTTGTGGCTCCAAGAGCAATCCAATGGCGGGGGGAACATTACTGCTCACATTATTGCTGTTCTAAACCAGTACTTTCATTAAAAAATACCAATGAAAGCAGCTTCACTTAAAAAAGAAAAGCAGTAGGAAAACACATGAGTTTTGATTTGCTGATGATGTGATTAAAAATAACTGACTATATCTACCTATGACATTCACATTAAGCTGTTTCTACATAAGAATTTCCTTAGGTAACAGGATCTGATAATCTTTCCTAATGTAGTTTGGTTTTCTCATAGGATTTGACAGTCTTTTGCTAACTTAGTTTCCTCTAGAATCATAACTAGATAAATCATAAGTAGATGAAGCCACCACAGTTCTTAAGCAGTGTACAGAAGTTTCAACACAGCCACTCCACGACCCTGGAGGCCACACCACTCTCAAACCTTGAAATTATGGGACAATGCCTCAGATGCCAAACATTCAGGAAGTTTAGGCATCATTAGCCACAGAAGCAAGGAAATTAATAGTCTTATTTCAAGTATTTCTCAAGTTGCAGCATTGATGCTGTTTCTAGAATGTGCAAAAATATTTTTTTAAAAAGACTGTGAAGAACTTCCTCATTATGTTATAAAGACTACAGATTTTTTAACCAAGTATCCTAAGGCGATCTCAGAGACAAATGTAGGCACAGATGGCAGGATTTCAAGTGTAATGGCAACAGTACTTTTTTCCTTATCTATGAAAATGTATGATCCACTCCATTTTAAAGAAGAAAGAAAAATACTGATTAGTCTTAATTCTTCAAAGGGAAGTGAAAAGTCCTTGAATTGCTTTCTCATATGGGTTTCAATTACAGGTGATGAATTGAAGTCAAAGTGCCAAACTGCATGGAAATCCTGAATGGAATACAAAGCCCCAAGTTTATGACATGAAAATAAAAACAAGGCCAAATCACCAGCCTCGAGCTCAACAGGAAACAGACCTCTGAAGGCTAAGGACTAGTTTAAATCAGCCAGTTCAGAGGTTAAGAAGCGGGAGAGGCAACCCACCTCTCCTGACTGTATGTAGTTCTCTCTATTCTATTACATATTTTTAAATCTCTCTGGAGAAATGGTTGATTCTATAAATACGGAAGGAAATGTACAAGATAAGCCTGGAGCATCAGGTAGTCCCAGAAAGAAAGTAAGAGGTTGCCCAAAACAAACCAACAGACACATCCACCTCAATAGGAGCAAGTGCAAGGGCACAAGGGCCTACACAAAGAGCTCCTTGTGGCCCGATGGACAAAACTGGACCATGGGAGACACAAAATAAATGACACTGGATTACAATTCAAATTGTAAAAATAAATAGCCACGGGTTCCAACTGATAGAACAAAATACTGAATTAATAAGTAGGGAGAATAGGAAAAATTCCCATAGGCCTAAGAATCCTAAATAAAGTCTATAATGCCCTACAGTAAAGGAGAGGTGTACAGTCATAGCCTGCACCTGGTAACTAACTTCCTTCCAAAGAGTGTATCTGGATAGGAAGGAGAATCCTGACAGCTGGGACTCAGGAGAAACACCCCTGCTCAGTAAGCCAGGGCAGCACCCCAGGTGTCAATCACACTGTAGCACACACACTGTCTGTAGGGTCTTCCTTCCCAGACCACTCATCACCCAAGCTCAATCAGGAGAAGAGTATCAGTCCGTTGAAATGGAAGAGCATCCATACACAGTGCACCCTACCCAGAGCCCTCAAAACCAACAACACCCTCATAAACAAGGAAATGCTGCGGATCTGTCCTAGCCAAGAGGAGCCAGAGAGGATGTGAAAGCTAAACGTACTGTGGAGCCCTGGATGGGATCCTGGGACAGAAAAGGAACGTTCGGTAAAAACTAAGGAGTTCAGAATAAACTAGGGAACTAATAATAAACTAACAAGACGGTTTCAATATTAGCTCATTAATTATAACAAACGTACCATAGGAATGGGAGATGTTAATTAGGGGAAATCATAGACGGGGGCTATGTGAGAACTCTATCCTATCCTCTCAATTTTTTTCTGAAAATCTGAAACTATTTTTTTTTTAAAACATAAAGTCCATAAAAAAAAAAAAAAAAAAAAAAAAAAAGGCCTGAAGCAAGGACAAAAACAGAACTGAAAACTATTCCATAAAATATTCATTTAGTGATTACTCCAGGAGACAAAATAGTTTGCTTCATGACAGAAGACCAAAAGTGTGTCTAGACTTAAGAATAAACCCAGGAAACAACCTACTACGCCAGAAGGCAAAGACAATTTTACTCCATCTCGGGAAAACGGTAATTATACCCAGAGTTTCTTTTAATTAAGAAAGTAAAATAAGGACAATAGAACAGCACATCTCAAGAAAACCAATTTCTTTTTATTTCAGATCTCTGAGAATGAAAACTAGTTGAATTATATACAAAAGTGGACTTGTTCACAACTCTAAGCCAGGAGTGAAAGGTTTACATAATTTTTTTAATTAAAAAAAAAATGAAGATCTAGTGCTATTTCATGTACAAATCAGCACAAGGCCCCCCTCACCCTTACACGTAGACAGCTGTGGGGTATCTGTTATGAATGAGATCTCTTAAGAAAAGGCGTGAGCTCAGCCACACAAGGCAACAGAGGGCACCCTCACTCACCTGCAGCACACAATGAAGACCTGCAACCTACCTGTGCAGGTACAGCAGAAACTACAGATCATTTGGTTTTACATAATCATCACAAAATGGGTTATTTTTACAATATTCATACATTGAAGATAATACAAATTGTGTAAATGCATAATTATACAAGTAAATGGAAGAACTAATCACTAATCTCCTCCAACTAGCTTCATATAGAATCTACCCAACATGGACAAGAACCATGTAGAAGGAAAGAAGAAGGGAGGGAAGCAGGGAGGCAGGGAAGAAAGAGAAAGAGAGGTATGGATATAAAAAGAACCAACTCTGGATTGACACCAATTATCACAAGTAACAAATTGACCGTATATATAACACATCTCTACCTCTCTGTATGTCAGAATCAGATTTAAAAGAAAAAGCATGCCCATCTCCTCTCCTGAGACTCTGATTCAACATTTCTGCATAAGTCCTCAGCACCATGGTTTGTTGAAAGCACCATGAGGTAGACCAATGATGGCCAAAGCTGAGAATCACAGATGCGGTACCTAGAGATGTCAGTGGAGAGGTGGTAGAAAGCCTTCATATACAAGCCAGGCATGGTGGCACACACGTGTAATCCCAGCACTTTGGAGACTGAGGCAGGAGGATCACGAGTTCAAAGCCAGCCTCAGCAATGGCGAGGCACTTAGCAACTCAGTGAGACCCTGTCTCTAATAAAATACAAAAAAGGGCTGGGGATGTGGACCAGTGGTCGAGTGCCCCTGAGTTCAATCCCCGGTACCAAAAAATTAAAAAAGAAAAGAAAGCCTTCATATACAGCAACATTGCTTTAACACTGGTCATTACATCTTTTCCTAACCTTAAGTTGCTGTTTTCTGAAAATTTATGTTTATATAAAATAAAAAGTAAAAATAAGAAATTAACAAGGAGCAAAATAATACTTGAATAAATAGGGGAAAGCAACACAGTAAAAAGTTACTTATGAATTTTTATAAATAAATTATTTGGTTGCCTTTTAAAAAAAACTGATGTGATATAAAATTAAAGGAAATAAAAAAGCCTTTAAGATCAGCAGTCTAATAAACAAATTAAAAATAGAACACAATTTATAATAGAAAAAAAATTACTCAAATGCATTGGCAAATTATCAAGGGTTTATACAAATTATCAAGGGTTTACACTATTAAAAAAAAAAAAAAGTACTGGAACTCAAGAGAAAATCAATATTAGCCCAAACACATGTCAGTCATTATATATACAATAGCTATTTTGTCAAAGAACTGAAGACCAGTATTATAAACCTCTCATCCCTAAAAAGTATTTCAATTAAACAGTGAAACTCTAGGGCACCAAGTTTCATATTCATAATGCACAGACTTCTATATTTAAGCTCAGAATCTTTTTAAGTGTGCACAGGGAAATCAAGACTGTCAAGTCAATTTGTTCTTTGAGGAAATAAATTGCACATGGACAAAGCTGAACTATTAAAAAGTTCTGAACAAATATTCTGTACTAAAGTCTATTAAAATAATTGAATTACCAATGGACTAAGAAAAATTGGCAAGTCATACATAAGAAATTGCTTCAAATAAAGTAAACAAAAGGTAGAAATAAACAGGTATGTCTTTGAGAAATCTTTCTTGCCCTCCCCCAAGTGTAACCCCAGTTAGACTGGCATAACAATACATTGTGCCCCTTCCATCTGCAAAGGGTCCTGGTTGGGATAATGAATTAGATGGTCGCTCTACCCTTCATTACCTTCAGCTTCCACTCTGTATCCCAGTTTTGGTTTTCTGCGAGATTCACCTCAACAAGGCATTCATCCCATCACAGCCTGGAAATAAAGCTTGTCAGGGCCACCAGTGACCTCCTGCTATAAAATCCAATAGCCATTCTCTGTTCCCATCTTGCCCAATGCATCTCAGCATCAGGATGGAGTAGGTTACTCCTTGAATGCTTCCTTCAGGAACCGGACCTCTAGTAAAACAACCTCTATTGTTTCCCTTCCCATGTCACCACCCGCTC
This sequence comes from Tamias sibiricus, assembly GCA_025594165.1. Taxonomy (NCBI): domain Eukaryota; kingdom Metazoa; phylum Chordata; class Mammalia; order Rodentia; family Sciuridae; genus Tamias; species Tamias sibiricus. Next base: position 141,147,470 of record CM046664.1, on the reverse strand, counting down.
CTCAGTCTTGCTGCCTCCTTCTTATCTGCATAGGGAGCACTGAAGAAGTATTGCCTGTCTCTAGCTCCTCTATGCAGGAGTGCCCCTGGTGTCAATCCTTGGGTCTCTTCTTGATCTATACCCCAAGTCGTCTGATCCAAACGCCATCTGCCACAGGGGACTTCCATATTCAAGTCTCCAATCTGGGGCTTTCCCCTCAGCTCCAGAACTGTGTGTCAAATTCCCAATTCAACAGCTCTCCTTAGATAGCCAACAGACATTCCAAACTCAACATGTCCAAAATCAAACTCCTACCACACGCTCTCCCTCCAAACCTGCTCCACCCGCAGTGGTGTCCATTCAAGGACCACCTCTACCACTAATAATCTATTCCAAATGAATGTTTTTCATCTCTAGATTTCAAAACATGGCCCTCAAATAGGCCTCCTTACTTCCATATTTTCCACCCATGTATTCTATTCTCTACAAAATAACCACATCTTGTTAAAACATGGTCAGATCAAGTAATTTCCCTCATTCAAAAACCTCTAGTGGATTTCTTACATGGTAAAAATCAAATTCCTAATGAATTACCTCCAAGACCCTCCATGATCTGGCTTCTCTCTCTCCCTACCTTTACCTCTGATCACCTACTTCCTGCACTGTCCTTGCGACAGACACACTGGCTTCCCTGCTGCTCCTCAAACACACCAACCCAAATTCCACCTTTTGCCCATCAATATGGGGAGCCACACATTCACGGAGAGCCTCACCTATCTTTCACACTAATTCTCAGTTCTCACTAAAATGTGAATCACCATAGAACTTCCTCCATTAATCCAAATCAGAATGTAACGCTTTCACCACATGCTGGTACACACTCCAAACCTTGATTTCTTCTAATAAATTTATAAGCAGTTCCTTATCTCCCTGAATCCACTACCTACGATGGTGTCACATTCATAGCAAACTCTTGGTAAACATCTTCTGAGTAGCTCTTCCAATACTAACTCTGTCTTCATTCCCAAGAAATCAGTTCCAGTGCCCTTCCCTAATAACCAAATCACTCCCCTCAGATCTGTCTATGTTCCTTTCCTTGGTCACTTACCCAATACACTTCCTTCCAGAATGAAATCACTGTGCCTAAAACTCAGTGGCCCTTTTTGGGTCCTGAAGCCCCCTGTGCTACTCTTCAATGAATATTATGCAAAATTCTCCAGGAAGGATCCCAAAAAGACAGCCACAACAAGCAGTCATCTTGACTTCAAATGGCTAAATGGTGTTTTCATCTTTACAGCTCAAGAAATATCTAATGAATCTGGAGACAGTCCATAGAAAAGCAACCACCCCATTCAAGAGTTTGTGGGTATTTTCTTTAAAAGTAGATTAAGTCCTTTCAAGCCAAATAGATGTTTGTGCTTAGCACCTATTTAAGGAAGAAAGAAATCCATGTAATATGCCTTGAGTCCTACAAATCTGAGCATAGAGCTAGTTATTATCATTCAACCTTTCAGTTTGGAAGTGTAAATAGATTCTGAATGGCTTACATCAATTTCCATTTGAAAGCATTATCTCCCATGATGCAACTGTAATGGGTCTGCCCAAGCTTAGTGATCCTGATATTACAAAATCTATGACACTATAAACAAAACACACCAATAAACTTCCCCCAAGAACCCACATAGGCTACAAACATATGCTAATTGAGAAAAAGAACACTTATTTTTACTAGTAAGTGTCTCTTATGTAGGAAGTAAGAGGAAGGGGGGAGGGGGAAGGGGAGGTTACGCCTGATCAAGTTTTGAATCTTTCTTGAACATAAAAGGAGAAGGCAATACCAAGAAACGTTTTCTTTTTCACCCTTGCAAAGGTTAGCCATATTCTTGTCCCCAGTAAACACATTCTCACCGTAACCCAAATGAATGAAGCCAAGTTGTTTATCTTGGCACAAGGACACCCTTTGGAGTTGCTGACAGAGTTCAAACTGTTCCATCAACTGTCCCTTACCCTGCTGACATGGGCCAAATAAACCGTGTTTCCTGTCAATCATGAAAATCAATCACTGCCTAGCAAACTCTCGATGTAATGCCATAACCCTAAGGGTTCATCATAAAGTACTAAAAAAATTATAGTCCATCACATCAGTTCTGACATGTTGACAGCAGGGCCCACAACAGTCTTCACACTTGAAAAGTCAGTTCAAAACATTTCCTAAAGGCAGAATTCACACAAGTTCAGAACATGCTTCTAAAAACAAAAAGAGAACTAACTTTTACCCTCTGGCTATTCCTGTAACTTCAGTGCATTTCCAGCCACATCAAAAAGCACAGAATCCCTGTCATGGACAGTGACTGAAGGCAGGCAGGGAGGCTCTGCGTGGCAGGCCACGCCCCTCTGTGCCTCTCCAGGGCCTTCCACTGGGTATGGCTAGGTGTGGTGAGGCCTGTCCACAATACACAGCGTCAAGGGCTTCAACTCAAAGAACCAATGATAAAATGGAGAAAGTCTTTTAATATTCCTTAAAAATGGGTTTGACCCAAGTGTCATCCAATATTTATAATCAAATTAAGTCAAGTTAAGCTAAACTGGACATATGTATGCAACACATTGATGTTCCCTAAGACCAGTGGTTTGAGAGAAGAAAATAACTACGATTATTTTTGAATTACAGAGTAAACCAAGTATTTCCAACTGCCTTCTTAATTGACATTGATTACATGAGACACTACCATGTGACCAAAGTAGTTCTGAATAAAATACAAGTCTTTTTATTTGATCAATTCTTTTAAAGAGTAAATGCACAGATTTGAATTCAGAAGAACTGTGAATCATGAAAAAATTCTGATTGCACAGATGCCATCCACCATGTTAAGAGTTAGACTCCGCCTAAGCCACAGCCTGCACATCTGTGCCTCATGAGCACTGTGGGCTTTCAGAGACAGAAAGAAGAACATCCACTGCCAGTAAGCAGAGCTTTGTCACCAACAGATGACTTGCACAAGGCCCTAGGCAAGTGCTGTGGCACATAACATGTCAGTGTCCCTTAATCGGATCCAGGTCCACGTGAAGTAAACAGAACAGGTGGGGGTCCTCTAGAAATGCTTTTTTTTTTCTTCACAGAAATAAAATATATACAAAGTAGTGTGCTAAGCAAGGATATTCCACGATTTTGTTTGTTAATAAAAAAAAAAAAAAAAAGAATAAAAGGAACCCAAAAGCCTATGTGTGGGATTGTGATGATATATGCCACACAGTGGCCTAGCTATACTCTATGTAGCTAATATGGAACATTCTTCAAGGTAAAATAAATGGGAAAGGAAAAACACATAACAGCTATATCACATTGCATTTGTGCAAACACCGCATTCTACTTTGCAAATTTAAAATTTTAATTTTCTGAATTTGGTAACCTGTGACTATATTTTCAAAATTATATGTACATAAATTTAAAAATAAGTAAAATAAAGGAGTTTCTGCTTATGGAAAGAAAGAGAAATTCTCCCAGGCAATGCTCCACCCCTGAGAAACTGCTGAACAACAATCTTAAATACCACTTTGGGATATAACAAAGGATGCTGAAATAAGAGATTATTTGGGCTTCAGAGTAAGATTTAAAGTAGATCATTTGCAAAACTCTGCCCAGCATTCTTTCTTTCCAAAAACTATGAAGCAATTTAGGCTGATTAAGCTAAACCTATTCTAAGGTTTGAAGAGACATGGGAAAGTGACCTACAACCAATAATTCTCTGCACTGCAAAAGGAGATATGACTCACTGCTCTCTAGAAAATAAGATGTCAGGGCTGCTTCCTCCATTGAAACGCGCCCTATAGAACTCAGAAGACATCTGCTTTTCAAAGCTCAGGGTGAGATCTTACAAAACAGTGTTACATTTTAAAATCTACTTATGTCTCATGCCCCAACTCCCAATTCTATTTGTATTTTTATAGTGTCTCAAATAGAACATCTCTCTTCATCAATAGCTATGAACAACAAATACAGAAAAAGGTGTAACATGTTAAAAAACCATAACTTAAGAGACAGAGAATGCAATGGAGACAGGGCAATTATTAACTTTTCCTGTACTTAAAGTTGTGTCATGTAAATATTTATGCCAAGTGTATACAATACTTAAACGTTTTTTTAAAAGGATGTGAGGGTGGGAAACTTAAAACACTTAAGTAACAACAGATTAGGTATATTAGTCAGCTCTCTGACACTATTAACAAAAACACCTGAGGAAATCAACTTACAAAGAGAAAAGGTTTGGGTTGGATCATAGCTTTGGAGGTTCCAGTTCAACATCTGTTGGCTCCACTCACTTGGGCATATGGTAAGAAGGCACATCATGGCAGGAGCACATGACAGAGAAAAAAAAACTCACCTCACGTCCAGGGAGAAAAGAGAGAGGAAGGGACAGAGTCTGATAATCCCCCCCAAAGTCACATACCCTATGACCAGAGACCTCCTATGAGGTCACTTCCTGATGATTCCACCATCAAGAGCACCACCCTGGGGACCAAGCTTTTAACAAAAGGACCTCTGGGGGACATTCAACATCCAAATCATAGCATTGGGGTGACTTTACAATGATATTTATGTTTATCAGGGAGGGGCAAGGAAGCAGCTCCTACCATGCATCAGTCACATGAAAGCAATGTGACATTTCCATTCATTAAGTTAGGATTCATTCAATATTTATTTACCAAACTTTTATCAAGAACTTAAAAGTCTGAAAAATGTACCTTTTAAGTCAACAGCTGCAGTACAAAAAATATAAGCTGCTATTATATCAATGTAATAGTAACTCATCAAGGACAAGAAGACTTTCCTTCCTAGAAAAAAACTGAGGAGGAAGACATTATCAACTCCCTGCCCTGTCACATCACACACACCGAGACTGATTTCAGAATAGAGTCAGGAAGTGCATCCATGGACGGTATGTGGGCATCTGCACATGATGCACATATGCACGCTTAGTCCACCTGTGCTGGTGCAGCATGACCACGGATGGGAAATTGACTTTAAAAAAGAAATTTGTGTTCCCACCATTCTTGAGGCCAGGAAGCCCAAGATCAAGACATTGGCAGGTGGCACCTGTTGAGGGTCTTACTGCTATGTTCCCACATGGTAGAAGGCAGAATGGCAATAAGGGGACAAATGCTATGTCCTGGCATGACAGAGGGTGGATCCATTCCCCCAATCCCTTTGTATAAAGGCATTAATCTGCTGAGGAGGACCTAAATACCTCCAAGGCCCCACCTCCCACCACCACGGCCCCAGGGGTCAAGCTTCCAAACACGAATTTTCAGGGACACAGTCTAGAATATATCTAAATACAGCTATGAAATTAAAAGATGTGTTCACCATCTTGTGAACAGATCCTAAAAATGCAGAAGTGTGCCTACAGACTGAGTGGAGATGTTTTTGTGGTTTTATTTCGTTTTTTTTGTTTTTTTCTTGGTACATGAGCAAAGCAAGAAATTACAAGGGCTGGGTGTGTAGCTCAGTGATAGAACATTTGCCTACCGTGGACCTGGATTCAATCACCAGGATGGAAAAATAAAAGAAAAAAAAGATAAAGTCATAATTAAAAGTATCAGCATCATTCCTAGACTCATCCTTCTAAAGCCAAGGGTGCGTCTCATTTTTGAATCACCAAGACTAAGCAATCTGCCCAGCACATAGCAGATACGAAATAACACCATAGGAAGAACACATAAAGTTTTGGGATGTGGCTGGATGGTACAGAATTGCCTGGCATGTGCAAGGCCTGGGTTCAATCACCAGCACTGCAAAAATAAAAATGATAAAACTGCTGACCGAGCAGACAAGGCCTGAGTCAGACAGTGTGTTTTCAGCCACCCTTGACTTCATCCAAGGGTCTCTTCCACACCCAGTGGGCACATCAGGCTCTCTGCGGTCTCCATGTCTTGGCTCAGGGTTTCTTTATGTCCTGAACACCTTTTGGAACAGTTTCCTGATTAACATGGGTTTAGGGATCAGACAGATAAAAATCCAAATCACATTTAGCCACTTCTCAGTTTGTTACTTGGAGGTATTTGAGAAATTTATTTAGCATCTTTGAGCCCACCAAAGCATGAGTTAAAATGATGGGAGAGTGGATGGATAGCATACAAAGAGTTTTATGGTAGCTGGCACGAAGTAAATAAACACTCAACAAATGTAAATATCCCTGGCGAAGATCTAGTTAGCTTTCAAAACATAGCAGTGTTTTACCCTCCTTTCCCCATTAATCTTTGCCCCCTGCAAACTACAATCTTTAACTCCTTCTGCTAATAACAGTTACATATTTCTCATTCAATAGATCATAAACTTTAGGCACCTATATAACTCAGGGATGCCTTTTGTTTTTGAAGCATAGGATCTGGCACAAAGAAGTTATGAAATGAATTGTTTCTAACATGAATTTATAAAGTCATTAATGGTCCTATTTCCAGGCCACTAAAACACTTACTGCAAAACTAAACATGCATACAAACCACACTCTCATAGCTGTAGAGTGTTCTCTACTTCTTTCTAATTTTTTAAAAATATTTATTTGCTTTAGTTGTACACAATGCTATGCATTTATGTTTATGTGGTGCTGAGGATCGAACCCGGGCCACGCATGTGCTAGGCAAGCGCTCTACCGCTGAGCCACAACCACAGCCCCTTAACTAATTTTTAAGGCTTTCTATGTCTTACAAAGTTGTTCCTAATGACACTCTGCCCTACACGAACAGAAACAATCTGAGAATGGATGAAAATGTAGGTAGGTAGGTAGCAGATAAACTTTGACAGTTTCAATGCAAGTATCCTTCATTTAATGAAACATATGGTCCAGTCCTAAATCAGCTAAAATCTCAATTCTATTTATTTCCATGATATTTTTATAAAGTCAGACATTGAATCTCATGGAGGGAATGAAATATTCCAAGACCTTCAGGGCCAGTTAATAATCAAGAATGCTCACAGTTGCAAATACCTGGAAGGTTTCCACCTGAACCCTACCTCAGCACCATTTCCCTATCCACACACCTGAAATGACCCACATACAAAGACCATATAGTTTTTCATTATCCATAATTTTGCAAATAATATGGATAACCAATTCTCTACTTAAAATTTTCTTGCTGTGGTTATTTGTAGATTATCTCTAGTATTACTATGGAGTATGCAATCTGTTGACTTCTCAGATCTTTTCTAGAGTTCTCTCTCTCTCCACTATCTGGCATTTGGAGACATTACTACTCTTTACCACATCTACCAAAAGGCAAATGAAGGAAAGAAAACAAATACAAACTACTCCCTCATTCTGTTTCTTGAAGAGCTCTTGCATTTTTTAGAAGATGCTGTGAAATCATATTTCACTGATTTAAAATTGAACATTTCCCTCTAAAATGAATTTTAGGATGCCTTCAGAATGTGTTTCCAAGACAAAGGTGTCTTTGCACTGTGTCAGAGTTTAGGTGGCAATGCTTTTTGTTTCCTAGTGGTACATAAAATGATGATACATCTTACGATTAGTGGCACTGGGGATCTGATTAAACCAGAATTTAAGTCATACTTGCTATTGCTTTATGCCAATATCATCTGTGAGTTGTAACAAGGTTTAAATACAAATCAAAACTTATGGAATTAAGACACCATGATAAACCAGGTGTGGTGGTACATGCCTATAATCCCAGTGACTCAGAGCTTAAGACAGAAGGATGCAAGTTCAAGGCCAGTCTCAGTCACTTAACAAGGCCCTGTCTCAAAATTTTAAAAATAGGGTGGGAATGAGGCTCAGCAGTTAAGTGCCCCTGGGTTCAATCCCTGGTAGCAGGAAGAAAAAAAAAAAAGACACCATGATAAAAGATACCAGACACTAACAGAAAATGATCATGAAGTTCTCTGCTTTTTTAACAGAAGCTAATGTGTTTATTTAAAAGCCATGATTTCCTTGCAGTATTATGAAAGGGCTGATGATACTGGAGCAGTCACTAATGTCTTGGATTCAATCAAGAACATAGGTCCCAAAATACATAGCGTGAAAAACAGCAGGGTGTGAATAAAACACACACAAAGTGCCAAGTGCAATGAGATCAGACAGGGCAAACGGTAAACCTCCCCAGAGGAATGGGGTAGGTGCCATGGAAGCCTCACCACAGCCCTCTTGAAAGGCGACAGTGTCCAGATAAAGGAGGGAAGCCATTCCCAGCTGAGAAGACACCATATGCAGAAGGTGGAATACACACAACAAAGTGGTCAACACTGTGAATAGGGAAGAAGAGGTGAAGGGCAGGGGAATTTCTACTGAGAGAGGTGGCAATCACACAGGAAATTATACTTATGGCCAGCTTCCTCTCCTCACTAATTTTGCTGGAAGACAAATAATTGATTTTTGTTTTAAATCTTCATTTTGATATGGCTATTATTGACCTTACTTCTGAGAGCAGTGTCAAGGTGTTCCAGCTATAAGACTGTGAATGTCTTCTTTAGACCTAATGCCCTGGAATGAAAATGAAATCATTCTTAATTTTTTTTTTTTTTGGCTAATCAACTGGTGTTCCTCGGCATTACGATTCATCAGCTAGGGTTTCTAAAATTGCACACTCCTCAAACAAGCTAAAAAGAATTTGTGAAGAGGATTATGAATGAAATCTAAAGAAGACAGGTTAAATCTGCTCCTGAGTATAAAGCCAAAGAATTTAATCCATTAGTATCTGAATAATAAGTGCCAACACAGCAAGCTGTCATGTGAAACTCTTGGCAGTTCCATCTAGAGCTCTGATGAAGCCAGAGCCCCAAGGTAGGGATGTGTGAGGAGATAATTAGAACTCCCATTACCTCGGGTACTGGCAGCCCCAAGAGAAAAATAGAGTGCCACAGTTTTATTAGCAAGTACATTCCACTGTTACATAAACTGTATCTTGTACAATAACTTCTTATCCAACCATACTATCAAGGAAGGTAACTCAATGGGAAGCCTTTTTATCCTCATATTCACTGATGAATTTGTAGTGCCTGGAACAGGGGAGATGCTCAGAGAGCAATCAGTGAACACAGAATGAAAAGAAGCAAAAATTAGAAATCAAAGTGTTACATGTGCACTTTTTCATTGAAGCCCTACAGATTATGGGTGAAATTCTCTTACTTTTCCCACCTTGCCAAAGGGAAAAACTAAAGCTTTAGAAGCAAAGTAACTTTCCTGAAGTCACAGGACTGAGATGCAGGAAAAAGCCACTCTGTCCTGCCAAAGCCTGCTCAACATGCAGGCTGCCCCTTCCATATCTATGCTGATTTCCTGTCCCAGGACATCTGTGGTGTTTCATTTAGGGGAAAAAAAAAAAAAAAAAAAAAAAAAACATGAAAGGCAAAGCGAAAGATTGTCAGAACCCATCGGCAAATACTGAGTTGCCAGTAGAACAGCACATTGTCTATGAGCCTTTGAAGAACCAGAAAACAGATGGAGGGTGAAAGGAACCTGGGGGCAGCAGAACATGCCACTCTAAAACATGCCACTTGGCTCTAAGAACTGTTGAAGGCCACTAAGAAACAGATTGAGGAAAAGCTCTCTGGCTTCCACTGCATTCCTAAAAGCAGAACATAAATTTATGAAGATGTTTTTCTTCCCTATGTATTGCCAGAGATGCTTCAGATCCTCATCAACCTGGAGATGACATCAGAGAAATCTCTCAAAGGCTTTGCTACCCAGCCTTTATTGCCACTGGTTTCCCCAGGAAGTGCCTGCCCAGAATTTGCTCACCTGGAGACCAAAGGCCCTCTTCTGTGTGGTCTTGTTCCTTCCCTAAAAGTTTGTTGCTCTTTCAAAGATGCTGCAAGAGCTCAAGTGCTATTTTTTTAATATTTATTTATTTATTTGCTTTAGTTGTACACTATGCCTTTATTTTTACATGGTGCTGAGGATCGAACCCGGGCCGCGCACATGCTAGGCGAGCACTCTACCACTGAGCCACAACCCCAGCCCCCAAGTGCTAAACTTAAGTTACTCTTTCCTTTCCTCCCCTGTATGTTAGATATACACAGGTTAATACATTTCTATTTGCTTTTTCTCTTGTTAATCTGTCTTTTGTTACCAGGGTCCCAGTTAAGAACTCAAAGAGACTAAGGGAAGGAAATTATGTTTATTTCTTCCTTTACTAACCACAGAGATAAAGGATAATTTTGGTGAAGATTTTAGCATTTAAATGTCTTGTTACTTGAGTATCTTAAATTTCCCAGATTACTAACTTTGTTTGAAAACTATTATTTAACTTCATTTAACTTCTACCAAACTTTTAAAATCATTGCCCAAATTACTTAAATAAGTGCATTATTTTATTTTTAAAAAGTAACATTGCATTTTAACAAATTTAAGCCAGAGCTTACCAAAATGTTTCAAAGAATAATTTTCATACCACTCGAGTCATGACTGCCTCTTGGCTGTTAGTGATTGCAAGGGAGTTATAATATGACAAACAACGTATCTCCAAGAATCCATGGGAAAAAGAAGAAGGCAAAGACAAGGGAAAGAAGGACAAGGAGAGGGAGGGCACATCCCAAAACACAGGTATCTTTGCTTCCCTCTGAGAGCTTGGCACAAAATGAACACAAAGTAGAAGCTCAATAAATACCAACCAAAAACAAATAAAATAATTGATGGTTTGCTTTAAAATTCTTCCATGTAGATGCCCTATTTTATTTTTAAAAAATTAATCTATAATAAATCTTTATAAATTTGCATTCTGTTCAAAAGTGCTAAGAAATTTCCAGTAGTGCAAACTTGATGTTGTCTTTGGTAAACCTTAATATTGTGTATTACGGTTTCTTATTTCAGATTTTCTTTATTTACTCATGCAATTTTTCTTGCTCTACAATTTTTCAACAGAAAGTTGTATTTTTTTTTTAAATAAACAAACTGGGAAAATGGGTCATTTCTAAACCTTTGGGTATGTTGACTGGAAACTGTACACACATATTTTAAAAGTAGGTAAATAAAACAGAAAGAATGCATGTGAAGTAAATATTACTTCGCATACAAAGGTATGGCTTGGTCCATGGGGATATTTAAAAATGCTCAAATTTGAAGAAAAACAAAAACTAATTTTATTTACACAGATGATGGAGCACATAATCAACTGTAAGTAATTCTAATTACTATAATCATGGGGTTTTCTATTATAGTTAATTTATATTCTATTCTATTCCACACACATGGCAAATTAATCTTAATGCAAACTGTATCACTACACACCACTAGAGTGAACAGAACACAGCACCTAACATAGGGCTTGGTGTCAACCTTGTCTTTCAAGAGTGTGTGTGTGTGTGTGTGTGTGTGTGTGTGTGTGTGTGTGTGTGTGTAAATATTCTGCATCCAAAGAAAATAAAGTGGAGCTAGAAGAACTTTAAATTGTCAAAAAAAAAAAAAAAAACACAGCAAAAATGGTCTCCGGATCTAATGGTGCACTGCCTATTAGATAAGAGAAGGAAAAAATAGAAAATCTCAATATAATGTCATGGTTGTACATGTAAGAACTTCCTCCTTGTTGTATACAATTTTTTTATAGAGGGAAAAGCAAAAAGGGTTAGAATAAGAATCAAACATGAGGAAACACCAAAGTTTATGGTTGAAAATTTCAGCAAAGCCATTATGACTGAAAGCATGGGGAATATCTACAAACGACTTTCATTTAATTATATATAACAGAAGCTTAAATGGCCTAAATAAATCTGGGGGAATATACAAGGAGCAGAGGGCTACGAACTGTGGTGCTTGGGTTCAATGGCCAAGGTCTGTTTTGATTCGTTCAAACAGTCACATCAATTATGGAACAGGTTGTAAAACTACACACAGGCCTATCTCCAGATTACATGTATTATTTCTTAGTACTATGGGAAGAACAGGGGGAAAAAGTATGGAAAGGGAATTTGATAAACATTTGTTTTAGAAACCATGAAGCAACATAAAAGAAATCACAGAGCTAGTGCTTATCTTTGACTACCAAATGGAAAAAAACTCACAAGGACAAATGAACTGAGTCTAACCCCAAAATAATATGATGGATTCACCGATTACCACTCTCCTGCACTTTCTCCCTAACTGCCCTTTGTAGAGCAAGGAGAAGCAGACACAGATATAACAGTAGACTCCAGTTCAGCCATTATTAGTGGAGCCTGGGCTCTGTGAGGGCTGGAAGACAGCTCTATCTGCAACACTAACAAACATGAAACTCTCGAGATACAACTGCAGCTTTTTAAAAGTCTATTTCTGGGCCCCAATTTTCTCATCCATCTGTGTATTCAACATGTTCCATTCCCCTTGGTGCTCTTATCAGCTTGGCATAAGGTACTGAGACTAGAGAGGCTGCACTGCCCGCAGACAGCCCGAGGTCCAGGGGGAGGCAGGCCTCCTCGACATAAGGTCCTGTGGGAAGCACAGGTGTAAGAATAAAACCAGGGCCAAATGAATGCCTTTAGCCAAGCTTATGCTTAAACTTTTCAGCAAACTTATTGTTACCTTAATGAGTTAAATAACTCCTACTCTTTTCTCAATGTATAACTACCACCAACTGTCTAAAGTAAGTTAGAAATTACATCTGAATAAAATTACTTTAAAGTTGATTTGTTCAAGTTTTTAAACTAAGTTATTTTAATAGGATTAGAGAAAAAGGGGGAAGTGCCATGTACTTGAATCACATCTAGGGTCTTGTTGAGAGAGTACCTCTCAAACACCCCAGTGTTAGCAATAAAAATGCATATATCCCCTAAATGGTATTAATTATAATTGTGGGGCAGGTATTGGAGGTTTATTTTCAGGAACAATGTGTATGGCTATCTGTCCAGACAATCTTAAAGGAAACCCACACGAGACTAAACCAATCAAAGAAGTCTTTCATTGCTAAATATAAAAAAAGTCAACCACGGTCCACAGATCCTTAAGGAAACCTAAAGAAAAAGATCAATAAATTACAGGATAACCACCTTACAAGGATATGTATGGAACCAGGGAGAATTTCTTTAATAAATATCCTGAGAGATTTGAGGAAATAATAACCATAACAAAGGAAGGAAGGAAGGAAGGAAGGAAGGAAGGAAGGAAGGAAGGAAGGAAGGGAGGGAGGGGGGGAGGGAGGGAAAGAGGGAAGAAAGGAGAAAGAAAGGGATGGGGGAAGGGAGGGAAGGAAGGAAGGAGGAGGTAGGGAGGGAGGGACACAGATAATAGACAAACTTAAAGGTGAACAAATCCAATATAAGCAAGAAACAACAATGCCGCCTTTGATAAATGTCTAAATTATAGATATTTAGAGAACACATCAAGGAAATCTCCTAAAGTAAAAAAGATAAAAAAGAAATACAAGGTACAAGACAGAGTGTGAGAGATATAAAGAAATATATTAACAACAAGTGTAACTATGAAAACTACACCTCAAGATATTTCCTCTTAGGTAAAATATTTTAAAATATAAACTGTGAATTCTTAAAGAAGAAATGAAGATGTAGTTCCCCTGAGAACCCATTTCTAATACCTTTATTTGAAAGCAAGTATATTTAATGACCTGAGTTGTGATATTAGAGCTTGTTCACAGTAGTCAAGAGGGAGACTCTTGATTTCCTTTAAATTCTGCTCACCCCCTTATCCAAAACTCATTAAGCAACTGGCATTTGATATTGAACAACTATAGTGTTTGTATTATTTTTGGAGAGGATCTTAGAGCAAAGAGGATTTAGTATTATTCTTTGAAGACAGATTTACAACACGAATCCATGCAATACCTGAAAACTAGAGTTGAAGATATTTAGAGAACACATCAAGGAAATCTAGAAATCAAGGAAAACTAGAGTTGAAGACTGGTTTCTGCAACTGGCTGGTATAAAAATTTTTTTTCTTATGTTTGTTAAGAAAACATTTTCTGTATGCAAAAAAAAAATGTAGAGCAAGAAAAATTGCATGAGTAAATAAAGAAAATCTGAAATAAGAAACCCTAACACACAATATTAAGGTTTACCAAAGACAACATCAAGTTTGCACTACAGGAAATTTCTTAGCACTTTTGAACAGAATGCAAACTCTCTCTGTAAAAACTGTGTTTTCCTTTGCTTCCAACACAAATAAGGAGTCACAGACACTAAGAGCTGCAAATACTCTTTGAAATCACCTAGAATTGTTTCCAAATCACCAAAATTCTGAGGACTTTTTCCTATTTTATTTATTAAATAGGTAATTAATGTATGTGGGATTAATGTTAAAAGTTATGATAGGATGTGGAACAAAAAAGGAAATATTTGTCCTATCCCCAAACCCCTACCAAACAGGTCCTTCCCTGGGGTAAACAATTTTACTAGTTTCTTGGAACTTTTTTTTTTTTTCAGTTGTTGATAGACCTTTATCTTATTTACTTTTATGTGATGCTGAGGCACAAACCCAGTGCCTCACACATGCTAGGCAAGCACTCTACCACTGAGCCATAACTCCAGCCCCAGGAACTTCTTTTTAATATTAAAAAAATGTATTTCTGTACTGTGTTCTCATTGAGAATGTTCACATAATAAAAACTACTTTGTGCTAATATCATTTAAGTGAAAGTATTATTTCTTTATCTCAAGAGCATGCTTGTACTATCATTTCATTGACAAATCAGATTTTGACATTCAGGTGGGTTTGTCATCTTTTGCATAACTGTACCTCGCTCCAGAACCACCAGCTCAGGGCAAAATTCCTCTCCTAAGATTCCTACAAGATGGTCACACTTCAAATGAGAAAAATACATATATATAAAGAACTCACTAAATGAGTTAGCTGCTTAATTAGTAGAAGAGAAAAAAAAAATATTTATATATTTATACATACATACACTTAATGCCCTTTTTCTCTTCTCTTCTTGAACAATGCAGGAGGGCCTGAGCAGTGTAAGTGTGAGTATGAGTGGAAGGGCAAGCAGGCCCACAGTGAGGTGTCAGAGCCAAAGAAGGGTGAAGGGAACTACCCTGGGATGTCAGAGCTCAGGCAGGGCCGAGGGGATAGTGACACTCTCATCAACAATATGGAAAACTTAGCACAATGACCAGCACATAATACATAGGATCAATAGGGCAGGGATTTTTTACCTGATTTGTTCAATGCCATAGCCCCAGTGCCTAGAATACTGTCATATAATAAATTTCGAACTATATTTGATAAATTGATGAATATCAAGACTCTAGTTAGTAATTAGAGTGAGCATAAAAGTTAAAAGGAATTAGAGACGACCAAGAGGGTACCATGAGTGAAAAGAAAACAGAATGGTTCTAAAAGTCAAAGAAAACTTCAAGATGTGTCAATCAAACTGAGTGCATGAAATTGCTCATACTCTTTCCACAGGATCATGTTGAGTATCAATATTGATATATGAAAACTTAAAGGAAAATAACATCAGTGGATAAAAACTTTGGCAAGTTTGAGAAGATATAAAACAAATGTGATCACACTGACAATAAAACAGTAAGACAACAGAGAGAAACTCTAAAAGTAACATTCACAATAGATCAACACCGTTCATTGTTAGAAGACTTTTCTCCACGAGCTTCATTTCTGTCCATCTCGTGAGGGATGAACTGACTGCCTTTGTATGGAACTATCTTTTCAAGAATGTATAGATACCAAAGTGACTTTGGAGACAGACTGTGTCTCCTCCTGAAGCAAAGAGAAGCTGCCCTTGCAGGTGGGCCCTTCTGCACACTGTGGTGGTTGTAGGTGCATCTGAAGGTGCACTAGGAATTAAGCGTGGAATGCTTTTACTTCCCCTGACCACCAGTGCTCAACAGGACCACCAAAATGAAGAAGAGAGTAGGTGACATGCTAGCCAAACACAAACTGCTTCCCAACCCTTCTCCCCGTCCATGGTCCAAGATAAACAAAATAGAATCCCAGGAGGAAAACCACAGCTTTCATTCAGGACTGAAAAGCAGCAGGGGTAGCAAGAGAAGCAACAACCAATAGTCATTTGTGGCCAGAGAAAAAGGAGTTGAAGGCTTACAGTGAATTGTCTTCAAATTCAATTGCTACGCCTAGAACCCCAACTATCTCAGCCATCATGATGACAACTGAACCCAGTGACCAGACTCATGACCCTTGGTAGGCTGTCTCAGGTGTTACCAACTCCTCCTTTCCTATCCTACAGGCACCTGGAGCCCAAAACTAATTCTATCCCTGGGCAAGGCCACCAGACACTCCCCCAGAGGAACCTAAACTCCTTGGAGATAGTTGCCAGCAGGACATGGGTAAGGATTTGGTGCTCTCTGACATTCCAGGTTTTCACTAGAGATGAGATCCTGCTGGGCACCAACTCAGAGCATCATTCAACAGTCCTGCCAGTGTTGTTATCACTCCTGTGCCTGCAGAGGGAGCTATGAACCCTCACAATCCATGAGGGCCTTCCCAGGGATCAAGAGGACAGATTCAAGCTCAGTTCCTCAATCAGTCACAGAAATGTAAAGTCTCGTAAGTCCCCTGAAGGAGGCTCAATACTGGTCTGTGGGTACAGGAGACAGCACATGCCTTCTTCAGCATCTACTTGGTACTTTATCTTGGTTAATCTATAAACTAGCATCCTTCCAGCGCAGCCCAAATAAAGTGGCCCTGCTGGAAACTGCCCAACAAGCTATGGCCTCTCCACCTCTGGGTCTTGTCTCACGCAGGACCTCTATGCTGCAAGCCTATCAATGGGTGAAGAGGGGCAATCTCCAACCAGAGTCCCCCCTGGGGGCTCTGGGCCCATCACCTCCATGGGGTAGCCATCAGGAACATTCCTTTTGAAAGGCACATGTGAACTGACTTCTGGGTACTTAAAACTAACTGCCTTGGGAGTCTGGCCTGATATTCCCGTTGAAGCACAGAATATAGGAAGGGCCCACTAAGCCTCACTTGTCAAGTAGGAATAAGATATCCAAGGACCAGAAAAATCTATGAACATGTCACCTTTATATGAAACATTATCCTCAACTCTGACATCTAAAGCAAATCACTGGTTCACATGGCCCTTAGTTTGTAAAAGTTCCTCTAAATTGTTTGGGCCTGCTTCAATGATGGTGTAGCTATCCTAACCCTGATGGCCACAGGGCTGCTGCAGAGGTTCAATCTCAGCACTCACTATGCAGAAGTGACAGTGGACAGCATAAAGCTACTCTGATAGCTCTGGCCTATATTTGCTTGATGAACCTTGTTACAATTCTGATGGTTCTTCAGCTAGTGCCCATGTCCTATCTCAGGGTGGCCTCATCCTGCTGCTTGGAGTAGTCCTAAGAGCACCCTTGATTAAATTTGTATGAGACAAATTGAACAGATTCAGTCTGAGTGTCTGTTAATCTGACTAAGCAGAGTGGTTGAAAGACTTGGTATTCAGTTGTTTTTTTTTTTCTTCTTTTTTTCTGGATGGCAACCTCCATTGTCTTATTTTGATTTTTTTTATTTATTTATTCGAAGTTGTTGTATATATGACAATAGCATGCATTACAATTCATAATGCACACATAGAGCAACTTTTTACATATCACTGTTTGTATACAAAGTATATTCATACTATTCATGTCTTCAACCATGCATTTAGGGTAATGATATTTGTGTGAAAGTCCTTCAGGAGTTAAGACAATACAGAAACCAGTGTCAATGCTGTTGAGAGATAATACTACAGTCTCTTATCTTTTTTTCATGTCTTGTGAATTACTAACCATTTTTATTTCCACACTATCTTTCTTAAGGATAATGTATAATACAGAGCCAGCAAAAGGTAAGCAGGTTTACTAAAGAAAATGTTGCATTTCAGAGCATTTCCTTGTTATTAAAAAAAAAAAAAATGAAGTTCAAAACTCTGGGCTTCTTTCATGCAACCCACAGGTATCATCTGACCCTCCACCTATCATTCCCAGGGAATGGTATGAGAAATGGTAATAGCTGAAGAGTCAGTAATTATTATAAGGTCCATCAAGGCAAATACTGGCCAAAGCTAAGGGAGTCTTTGAGCTTTGGCTTCTGAGGTTCGCCCCCAAATGCCAACTCTCCTGCTATGGCTACTGCTGTGAGTAATAAACTGTCCCTCCTCTCTGGCTCAGGAGTCTCATATCTTCTACCAGTATCCATGAACTGTAGCTAACTAACTTATTCTGTTACAAGGGGGCTATAATCTGAAGTTACTTATACTTCTTGATAGCACAGCATCACAAAGTAACTTATACTTTTAGGCAAAAGAGTAAGCTGCTATATAGCCATTTAGTGAAACCTCTAAAAAGGTAAAAAAAAAAAAAAGTGATAATAAATTTAATAAAAACTGCATCCTGGGGCTAGGGCTATGGCTCAGCGGTAGAGCGCTCACCTCACATTTGTGAGGCCCTGGGTTCGATCCTCAGCACCACATAAGTAAAATAAAGCTATTGTGTCCACCTACAACTAAAAAAAAAATTTTAAAACAACAACAACAAAAAATGCTGTATCCTCCATCTCCCAGATTCCCCTCACTCAGAAGTATCCTCTGTATTTGTAAAGCCTGATTTTATTACCCGTGTCATGCCATTTCAACTTTATAATTATTTTTAATATGCTTAATGTTACTTTCAGCTATGGAAAGAACCAGAGTGAAACTATACAGAAATAAAAAGCAATAGAAAATGAACTATAAAATACTTCAAAATTTTTCAGAAATTAATAAAATACAGTATCTAAAATACTATCTCTTGGGAATGCACAGTTATTTTAATATGAATTTTCCTCAGAATCTACAACTCCAGTTTATGCCATAAATAATATAGCATTGGAGGATAAATATTATAGAAGTCACATCTCTGAAATGTTTAAGAATACTATGGTTTATAGAAACAGTAAACATGTCAGAAGAATACATATTCAGGCTTGGGGTAGAAAACATATGTCTATGTCAACTAGGCTGCTGAAAATGATAGCTGATTTTCTTTCCTTCCAGAAGACAATATCAACTACCCCATAAAGCACCAGACACTTTTGTTCACATCATAAACTACCAAGTCAAAATATGTGCATATGAGTGTAGCCATGGAATATGTCTCAGTAAATGCCAGTTATCGTTGTCATAAATTTCTAACAGCTCATTATAAACAAAACCCAGGAACAAGATTTTAAATTACATTATTTTAAAGATAGGTCATCGTTCATGATTGATAACTTCTATTCACAGCTAAGGTAGGGGGCTACTGCTTAGTAATAGCTTTTATACTCTTAAAAAAAAGTTCACATTCTTTAAGCATTTTTTTTCAAAACAAAATTAAAATTATTGAAATAAATGGCAGATGTTATAACATTTTATTTATAAATATTTTAGCATCTATCTCAAAACTATGAGTTCTTTATATCACAGTAACATTATCACACCATTAAAACATGAACAATGATTGCTTAATATCAAACACCTATTGTGTGCAAACTGTCAAAGAAATTCTTTCTATACTTGATTCATTCAAATAAGAATCCAAACAAGGTCCAAACATGTCTCTTCAATCTCCTTTAATCCAGGTTTCCCTCCACTTCTTTTTGTTTTCCTTGCAATGTATTTGTTAAAAGCAGTAGACTGCTTATCCCATATTATGGATTTTGCTGATCATATCTAATGGTATTGTTTGATATATTCTTCTACCACCTGAAATTCTTAGAAATGGGTAGTTTGTGCCAATTATCCATGTTTTTGGCTCCCCGCTATAAATGTACTCTTCCTTGCCTACTCTGTGATGGGTGAGCTGAACTCAGTAAGTATTTCTCTCTGGAGACCTGTCCCAGTATTTTACCTAGAGAACATGGTGGAAGGACACTGAAGAAGGAAGGCGCTTGTCTTCCTGGTTCTGGTGTTCTTGTCTCTGGGCTTCAGCACAGTACACAGTTCTCTTCAGCCAGGCTGAGAGGCCAGCACCAACCAGCACCTCCCATGGGTGACTTCCCCCAACACACCTCTTTGGGAGCTTCACAGGTCAATGCTCACAGTGGGGCACCTCGCCAAGACCAGCTTCCCTCAGCACATCCACCACAGGAGGCCTTGTAGCAGAGAAGCAGGGAATTGAGTACTCACAAATGGCTTTCTAGGAAACTCCACCAGACACCAACCAGACACCTCCATTTGAACAAATTTTCTGTTACCTCCACCCAACTAGTAGGTAGTTTGAAGTAAATTTCATGCCGTGGCACCTTCCTGTGAATAACTTCCCCAGCACTCCTAAGAATGGATTTCCTGACAACACAGCATCTCATAAAAATTCCCCACTGTTAAGTTGAATTTAGCCTAAAGCTGCATGCATAAATAGCAAACAGTAACCTAACTTAATATGCAAATAAACTACAACCTAACTTAAGAATATATTCTTAGCCGGGTGCGGTGGCTCGCGCCTGTAATCCCAGCACTTTGGGAGGCTGAGGCAGGAGGATCGCGAGTTCAAAGCCAGCCTCAGCAGTGGCGAGGCACTTAACAACTCAGTGAGACCCTGTCTCTAAATAAAATACAAAAAAAAAAAGGGCTGGGGATGTGACCCAGTGGACAAGTGCCCCTGAGTTCAATCCCTGGTCACAAAAAAAAAAAAAAAAAAGAATATATTCTTATAACAAGTAGTCTAGTCCCAGCCAGTCACAGCATCTGAGCCTTCAGGCAATCACAGGATGCCCACGGCTGGCAGGTCCAAAGAGGGAAAGCACCAGACTATAACCAATCAGACTCTCTCTCCAGGGCCCTTCCTTTTTGTGTCTATAAATACTGCCTGCCCATAGTTACTGGTTGGAGATCTCGGAACCTTTTTGTCCTTGGCATGGAGATTAGACACAATAACAAGGAATAATAAGCCACTCTCAATTATTCTCTCCAATAACACAGGAAGCCAGAGGACAGTAGTATCCCCACTTGTATGTCAGGGTGCTGCCTGACTCATGAATCATTTCTTCACTCAAACTCTGCTAAATTTCATCTACTTTTTTAATTTTTTATTATTCTAATTTGTTATACATGTTTGCAGAGTACATTTCATTTCATATTACATATAAAGAACACAATTTTTCAAGTTGCTTGTTTTATATAAAGTATTTTTACAACAATTGTGTCTTCATACCTGTATTTAGGGTAATCATGAATAACTCAGTCTGCCATTATTCCTATCTATTACTCTTCTTTAACACTATCCAGTGAGCCACAGGGGCACAACCTCCAAGCCTGCGAGCAGGTGGTTTCTTCCTCAGACACACCACTGTGTCCTGGTGGTGGTGGTGACAGCTCATCATGCATCCACCAGTCCTAAATTTCATTGCCTCTGACTTGTGAATCCAACTACTCTACTCCCTGCTAACAGTTCTTTAGATAAAACTTTGCATTTCCAACTAACTGTACGGTTTTTGTCCTTTAAGTGGACTATGGCAGACACACAGTTAAACCTAAGGCTTGAGTCAGACTGGTCTTTTCATCGTAAGTAAAGCTGAGTCCTCCTATCAAACCCGTGAAATTTTTCTGTATAGAGAAACTTCTCCATATCTATTATGTGTTTACCCTAGTTTGTACAGGAATAAGAGGATACACACTAGAACACTTTTTCCTTATCTACTAGGCTTTTTTTTCTTTTATTGCTTTCATTTTTTTTTTCTTACATGGAGATTAGACACTATAACAAGGAGTAACAAGCAACTCTCAATTGATTCTCACCAGCAACACAGGAAGCCAGAGGATAGTGGTATCCATATCACACCTCGGTATCCAACAGAATGAATGAAATGACTATCATGAACAATAGTGAGATGAGACTGTTCTTCAAATGAATCAACAAGCTCTCCCAGAGGATAGTTCTTTAAAAACACACACTTCATAGAGAAGGAAAATGATCCTAAAGAAAGGTCAGAGGCAAGGAAGCACAGAGAAAAGAAGATAAATGTGGATAAATAAACATAAATAAAGATTATAAAACAATTATACTGAGATATAATTTACAATGCAAAAAGGTAAGTAAAACAGCAACCAAAGATAGTCTCAGCCTGAAGAGAGGAGGGTCAGTTAAAGCAATCTTAGATCCTAGAATGTTTAGGAAGAAAGTAAATGTAAGGCTATGGTTTAGACAAGTGCCCCCCAAAGGCCCCCATATTAAAGGCCTGGTCTCCAGCCCATGCACTGTCAAGGGAACTCTGATCATCTGGGACATACCCTTGAAGAGGGTATCAGGACCCTGATCCCTCTTCTCACTCCTCTTGCTTTCCAGTCACAATGAGCAGCTTGCTCCACCACACGCCTCCCACCAAGATGAGCTGCCTCACCTCAGGTCCAAGGCAATGGGGCCAACAGATAACGGACTGAAACCCCCAAAACTCTAGGCCAAAATAAATGTTTCCTCTGTACAAGCTGATTATCTCATAGCTTCCTGTTACTGTAACAAAATATAACTAAAACATAAGGGTTAACATTATACTTCAAGTCACACATATAATTTAAAAAGTATGAAAAGCATACACATGGAGACTATAACTTCCCAAAGAGTAAAATGGAAGAAAATAAAGACAAAAACAAATGAAATATCACAACAAAGGGCCTAGAAAATAAATAAGGGGTTAAAAAAAATCATGCTTGACACCAAAAGCATGTCATATAATAGAAAACAAATAGGTAAACTGGATCTCGGCAAAATTAAAAATTTTGCTCTGTGAAAGTCTTTCAAAGAGTATGAAAAGACAAGCCAAAGACTGGAAGAAAGTATCTGATCATATACCTGATAAAGAGCCTCTATCTGTAGTTTTATCTTTCAAAAGTCAACGGTTAAAAAAAATACAATTATAAAATGGCAAAAACATGAGCATACATTTTATCAGAGGGCATATGGGTTACAAATAAACATATGAAGATATTCCTCATGAGCTATTAGAAGAATGCAAATTAAAACTACAATATCATTATACGCCTCACAGAATGGTTAAAATGAAAATAGTAGTAATACCAAATGATACAGAGGGGGCAGGAAAACTGGATCAATACATCGTTGAGTAGAAAAGCCATTCTGGAGAAGAGCATGGCAACTTCTATAAAAAAAAACAAATATGCAACTAACATATAACCTAAAATCTACAGGCCTGGGCACTTATCCCAGAGAAATAAAGACATGTTCTCACAAAATCTAGTACAAAATGTTTATCGCAGCTTTATTTATAATAGCCCCAAACTGGACGCAACCCAAATATCCTTCCTGGGGTGAAGGGCTTGAGGACTACCTGTTCCTACCATGCAATGCTACTCAGCAATGAGAAGAAAGGACGACTGTGCCCTGGACAACTTGAATGGATGCCAAGGGGATTACTCAATGAATGAACAAAGACAGCCACAAAGGGTTACATACTATACGGTTCCATTTATACAAGACTTAAAATGATATCTCAGAGGCAGAGGACAGGCCAGTGAATGCCAGGTGTTCAGGATGGAGGGCAAAGAGAATAGGTGTGGCCAAAAAGGGGAGAGCAGGAGCCTGTGTTTCTGGGACAGCTCTGCACTTGAACTTGTAGGAGCTGACACAAACAGGCACACATGGATGAAGCCACGCTGAACACAAAATGAGAACCCAGCTGTACGCTATAGCAGACAGACAGCTGAAGCCCAAGGGCCCAGAAGGTCTGAAACTATAAAAGTAGAAAAAGATAATAAGAAAACACTAGCCAACAGGTAGCTAATGCAGTGACATTGACGTCGACCTTGTCACAACAAGCTTCTTAGAGTTCCGGATTTCAGGATATACTCTGTCAACTGGGCAACATCCCTCAAACACAGGCTATTAGGAAATATATGCCAAGGAGCAGGTAGTAGTGACATTTCCATAACCCTTACAATGCCTCCCAGGGCTTGGGACTGATATTACGCCCTCAAGTACTGTTAACTGATTGATTGATGGGAAGTACTCCTAGAATTTCCCAGTAATGTGGACCTCCAGGCGATGGCTGTATCAGGTCAGCTTGCTGAAACATTTATCACCGGCCTCTGCCAGAGTTCCAAGTAAGATTGAGTGCCACCATATCCCTTTCCTTCAGAAACATAGAGAGAGTAAACGTTTTATCCTCGTTTAAACACATTCATTTAAAATATCTCGATGCGAAAATTATTAAATCCTTACATTACAAACAAAATATTCCCTAAAACTTGATATTACCTTTCTGTTTTACAACTGTTTTTTTCCTAGTTAGGATGGGTCTTTCCAAGAAGCAGTTAAATATTATAATACTGCTGTCCCACCAGAGTTAACTTTTTCTCAATAGTCCAAGTCATCATTATACCAGATAATAATTAATATTCTATTTTGCTCCTTTTATTGTTACTCATTTCCATGAAGTATTAAAATGCTACTAAAAAATTCTTATTTCAACACTTTGTCATTCTAAATGGTGATACAACACTCAGGATACCATTTTAAAGCAAATTTTACAGAAGATTACATTCACTTTGTAAGTACACATTATCTTGATTCAAGTACTCACCAATTTTCTTACAGTAATAAAATTCACTTACAAATAAGTACAAAACACAAAATCCAAGACTTGAAATTTTATGTTCTTGTCAAGAATGGAATTATAGTCTTTAAAAGCCAGTTCTAAAAAGGATGACTAATATTATTTTAAGAACAGGGAGCAAGAAACTCTGTGTAACCACAAAACACATGTAAAAAAATCAGTTTGAGAATAAAGCTTAACAGAAATGAAGATTATTTGGGGTGAATGGAACTTTCTGCAATGACCAACTTGCCCTACAAAGTAAAATTCCTAAACTGAGTAAACGTTCTGTAACTAGAAAACGTAACTGTGGTAACTAGTGTGTATTCAGCTGGCTAACCCTGGTGATTCCACTAAGAGTTACACACAGAGGAGAAGGCTCTTCTTGCCTCTAATCTCATCTGTCCGCTGACAAATCACAGCATCATTTAATAACCACCAGAGAGTAAGAAGCCAAAATTGAGGGCTCTAACCTCTTGTATTTTAAAATGGCGGTGAGAGAAGCGACTAAATTCAGTTCTGGTGATATGAAATTTTGATACCACCTCTACCCCAGGCCTCCAGTGCAGAAACCTTTTTTCTCTTTCTTTCCCATATCTCCCACAGCACCCTCTCTAGGAGTGTGCACTCAGCAAATGATGAATAAATGCTTGTTAACTAGAATAGCCAAGAACAAGGCCATGATATTCCATGACTCCATCGCTTTCATAAAAGGATTTTTAACAGCTGCCATGTCATGGCCCCATGGTTCACTGAAACTCAATTACAATGAACTACTTTACAAAAATGTCTCATTTTAACAAGCCGATCTCTCCTGTTTTCAATGAAACAGAGCACTTTTTGCAGGTTGAATTTTTCATTCTCTGGTATTTCTGATTTTTTTCTAGGGTACTAGCATATATACATTTTTCTAAAGTAAATGAGCACCTGAAAATGTCATATTTCCTTAGGACCAATAAAGGGTTTTTAAAAACTAATAAATCATCAGTTTAGAAGTTCTAGTTTAAGGTAACTATAGAATGCAAGCCTTTTTATTTTCTCCTCATCTCAAAAGCAAACCATATGATTTAGATGTGAGGTGTCCCTCAAAACCTCATGTGTGAGATGATGCAATAAAATTTAAAAGTGAAATGATTGTGTTACAAAAGTTTAAATTTAATCAGTGTGTTAATCCCCTGATAGGGACTAACTGTAGGAAGGTAGGGTATGGCTGGAGGAGGGGTGCTTCTGGGGGAGTAACTCTGGGATATATATTTTGTCTTTGTTGAGTGGAGTTCTCTCTCTCTGCTTCCTGGTACTTGTCCCCTGATGCTTCTGTCTGCCACACATTTCCGCCATGATGTCTTGCCTCACCTTGAGCCCCAGGGAAAGGAGCCAGCCATCTATGGACGGAGACCTCTGAAACTGTGAGCCCCCAAATAAACTTTTTCTCCTCTAATTGTTCTTGTCGAGTCCTTTAGTCACAGCAGCAAAAAAAACCTGACTAAACAGAGGACACTGCCTGAAGGATCTTTTTTCCAACTTTTATAAGAGACAAACTATAGAGCTCAGGGGTACTTCACATGTAAGTCATATCCAGAGGTTAAATTATATGGAGATTGATGGAAATACCAACCTCAAATCAAATGAAAAAAATATTAAAAAGTCACTGATGTACATTTCAAAGGACAGAGAGATGGCCAAACCTGAATCAAGAAGGACACTTGTCTACATGGGGTCTCCATTCTCCTCTATACTATTTATCTGTCATCACCTCTTCCCCCCTTAACCCTTCCATTGTTACACATGTCTTATAACCTTACTCCCCTCTTCCCAGCTAAAACCGAACCAATCACACAACTTCCACAGATTCACAAACACACCCAACTACTCCTTCATCTCCATGTTCATCTGAAGCACTCTCCTACCCAACCAGATAAATGAATTATCCTCCTAAAATACAACTGTCCTCTTGCGTCTGATCCCACCCCTCCTGCACTGCATCAGAAGATCCCATCATTTCTGCATTCCATCTCTCATCTCCTAAATAATCAGCTTCCCCTTTCTGCTGGGTCATTCCTATCAGCACACAGAAGGTTATTAATTCTACATGTTTCAAAATACCATACCTACACACACACACACACACACACACACAGATGATTACTATTTGGGCTGCCCCATTTATTTATGTGCTCTATGTTATAACAAAATGTCTCAAAAAAAAAAAAAACACACTTTTTGAGAATTTTACTCTGATCATTTTATTGATCATTTCAGGATTTCACTCTGATCATTCCCTCCTCCCTGGAAGCACTTCTTTATCTACATCCAAAACTTCACAATCCCTTAGTCTTATCTCTGCCTCAATGGTAAGCCCTCCACAATCTTTTTTTTTTTTTTTTTTTTTTTTTTTGGTGGTGCTGGGGATTGAAACTGAACCCAGGGCCTTGTGCATGCAGGGCAAGCACTCCACCAACTGAGCTATATCCCCAGCCCTCCACAATCTATTTTGCTGGTTCCTCCTACTTTCCTCAGGCTCTTACTCACAGAGAAGCCCAAGACTCAATGAATTTTCTTTAATAGATCAATTAGGCCCTCAAATAACAGCTCGGTTTTCAAAAAAACACATTCCAGCTAAGACTCAAAAAGTCTGCATTTATTATGCTTTTCATTGTTCTGGTTATAGCTGCAACTACATGCTAGCATAGGAATAACCTTATGATCTCCAATTCTTCTTAGGGGCAGAAAACAGTGCTTCTGCTAAATACTGCAGAACATAACTCTATTAAAACATTATGTTGATCAATTATTCCTCTCTTGACTTTGGAAAGCCTAGATGCCATTCATTGTTTTATCAACCAATGCTCAGCATAGTACCTGGTATACATTAAGAACTTTAAAAAGAAAAAGTCTTCATCCAAATTGAATTCATAGGAAGCACGTCAAAGAAACAGAAACAAGAAACAATTAACATTCAAGGTTACATCGAGTTTTCCTAAGAACATTTTTACCAAGGAATTTCAGAAAATTAAGTAACTTTTAATATCTTGGCAAAAAAATTAACTACTGTAGATATTGACTAGAAAAATCTAGACTTAGCAAGCCAACCAAGGGATGCAAACTTCATTGAATATTAATATTGACTACAGGTCTCCACAGTCCACAGCCCCAGTGTGTACACTTTGAGATGATGTGGGTGCCCATGACAGGTAGGGTTCACCGTATCATGTGATTGGGCTAGCCTCATCCTCGTTTCTGAATATTTTACATTTAAAATAGTTAAAGAATTACTATTTTAAAATAATTAGTGGATGTAAATCCAAAAATAAAGAATACTTTAAAAATGTAAGAGAATCGTTTGCCTCATTTTTTTTTTTTTTTTTTTAATACTGGCAAACTTTCTCGAGTTGAACAAACATTAGTGGATTGAACAGGTCAATAATGGGTACCTAGAGTAATGGATATACTTTAAAACCTGAGCTGTTTGTTCTGGCTGATAAATTAGACAGCTGCTCTGAATTACATTTCATGCTGTTTTCACAAACAGCTAATTTCCTGCTCCAGAATTAAAACTACTTTATCACCTTTTCTTTATCTTTCAAGATATCAAGTTGACTGGTAGTTAGTCTTAGGCATATCCACAAATATTCTTCCCTCTTCAAAATACTGCCAACTATGGTATTAAGTCCATATTTAATACAAAATCATATTATACAAATTCATCATATTATAACATGGGGCACTTTAAAACGTGATTCTCCCATTTTTCAAATTTTCTTAAACTAATATATTCTTCATTTCCCATATTTTCATGGATCAAAATATATTTCTAAGTTGTGGGGCGGGGGGATCACCAAGTTGTAACAATCTTTTTGATTGCAAAATCCCATTTACATTTTTACCTCCAACTCCTACCAATCAGCATTATGCAAATTGCAACATAACTGAATGCAGCATAAAACCTCAATTCTTTCTAATAAAAATTTAAAGAAAAATACTTTAATTTCAAAGTCCATTTTTAAGAACAAGATTGTTCCACTTTAACTTAATAAAAAGAAACTATTTCTAAAGTAATTTCAAAAATATATTTGCATATATTGAATATCAATATAATATCCCTAAAATTAATATCAAATTCAAGAAATATGTAACTATCCAGATTCTATTTCCTCAACGAGTTGAGCAAGTTTATGTTTCTGGATTTGTTTGTTAATAAATAAACAATTAGATTTATGTAAGGCTCTTTTTTTAAGCAACATTTTAGAGTAATGAAAATTCTGACTATAAAAGATAAATGGTAAGCTGGTATTTACCCTTGTGGTTGTGACAGTCTATTAAAATAATTTATCCTCCTGCAATTTAAGTTTCATTTCTGTGTTCCTTAGTTAAGTATGTAACAAAATGCAAACTGGATTCCACACAAATATATATAAATACTCACTGGAGGTTCCAAATAAAAATATTTTCATTGCAAATTACACTCATTCCTCTCTATATAGCTTGTAGTAGCAGTAGAAAAGTACTTACTCTTTTCCCCTACAAGGTATCATAAAGCTTCACATTATAAAAATAAGATTTTACTTTGAATCTAGAAATCACAGGAAATCTCCAGCCATATATATATAACCTCTATCATGCCTTTTCTGTAATAATACATCTCTGCATATAATTTCAGAGACTCTGACGGCTCTTTTTAGTACTATATTTCAAAGTTTTTGTCACTTTTCACATTCTCTTACTATTCTTCAAAAGGCTTATTCAAAGATTCAGTGAGAAATGCCAAGATATTCTGCTATATCTGTAATTATATTAAAAGAAATGTCCACTTTTCCACAAACTCACACAATTCTTCCCAACATCTTGGCCACTTTTTAACCATTTAGTCACAGCAGAAACCCTGAGTGATGTCTGATCAATTCAGATCATCAAGTCTGAATTCCCAAGTTAACAACCCCTCTCTACAATAAAACCCCTCTCTACTTTGTCAGATTTCTTGCCTTCATTGCCCTTCATCAGAGGAAACAAATCCAATCTCTTCATCACCCACACCCAAGCTCTCCACAACCCCAGAGCCTCCCATGACCAGAACAGAGACCTGTACTTCACCAGGTAGCACAAAACTCTGTAGCACCAAGCAGAAGCAATCCAGCATTCCCCGCTCCTGGGTTAGAAATCAGAACAGCTGAGTCTAACCACCCATTCAGTACAGTCAACTCGTGATTCTCCAAAAAGAGGTCATGAAGACTATGCTCGAAGTGCAAACAGGAAAAAGTATAGAAAGAATAACAGAGGAATGTCCCTCCTATATGGAAAAGATGTGCAGAGAAAACCCTAGAGAGAAGAAATGCCAAATCCGAATTTAGATGACCCTTTCAAACTTAAACTAATGTTGTGACTTCCTGAGCACAGAAAAGAATTACAGTCAGAATAAACCAGAATAGAAGTGAAACCCTCTGAGCACACCTGGACTCTGTTAAGGCTTCCTTAAACAGCACTCACATACCAACATTATCATTTTCTTTAAAGCAAGGAAATCTACTTTGAAGGGCTGAAAAAAATAGTCATATAGAGGCAAATTGCTGGGGGGAAGGGAATATGAAGGTAATAGCTTTGTAAGAAACTCTCCACCACCATTACTTTGTCTAGGGGAAAAAAAAAAAAAAAAAAAAAAAAAACCCTACTAGCAACAGAAAACCATGAAACCCGGAGTACAGGAATAACTTGGCCTATTTTCTCATTCCCTTGGAAACTTGTCCGTGAAGAGACCATGGTCATACTACAGCATGTCATTCAGCTCTGTAGAAGATCATGTTTTAATACATCCTGTGTGTGTGTTTTTTTTTTTTTTTTTTAACTAACTGTATAAAAGGGAACTCTCAATAAAAAAATAATCAACTTTAAAATCATGGCATGTGCCAAGTATCAGATCAGCTGCCTAGCCTTCAAGCTCACATAAAGATTGAATACACCTGAAATTACATGTGTAGGATAGTAATGGTTACAGCCCACAAGAATTATTTGCATCATTCTACCATGAGTTTGACAGTGTTACTGTAAGAAAAAGGAGAATTACTTTTCAACCTTCAGTGAAAATTTAGCCTGCTATCACTATGTGGGATTCTGACATTATGGGAAAGAAGAACAGCTCTTCTGAAAATTAGTTCTTATTTTAAAAGCTCATGTTAAGATACTGAACAAAGATAAAAGAAATTAAAGTAATTTTCAAAGAAAAAACTGTCAATATATCCCAAGCCTCTTCAAGAATGCTCAGATTTCAGTTTCACATTATAATTAGCTTTCACAATTGAAAGTTCCAATTGCTCATGCACAATGACTAAGTGAAGGAAAGAAAACTTATAACATTACAATAAAGGCTATGATTTATTGGGCAAGTAGAACTTTAATACATAAAATGAGACCCAAAGAAGAAAAATGAGTTGAAATATATAACAATCAATAGGATTTAGAACACACATATATAAAAGGCCACCACTTTTTTCTTTTTTTAGCAGTACTGGAGATCATACCCAGAGTTTTGTGCATGCTAGGCAAGTGCTTTACCACTGAGCCACACTGCCAGCCCAGGACCACCACTTCTAATGTTATACTTAGAAGCTAGCGATGCTTCCCGCCCTGCTTCCAACCTATTACCACTACCATTCTGGAGTTCCAAACTCATAATTCCTGCGAATAGTTCAGATGCTAGGAGCAATACCCTATTTCCAGGAGAAGTAATCAGCACAGCAGCTTTACCTTTTACAAAGGTAAACTGGACACTCTCCAAAATTAACAATTCACCAATAACTTTTTTTTTTATTAAGCTAAGCAAGTATGTTATCCTCTGCTATACACAAAAACCAAAAAGTTGATTTAAAACTCACAATAAATGCATTAAACAACTTATAAAATGCTCATGACCCACAGTTCTTACCCTTATTTTATTATACAGCTGAATGAAACATTTAGCACATAATTATCATGCAACCCTATAATGAAGACTTTGTGATAATTAGTTTTGTGTTGGGTTTCTATGTTTTCAAACACTGTTTAATTTCATTAAAAACAGAGTGAACAGGGGCTGGGGCTCAGCGGTAGAGTGCTCGTCTCGCATGTGTGAGTCCCTGAGTTCACTCCTCAGCACCACATAAATAAAATAAAGGTATTGTGTCCACCTACAACTAAAAAAATTAAAAAAAAAAAACAGAGTGAACATATTGGTATAAGTAACTGACAGATTTATATATTTAAAAAAAAAAAAAAAAAAAAAAAAAACAGTCTATTCACCAAAGATTCTGGGATGAGGTAGTGCTAAAAAATAGCACATGCTGGTTGAGACAAAAATACAATCTGTATTAGAAATAGCATTGAGAATATATATATATATATATATATGTATATAGATAGATATGTATATCTATATCTATCTATACATACAGACATATATCTTCAGTATATTTGTATACAGTAGACCCCCTTATCTGTGGGGAATATATTCCAGTAAACCCAATGGAAGCTTGAAACTGGATATTACTAAATCCTAAATTACTGTGATACTGCAATAGTGTATCCGATCATTAGAATGGCTAAAGTAAACAAAACAGACGGGTAGCATATACAGCATGGATACTCTGAACAAAGGGATGATTCACAATCCAGGCAGGATAGAGTGGGATGGCAAAAAAATGTCATCTTGCTACTCAGGATGGTGTACAATTTAAAGCTAATAAATTATTTTTTAGAATTATCCACTTAAAACTTTCAGATTATGAATAACCATGAATAAACTGAAACCACAGGAAACAAAAACTGAAGGAAAAGACTGTTTTGAGGACTTCTCTATTTTGCTTTACCTATTTGTCAATAAATAGATCCTTGGTGATCCAGAGTAGAGTAGAATTTGAAACAAAAGAGGAAATAAAAAGGAAAGGGAAGAAAGGTAGGAATAATCTGTAATTGATCCTTTTTTTATATTAATAATACTGTTTACTGTAGTTGAACCTAATCAGTGTATCAATCCCCTAATAGAGATTTACTGGGTGGTAACTATGGGCAGGTAGGTTGTGGCTAGAAGAGGTGGGTCAATGGGGACACACCCTGGGGGTTTATATTATATCTTTAGTGAGTGAAGCTCTTTTTTCTGTTGCAAAGTCCTGCCTCACCTTGGGCCCCAAGGAATGGA